>OZ020580.1:16314825-17550695 GCA_963971525.1 Cephus spinipes
AATGATCATCACCATTGTTATATTTATAAATTTTATTTAGAGTTAGATACATTTAACTATAACATAACAATCACTTAGACATATTTAAATATAACATCCTCTTTCGATGCTACTGTTTGCAATTCTAACTTAACAGGACATTGTAACCAATAGCTAAGAAGTTCTTCGCTATATCCTATCAGAAAGTACATCTTCCTCTGAGCCAAAGATCGCTGTACAAGTCCAGCAATCCTAATAATATTATGCTGTCTCTTAATAATTATATCGCTTACAAACAGTGCATGCCATGTTCCAGTCATAAAACGACGTATAAAAATATCTTCCACTGCAGTCTCTCCTGGTCTGTTTCCACCCATTACGTTTGCTAAGAAGAAAATATAATGACAGGCATTTATGAGTATACATTTTATAAGACAAATATGAATTCTTACAAGTATTCCAGGAATTCCATGTTTTACGATGAGCAATGTAATGAGGAGGATTAGCCATTTCATATGTAAGTGCTTTAGTTCGACGTGGAGTAGCTCTGTGACGGCCAGCCTGGGTTCTACTTGCAACCGCTGTGACATGAAGGTATCGTTGCTGACATAATTGTTGTGTCGTTTGCATTATCTAAATCCAAAAATTAAAAAATCTATTTCATTGATATAATAAAAACAGGTCACTTAGATACTTAGGTTAGCTTTTATGAACTCTCATAATGTCGTCAAACGTTCCACTTACAGCACGTATATTCCCAGCTAGAGCCATCTTATATATTTCTTTATTTTTTGCTTCTCGTTAAATAATGTCTTCTCGTTTTTATGAAATAAATTAAAAGCAATTACTAACAACATGAGAATCCGCTGCCCTTCTCCATTGTTTATACGATTTACAAGATATGCGACGAGCAATAATAACTCAGAGATGATTAGGGAGATGCACAACCCCACGATGTTAGGCGGTACCAAAAACATGGCGCTAAATCGTAACGGCGAGTCTAGAAGTAAGATTTTGTGATCGTCGCCTTCGTCGATAATGCATATCCCGTCGTAGCCGAGCTGAACGTGATCAAGAACATGTAGCCTGCCGGCAGAGGTTCTCCGCAACTTACCGCTGGTTCCCAGAGCAACCCTTAGAACGAGGCCACTCATCAGATATTGCCTAAATATTTTTTTTTGTAATCTTAAATTCGAGTGCACAGTGTAAGCTCGATAAGATTTACTAAGAGAAAAGCCAGCAGTCTCATGCGCTTAACCGTGCCCTTATCTGTCTTCTCCTTATCAATTATTATGGTAACCATAAATTCGCTATATTATTAAACATTTATATAAAATACTGCATACAAATATTCTAGATGTACTTATACGCTGGTAAATGGGTAAGCTTTGTGACGTGATTCGATTCACGGTCACAAGGCGACTCCGGCTACCGATACAGATAACGTTCTCGCTTTCCGGCTCCCTTCGAGTCGCCACTCTGCTCAGAAGCTATGCTTTCGGGTTGTTTCGTATAGTTATGCCAATGCTCTCGTAAGATTTCGTTATTGTTTAGTTCAGGTCGAGGTGCTGGAATCTGCCGTGGGCAGATAGTCTCTACGTACCGAGTTGCCCGACAGAGGAGAGTACCCGACGGAGACGTCTCCACGGATCGGCAGAAGCCCGGGTGAGATTCCGGGGCCCCGCTGGAGATGGGCAATGGGCTGTAGAGCTGGCGGAGATATAATTTTAATACGGTTAATGGCAGGAGAGGAACCTCCTGTCCGAGTTAAGGATGTAGTGCCCAGCTGTCGCCCGATGCCATGGGGAAACGGCCGTGGAGGATCTCCAAGAGTCACATACCGATTCGCTAAGGAACGCTCTCGATTTGGTTTAAAGGGACGACTCTAGGGAGATGGAAGAATTATCGATTACAAGGATCTTGACCAATCAGACGATCAGAATGATTAGTTCTCAAATTTGGCCATTGTCAAAGCAGTCTGTCTCGGGGCACCGACCGAGGTGTCACGAGCTGCCTATTAATAGTTTTTCTCGTCGTGTTTCGATACAGTATACCAAGTTCTCCCTCGTGTACTTTTCGCGTTACTCTCGTGATATCCAGGAAATTCTATGAATTTCCTGTGAGTGTTCCGGAGGTGTAGTGTTGTGTCCTAGTGCTGTGCCAACCCGAGTGTGTTCTGGATGCAGTTCTCGGCCTTCACAAATCAGCTGCACCAGCTCCGGTGAGCTCTCTCAATTTATTAATTGGTGAAGGGTATTCGATTAGACACATCCGATTCGTTCTGTCACGTTCTCAATCCGTTAATTTCTGTTTCGCGCACTATTTGCCTGACGTTTACTCCGACCCTCTCTAGCTCAACATAACAAACTGAGCGGCCGTGCATTTTATATAAAATACTCGGCGCAATACAATGCATACAATTATTCTAGATTCATACGCTGATACCTGGATAAGCTTACAATATGCTTTTGCAAAATGTATATTTGCGATAGTCACTCGCACACATACTAGCTATGACTATCCCATTCGAAAGAGTACAGCCTCCAGTACATCTCCACTGCGTTCCATCGTTTGCACCCTCACAGTTTTTTTCTCACGTTTGATGCTAAAAAGAACGGAAGTTATACCATCAAACGTAAACCCTCGAAAATCATCTACGAAGCGGAATGCCAATAAGATACCTTCGGTTGCTGATAAGGCAGAAGAGAATTTGTAAATGAAGAAAGCAAAGGGGGAGCAGTGAAATAAAATGCCTAGAGATATCTAGATAAACGTGTAAGCGCATAGGCATATAACTCTACTAAGGCTAAATGGATATATCTATATCTATAGCTACCTAGTTAAGTAGACAGGTTCAGCATACACAAACGCGACTGCGCATGCGCATCGAGAAACAGCAGGTAGTTGCACTCTTCGCGCTGCGGCGTGCGCGTTGTGCTGTCTCTGTTCAGAGGTGGAGGCGCACATGTTGAAGCGCAGAAGGTCGAGATGGCCGGGATAGAGAGAGAGAGAAAGATAAATATAAGGTAAAAGGTATGAAGTCAATAGAGATAGTAGCATGAGATTTTGAGAATAGTGGGGGACGGAGATCGTGGTGAATAGAGAGAGGGAGAGAGAGAGAGAGAAAGAGAGATAGACAACCGAGTGGTTTGGAGCGTATACGGCGAGAGTCTGTCGGTCGGCAGCGGCAGGCAGTGGTTGGAGGAGGTTGTCGGCGTAGGTTTGTTGTGCTAGTGTGAACGAAGGAAAAGGGGAAGGACAGGAGAGGAAGCCTTCGTGCTAATACGTGGGTTGCCTAGTTGGAGGGGCGCAAGCGAAAAGTCTGGCTCTCCGGCGGTCTGCTTGATTCGGTACCAGCAGTGTGCGCCGTGACGTGACAATGGCAGTAGTCGTGAACGCGGCACGGTGGTTTATCTTGAGCAGCTGATCGACCGACGACTACTGCCAACCAAAATCTCAACCCTTATATTTATTCTACCCTTCGTATATACAAGCCCAGTCTTAATGCTGGTAATCGAGTCGTAAAACAGCTGGTGCATTTATGCCGCCATCGTGATCGTATTAAAAGAACGGCCGTTAATATCGTTGGTGTCAGTGTTGTGCGTGCGCGGATGTGTTTGAACGTGAAATTTTCAAAAAATAGATAAATGTCTCTCAGCCATGCCCGTGCGGAAGTACAGAAGGGATACCAGCGAAGTAAGCTGCTGCCTCAAGTACGTCATCTTTGGATTTAACGTCATGTTTTGGGTGAGTGATACTTTCTTATATTTATTATCTTTATTAATAACGATTGCGATGACTATGTAGGGATTCTTAGGAATATGACGCTATCATTTGGAGCACTGTGAATTTTTCTTTTTCCCTTGACGATTCTTGTCTCCTTCTTTAGGGTTTTACTTTGCTAGCTTGGGCATAACGTATAGGTTGGAGTAGCTAGTATGTGGCGCGATATGTCAAGTTTTATTTTATTTATGGGGATCGTGCAGGACTGCTTCAAAATCTTTTGAACCGTGACTCGAAGTAAAGCTTGTGCGTTGTTTTGTTTTCCAAATTCGAAGAGTAATTCTTTATTTACTTTAAATGTTCGTGAAAATTTCGGAGTACGTAACATCGACTTGGTGCATCCTCTAGTCAGTCATGACAAACAGTATTTTGTATAAAGAGGGTTAATATGCCTTTAGTACTTTCCTTTCTGTCTCAAAATCTTCAACCTAAAAAATGTATAACTCAAATTTAAACGCTACAGCTTTCCTCGTCTTTTAATCAAAATTGCGGCCAAATAAGCACGTTCAGATAAAATTTCGCGCATGCGGCAGCTGCACTCTAAATGCAAATTGATAAGCGCTCCAATTTTCGTGACATTTAATTTACTAATATTTCATGCGAGTAATTTTTCAACGTGCGCATTTTCACCAGTTGTCATTCCTACCATCGTAACACAGTGATATCGATTTCTACCGAACGGAATAACAAAACTTACGACGGATCGACCAAACTATAGCTAAACACAATAGAAAAAATTCAAAAACAGACACAAAGCTGTGTATACTGTATCGCTCACGAATCGTACCAATCAGAAACGTTTCTTTAGGATTTTTTATTATTTCCTTCTCGACTGATCACGAAATAGAGTTTTGGTAAACGTTTCTGTGTAACGGTTTACCATTAAAAAGTCGATAATTCGAGCACGGTTAGTGGACCGAATTGTGAAAGACCGTATCCGTGGGTTCTTGTTATTTTCAATGGAACATAAATCGTTACAAAATGCTTGATATGTTTTTCCGTTATATAGGAAAACCCAGTGAGACTATATATAGATATATATATATATATATATATATATTACTCTGTGTATCACATATGAAAACGTCTAAACGTCGGAAGCAGAAAATTCTTTGCGAACAAATATAAATCGGCGTTCAGAAAGTTTCCCAAAGTCAATTTCAACGTTATTTCGTAAATTTGAAATATTTCCATTGTCACGTTTGTCATTCGAGAACTTTGACATTCAGTACGATTGACGTAACGAGGAAATTAAAATATCCTTAAATGTTACAAATATAATCTCAACTACTTCATATAAACTTTTATTGATCTCGCGTTGTTTCATATATTTACATTCCACGTTGAATAAACATTGCTTCAGTCATTGGCTTTTTTAAATAATTATGCGGTTGTATTACGAAAATACTTGATCATGATTTTGGAAATATAAACGTCACGTGTATGATTATTAATCGAATACTCATTAATTAAAGATCATATTAGCGCTTGATCGAATACATGATTTTTCGATTATAAAAATAATAATAATTATCTACTCGAACAATAATCAGTCTCTTGAATATTTTTCAAGAATCCCTAATTCGTCCGCTTGCGTCTGAAAGAGTCCTTGCGTCAGTGACACAAGTCAATAACGTAAATGACGCAATTGAGATAAAGCTAATGATTTATTAATAGCCAGAAAGGATTCATAGAGAGAGAGTAGAAAATAAAATTTTTCTTTTACATCCATACGGACGAATTCTAAAAATAATACGTCAACGTTCATTATCGCCTTCTCTTCTGTCTGTCGTATTTTTCGACGGTCTACCCTACCTGCATACCTAGATACCCATATACACGGAGAACGGCTAAAGCCAGTAAGAATATCGTGTAAAAACATTAGCTTGTTTCGTATGGTCCACCCTAAGAGAATAATCAAATTGGCTGCTGGCAGCAAAATGGATCCTCGGTAACAATGCCGAATCTCTTTGGAATTTGTGACTCGAACCAAATCCGTTCGCCACGCTTTCTACATGGTTGAGTTCAAACAGACGATTGGCCTTGTCCATTGGGAGGACTGGCAATCATTATATAGACTACTGTAAAGAGTAATGCACGCTACTGTTTTACACGATATTCCCATATCCACGCACGTAACCATACAAATACGTAGGGTGTATTACATTATAGTATATATATATATATATAGATATACAGTACCGGGCTACGAACTCAAGTACGATACTATCCTTTATAAAAACATTGGCCAACCTGCACTATGGCATCTTCGTGCAGAAGACGTTCCCTTCTTTTTATAATTCCCTGTCCTTCTCCCTCTCTCTCTCTCTCTCTCTGACCGTCTACATTTATATTTTTCTCTCTGTCCCGTTTACGTTTAAAACATCCGTTTTGTAAAAGTTACCTTTCAAAACCGGTTTGCGTATTCTGTGTCACTTGAACCGTACGGACGCCATGTACGGAATCCTCGTATAGGAATTGAATGGGCGGCAATTCGAGAGACGTGAAGGTGCAGCGTCACGGATCGTGAGTCACGAGAATATTTGCGTTTACGTGGAAGGTAGAAAAATGTTAGAAATTTTTTTTTACAAAAAAAAAAAAAATTGAAAGAGACAGGATTCTTAAGTAAGGTCAGCGTCGGTCGTGTTACGGAAGAAAAGTCTTCCGAACTGTAGCGATAGAAATGACGGGGCAAACTTTCTAACCGAAAGTACGTGACCTCGGGAAAGAAGGTATTTTTTTTTTCTTGTTTCCTTGATTTTTCCCAAAGGTCACGCAGGAAGGGGATACTTCCTTGACGATCGAATTTACGCCACTTTTCATCGATCTACTCTAGCTTGCATTTTTCATGGGTTTAACTCAGTTCCTTACCCACTGCGAGAGACTAGTAAAATTTGCTTGCGTCTTACCTCGCTGCTATTAACGATAAACGTAGCAATGGCCGTTATACCTGGTGATACGTATTTAACGAATCCGAAAATTAAAAGGTACCCGAACTTGATTTGAGCTGAGCGACGTATCTTTAAAAAGGAAATTGACGGGTTTCAATTGAAGATTTGGTCCTGTTACGAAATTTTGAATTCGATACGGACGCGAAATCCAAAATGGAGGGTTTTTCCTGATGACGCTGACGCTTCTGTTATCGCCATTTGCGACAACAGTCCGGCAGCTTCCCGGAAGCTTTTAGAAGATTACTCTCTCGCCATCGGGAATGGCCTCGGTTAGAAGGTACCTTGGCAAGTTTGGCCCACGGACCAAGTTACCGCGGAGGCAACTCGGAAGGGACCTCAAAGCTAAACCAGCTATTTGATAAGTTACCGAAGCTTATAACGCTGTATGGTAATACGCACGTATACATTTATATGGGTATCAAGGGAAAATTTCTTATCGGCGTATATGTATACAGTGATTTCTTTCTTATATTCATAGAAACGTAACCGTTGGATACTGGCTGGGTATCCCAACCTGCGTCGAACACGTGTTCGGTCTGTTTTGCGGGAGACTCGGTCTGCTGCACACGAAAGGGAATTACCATTCTTTCGTTTTCAGCCATTTCTGAATTCTCGAGGTCGAGCCACGTCAAGCGGAAGAATCGAAACGACGTAACTTTTCTCCGGTGCAATTCAATTTGCCGTTTCGTTTTAGAATCATATACGGGAACGACGCGATATTAGGAATATTTTTTTTTTTTTTTTTTTTTTCCTTCCAAAATTGGCTCCCTACCTGTCCCCTTTGTTAAAGGAGTTTCGCGACTTTTCCACGCGAAATTTATGGACCTTTCCACGACTCCTTGCAGTCGTGTCCAGGACGTTGTAGGTATTCTCATATCTGTAGGACTGTACGGTGGCTTCGTACACGTACCGCCCCCCCCCCCCCCCCTTTCGCCCACCCGCTCCTCTGTAAACTTCCAACGGCGGTAGCTTAATATTAATATAGTTTGAGCGAAGGTACTCTTTGTGTTTCGACCATCTTAGGGATAAGTTTACCGTGAGAAAGGAAGATACTCCGTCAGTGAGTGTATGCGTGAGAGAGAGAGAGAGAGAGATTGCCCACAGTCGTGTACTACCTCTGGAATATCCAATAGCGAAACTCTTTGATGTAGTACGTAGTCGAGACGCTACTCGTATTTCCCCATCTCGATTTCACCGTGAAAATTCTTGAAAAACGTTTTTGCGCCAACTCCTCGCCCCGTCTTGGATTTTAGGTACAGCGGCACATTGCGTAAGGTACATATGTACGTCAGTCCTTAACGTACCGCGGATACATGGACGCAAGTCAGCATGATTCACGTTGATCGAATATGGGTGGAGTTAAAAAAAATTTTTATTCATATTATACCCGTGGGTATAAAAACGTACCTTTGGAGTATTATACCAATTTTATGAGTGTTTGTTCCGACTGTACGTCAATTACGTTCTTTTCACCGTATACTACAGCCAAATTATATTATTATTCCTGTAGCGATGGGAACACCTACCCCTCTCGCCCTAACTCTCAAGTATTACCTATTACCGACTGTTTCGAATTGCGTCTGTTGCTAAAGTTTTTTTTTTTTTTTTTTTTTTTTTTTCGCGAAAAGTGTACTTAAGAACTTTCCGAAAGCTTGAGTGTACTACGCAAGAGCACAGAGAAATGGAAGATGTGAGGATACACATAAATATATATATATATATATTGTTCGAGTGTTCTACCGGCAATGGTTCACCAAACCCCTGAGGATGTCTTGTACAGCCATATACGAAGCAGCGTGCGGGCCACCCCCAGAGATATTCTTAAAGGGGTATAAATAATGAGTGGGTGAATTCAAGTACTGCTCTTTGTCCTAAACTTCGACGCCATTCGTTATCAGTTTATCACTTAACTCTGCCGGTTTGTCTCTGAACGCACAGCCCGAGCGGTGCGGGTAAATATAATGTTTTAACTCGTAGAACTTTTACCCTTGACCAAGGCCACTATTTTTTAATGATAATTTAAATTAGCATATTTCTCAATTAATTGCAGTGCTCGCGGGTCACTCTTGGTAGAGACTTTTTTTTTGAATCGTAGATATTTTTTGGCGCACGTAACAGGGCAGTCGGGTAATTAAATGGTATACTTGATAAAATTGTATTTAGCATTTGCGTGAAAAATTAACTCGTCCACTCTTTGTTGTATTTTGATTTTTTTTTTTTTTTTCGTTTCTTTTTATACCGCGTACCTATCGTCGCGTGCAGTAAAAAATTAGATCATGCCATAAAGCGCGTTACTGCGCGTCATAAAGGAAACGTAACAAATTGAAAGCATAAAGCGTGGATTGAAAAAGTCGGCGTAACATTTCGAAACAATGGTCCATAAAGTTGACGCGGTTTGGCCCTATTATTCATGCGGCGACAGTGCGATTTAGACACTGGAGAGTGTGTGCTTAGGACGCGTCCCGGTCTACGCGAGTATCGAAAACCCAACGTTTCCTGCTTCGCGTTTGACTATACTGCAGGCGTATATCCAGACTAGCGATAAAGTACCGCGGTTATAGGCGGGTTCGGCGTCCACGTTCAATAATCGAAAAGACTCTTTCGCTGCGGCTGGACTGTGACCCACATTCCTTGAGGATATGTCGCGATACAAAGGTGCAATGAAGATCGCATCTTAGCGGATCGGCGAATTTATTCGCGATATCGTAAATGTGGATGAGCGAATTTTGTCGTGTTCAAAAAACAAAAAAAATGAGGCCGGACAATGATGATATTAAAAACGATTAATTTCGACCCATCCCACGATAGTCGTCAACCTACTGTACTGTTCGGTGGATTCCATATTGGACAAGTCACTCGGTCGATCCGCTTTCTAAGCATTGCGCAATTCGTGCACTGTTAATGATATCCACGTTATAACGGTAATCACATATAGTATATATATATACTTACGTCATACAGGAAGTATTTTATTTTTTGGTTTATTAATTTTTTTTTTTTTTTTTTTTTTTCCATTGTCAAAGTTCATTTTACATGCCATCCCTGTACTCTGCACCGGGTCACGCGTAGTTTTCTAGGGATTTTTTCCATGCCAACTTGTTCGGTTCGCAACTTGTCCCGAACCACCTCATGCTTATCCGAAATTCCGGGGATACGTTTAGCAGTAAAACGAGCCGTGGAACAGTCGTGGTTTACACTGGTTTACCCGACGTTTGTCTGCCGACTCTCCGCACCCGTGACCACGGCCGCCGCAAATTAACTAAATGCTCTTTATTGCATTACGTCGACTTCTGATATTACGGTTCTAATTCTATTGCTGCAGCTGCAGTCTGTACGTACGAATGCACGCGGGCATATACGTATACATTTATGTAGAAATCCAAGCTACTGCGGAATTTCCTGACACTTTCGCAAGAGGCACGCTCGCGCTCGTAATTTTGGACAATTCCGAGAGTAATTGCGAACTGCCGTATAGAGACAATTAAATATCGCATTATCCAATCTCCCTGTTAGGCTGATGCTGCAGAGATAATTGAGCGTGAAACGGAGATTATTTTTTTTTTTTTTTTACCATTCACTTTGTACACTCCATTATTCAAACTCGCGTTACGGTATTACCTGCGAGATATTTAACGAAGCTTGTTTTCAAATTTACCATCGTAACTTTCGTCAGTGTTGGTTTTTTTTTTTTTTTTTTTTTTTTTTTAAATATATACACTATAAATAAGTCGTGACAATTTATATTTATCGAAAACACCATGAGGATCAGTAATAATTACTGCGTCGAGAGGACACTGATATAAACAACAAATTGCAAATGTGAAGAACTTGGTACGGGGCAATGGAATACGGGGAAACGTCTGTATACGGGTTACCATACTGTTTTCTCATATATCGGACTGTCATTGCATCGAGAACACTGGAATTTTTCGTCAGCTGTCCTTACGAAGATGGATGACAAAATACGTACAGGTCGAGTTAAAAGTTTCTGACGTCTGACGCGTCTTTCGCGCAGCTGTGCGAATCCCCTGGAAGCTTCTCGCATTGTCAAATCTGATTTCCCGACGAGTCAGACTCGGGAAAAGCAGTCAACTTGGCTATTGGTTGGTATTGGAGCGTAATGCGAATATTGATGAAAAGATTTTCTCTCGAAAGTTGGTATACAAGTTTGAAGTGAGGTCTCGGCTAGATGGAAAGAGAGAGAGAGAGAGAGAGACGGAGACAGTGGAAACGAAGGAGAAAATAAGGTAGCGAACGAAGAGTGGCGAATGAGTAGGAAAACAAAAAATTTGAGTAAGGGGGAACCAGATGGGGGGAATAATTAGTGGATGATTTATCACGTGGAAACGTGTCTTCGTTCATTCGTAATAAAGTAATTTATTGTTAAAAAAAATTATTCATCAAAGCTTCGAAAAGCACTGGCATCTGTAAAATTGAGCCGGGGGCAACCGTCATGAAAATTTATGATGAATCGCCAGGACGATCATCAATCTGTAATGTTTTTCCTGCTGTTGACTTTTCACTGGGAAATCATTACGTTCTGCTTTCTTTAATTAATCGACTTTTCTTAATTGCTTCTGAAGTCCATTTTCGATGGTGATCGTTAAATATTATATGTTAATTATTTTTATATACATATATATAATAATCGTTACGTCACTGTAGCGTTGCCGATGGCCGTACGAATTTGCGCTCCTGAAAAGTTAAATTTGACAGTCTGATAATCCTCGCGGTACAAAACCAGAGCTCTTTTCCCGAGAGAGCAGAGCGAATTAATATTTATTTCAGGCTGCGAACGCACCAGGTGTTTGCACGAGGCTTACCGCAACGACACGACGAAAAAGGGCGCGGGGTTCGATGACCCTTTGAACACGTGACTCATCGGCACAGTAGATACACAGAGGTACGTGGACGTGCGTGCACGAAGTCCCCGTCTTTCCGGCCACCGGAAAATTTCATGAAGCACATTAGTCGGCGCCTCCGTGCAAATGCAAAGACTCGGGCCGATAGCTCTTGTCGTTGATAACGATTGAAAATGATCGTCGACGTTACGCAATTTGTATAATAAAATAATTTCGTACAAAAGCTAATCCGCGACCCCCTAATCGAATTTTTCAATAATTTTTTACTTAACCGCACAGACTTCTGACTGTGCGTGGCTTAGTTTAGATTTTTTTTTCAAAATTAATGAAAAAAATTTTCAAATCGTACCTAACCTCAGATTACCACCCCGTATATAGAAGCAGCTACCGGTTATACAAACAAGACTGGTGAAACGTCATTGCGTGAGACCCCGTCGGGTTAGGTTCTGCTCTGGGGTTAAGGGGCTGACAGGAAGTTGGCTCGAATGCATCCTGTTGCTACCTTGTCAACATCGTCGTGGCACTGCCGCCGCCATTGCCGAGCGTGTTTTCCCTGGGTGATCGACCACCTCAGGCTCGCCTGAAAGGGAGACTCATAAATTATGTTTTCTACGTGATCCGCGTAAGCGACCCTTCACGTGACGTATTTTTTGCAAGTAGTCGAGGTTACGTCGTTCCTAGGTTACATTCGTTGAACTGTGGGTGCACCTTTAGCTATCGTTGAATCGCAACGACGCGCAGTCGTCACCGACTGCGATGACTCCTCGTGACACGTTGACCTCAAATCGATGGTAATTAAAATAATTTTTAAAAAATTCGTAAATTTTATTTGGTCGAAATTTTTTTTCTCACTTGGTTATGTTTTATTATGACTTTGATCAATCCTCATCAATGCTTTGCTGTTGGCTATACGGGTGGCTCGGGTTTGCTTGGTGTTCCCATGAAGTTCAACGAATGCAAGGACCAATGGACGAGCCCTAGTGGGCTTTGTGGTATTTAAGTAGCCATTTGAATACGAGTCACTTGAACAGCATAGCCAACCTGTGGGGAAGGGGTCAGTCACATCAGATATTTGAAGCAAAAGAAGTCCCCTTTGGGAATAGAGGGTAGTCGAGTCGGACGGAGCTACTTTTCATAAGCTCTTCTAATTAGGCAGGTTTTAGCGTCGGGACGAACCCAGCCGACTTTGGCCCAAGCTCAACCTTTGCCGGTACAAAGACTGGTACAGGGCCTGATTTGGCAGAGGGTTCGTTCAATTGAACCCGACATGAAATAAACAGACCCACCTAATCTCGTACTTCTGGTCCGGGACACAGATATGGAGGCGGCTGTGATTCGCACAGTACACGTGTATACGTATTGGGTTCAAGTTCGGAGAGTTTCATCGTAATACCAAGAACGGTACCTTTGGTCCGGATGATGCTGATACTTCGGCAGGAGGAAAAATATATTGAAAGGAGTCATTGGAAAAAGGGAGAGGTCATAGAATTCCTGAAATGGAGTTCCATTAGGAGTCAGCTCGAAGATGGGGTATCCGCGAGATCATGGCACTCCCATCGATTGGCAGGGTTTTTTTTTTGGGGGGTGGGACTGGGAGATTGACCCGTTGAAGGGTCGCAGGGAAGAGGAATATGATTTGACGTTCTCGCGAAGGGGAGGAAAGTGACGGGAACGGTATCTGGGGAGGGACGAAGGAATTTCATTTCGCTCCCGATGCAGGGGAATGATTTACGCCGGATGAACAAAGGATGCTGGGAGTCTTCCGAGCCTGGAACATTCTTGGTTAACTTGTTGCCATGGATTTCGAAGTGGGTTATTATTATACTCTTATCCAACTTCCATTATTACTTGATCCCGTTGTCTCTCTTCCTGCCGCTTACTGTGAGGCTGGATGGACCAATTGTCACGGATCGTTGAGGCGGTCATGGAAATCATTTTTGGGGTTTATCTTTCGTTGGGTCTTACTTTGGTCATGATGGGGAACGTAGATAAGCCGGGGGGGGGGTTGACTGATAAGCCAGTTGTGCTTGAGGTTCGACCTGACGCGTGTTCGACGGGGATGCTGACTGGTGGTCCTGGACCCAAGAGGCGAACATTCGACAAGGGTCAAGTTATGGGAGTGAGTACTTGTCGAGTACTATGGAAATGTAGAACGGGCTCTGGGGTCTTTCGTCTCCATGATCAAGTGCCGCGAAGTGGGTGGCTGATCTCGGCCGGGGTCGTCCGGTACCCGGGAAGCATGGAGGAAAGCAGGGCTTGCGGGTGGCTGGAGACTCGATTTGGGGGGGACCGGATCAGGTTCATGAGGTCTCCGGGTGTTGAGTCCTGCGAGTTGGGTCAGGGTGATCAGACCCCCGACGGGGGTGACGCGCATCAGGGTGGACCACGTGGGTGGTGGATACCTATAAGCGTCGAAGTACGGGGAACCGGTGTTCCGGGTCACCCAGTGTATCTTTATTGACGCTGGAACGCCATATGGTAAATCATCGGTAATTGAGATCGAAATCGGTCGATCAACGTCAATGAATATTTAAAACGCTATTCGGGATATTCGGCTGACTGTTTTTTTTAAATAACCTCGAAACTTTACCGTGAATTTTTTATTGCTACGCTTGGCACTGTTTGCCATCTGCTATTAATTAACGTGTATTTCGCGAGGGGTAACTATCGTCGAGTTTACTTTTGCATTAACTACCCTTAATCGGCTGATCCTAAGATCGGTAAATGTATGCTCTATTTTTTTTTTTCTTATCGGCCTATCGATATCCTTGCATCCCCTCGAAGTCTATCATTACGGAGTATATACATATATATCGGCTATATATTCCTTCCCCATGAAGCCGGACATCGCGTTTCATCATTATCGTCACTCAAAAAAGCTCGTATTCGTACACCCGGAAGAAATTTCCTCTTGAGCTTTTCACGCACGACCCATTATATTCCTAAGGGTGAGAAAAGGGATGATGATAAATATAAGACGCGAGAGATGAGGAAGTGAGGGGGGGGGGGGTGGGGCAAAAAAATCAGATGGACACGAACAAGGGATGAAATTGCGTCTCGGCGAAAAACAGATGAACGATCCTTCCGAGTGGTAGAAAACAAATTTTTTTTCCGTACCTGGTAACCCTGGGTCGATCCCGAGTAAATGTTATCAGTACGTTGGTACGCTACGGGCGCCAGGTGCTATACCCATGAAACTGCCATAGACGTCCCTTACTTCGGAGATCACCCCGTATGAGAGAGACGCTTTACGATTCCGTCAATTTCCAATAAACCAAAGTGACGCTCGGGGGGCTTGATAAGTTTTTCTTTCTTTGGAAAATAGGTAAACAAGCTACTAAGGCTTATTGATAAGGGAACGAAATACAGGGAGGTTAAGTTTTTCGGGGATCTTATCGTTCTTTGTGGCCACGTGGCCAAGTAGGTCGAATACGACGAATCCAAAATGGCGCTCTTGAGCGCGCAAGGGACCCGAGCACACTTGTGCTCTTCCTGTATTCTCGTGTCCTCGATTGTTGACGTTACAATATGGCGAAGAACCAGACGAGATTCACAATGGCTGCAACTGTCGAGTGTCTCTTGAGTTTTTGTTACGTAGCTCCAGTTCAGTTAAAATAGACAAATAGGGCAAGGCATATATATATATATATATATTAAAAATAAATGTTGGTATTTTTATCTCATACGTCAATATCATATAGTATGTCTAATAATACCAGGTAGAATCCACTGTCTCCTATAAAAATATATTCATATATTATTACTACGTATCAATTACCAATATACATATATACCCCGATATATCGTATAATGTGATTAACGATAATCGTTTTATTTTATTTTTTTTTATTTTTTTTCCGAAAGAATGCCATCCGATATCGAAATTTAATTCGGATTCCATTATCCACCGTTGATTAACCATGGAATTCTAATAGCCAGGTTCACTCCCAAGTACGTCACTCCGGCCACGCCTTATCCTACAGAAATGTGCACTTCCATTTCACATTTCCCTCTCGTCGGGCCCATCCTCTCGTTTGGTCCTTCCGCCCCTTTGAATATGTAGGATCGTCAGTGAAGTCCTTCGCTAATAACTCGTAAACGAAACGTCAATATATCCACTTCCATTCACCCTTGGATCCCGCAACCAACCGAGTAACGCACTTTTATACATATCGCCGAGGTACAGTAACGTACAAAAGTATCGATACGTTTTTTTCAAGAGATAACAAAACTTTTGTATAATTGATATTAAATATATATATATATCTTACAATTCGCACAGCACCCCACATAAATTCACTGGAGTCCGTTCGCGTAATCAGTGCAGTACGAATCTAACGAACGTGGAAATTTTGTTTTACAACTCGTGAAATGAATGTGCCGACACTTTAGGAATCCCCTATAAAATATGCACTCCACTGATTTGGCCCCCAGCCATTCGGCCGAGGTCAATTTTCCGAAACAAATCGAGGGGGATTCGCCAAGGCCGCAGAAGAAATTCGTTTGGAAAGTAAATTGAACTATATATATATATATATATATATATATATATATACATATACACATCAACATACTGTACTATGTATATATATACATAAGTACGTGAGCGAATGTGCTTGTCTATGATTATCCCTTCATCCCATTTTCAGTGGATCGTTATCCAAAGGGTGGCTAGATACTCTAAAAGAAATGAAAAAAAAAAAAAAAAAAAAAAAGTTTATCCCCATCACAGCATCCGGATCAGCAGCCAATACGAATGAGAGTCTCGTGTATTTGCTCTCTTTCCGTCAAGGGTTTCCATACACATTTATCCGCGAAATATGGCTTTACCCCTTATCGACCAGCCCATTTTCTACTCCCTCCCCCCCTCCCCCCCCCCCCTCTATAGGGTAGAAATTTTGGTGTAAATCCATCGTCACCCACCATTACCCCAAATTCTCATTCAGTCGCGATGTCCAAGTGATTCTCTTCCCTTTAATTTCCTCTCGCTAAGGTATCTTTGAGCTCGTCGATAAACCCTCCCTCCCCTCCCCCCCCCCCACCCTGCTACGTCACGCCCTTAACCCAAATCCGTCAACCCTCGCCGAGCCAATATAAAGGACACTCGCATGCTCCGAGAGACTGCTGGAAACACGAGCCAGACGCGAACGTGCATATATATATGTATATATAGACGTACACGTGCTACTTGTACAATTCCACCCCCTCGTAGAGAGCCACCCCTCGAGAAGAAAACTTGCCACTGTCTGCCCTCGGGATTGTCGTTTTCTCTCCGTCCATCCAACTCTTTTGCCACCCCTCCGTCTTCTGCCCCTCTTTCCATGTACGTCCAACCCCAAGCTGTCGACCCAGTTTGTGACGTCAGGACGGAGTAGAAAAATATATTGCTTATATATACATATAACCGACAGCTGGATTACTCTTTATTAAGTATATTAAACATACCGTGATTACTTCGCGTTATTCTTACCCCCCGTTTCACGGACTTTCTGGTGTACAGGATTCAATCGACGGGATTCACGTTTATAAGATTCCCAGTTGCCCCTCGACACGTGCTCCAAGCTGGTGAATGAGAACGACGCCTGCATAATGACCTTCCTGAGTTTTCATGTCTGACTGACGTCACTGCGTCTCTTCCGGTTTTTCATACCCACTGGGGAGTGGGACGGCTCGGTCGAGGAGGGTTGAGGAGGGGGTAGGTAAGGAGATTGAGGGGGGGGGCTAAAACTGAAGGGGGTGGGAGGACTAGCTGCTCTACTAGGGCGGTAAAGTCAGACCAAGGGAAAAGGCGAAGGGACGAAAGGCTGGGCGGCTCGAGGCTCGAATTGAAGTTCAACTGGTCCGAGGCGACGCGTGAGTTTCCCTCTTGGCTCGTTTACATGGGACGACGGCAGGACGGCCGATTAATATTATTTGACGAACGACTCTTTATTTCTATCGCGGCTCGATTCCTTTTATTTGATTGTCGATTTACCTATTTTTATTTTTTCCATACTTCGTATGGGAATTTCAATAAATTCAAGGATACGTCCTCTCGTCGTCTCGTCTCCTTCCTCGTTCGCCTTTCGTCATATTTTCTTCGTTCCATCGATATGGCTTCGTGTCTCGATTATGAAAATTCCGTTGCATCCGTCAATACACTGGCAATAACACACGGCTGCAGACACGTGCTCGTGGATGAACGAATAATGAAATGCATAACAATGTGAATCGAGGGACCAGGAGAAAAAAGTATGTGTAGATTTTACATAAGGTGTGGCAATATATATATATATATACATGTATTAATATATTACTTGCCTTAGAAGGGATATATATACGGTTTCACATACCTAGCGATATTATTCTATATGATACACGGTGTATTTGTCGATTTTTTTTTTTTTTTTTATTAGATACTTGAATATACAATGAAATATATCAGTGGGGATTTTGATTTTCGCAACGACCCACCCGTTATATCCGACCGAAAGTACTTGTACCATTGCACAGTGAAATAGACTTGGCCGATCCGACCAAAAGTTTGTAACGCTTTAACGTGCTTGCAGATGTTTTTTTTTTTTTTTTATTCGCGAATTGGTACGCGGATTTTGGATGCTGCGGTTTATGATTTTTTTTCTTTTCTTTTTATGATGTATGTGTATGTATCCTTATTAAAATTATTCGCTCGAATAAAGCTTGTCTGGAATATTATTTAGTCGTATGTCAGTTGATTGCCAATTAACAGAAACTTGGCGTGATTCTCTCTGGTCATTAGTAGAGATAGAATCGTGGATATTGGGTGGTCGGGTATACCTATATTGGGTTTAGTCACTGTGACGTACGTACATGAAGCTACCGGTAATTCTGCCAGCTTCTCGAGTCCGTGTGGTTATATTGACGCAAAGCAGCTTTGCTTCTCCGCTGAGATTTCGTAGATACGCCTACCGTAGAATCGCGTGCAGTCTGGCGTATCGAGGTAATTTGCATTGTTGTACGCGTGAGTGAAACGCGTAAGGAGAATTTGAAAATTAATTTTGACAAATCCTTCGTTAGGTTGCGCAAACAAAAATCGCCCACTTGGAGATCTCGTTGTTGCTTGAAATTATCCTCTCGGGGATTAACGTAGGTTACTTGGGTCTGATTGCATGGAAAATTTTTTTTTTTTTAATTTTTCACCAGAAACGGATTTTCCAAATCGTTCATTTTCACGGTTGTCGCGTATCAAAGTCAAGGTTGTGCGAAAAGTGGGTCGTAGAACTTTTTACAGTATATTATTTATACGTACGACCTCGATTATTTATTAAGTAGCCTCGCACGGGCTGATGAAGGGGGGGCCGTCTTACGATTCGCAACAGTTGCGGCCTTCGTGAAACTTAGGCTCGTTCGCAACACGCGGCGCTCGAAAATCTCAAGTTCCGTACTAAGTTGGACGACAGCGGTGGCAGTAGTTCCTGTTACTATAAAGATACATAGAGAGAGAGAGAGAGAGAGAGGGGGGGGGGGAGGAAAGAGAGAAATGAAGGACCAACGGGAAATTAAGTTTACAAAAAAAAAATCGTCCATCACTCGACCGTAATTAGATCCCCAGGATCAGAGATGAATTTTATTAAATAAAAGATAGTGATGAATTTTGAAAAAAAAAATATTATCCCGACCATCTTAAAAAAAAAATTCATAAAACTTCCATTGCGAACCATCCCTCCAAAATTACAGTATCTAGCATCCGATTCATATTCAAAAAAGAAAAAAGAAAAAAATTGCCTGTCAAAAAAAATGAAACTCAAGAATTTCAGATTATCAGAAAAAAGCAGACACGCCCTGTACCATCCTCAGATGACATGGTCTGTACTATGTCGATCTCTCCACGGGGTTGTCTTTTTTTTTTCGCAACTTTGCAAAATCCTACGTACACTTGAGGGAATTTGCGTATGGCGTGTGGTGCAACGTAGGTATCCTCGGGTCACCGAATGTATCCCAGTGCTGGAAGAAAAGTCTGTCCGTATGCTTGTCCTGCGTCCCAGGACGGCGGTACCGTTGGGGGGGGATAACTTTTTATACCGGAAGCCATGCTGCATTTACAATGCATCCCGATGCACCGGCGGCTGTCCTTGCATTCTCTTGCTCCTTACGATGTATATAGGCGGCTACCATCTAATAAGAATGTCTCGTGTAGAAAACGAGGCTTTTCTTGGATACGTATGAGAGAGGCAGCCTCGATTCACAATGCATTTGCAATTTCCCCGTCACATAAAAGTTAGCGGCTAAATTTAACGTTGTTAGCTGCAGCCGCCGTGGTAGCAGAGATTCCGTAGCCCCGGGGTCATAAACGAAGACTCGACGAGCCGTTCTAGCGGGCAGAGCGCTTTCCATTCTTTCTCTGGCACCGTTGCCACGTATACCTATATCTATCCACGTGTATATATATTCCGATCTATCCTAGCTACCTACTCGCTTCCACCGGCTTCCTCCTTCTGCCGGTGGAAGAGTCCTGCCACTGCTGAAAGTGCCCGCAGATACGAAGAAACCGTTTTCAACCCCGTCCTCAATGGTATCGTGTTCTCTCGTGTTTCTGGTATACCTCTTTTCCGTATGCGCATTTCCATAGCCGAATACTCTGACTGAGAAAAATCTGGAAAATTGCCTTTAGGGATTGCCTAGGTACTGGAGACGCTACGTTTTCTGGAATTGCCATTATTTGATATCTCCATTTGGTAGGTATAGGCAAAAGCAGGATGTTCAGAAATTCGATGTAGCGATATGGGGTTTGTTATTTATTTATTTTTTTTTTTCTAGGCAATTTTACACACTTTTATTTTGTCGTTCGTTTATTCGAGCGAGTCTTGGTTGTTTTGCCGTGGGGACTTTGGGGATACGTATTCGTTGCACGCGGGCCAAATTCTTTAGGGATTTTTCGCTTTTTGTTATTCGGCATTAGGTTGGTAACGCGAATTCCCATCGGACTCGTTTTGGCTTCCTCGAAGGAGTTTCTCGTGTTCGGGAACTGCGAGACGGGCGTTTGATAACGCGATTATTTCCCCATGAAATATTTTGCGAATTCTTTTATTCACTTTTTTTTCTTTCAGACGCTTTCACGTTTTCCCATAAAAATGATGGTACGGAAAGTTTGTAAAATTTTCGGAACGATCACAACTGCTGTTCTACCTAGCAACTGGTTATTCGATATACACCGTTTATAATGCTGGATGCATAACTCTCGAGACTTCTTTGTTCGATTATTATCCGAGGGGATGAAGTTAGCTTCGAGTTTCCCAAGGGTCGTGACATTTCATCCAATCATTTATTGACTCCTGGTTCTCGTATAATAACCCGAACTGTGCCGCTAACGAAAAAAAGGTCTGAAAATTTCTAGGGAACTCGATCGAAAAGTATTCCAGCCACGTTTCCGAGAAAAGTCTCCTCGTCGACCGGGAGGCCATTGTTGTTCCGTGATAATTGAGCGAACGTCCACCTGAAAGTGTTCGCAACAACGAAGTGCCGTTTGATCGAATGCGAAGAGAAAGAAGAATTGAAGTTTTCACCATAACCTCGATCGCGTACGAGAGGCAAAGTCTGTTTTAAATATCTGACGGCTGCGACTGAATTAACGAAGCGTGAAGTTCCTCCCAAGGACGCCGGTGGCCGTTAGAAAGTTTCCCGACGGCCAACGACAGAGAATCGTGCGCATCGAAAATACATACCACGTGAATTAAACGCGATATCGCTGACTGTCAACTGTATTCATATTTTTTTACTTAACTCGAGTGCGTCTCCACGTCATTTCTATGCGTAAAAGAATTTTTACTTACCTTTATCGCGCAATAGTTTGACTCGTTGAATTTTACATTTTTCCCTTTACGTTCTCGCCTCCAGATGCTTTCAAGAAACGATACGACAAAATGGAAAATGTCTGGTTTGTCTTTACATAGCTTTTTTCGTCTCTCGCGAAACCTTTTCTTTGTCTTTGAACCCTCTTCGAAAATCCATCAGTTCAAACGAAGCATGACGGTTATTTGTAGGCAGTTGCGCAAACAATTTTTTTTCTCCCCTCTTCACGGCACGACAGACGCTCAGGATAAAGTGAAAGGTGCTGGCAAACGTAACGAAACGTATGTAATATCAATTATCAATCTACGGTATCGCCGTTACAAAGACTGCGCAATCGATACGGATATATTTACCAAAAGAAATCTCATTTCTTTCTGCACAAGACTCGTAATATCGGCAAAGCAAGCTTTTGTCGCGCGAAATTCAAATTCTGGATACTCTAATCGTTCACGGTTACGTTTCGACGAATCGGATGTTTCTTCGAATTGTTACGCTACGCTGGTTCGTCTATTTATATACATATAGACGCATGTGTTTATTGGGACTAGATCCTCTGACTCGTGGTACTTGCTTTACGACACTTTGAAACACTCTATGGCCTGGTGCTGAAGACCATTATTAGTCAAACCAGCTATGGAGTTCTCATCCTGCATAATGCCCATGAACACGGCGCAGGGTCGGGTAAGTCATTACACCCCAAGGATTTGCCTCGAAGCAGGAGACGTTCCCGGGAATATCCTCGGTGTTAGGTCCCTTTGGCTAGACTCCAGGATGCTCGTGACAAAGTAAAATTCCCCAAGGATACTCGTGAAACTAGCCGGTTTATTACGTAAACATTACCTATTTCTTTTATCGTCGAGGTCGGCGCATGCGCAGTAAAGATTCGTTCCAGTGTCAACCTAACCTAAAATTATCGTCCTCTTCGTCGATATAACTTTTAATATACGGTGACAAAATAAATCGCTACCCTCCTGGGAATTCCCTATTGCCCCAGGCTTGACAATTTCCGAGAAACGGTTTATCCGAAATTTGTATATATTTCATGAAAAAAAATCAACCCCCATTCACGCAGACTGTGCATGTCTTGCCTTTTGAAGACTCGAGAACGTTTGAAACTTTAGAAATAATTCATTAACCTCTCGGTCAAAGGTCATTTCTCATATGAGTTCGTGTCATGCATTTCCGTCACGTATATCGAGACGCCGGGTATAGTCAGACGTACGTCTACGTATTTTCGTAATTCTCTGACTTTCTCAAATCTCACACACTGGTCACCCCAGTTCATTCACTCGTTATCAAAAAACGCGCGTATATAAAAAAAAATATAAAAAAATTCAAAATAATGATCGATTAACTTTTCTCGTATCAAATTACGCGCATGCGCAGAGACTAGAATATTTACTTCGCTTCCCTATTCCCCCTCAGTACACGCAATGAGACGTCACACGGTCGCGCAGTACTACCGATGCACGAGCCTCTTTCCGTCGGCCGGTATAACGTAACGAAATATGATGACGTAGGACGTTAATCATTGGCTCCTGCGCAAATTGGCATCGACGTGCCTGGGTAATTTCCCAGGGGCGTTAACCGTGACTTACGAGGTGATAATATCAGGAGACTCCGTCGGATAGTACGGAGGAGACTTTCGCGTATGTTAAACCCACGCTCTACGTCACCCATCTACAAGAAGGTCCCTCCTGGCCCTTTGGCCAGCCCATAGAGAAATCCCAACATACCTGCCAAGACTCATGGGATTACTTAGGACATTCTTTCGACGGCCAATCCGTGCGGCTCGAAGCGCCGAGGAAATTTGAATTTTTCCACTGGCCCTCAAACTCCCACTTAACCTCACTTGTGACCGACATGTATCGATATACAACTTGAGACTTGATATATATATATATATATAATACCTACTTGTAATTATATAGAAAAATCCTAGCTTTTAGATACTCGAATACTCGTGTATTCGAACCAACAAATTTCATTGTTCCAGCTGAGAACGCCCGCGAAACTCTCGACGTCACATACTTGAGTAATTAGTAGAAACACACTGGGATCGTAAAGCTTCGTGCACAAGGCTCCGATATCCTTAGGATTCGTTATAACGAATACTTGACATTTTTATTTGTTACGATTTAAAAAAGTTTTTTTTAGATTGCTGCACCAGCGATATGCCATATTATTGCTATAGACACAAGATGCACCCAGGTACGATATAAGTTGCGTTATATCCCGCAGGAAAGGTGAACGTCATTGCTGGGGACTTTTAGCGACCCAGTGCACTTTGATTTGAGATCGATAAGGCAATCGCCTCTTAAAGCCAGACTTACGTGGGCTTATTGCATCGCATGGAAGATCATGCACGCAAGAAGCTTAGCTGATCGAAAGACCTATAACCCTGTATAGTATTCACAGTGTGTATATACATATATGTATAGAGAAAGCTAGTGCACGTCGGTGCAACACAGATTGCAGAGTACACTGTGGCTAAAGTCATTACGATTGAAAATTGGATTAATTGATATTCCTAAGGAGCATAACTTCCACTTCCAGTACTGTACCAGACTATGCGACCACACTGTATATATTATCAGGGCAAAGTATACTCTGGCTGTACTGTACGGCATAACGTATACTGCGCCGCACTTCCATTTCTCAAGCCTGCATAGGATTATCTCAGATTCCAGTTTACTTCGAGCCAAGCAAAAACAGACGCGAAGCAACCAAACGAAAAGTGCCACAACGATGCAGACACGATTTTATTCCATTGAGAATATTTTCTATACGTCTAGCACGTATGTGCTGGGAAATATAAGGCAGGTTAGTTCGGAGTACCTCACTAGGGCACGGATCGGTATTGCATAATATCTCGTTATCTACGTACGGTATTATTATTTTTTTTTTTTAATTGATTATCAAACGACGAGAAAAAATATTTGGATACAGGTAGACATTGCTGGCGTGAAATTTCACTTGATTACAATGGGCGCCTAACGGCGTCATTAAGCGTAATTAAAGTATTTCCCGAGCGATACTCATTGCTGGTAATGCCGTTAGGTTCGTTGTTGGGTTCGTGGCTTGGTATTACGTAAATTTGAAAATTACCATTGACTCCCGTAAGGCTTATCCCTGGCGGTTAAATTAATTTACCCTTTTGAGGTTAGGTCGGTCTGACCGTTTATTTAGTATAGGAATGTACAAATCTACCTGTTTCTCCATCCGTGTGAATATACTTATATTTCCTACGGAGCGACAGTCCGTCCTATCAAATTATGTTAATTAGAAATTTCGAAATTGAAACAGACCGTATTAGCCATTCGTGAAATCCAAAATATTTAGCAATCAAATTGACAAGCGAATTCCCTATCGCATAGACTCTATATCTATATGCATTCCATTTAACCTCTATTGCCAAAATTCATCGGGCGTCTCATTAATCGTTATCCAGGAGCACGCACTGTACATCAGTTCATGATACCGTAATGCTCTTTCGCGAATTCTCGAACTTCAGGGTCGCGCTAACGGATTTTCGCGGTTCTCTCATTCGCAAGGATCGACAGTGGCAGATGACGCGTCGCGAGAGACAAGATGGCCGCTCAACCGTGAACGATCGAACGTTCGAGCGAAACGCGTGGAAATCTGCGCTTCGCTGCCTGACGTCGTGTAGTACAAGTAGCGATACAATACAGTACACTTACAATACAGGATGGTGTAGAAACGAGCAGTAGTACCTCATAATATTGAACGTAAGTACACGAGCTTAGTACAGCAGCGGTACTTGTACGTATCTGCGGGGACGATCGAAATACCCAGAATGCCATTAACCCAATACGTACAAGTACAATTACGTACGTACCAGATTGTACTTCTGGTAATACCAGCAGATACTTTACCCATCCTAGTTCAGACGAATGCTTTGACCAAGACGTATCAACCTTCGCTCTTGATAATTTATACTGCCTCAGTTGCACGTTACACGTGCTTTATGAGTAGGGGATGTAGAGCCAGTCTAAGGGTGCTAAAGCTTCCAAGGGACGATGGATCCCATTTCGGTTTGCCGTAACTCTAAACTGGTACCCGCGACATACCTCAAATATATTACTGTCCCTGGTAACTCGAATTCTATGTGAGTGTATATATATACAGTGTATACTGTATATACCATGTGTATATACAGTACTGCACCAGGGTGACGCCCTGGAACCTCTTCCACGGGACGACTGCGATATACTGATAGCTTCCCCATGTACCATATCTACTGCAGTACGTACATAACCATCCAGTCGTACCATCGTGGATGCTGCGACACGTGTAACGGATACTTGTCTTCCACCTGGATATCGACAGCTTCCAGATCGACTATTTCAGACGGCAGACAAGCCGCTTCGGTGCAAATAGCCTCTTCAGGATGTCCTTATATTATTGAACACTCGTGCTCAGTATTGTATCGTTGGCCAGGGTGGACTATTGGACTTGACACGGAATTGGTGTGTCTGCCACTTTGTTATCATGTGACGTGCATGGAGTTAGTACTCTTGACGTCCTTTTGAGAGCTGGTATGTTGCTCCGTAATCCATCTGCCAATGCAGTATCTGTATATGAATATATTGATAAGCAGGTTTGTGAAAGCTGACAGAAATTTATTAATAACGATTTGCATCGATGCACTTTCCATGCGACAAAGTGACCGGTGCTCATATAAATGCTAATAACTCGGATCTGGGTTGCTGACCCAGTTACAGTTCTTGCTTCGTGTTGTTATGGTACAATCTTATTTAACGTCGTTCACTTAAACTGGCTGACGCGTGCAATCGATGGCGACTAAGGATACAGAGGGCAATGCCGGTTTTGTATCTTGAGTCACGAGGCAAACCAGTGTGGAGGACTGACTGGCTATTTTTTCTCTTTCGACTGAAAGTAGTTGGCGAAGAAGAAAATATAAAAATTAATAGTGCGAACAATTTGGGGCTTCGAAGGCTTCTTAATGATTCTGACAGGTCTTGTCGAATGAACCTTTGATTTCTTTCTTACTTGTTCGAACATGTTTTAGGGATATATTTGTTATTCAGATATCCTTGTATATGGAAATACTTGTGAATCTGAATACACATGTGACGTTTGGAGCTGTCGTCGTTGCTGATGGATAAAATGCTTGTGGTATGATTTGAAAACGGTTTTGGGCTCTTTGTGTTATTATACCTGTATCGATTTCTTATTCGATACTTGCTGAGTGACAGATGTATAGTCAGTGCTGAATTTGTATTGCTCCCTTTGCATGGTGACAACGTCTTGATCCATAAATATGTACGTAGATTCATCTTCACGTTTGACTTGTTGAATTTTATTGAAATCCTAGTTGAATCTGATTATTTTCTGGGATGATGATAGGAGGGCACTTGTAGTCTCAAGTGATTAAATAATTACTCTTGATCGATACGTTCCAAGGGCATTAATTGATCTCGTCAAATGAAACTGTGTCCCTACAGTTCAAATAGTGTGTGTTTGATTCCGTTGACCAAATTGCAGCTCACTGAGTCAAAGGTGGCGCCGAATTCTCCTTATATAGGAAGTTCCGAGTTCTCAAGTAATTGGTTAGCATCCCACGGTAATTTTAACGTGGGTATTATGCAGGGGCACGCTGGCCTTAAACAATAGTCGTGTCAGCGGCAGCTTCGCCTGGGAATTTCGGTTTACTTTGGGAGTTGCTTGCATGGCAACTACTAGTCTTGATGAGAACTTAGCTCGCTGTTAAATTATACCTCTGCGATCTGATAATGGTTACTGTGTATACACGTGTACAGTATCTCCATGAAATAATGAAGTACCACTCGAAAGAGAAGTAGAGGTGGGAAGAGAGTACCTGTAACAGTACAAATGTAATTAAACATGGTGAATAATTGTCGCAAGAATCGATAGAATATTTTCTATACGTACAAAGGATAATAAAATTAAAATTAAAATGCACTGAACGCATATCGGACGACTGACGTACGCGCTTTTTTAAAATGAAAAGAAAATTAAAAAAAGTATTCTTGCACGACATTCATATTTATGTCTAGTACCGGAGTCAAGAGTGTACTTGATATCGCGATATAAAGATAGAATAGTTTCTGTGACTGAAGAACGGAAAGATATATATACATATATACATACGTACTTGGACCTGATACTGGAAACGTAATCCGTGCTTGACTGTTTATCATACGACAATGATGCCTTCTTGCCGGATGAATAGAGTATCATAGAAATCCATCTTCTCGGAGGCAACATCTTGGAAGAGTATCTACGAGTATACAGGATAAAGGGAAAAAGAGATAGTAATGATAATAATAATAGCAGGGGGTGACTTACAAGAAATATCATGGCTGCTTCTCACGTACGCGTTTTCCGGAAGTATATAAGTCGACTGTTGCCACAGTAGAGTCGCGTTCGTCATGGAAACTCTGTATGACAAACATCCGCTCTCGTTTCACGTATCCAACCCTTAACACACTTCCAGTATACAGTTACAATATTTCCTGTAAAATTTCACTGCGATGGTATACTCGACGTAATGGACTGGTTGTATTATTGAAATATTTTAATTTTTGCTTACCCCGTGTATTGTATGCTTAATGAAGAAAAAATGAATTTTCTTGGTCCTTTGTTTAGAATGCCTGACATGCTTCTTATCGAATGGTAATCAATAGCGAGCAACAAGTACTTCTGCATTATTAATACCGACTGCTAGTACCACTGGTTCAGTGTAACATTAATTGAGAGAAAGAGAGATGGGAATAGATGGATTTATAGAGAGGGTGAGTTGCTAACAAAAGGGCGAATTGAGTTGCTGAGCACAATGGAATTGTAATCGGCTCTTTCTATGCTTCAATGAATCCTGCTAACTGAACGGGTTCCTTACCATTAGGCGCATCAGTGACGGGTTTCCTTCTGAGTGAAGTAATGTACGGTTACTACATTAGGGTGCACTGTGCAGCATTATCTTGGCTAAGTACTTCTTGGAGGTAGGTGTAGATGTGTATACGTTTGTATATATAGGAGAGATTTCAGGTCTTGGGCTAAGATTAATTTTCGGAATGTCGGATCTTTTGCTTCTGAGGAATTTAGTGGGGAGATATTGTATTAGGGGATGAACGAAGGATCAGACCACGAGTTTAGTTAGCGTTAGAAGGAAACTTCCCTTGCGCCTTTACGTCTCTTGTTATTGATTGGCAGAGGCTGCTCTTCTTGGATGGCTGAGCGACCCCCGCAACCCAAAAGTTTCGTTAACCTGCCACAGCCGGGTCATTTATAATAAAACTTCTTGTTAATACGTTTGCCTGCACTCTCAACTGACTTTCAGTTCCAGTTTAGCGTCACGAAGTGTCTGGGACTTTTGCTTTGTGCTTAATGGGCTCTGGTAGTTCTTGATTTGGGGTTCATTGAACCTTTTTCTTTCTTTTACTATAAGTGTACGTTGATTTTTGAGGAAAGAAGAAAGAAGAGAAGAGTCCTTTGTGTTGCCGATACTTTTATTATGTCTGATCTTTGAAAGGTTAATAGCCTTTTTAAGCAGAACATGGTAAAATATATGTACTTGTATGTGTAGGAATATGTAGTAATGTTTGTAAGACCTCTTTCAGTTTTTTTTGATTAACGTGATGCAACTTACTCGTGACTCTCTACGAGGTATATAATGTAAAACTAATAAGTAATAAATCAATAATTCAATTAAGTATCTCATTTTTACTTTAGCCGAATTTGGCTTTTAGAGGCAAATGTAAAAAATGATAAATGAATTGTCATTGGCACGTTCTGCCACTTTTTACTGAACCTTAGTAGTAAAATGAACTTTTAATTATACACTGTTGGCTTTCTTATTCATATAACTGTTTATCTACTTGTTATGCTTGTTAAATAATACTGTTGATTAGTGGCACCGGATGTTCCAGTCTCATTACCAGAGTCTAATAGCCTCGTAGAACCGTCGCAGCCACTAAAAAAATATTATCGGGACGAAAATCATTTAGAAAAAAGTTTTTTGACAAAATCAACGTCCGTAACAAACAATACAGTATACTCACTGCGTTCTCACAACCCATATAAGCATCTTCCAAAAACATTTTCATATAGTCGAGAGCGGAGCATGGCTTTTCTACGTTCTTCCTCATAAAGTCCATCAGTTCCCACATGTATCGTATGTTATTTGGAGATTTTCTTAAACGTCTTACCAAGTGTAGGGGTAAGTTTAGTTTTTTGATCGATACTGGCGCATATTCTTCATGATATTTATTATAGAATCGCAATACGCATACTTCATTTACTAACTGAATTCCTCGAAAATCCTCGAAAACAGTTTTCAATACGATAGCGTCATAATCGTTTTCGAAAATCTGAAATGTAATGTATAGTCAAAATGATAATCATTGAAGGTTGATGTTAAAAGGACTATCATTTTTTTTTAATAATTATAAAATTATACGTAAATACCTGCTCCCCTTCTGCAATGTCTCTACCTGCTCGCACCACGTGGACAGTAGTTCCATATGTGTATGATATAACGTTCCATTCACAACATTGAAGCAAATTGGAAACCGGATAAACAGCGATACCAGGGATGTTATTTTTCGAACCGCATTTGATCTGTATGATGTATGAAAAGAAATTAATGTCACACCAATTATAAAACTCATTGAAAGAAACTGAATCCTCTTACCCTGGCACTTGTAGTCTGGATCAAATATGCCAAACGTAAAATTACATGTGCCAACCCACACACGTCATAGTCTTCCTTAGAAAAATCTGTGTTTGTCTTTAAAAAGACTGCCATAAATGATGCTAAGTAATTTTGTGAATGATTATTTTCGACTTTTTCCTTGTCGGTCAACAGCAAAGGCACCAACGAATCAATTACACGATGGCAATTTGCTATTAATCCATCAGCCCCTCGACCTGATTATTTGAGAAACAATTAAAAAAATATGATTCAACGATAAAATCAAAACTGACATCTACTACTTCTTCCAAATACATATTTTGTTTCCTTATTATTATATATCCCAGTACCTTGATTGGCTACAAAAATCAGCATTTTCAAATATATCATGAATTCCATAGACTTGCAAGCTGATACATTGCATTCATATTTATGAATATTATAAGCTTCGTTACGACACTTTATACTACAATAAAGAGTCCGTGCACACGAAGTGCATGGTATAGGAGCCAAATAATGTTTCAGGCAATGATGGCAAGTAAATATTGAATCTTCCTCTATCTCATCAACTACGGCTATATAGGGTTTCTGCACCAGCAGAACGTCCCCAGCCTTAACACGTCTTGAGGTAAAAAGCCGAAGAATATTTTGGCTGTCCCGAGAAAGAATCAAAGCACTACTTGCACCAGATATTTCAGAATTTTCCCCATACGCAACAATAGGGAATTCCTCGCGAAATTTTTTGGTTGATTTGTCCATCTTTGATTTTTTGGCTAGATGAAATTGTAGTTTCTTAATACGAGTATGCAATTTTGTTTTCAAATCATCCGAAACGGGACATCTTAATGCCCTCTGTGCGTCCATTACAGCTTCTTCGTAAGCCTGGAGTTTCTTTAAAACAACCGACCGCGACATATAGATAACGCCCTCTTTATCGGTATTATCTGGAATTAGTTGTAAGCTCTGTGTGTAATATTTAAGAGCATCCTCATAGGCGCTGTCTGCCAAACTCGAATCTCCTGTGAACAAAGAAAACTTAAGAGATGGCGTTCCTGTCGCTTCGTTTGCTCGGCAACAAGGATGTTAAACGAATTTTGACTTTTTTGGCCTGACGGATCAAACGGCCTTAATGTTTTCGCCAAGGATAACATCCTTTGGCTCTCGCCAAATCATGTTGCACTTATTAGATCCTCGCAAATAGACGAAACAATGTTAACGTCGACATGAAAGACGGAAAAGTGAAGTGCGTGCAAAGGAAAAATGAATTGAACAAGAATACTATTTGCGAGGGAAAAAAGGAATTAATTAGCATTAAGTAATCAAGAGATTAAATGATTGAACGTAAAATTGGAAGCCATGGAAATGTCGACCGTTTCATTGTTCAACTCGTGCCGTTTCATCCGGCGTATTATGCTTTATATAGTCGACCGTATTATCGTTTCCAAAGATCATAAAGATCACCAGGGGATATACATAGGTAGATTATTTTTCATAATAAAATGTACTGCGTTATGGCGTAATGAAATACAGACATTACGTGCCCATTGTAAACTGCGTAATAGGCTGTTTTCATCAGAAAAAAATAAGAACTGAAATAGACGTTTCGCTTATCCAATAATTGACAGGAACAAAATATAAAAATATAACCGCGACACTGCTAAGACTGATTAACGAAATATTGTCAATCAACAAAGAAACTGTTCGCGTAATTCTCTGACTGTGAATAATATCATACAACTTACCTTTCTTTTTGTATAAAATTGCTCCTGGGATGTTCTTTTTAAGCTTAGCACATTCTGGATTAGCCGTTATAGTATGCACAAACAATTTGACAGCATCTTCTTTACTCAAGTTCAATTTGTACGCAAAGCTTATGCGAGTTTTTGCGATATCATTCTCCATAATTTTGGTATGTTAAACGTATTAAAACTTCGAAAACCCTTACGACACCTAAGACCGACGGAGGACTGAAAAATACGTTACACTGCCGCCGACGTTTCTGGTAGGAGAGAGGTAGGGGGTCTCCCTACTTCTTTGTCCTTACGATTTGAAACTATTTACTATAGTGGCGCTATAATTGCGTATCAGAATGCTTGCCGTATATGCATATTGCGCCCTATGATAACCAAAGGATTAACAATTGATTGACAATATCGATTAATATTGATTTTTCTGTTAGTTTAAATGAACTATACGACTCTTTGATTGTTGAATATTGATATTTTTGTTGTTGAAATGACTAACTCGTTTGAAAATTTTCAGTGGCTACTTGTCGGTGTCTCCGACAGTGTTACCACAAACATAAACGTCATACTGTTACCAACCGTATCGATTGATTTAATATTACTGCAATTATTTCAACGGTTTTGATCGAAACAGTAATTCTACTTCCACTGTTAGATATAATTGTTTTACATAAAAAATTGTTATCTGCTAGTTTGTCTCGATATTTTATTTCCATGATTTTGAAGCACTAGCGTTACTGAGCTGTACCCCACCAGATGGTGCTGTCGTCGCAAGAACTAGAATTTCCACCCGAAGACAACTTCGCACTCTTCTTGATTGCATCAGAAGGGTGTGTTCCAAAATGTAGTGACAGTACTGCCAGTACTGTAATCAACGCTGTTTCCTTATTCATCCATACGCATCTAAGAGAGTTGTAATTACTTCTACAGTACTGTCAGTACATTTCGGAACACGCCCAGACTTTCAGACGTATCAAGGAAAGTTTATCAATATCGAAAGGTGAAGAGTAAACCCGATTGAAAAAAATATATATTATATATTTAATCGATTAAATATATATTATATTAATATATACACAATGGAATTCAAAGGGACTAACTCAGTATTGCTTTTCTACGTTGTCACCATAAGAGATTATATTAGTGTCGTGTAACATAACACAACTTTATTCATATTTCAAGTCTATTCAATAGGTTTTAGTCGTATTAGTTAACTGGGTAAACAAAAAGGTTTGCACATATATGCAAATGTATAATTCAATCGTGACACAATGCTGATCTGAACTCTACGATTTTTCATTTTGTTCATCCTTAGTGGCTGGCGTATCTAATCTAATAGAAAATCTACTAGAAAATTTATGATATATTCCAAGATAGTCGAAAAACTTGATTTGCGATGGTATTGAGTTGAAAATCTAATAATTCACTAAAAATACGAAAAATATTCATATATTTCGAAATATTGAAAAGTGGAGGGTTTTGACCTTTCACTTAAATAATGACGCTGCCGTTTTCAGACTAATTACATGATATTTTATTTTGTGTCTAGACTCGAGCATCTTTTCGAAGTCTACTGTCGCCCAATTAAAGCAATTGAATTTCAGAAATTTAATATACAGATTTACGGCTACAAATAACCGCCTACCGCCGTGTGCATCGTTGCGCGATATATTTGAAAATAATCCAGTAATCAATTGTCTATTATCCATAGAAAGTAATAATCGCTGTTATTATTTAAATCTTAGGCTAGTCGCTCTGCTCGTCGAATAATTTCAGTATTAATATTTTTTTATTCATTATATAAACTGTTCACAGTAGCACGACACTAGACACTGATAATTTGCCCGAGGGTAATATTTAATAACTTTTTAAATTAACCATGCAATAATATCCGCATCGACAACTTCAACGTTTACTATATCCTTAACGAAATTCTCCTATATCTCCCCCTTAACCATCATTTCACATTGTTCTGCATTTCCCACGTGGCCGCGTTTGTCCCCAAACGTTTGCTCATACATAGAATAAATTCTATGACCGATGTCTCCGGCGAGAACGTCTGGCAAGACAAAGTCCCAGCCCCGCGCCATGACACATCCAATTTGAATCGTGAAGGGAATTAATGCCTTTTCTTTATTTCATTTACAGATATACAAGAGACATTTTTTCCCTAGGAAATTTTTATTCAAAAATCCATTTTTCCTTTATACCCCTTGACTCTCAATATTCCCCAAGTCAGTGCTAGATGCAAATTTATTGTTTTGTCGCATTCTCAAACCGGCATAAACAAGGCGCATCCTTACCCTACTATTTTCAAATATTCCCAACGCTCGTCAGGCATTAAGGAAACTTTAGAATTTCAGATCTTATAGGCTTCGTCCTTGTAAGACATTCTGGTAAGCTGCAGTAATTCCACCGGATCGTCCTCGGCAATGTTGACAAAGCGACAACTTGTATCAGCCAGGGGCAAAGTAAAACAAGCCCTGCATCCCAGTAGCTGCTCTCCTTTCATCCCTCCTTGGGCTTACGTTCGCCACGGCACACAATGCCTCCTGTATACCGCTTCGCTGAGCAGCAAGTCATTTTATAAAAGTTCCGGTAACCCTGTCATTTATTTATAAGCTGCTCGCCAGCTTCCATCCTCCGATACTTGTTACTGCCTTAACGGAGACACGCTCGGCCCATTGCGTCACGGCTTGGTGTTATATTTACATGCAAATATCGTAGCTGCTTCGATGCTTTAATAAATTAGTGAAAATCGATTGATTATTCTCTTTTCAAAATTCACCGAGCAAGGCAGAGCAGTCGTGCGAGATATATTTTTATATTGGTTTACGTGATCCTGAATATTTGTGGAATTTTATTACGTCGTATTTTGGGATTGGGGGAGGGGTGAATTTTTCTCTGGGAATTTTTTTTTTTTTTTTTTTTTTCATTTTCTACATTCCGTACTCGACTTTGGACACTCGCGGTCTCGGATCACGGCTCCGGGTAATAAATGACGGTAAGACTCATTTTCACGACTGTCGTTTTCGGCCTTCTCGAAGATCCTTAGCCGCGAAAAGTTTTACCTTCGGAAATTGATGTGCTTTTATTGGCTGGATCATTCTTAGGCGGAACTTTTGAACGCTGGAGATTTAACGATGAATTTCGATATTTTACTGCCGAGTTTTATCGAGGCTTTCATAGTCGACTCGAACGATCGGGATACAAGGAATGGACGCGAAGCCTCACAGTCGCCCATGGATAACGCACGTTGGATGTTATCGCAGCTTTGATATATTTTTTAAGTAAAATTGTATTTGTGTTGTCGAGATGGACGTGCGCTTGTAAATAATCGTATTTTACGTATCTCAAATTTATTCGTCGTTATAAAAATGCACTGACTGGTTCGCGTGCTTGAATGTACGTTTATACGTATTTTTTTAATATATCGAATGTAATATTTTTTTTTTTTCAAAGCCAGATGCGATTTTTGACACAGATACTTTTTCCCCCTCACTGTGTCAACTTGATGTCCCAAAATTTTGGAAATCATTAATTACATTTTTAAGGATTATATTTATCTTGATTATACTGCTGCCTCTTTATTATACATATATATATATATATATTTTGTGCCACGTGAATTGCGTATTAATGCAAATTCCAATCAGGCAATAGTTGTGCGTTCTCAGCTGTCGCAAAATTTAATGACATTTCTTCGACAGGCACACAGACCGGAGATGGTTTTTCGATCGACATTAGGGTCCGTGGAATCTTCAGCTTCCTCGGAGGATAACCCAACTCAAAGTACAGGAAATTATAGCACGGACGGGGCAGCAGCTTGTAGTTTAGACGAAATAGAAAATTCCGGGAAAAAAAAATATCTTCAGCTTGATCCTCCTAGAAAGTAGCATTCTTTCGTTTAATTGTACGAGGAAAATTCTTGTTTTAGAAAACACATATACAGGTATATAAAGAAGGATACGTTGCAGTGAAAACGATAAAAAGAGAAGACTGTGACGATTAATTATTAATTTTTTTTTTACTTTTTATTTTCAAAGCGATAAATACTACACTGCATATAACGTAGAGCGCAAAGCTTTTATCGACGACGAATTTATTGACGTCGTTAAAAGCCTGCGGGCCACCATCTTTATTTCATTGTTCGTGCCAGTCAGATGCAACGGCCGCTGAATTTAAGTCTGACAAAAGTATCGAGATAAAAGATCAGATTTATATATAATAGTATAATGGGATTTAGCGTAAATGAGGAAAGAGAGAATTTATATATATTTTTTTTTATCTATGAACGTCAGACGTTATTTCAACGTGAAGTTTGAGGTTACTTTGCTTTTTTAATATTTCATATTTATCAAATTTAATGCTTGACGTTTTCACTTTTTTTTTTTTTTTTTTTTTTTTTTAAATTTCTTTGACATCCTACAGACGAAGATTGCCGGCAGTCAATAGTTTTCCACGTTTCACCTTTTTCATTCGGCACGTTTTGGCAGTGGGGGGGGGGGCCCCCCCTCCAAATGGAATCCTCGTCCGCGCATTCCGACGTTCCGGAAATTATTTCATCCTCTGCGCCATTCCACTCGGTAGTCTCTTCAGTCCTTCCTCTCTTTCCTCCCCCTGCCCGAGGACCCACCGTATACCCCATTTTACAAGAATTTCAGCCTCTACCGCTCGAACGTGCATCGAAACATTTAAGGGAGTCGATGAACTCGGAAATGTCATCCTTGAAATAGGTTTAGCGGAAAATGACGCCAAGTCGAAAAAAAAAAAAAAATTGAAATAGACTCCAAAAGAACGCTGGTGAAATAATTGAAATATTCAGCTATGCCTTTTTCCCTTGTGGAGATATACCCTTGTATGTCTATACGCGTTCGAGAAGTCGATAAGTGCAAATCCGTCGTTAATAAATGCATCGGTCGTCCCATATGCACAAAGTGCATTCAGACACGTATACCTCTACAGCTCGCAAGTGCCGCTCGACTGGGCGTCAGTGGTAAAAATTGCACGAACGTTTCTCGTATAGCGTGAAAAAGTTTCCGAGTGAAGTCAGTCGCGGTGCGGGTGTTTCTCTCTGTGGACGGTTAGCCAACTTCAGAGCTTGTCGCGCTTAATGACGTCACAGGCCGGCAGAACTGGGCCGAGCAACAAAGACTGTCGGCCGGGAGCATCAGCTGTTCTTCCTTTTCTCTTCCATTGCCAACCGCCATTCTCCAGCCCGTCCGTCCCACTTCCTTCCTACTCACTCACCCCCCCCCCCCCCTGACTTCCGTTTCTCCTCTTCACTTCCTGTTCCAGCTGTCTGGCTACCAACTGTTTTGGACTCTACCGTCCTCTCTTCCTCTTCTTCTGTGCGTTCAACCCCCAACTGTATTATCGTCCTCTTCTCCACCTGGACCACTAAGCCGCATCATGCCCGTGAAATGCTTCGCAAGGCTGCCAACCCTTTTTCCCCTAGCGCACTGCTAATTATAAAGGCACCTAAAAGCCTTTGACAGAGTGACTGGTTGCCAGAGTCGGATCATGCTTTCTTTATTGTCTTTCAAGCTCGTTAAACAAATTATTTCTTTCAACTTGCGCACTGGACTCCCGCCTTCTTATCGCCCTTGTCGTAGGTGCGTTTGGCTATATGGATATTTTTCATGAAACACTCGTGATGCATGGACACATAGGTAATTGTATACTTATGTTATGCCTTTGTTATTTTTTAAAATTTGCCTTTGTTATTTTTTTAAATTTGCCTTTGATATTTTTTTAAATTTTATTTTTTTTCTGTTACAGGTAAGTTTCGAATTTCATCCCTTACACCGTGGATAAGCAGGGCCGTAAATGTGGTACGAGGTCAGTTTACAGCTCTTGGGCAAATTGTACTATACATGAATGCACGAACGGATAGTGCTGTCATTCGAAGTATCATCTACGATAAAACTCTCTAGTGAGTTTCTATGTACAGGCTGGTCGAGGAATAAGGTTTGGACTTTATTGTACGTGATGGATCTTGGAATCATTGGCATATCTTTCTATGGTATTTTGCTGGATTCTTATGCCGGATCTATACTGTACGTTAATATTGTAAAAGCTGTATAATATTTATAAGCTTTGATGTATAAATTTCAATTGTTCGGTATCTGACCTACTTTTTAAGACAGCGAGCTTTTTCAAACAGTTCTGGCGTCCATGCATCGCGTTACGTCATTAACTATCATATGCTGAAAGTGCATTAGTGGTCCTCTGGTATGACGTCGCTACATAGAAACAGTATCTGTATTAAGTAATGAGGGGGCGCACCTTTGTACGATGGAAAAAGTAAAAAAGCGTTACGGTGTGTTTGTAATATTTTTTTAGAAAGTGTGGTACGTTGGTCTCGTTGGAAATATGTCTTTTGGAAAATACGTTGGGATTAATTAAAAGTGTAATTAAAAAAAAAAAAAATAGTTTTTTTCTAGGATACGTAAATGCGAAATGTCGTAAGGCGAAGGAATGAAAAAAACGTTAATTTTCCTTAAATTCAACGTGAACGAGTGACGTCACTCCAGTAGGAATATTTATATTTACAAGACATATCGTCTTCTGGCTTCTCTCTCTTTTCCCTCTTATTCTTCATTCTCTCGTCCTCGTCTCGTCAATAATAAAATCGTAAAATTCCAACCGCCCTGCCGGCGTCTTTCACCCTTCGCGTTCACGCAATTTACATTTTTACTGCGAGATCGCGAGCCGAATACCGGCAGCCTGTGAGTTGGCTCTCCTCAAAATTATCCAGAGTTTATCAAATAAAGAAATCCCCCTCGACCGACAGATCCATTGATAAATAACGCGACAATTTAATGGGAAAAAACTGTTATCTCTTTTATTAAATTATCAATCTCGCGAATCGATAAAAGAGCCATTTGAATTTTACCCGAAATATCGTCGTTCGGTTATCGTCCTTGAAAATATTCACGCAGCCATTTCGTCAATCTTCAAAAAAGCCTTTTCCCTCTGCTCAGCGATTATTCGAGCCCGTTTTAGTGGTTTTCGAGGCCGGTTTAAAGTTTCATCCCTCAATACGGACGAACAGTGGCGAATCGGCCGGAGAGCGTGCAAATTCCGTTTTCCCTGAATACTGGATGCTGGGCGAGAGTAGGAAAGATGCGACGGCGAATGGACGATAAACAAAACCTTAGCAGTTCATCAATATTCCCAAGTATTTTCAAGAACGTCGCCGTCCTTTAAAACGGATAGGAGAAAACCTTAAGGCAAGTTTTCAGGCAGCGCGATTCCAATGGGAGACCAGGTAAACGACAGTTGACTGATGTTTACCAATGACGGATGAAAAGTTCGAGATGCTGCGTTACGTTCGGCTTGGGGTAGTCGTTGCGTCGCGTAAGAGGGTTGGAAAAAAAATGAAAGGAAGAAGAAGAAACAGGTAAAATAAAGGAATCAGAAGGATTCCTATACGCTTGACGAATTTCAAGTTTCATCCCCAAAGAGAATGAACGATCTTCCCCCTACATTTTTTTTTTTTTTTCAGTCGCTGGAATAATCGATCGATTCGCATTGTCAAGCCTGACTTTCATTATTCAGCGAATTCGCTTTTAATTTTATACCATCGTGAACGTCAACTTCTTCTTTCACTGTAAATCGTACCTAGCCTGACTTTAGCCACAAGTCCGGATATATTATCGCACACGTGGTATATGCATAATATGGTAAACAAGGCTAGTTTTCTGTCAGTGAGTCGCGCACGTGGTATGTTTGACGAATTTTTTATTACTGTAAAGTTAAGCCTACGAGAAACACGTGTAACGGACATGGACGTTGAGCCTCTGGTGGCCGACTGTATATATGTATATCTCTCTGCGTAGGCAAAGAGAAAATTCAAAAATCTGCAAAGTATGTTTCAGCTAACGTTCCTCATATTTTATTGCCATCTCAGCCAACGGCGTAGCCCTATTGTGATTGCCGTGGCACGTGCAATGCTCCTACGGTATCTTGAGATATACAGCGTTTCCCCGATCCTCAAGTTATGTGAATTTTTTTATCTTTTTTTTACTTTTCCTTTACCGTCTATATAAAGTCGTAAATTCGTTTTCCCCTGTATGCCCTAACAGGGATAATCGATACGCTGTAAAGGTAAATGCAAATGCAGCAAAAGAAAAGTGTAATCGTAATAACAATCCCACTAACTTTCTCCACGTAATTTACAATGACCTATAACCTACAAGATTACACGTACAATTTGGCTAGCTGCCATTAATGGCAAAAACATTCATGTAGGAGTTTAACATTTGTCACAGGGTAGGGAGGGAGGGGAGATCATAATATAAATAGAATATTTCGTAATTCAAGTAATAAAAAGGTGTTACGAGTGAAAGGTGATTATGAAAAAAAAAAAATTATTTTTTATCTCGACTATTTCAATTTTACAATTTGAAATCGCTACTGCCTCGCGCTATTCATGTTTTTTCCCATTGGTCTCTCGTTTCCTTAGCTGTCTTTTTTTTTGTCAATTACTATTTTTTTCTTTTCTATTTCTCTTTTATCAATCGTGGCAAAGCCTCGAATATTGCCTTTCTTCGTGTTTCCCCGTGTAGAATCGGTTTCCAGTGACGTCATACCAGTTTCCATTTTCGACTACGTCACACACAGCAGTACCGCCGTATCCCGGAACGAAGACTTTTGTACGGTACCGACCAGCCACCAGCTTCCATTAGCTTTTCTTCGCGAACAAAAATATCCCGAGTAATGCAATTTTCCGATTTTCCAAGTTTTACGAACGCCGAACTTATCGCGCCGAGTGCGAAGTTTACGTCAGGTCTTGATCCCGTAAGAACGATACTCGAAAACGGAGTCCGACGTATCTTTGACTTGTCAATAAAAAATTTTTCGTTCGAGTTGATAATTTTACCTCGAAAAACATTCAATCAATCATTTCACTAAAATTCAATACACTTCTAAGAATCAACGTACGATAATAAAACACGGGTGGAAAATTGAAGGTTGGGTGCGGAGTAATTTTGGAATTTTTTATTTTTTCCAAAAAAAGAGATCTTTTTACACAACTCGCAGGGAAACTAACGTCAGTCAGTTTTCGCTCGTTACAGCCGCCAAGTTATTACGTCATGAATGCGCACTTCCGGGAACGAGTCCCCCCCCCCTCCCTCTCGTGTAATTTGAAATCTCCACGAGACTAATTAATTATATCTATTCGAGCGCTCATCCTGACATCCATTTACAAGCCCTCGCGTCCGTCGGTCCATCCGTTACGGCCGAATTGCCAAGCGACAGTATTTGTCAGGCCGACAATGAATTCGCATTAACGTCCATGATGAGAGTAAAGCGTATCAAGCATGATAATGTACTGTCCCGCCTAAGCCTTTGGAAAACAAGCCGTTATTTGCTTGGTTCGCGATATCGTTATACGTAACACGCAGATATACCTGTCGTTCGAGTATATCGATTAAGCTGCAGGATAGCCCTATGGATGTTCTTGTCAATATACAAAAATAACATTATGCTGTATACTACTCTACGGAGCTCCACAGGTACTGGGGAAACTTTCCGAGACACTTAGCAATCTGCTGAGATGCTTGCAAGTTAACAGCTGGCCGTTTAAAAAAAAAAGAGGGGCAGTAGCGGAGGAGTGGCTGTGGGGGGAATAAAACACGTTGTCCATAAAAGCCCCGAGAAAGTTTAAACAACTAACTTCTTTCTCGGATAAAATCACTCTTCAGACAATTCTGTACTTAAACTCGCCGTCGTTTCACCGCTGTCCCACTACTTTTCTTGGATGCGAAGGGAATACAAAAATGGACTACGTGTCACTTGAAATTGTATTCTGGTTGGGTTTTTTTTTTGTATTTTTAAGAGGTTGTCAAGTGCCTTTTTTTTCGATCGATAATTGTTACATTTATTAGGGCAATTGGGGAGGAATAATCAGAGGCATGTGGCTGGTTCTTTGGGCAATTGATTTTAACTGATTGGCCGTAGCCTGTGAATGCTGGTCAAACGTGAAAGGAATGCTGTTCGATTTAAATGCAGTGTTTATTTCTGCTAACACTGCAGCCCGCAAACACGTTGGTAGGATAGTACGTGATATGCTCGGTGGTGTCGCTGGTGTCGCTGGTGGCGGCAGCAGCAGGACTCTGATGGTTGTATTAAAGTTGTAGTCCGGTGGGAGTTGGCGCTGCAGTCGGTAGCGGCGGCGTGGGTAACTACCGACCTGTGTTTATTGCAGCCCAGTTTGCAAAGCTCACTTTAAATGTAAATAACGTTCCTATTTTGTAGGAGACAGGAGTTTTGCACGTTTGAAACGTATCCTAGTGATATTAGATATACCTAAGTATGAAGTCTGGATGTTTCGTAGAGTCGTAAAACCGTTGGAAATTGAATTTCATGAAAATAATGCAGCGAACGTAGAATCGGTTTAAAAAATTTCATCGACGATAATCGCAAAGGGAAAAATATTCATTTTTATCCACTTCAAATTGTGTCTACGTACGAACGCATTTTAATGTAATTACAATGCTGGTAATTGATGAACGCGATGCGTAGCACGAAGCAAATTTATCTATTTTATGATCCCTTCGTAAAGTCCCAATTGTATTCCGTCATAGGGACGACTGTCTTTTTTTTCACTTTTAAAAGGGATTCGACTAATCCGAATCCTACAGGCAGGTGGCTACTCAAGCGCGGACAGGATATTCAACCTAATTCTAGTACGAAGGGACCTAATGTAAGCCCACTTAATTCTCAATCGGCTTAACCTACATACCCGCCACTCAACTCTACTCAGCACGGTTTAGTTAACTTCGAGCGACTAGCTGGTAGAATAACCATAAAGCTTAACAACTGTACAGGAATATTATACGCCTATGCAACCTAACCCAACCCTAGATGGGTAGGCGTGTATATAGATATACACGCACCTTACTCGATTCTATAGGATTTGAATGCTAAGACTGATAATCTGATCGTGGGGTAGATCTGAATTACGTCATTTTCTATGTGAAGAGACATAATATTATTATTGTTTAATTACTATGTTGATTATTATTATTTTTATATAAAATCGTATTTACATATTTTTTATTTAAATTACGTTACTGCTCTAGATTAATAAGTCAACTGCAATGGGGTATATTGTTGAGATTTATTATTTTGTGCAATTTTCACAATTCCACGTCACGAGTAATTTACTTAAGACGTTGTAACGGAGCGTGGGGTAGAAACTTTCTGCATGGCTTATAATTTATTTTAATATTTAGGTCAGGGGGTCAAGGTACCATTTAATCTCATTAGCAGATAACACTTTCTAAGAGGGGTAGGTCGTTTCTTTGTACTTCTTGGAACAATTCCAACTGCAAGTTTCATCGCGGGATTCGTGCGGTGGATTGTGAAAAGTGACGCTTTGAAGATGATTTTTTGAGAAAATGTGTAAAATTTATTTTGAAAAAAAAAAATACAAGTCTTTCATCCACGTGCAATTTTTCGAAGTGAAGTGGCGATATTGAAAAGTTGACATTTTCCAATTTTCCGAATCTCGTGACGAATGGACTAAACGACCGTGCATTTTTCAAGGGATTCGGATCTATAGGCATGATCCACAATGATCGATGACGTCGAACGGCCGAGGAAGGAAAAAATCGCGCGTTGCAACAGTCGCTCAAGTTCCGAAAATACATAAAAACCCAAGAGGCTCGATTCCACCGTGAAAAATCGTTGAAAAAAATTCAATTTTGCAATTCTCAACCATTTATCGATCTACATTGGTTATCGGCAAATTTACAAAAACATCCCTCAGTACCAAAGTAAAAAATTGAAATCAGTTCCAAATACTAGGTACGTTAACAAGATTTTCTTATTTTCCCCCATTCAAATTACCCTGGACACACAAACACGTGTGTTTACCTGTAAATTTTGTTCCGAGCATACCTCTCGTGACGTCACAATTCATTAAACCCAACGCACCGCACTAACAGTATATCCACGTGAAAAGTCAAAGTTTCCCCAGGTAAAATACTGACCGTCCACCCTATACGTACGCAGTAACCAATTTTCAAAATAATTTCCATACGGCGCTCGGAGCTCCGTAGTTTCCACGCGAAGGTACAGAGCAGCATAATGCACAACGTTTCCGATCGTTCCGAGCAGACAAGCATAAATGCTGTTACGAGCCAACGAGATTCTCCTAATAGACGTCCAGTATGCGCACCTTTGATATCCCGTTCACATGTATGGGGCAAATTGCAAGCTACGTTCTCATAGCGCGCCTCCCGAAGGCACAATGGGGAGAATCCTTTGAATCCTTTGAATCCCCACTGGCCGCGGTCCAATACGATCGAAATACTTAAGCAAGTGCCCAAAGTCCAGCTTTGATATATCAATGAAATATCCAGCCGGCAATTTCAACTTGAACGAGCATATATACGAGGTATCCCCGGTTACCCAGGGTACTTTGTAAACCATCCGAAAGAGCGTAACCAATCGAAAAATATTTTCAGCTTCCATATCCCCAAACCACCCGCCGAACCCACTTTCCGACTATTCTTCGCGGGAAACTTTTCCAAGAGCTTCGACAGACGGCCTACAGTTTGCGCCACGTTCGAATTACGAAGTTTTTAAAGCTCGAGCTTTTTATGTATTTCTAAGCTCCTCGTTGACCGGGCAAATCGGTCCGGTGAACGGGGAACAATCGTTTCTCGAAATGACGACACGTTCCCTCTAACCTAAAGATTTCGAAAGGCAGAGAGCATACGTGACATAAATTATCACATTAGACTCCCAGCACATATCTGGTATTTTATGAGGCTGCCACGTTGGCACCGGCTACCGTACAATTCCTCTTCCAGTATAGCCAACCGTTCGGAGGCCATTTGTGTCCTACGAGCCTTTTCACCCCTTTTTTTCGCTCCCCCCCCCCTGTCCCATCGCCTCTTTTCCCAGCATCCTACACCCTCCCCCCGGCTCACCCCTCATCCCCCCTACGAGTGCCCGATATTTCATCTCTCTGACCTCGTCCTGAGACTCACCGGACTATTCTGCTCCTACTGGCTAAAACTACCCCTATGGCTGCCTACCTACCCTTACTTTACTACTCACAAATCTCACTCTGTGCACTTTACTCTCCCTTTGAACGGGCTTTATTCCACTTTCGGTATGAACCTGACCAGATTTACTCGGTTCGTTTTATCTACCGCTGAAATGGTACGTTTCTTGCGTCATCTCGGTAGCCTCGTGCGGAGGCTGGGGAAAGATTTTTTTTTTTATTATTATAAGGGGGGACGATAGTAAAATGATATTTGGGGTGTATATCGATGCTAATGATTTTTTTTTGGAATTTTCGAATTTCCCGATATTTACGTTTTCCCTGATTTTATCGGCTGGTTTACTCGCCAGGGCGATCGATATAGCTAACGTTGACACGTCGTATGCAAATGAACTGATTTACATGCACGTGGTTAATCCTGATTATTCGAATTTGCGACTATTCGCCCAATGTAAAGACAAGAGCGGGCTTTTGCGAATTTCGATTGGCTTTTAACGATTCTAGGGAGGTTGCGTGTTCCTGGACACGCGTCGGTAGGATTCGCGAACGTTTTGTCGATTTTTATCGGTGACGTCACGGCTATCTCTTAAAAATACAGAAAACACAATAACGCGGACATGCTCGACAATTATAAATTCATAAAATAGCACTGGGCCGTGAAAAATTATTTACCGATAAAAAAAAAAAATTTAATAACGTATAAACAATAATGATCATTAACACTGACCAGTATTCTTTTTATATAGGCAAAAACAATAGACTTACTTATCCGATCCTACGTTTCCACTTAGAAATTTTTTTTTTCTTGGGTCATCAGAAGCTAGACATTTTTTTTTTCTCCTACCCAAAGTCTTCTTACACCATCCAGCTACTACGTAGCAAGCTCTTAGACCTCCATTCTGTATACAGCTTTTTTTGCCCCAAGCCAAAGTAGGGTCAGTAATAAAGCTTAGGCTCAAATGGAAGCTGCTTCCCTCACCCGCGTATGTATATCTATATATTTCGCAGTGTATATACGATGAATTTTAAGACACAGCACGGATATACTGTATCCGGTGTTATATATATATGTCGGAGACTGAATACCTGTCGTTCAAATGTAGCGACACCTAGATTATAGAAGCGTCAAGCTATGAACAGCTTGGGCATGGATGCCGGAATCGGTTGCGTTCGCACTAATAGGTTGGACAATTGGAGCCGTGTAGCCAATCAGAGGTCCCAAAACATTACCGTATAAGAAAGCCGGGGGCGGGAAAAAGGGCAGTTGAGGGTGAGACTCGAGAGTGAAAGTGCGAACGTTATCGGTGACCGCAAACTTGCCGCGCTTCATACATTATAGTTCTAGTTAGGGTTGTGTGAATTATTGGAGTATTCGTCATGAACGACGATCGAGAACACCCAGATAGCGGGCCCAAATCCACTAAATCCGATATATATATTTATTCAACGAATGATCATTATAGTCCCTTCGTCGTAACTTGTTGAAAAAATTTTCTATATATTTCTTTCTCATTTATAATGTTTTTCCTGCGTCAAAGATGGTGCACCTTGCTGGTCCATTTTCATATTCGAAACTACAACCTACCACCCGTCTAAAATACCCTGCAGAAATTATTCTTAAACTTGCGTTCTTTCCTGCCATCTATCGGCGAATGCTGAAGCTACGAACTAAACTTCACACGCAAACCAACCACGGGCACCATTCACGCGTGTTATTAGTATGCGAATTTATTAGCGAAATATCTCACGTGCTTTGTCATTTGCAAAAACACCTCGTATTGCTAGCTCCTGATGACGTATGGCTATGGGAACAGATATCAGCAACAAAGTAAACAATATATTCGAAGCGAAACAAAAGCCGTGGAATTGAATAGGAACGGAGCGCTATGGTTTTCTCGAGTGAAGTCACCGTGAGATTCCGTTTGAAAAGGAGGACGGATCGAAGCCTATGTGAACCTGGCACTCGAGTTCAAAATATATTAATTTTCAAAACGCGATTCCACTGAACCACGTGTTTACCCCAAGAGGTACGGAGATAGCCATAGCGAAGCCATTTCGAAGCCATAAAAACCAGTGCTGGCGAAAGATGTTCGAGAATCAAATTTGGCCGTAGCCTTGTTTCTTTTTCATTTTTTTGAAATTTTTTTCAAGGTCAACAAACAGTGTTACCACAGGTTTTTTTTTGTCAGCCTATACCGTCGGACAACGTGTTAAAATTTTTTTTTTTTTGATGATCCAAATTAAGTCTGCCCGGTATCAGTAAATTTTTCGAATTTCCTCCTCGAGTTCCTGACATAGCAGCTTTTGTGCTTTCTTGTCCCCCCCTCCCCCCCCCCCTTTTGCCCACCCCGCTTATCTTCTGCCCACTGAAGAAATGGCCTCTAAAGGCGATCCGCTTTTTGCCGGTTCTAACGTTAACGACGAGTGGCCAACGTTATTTGTACACGTCATGTAGATAGCGAATTATGACCGTAAAATGTATAGCCCTTGAAAGTTTGCCGGGGCTCGTAAGGGTTTACCCCTTTGGGATTGATTAGCTCCCTTTTTGCTAGACATATTTTTTTTTCGACACAATAGCTCTACCAAAGTCATTACAGGTACGAATTGTCAATGGGGATAAAAAAGATTAGGAATAGCTCGAATTTACGTAATCCAAGGCGATGTTGGGTAAAAAAATTTTTGGAAAAATTTTTTCCATTTTTTTCAACTCCCCCCCCCCCCCCTTTGATCCCAAATCTCGGCTTTACTCGTTCCCCATAATTACCTGTCGGGAAATTCCAAGCCCGATCTTATCTCCCATAGATTATAGCCAATCAAGACTTTCGCTTCCGTCATTACAAAGGTTGATCTTCTTCCAGCATCCCTCTCCCCGTCCTTATCGGCGCACCCCATTACCAGTTTCCAGAGACTCGCCATTTCTGATCTCATCGGCGCTTCATAGTAAAGCCAAAGCGTTTTGCCCCTTTGTGATCCATCCGATCGACCCGCCCTGCGAATTTCATCCCTTCGAGTCTTTGGATTTTTCGAATATATCCTCGTCTCTCTCTCTCCTTTTTTTATTAGTCAGATCCTTCCACCCCCTGTACGATAAGCGTCCCTTACTAGCACCCGCCGAAGCTTCGGCAACCGCGCTACGGCTTGTCGATTCCTCTCGGTGCTAAGCCGATGCACAGGAACGACTCTGATCCCCCGGATCTTCTTATAAGCTTTGATGCACTGCTGCCGCTTCCAATACTTACCCTTAATTTTCGCCCGAGAGCAAAAGATAAGACGCGTATTTCCCTCGGGCATTTTACCACCGGCGAATTTATTATCACCCTTGGATATACTCTTAGGCCAAGTACGCACGCACTCGACAGCCCCAAGGTTATACGGGGGCTTTGAATTTCATTATATAATCCAGTACCGAGGGATGCTGCAACGTCCTCGTAACACAGTGCTGCCACCTATCTCCGAGTGGTCCGTAGGTGGTAACGATGTCGCGTTAATTACTCGACATCGCTTCGCCGCTTCGTAACACGAGACTCCAGGTTACCGTGCACCGAAGCCTGTTAAAGCGCCTGGCCATTGTTCTCAGGACTATCGCTTTAGGAACAGGTTGCGTAAGCGGATAAGTCGCCGACTGTCATTTCCTTTTGCAGCGATTTGGTAAAGCTTGAAAATTTTACGATAACGCGAAAGATACTGAATCGAGTTGCGAAGATAAAAAATGAGAAATTTAGGAAGAAACAGGATAGATTGATATTCAATTATTATACCGATAACGGAGATAAGGGCGGTTATCGAAGTGAAAAAATATTTCGGAAACCATCGCGACGGAGTGTAAATAATTTCGTATGGAAAATAAAAAAAATGCATTTGATTTTTTCATAAAAAATTTTTTGGTCAAAGTGACAAATTTTCGATACGATTTTCGAGCATAAGCGTCGCCAGGCGCTATATTTAATTGTATGCAATATTCATGAGAGAAAGAAGCGGCGATAGTTCCCCGATATCCGTACTGTAAATCATTCTGTATCGGGCAGGACACGAACGCGGCATTAAACGATTAGCCGAGCTCGAAGGGAGTCGGAGGGTCGCATGGAAGCTCCGAGTAATCCGCATAGGCAGAAGGGCTCGTTTAGTTTGGCTCAGGTTAGGTTTGCTTTTATCAAAGACCCTGCCAGCATGGTTGCCTTCGTGCTTCATTCGTTATTCGTTGTCGCGCGAGTAGCTTAATTAATTATTTCATTTTTTGTAGTATCGATACTCGAGGCGGATACCGAAATTGGGTAGGTTTGTTTCTATGAATTTTTATGTCAGGTGGGAGGAAGATTTAGGAGCGTTAAGGATTGTAATTAAAAAATTTGTCGTGGGTGGCAGCACTTGTCAGCCGTTGGTAGCATAGTGGGGGTAACTGGCTGGTACTACTACGGGATGTATCGGCTGGGAGGTTTCATTCTGCCAAGGGTCGTCTTCCTGTACGGACACGTGGGTCCATCCCTTTCTTTGATTTTTTCCTTGACTATATTTTTTCTTTTGCTCTCATATTCTTATCAAATTTTTGAATTTGTTCGATGAGCGATTGTTGCCGATAAAATCTGCCGTCGCGATGGAATTTAATTGTATTTTCAGGTAATTACGGCCCAGAAGGGAAAAGAATTTAACGTAGAAGCGTTGAGAGGGGAAACTCTGTCTTTCCGAAGAAAAGTCGAAAGCAGTCTAGGGAATAATGTGGGTTAACGAGTAGTGCTGAGTTCGCCGATCCTAATGACTAATCGGTGAACAAAGTAGCCTCCGTTTTCATAATCGATAGTTTTGTCTCAGAGCCCGGTGGCGAAATAACGTTAACGGCCAGACGAACGGCCATCCCTTTGCTTTTCCAACTTAACGCACCGGAAAACGGTAATTGAGAAAAAAAAAACACATTCGCAAACGTCAGCAGAAAAATTTCCCAAAAATATTTGTACTCGTTATATATATATTTTTTTTTTAATTTTTCACGCGCCTTTACTATTATAATTTTTGAATCTCCCGCTTCACTCGAACAAATCGAGCGATTCGACCCGCAGTTCGATGTGTTCTATTTTCTGTAATAACTTTGGCATAACGGGGGTGGAAGGGCCGAGGGGGGACGTGGAGTGGCGGGGAGGGCCATGTGACGCACCCTCAATCAGATTTCCTCGCAATCAGTAACTCTGTGTATTTTTCAAATCAACTTATACAAATATGAGTCAGAACGAGGTTCACGGGGAGACTTCTCCCTATTTCGTACTGGATCAGCATGAGGCTGAGTCCCCTTCATCCCCCGATTCCCAACCCGCGTACCGCTTGCGTCGAAAATCATAGACAGAGGTGGATATACACAAGGTAGGCTAATTTTCAATTTCATTTCAATCTGTAAAATCGAATGACGCGTCGGTGAGGTAAATATTTTTCATTCGTTCCAACGTTACTCGAAGCGTTTGGTCAGTCGGGAAACATTAAATTTCATTCTGTCGCGGTTTGATAGAAACGGATTAAAAATTGAAATAATAAAAAAAAAAAAATTCATGAATTTCATCGCCTAAATTTAATATTTTTATCCGTCTTGAAGTCTATATGTATTTCCTCGTCAAGGATCTAGAATCTAATATGAGAAATATATAGTATATATATATATATATATATAGAAAATTTAACCTAACTATATTGCCAGTCCGATATTCCAGGCCGTTTAATCCTCTCGCTCAATGTAGAAAACTACCAACCCTACAGTGATATCACGTTCCGCGTATTCAACCAGTTCCGGAATACGTGGAGTCGACAGCTCTTCGGTATAGGAAGTGCCTGATCATCGTATTTGGGCAACAAAGCCCAGCCGGCGCACGGTAGTTCTCTGGCGAGCATAGAAGCTCGTGTATCAAAACTGACTGTCGGACGTAACAAGCTCATTAATATCACTAGGAAATAAATTAAAGCGACACTCCGCAAGAGGCCTAGGGACTTTACGCTCGGTCGTAATTTAACTGAATTTTCTTAATGCCTACGTGGATAAAATATCCCTGCCATTAAAATGCGTAAGTTCCTGAGGTTTGGTTGCGAGGTGACTGAGCTTTTTCGCCCTTATATATACATATATACTTACTATGTCCTAAAGAAAGTGCTGAACTTGCGAGCGATGATATCGCGTAGCTCGGTAGTCATCCTTCCTACGCATCTGACATAAAAGTACCTAGAGACGCCAGACGCCCTTTATATGTATAACTGTTTCGGTAGCTGGGTTCCCCATTTTACCTAATATCTCTTTGTGATACGACTTAATCCCAGGTTACCGTATCTTTCGCCAGGCTCGTTCGTCTCTGACGTTAATTTGGACGTTTACGGTTTCTTAGTCCTCGCGTAACCTTGAGACGGTAATACCGTCTGCGCATGCGCAAAGCGTTGAATGAAATTTTACGAGGCCAGGGAGCTACGTACGTATATACAGTAGACTCTCGTTAAGTGAACGCTGCTTAAGGGTGTTTGGGATGCGATTAGAAAAAAAATATCACTTAACGGAAATCTCCTCTCCACTCTTCAACAGTTTTTTTTCTCTCGATTGTTTTTCTTTCCGAACACTCAGTCCTTTCGCGCGCGTACAACGATACGGTCGGTTGCTGTTAGTGCGTGGGTGCGTGGGTGCGTGTGTTCAGAGCCTTAAGGGCAGAAGCTGCCGGGAGGGGAAGCTTTAATTTATCGAGCATTCACTTAACCGAAGTTCCACTGTATAGGCTGTATAGGGTAAGTTTTTCTTTCTATTTTAATATATGCAATGCGAAATTGTTACGTAATAATTAACGGGCTTGTATAAATAATTTATAATTACGTGCGTGTTATAAAATCGTCATCCAGGAACAGCTTGATCAGGCCGTATCTCGAAGTGGGTAATACAGAGGCACGTTCAGGAAATTACGTAAAGATTTCGATAGCTGCTATTTTTAAAGAGAATCTCCAACCCGTAAATACCACGGTGGACGGTACTTCTCAATTAGCCGTGATTAAGTTTAATCCCCTTGTCAAGCGGTGCCGTAAATAAAGCTTTAGAGTGCCAAAGTTTCTCGCTCTACTTTCTATACCAGATATATATGTACGTTGGGGAAGAACATCGGGCACCTGTATTTTTGGGTACGGGGTTGACCTTTATTTTTCCTACGTAGATCCATTTGCCACGTAATGGCAAAAGTGGGGACTTATCGTATCGGTCCTTGAGAAATATCAGTCTCGTATCGAAAATTGATATTCTTTTTCTCGGACGTTAAATAATCCGGCACATCTTTCCCATGAGGATTCGATTCTTCATTCACGATCGCTTTACTTCGCTGCGAGTGTCACGTATACAGGGCAGAAAATATTGGGGTGGATTTTGGCTTCGCACTTCACTTACTTTAATACGAGCATTTCGATTTAACGTGGCTACGTGATTTGTGAAGGAGATCTGTAAGGTGGCTATATTAGCATGGATGGAATGGATGTTATGGATACGTTGTAGTTTGATCAAAGTATTAGAAAAAAAATGAGGTTATGTGCCTCGTGAATAATTTCGATTTATGCAAATTTTGAAATTTGATGGAATTTCATAAAACGTGTATCGTGCGTATCATTTGCGGTATGGTATGTTATAAGGGTCGCTCACAAAGTATAGATATAATCGACTCAGTGGATTATTAGGAAATTTTGTGATCGCGTGTCGTACCGGTTATTATCACAGTACGAAAAGTTTTTCCGCGTTGGAGCACGCCGCGGATAAATTGTTTGTGGGCATAATTATTGAAAGAAATATTATGATTATAATCAAATATAATTAAGAGGCTATTATAGAAATTGAAGAAAATTGTCAATCCGTCAATTATGGGTGCGGGAAGTTAGCCCCGCATAATTCGACAATTAAGGGTCTACTTATTGTTCCAGGTTGTTCCAGTTGTTCTACATATTGTTTCAAAATATTAATATCGCTAAGTAAAGAATACTCGAATGGGATCAAGAAAACGTTTTATGCATATAAAATCGTTTCTTTCTACTTTTATCCGACTTGCGAATACCAGATTGTTATACAAATTTAGAACAATCATCGATAGACCGAGAACAACCTGGAGCAACCTAGGAAAACCTTACGACAACCTACGTCAACTTACGAAAACCTACGAAAACCTACGAAAACCTACGAAAACCTACGACGACCTACGAAAACCTACATCAACTTACGAGAACCTACGAAAACCTACGAAAACCTACGACAACCTACGAAAACCTACGAAAACCTACGAAAACCTACGAAAACCTACGAAAACCTACGAAAACCTACGCAAACCTACGAAAACCTACGAAAACCTACGAAAACCTACGAAAACCTACGCAAACCTACGAAAACCTACATCAACTTACGAAAACCTACGAAAACCTACGTAAACCTACGAAAACCTACGAAAACCTACGAAAACCTACGACAACCTACGAAAACCTACGAAAACCTACGCAAACCTACGAAAACCTACATCAACTTACGAAAACCTACGTAAACCTACGAAAACCTACGAAAATCTTACGACAACCTACGACGACCTACGAAAACCTACGTCAACTTACGAGAACCTACGAAAACCTACGAAAACCTACGACAACCTACGAAAACCTACGAAATCCTACGAAAACCTACGACAACCTACGAAAACCTACGAAAACCTACGTAAACCTACGAAAACCTACGAAAACCTACGACAACCTACGAAAACCTACGAAAACCTACGACAACCTACGAAAACCTACGAAAACCTACGAAAACCTACGAAAACCTACGAAAACCTACGAAAACCTACGCAAACCTACGAAAACCTACGAAAACCTACATCAACTTACGAAAACCTACGAAAACCTACGAAAACCTACGAAAACCTACGAAAACCTACGAAAACCTACGAAAACCTACGCAAACCTACGAAAACCTACATCAACTTACGAAAACCTATGAAAACCTACGTAAACCTACGAAAACCTACGAAAATCTTACGACAACCTACGTCAACTTACGAAAACCTACGACAACCTACGAAAACCTACGAAAACCTACGAAAACCTACGAAAACCTACGAAAACCTACGAAAACCTACGCAAACCTACGAAAACCTACATCAACTTACGAAAACCTATGAAAACCTACGTAAACCTACGAAAACCTACGAAAATCTTACGACAACCTACGTCAACTTACGAAAACCTACGACAACCTACGAAAACCTACGAAAACCTACGAAAACCTACGAAAACCTACGAAAACCTACGAAAACCTACGAAAACCTACGAAAACCTACGTAAACCTACGTAAACCTACGAAAATCTTACGACAACCTACGTCAACTTACGAAAACCTACGACAACCTACGATAACCTACGACAACCTACGAAAACCTACGAAAACCTACGTAAACCTACGAAAACCTACGAAAACCTACGACAACCTACGAAAACCTACGTAAACCTACGTAAACCTACGAAAACCTACGAAAATCTTACGACAACCTACGTCAACTTACGAAAACCTACGAAAACCTACGACAACCTACGAAAACCTACGACAACCTACGAAAACCTACGTAAACCTACGAAAACCTACGAAAACCTACGACAACCTACGAAAACCTACGAAAACCTACGACAACCTACGAAAACCTACGAAAACCTACGGAAACCTACGAAAACCTACGACAACCTACGAAAACCTACATCAACTTACGAAAACCTATGAAAACCTACGTAAACCTACGAAAACCTACGAAAATCTTACGACAACCTACGTCAACTTACGAAAACCTACGACAACCTACGAAAACCTACGAAAACCTACGAAAACCTACGAAAACCTACGAAAACCTACGAAAACCTACGAAAACCTACGTAAACCTACGTAAACCTACGAAAACCTACGAAAATCTTACGACAACCTACGTCAACTTACGAAAACCTACGACAACCTACGATAACCTACGACAACCTACGAAAACCTACGAAAACCTACGTAAACCTACGAAAACCTACGAAAACCTACGACAACCTACGACAACCTACGAAAACCTACGAAAACCTACGTAAACCTACGAAAACCTACGACAACCTACGAAAACCTACGAAAACCTACGAAAACCTACGACAACCTACGAAAACCTACGAAAACCTACGAAAACCTACGAAAACCTACGAAAACCTACGAAAACCTACGCAAACCTACGAAAACCTACGAAAACCTACATCAACTTACGAAAACCTACGAAAACCTACGAAAACCTACGAAAACCTACGAAAACCTACGAAAACCTACGCAAACCTACGAAAACCTACATCAACTTACGAAAACCTATGAAAACCTACGTAAACCTACGAAAACCTACGAAAATCTTACGACAACCTACGTCAACTTACGAAAACCTACGACAACCTACGAAAACCTACGAAAACCTACGAAAACCTACGAAAACCTACGAAAACCTACGAAAACCTACGAAAACCTACGAAAACCTACGTAAACCTACGTAAACCTACGAAAACCTACGAAAATCTTACGACAACCTACGTCAACTTACGAAAACCTACGACAACCTACGATAACCTACGACAACCTACGAAAACCTACGAAAACCTACGTAAACCTACGAAAACCTACGAAAACCTACGACAACCTACGAAAACCTACGTAAACCTACGTAAACCTACGAAAACCTACGAAAATCTTACGACAACCTACGTCAACTTACGAAAACCTACGAAAACCTACGACAACCTACGAAAACCTACGACAACCTACGAAAACCTACGTAAACCTACGAAAACCTACGAAAACCTACGAAAACCTACGAAAACCTACGACAACCTACGAAAACCTACGAAAACCTACGGAAACCTACGAAAACCTACGAAAACCTACGAAAACCTACGACAACCTACGAAAACCTACGAAAACCTACGTAAACCTACGAAAACCTACGAAAATCTTACGACAACCTACGTCAACTTACGAAAACCTACGAAAACCTACGACAACCTACGAAAACCTACGAAAACCTACGACAACCTACGAAAACCTACGTAAACCTACGAAAACCTACGACAACCTACGAAAACCTACGAAAACCTACGAAAACCTACGACAACCTACGAAAACCTACGAAAACCTACGACAACCTACGAAAATCTTACGACGACCTACGTCAACTTACGAAAACCTACGACAACCTACGAAAACCTACGAAAACCTACGAAAACCTACGACAACCTACGAAAACCTACGAAAACCTACGACAACCTACGAAAATCTTACGACGACCTACGTCAACTTACGAAAACCTACGAAAACCTACGACAACCTACGAAAACCTACGAAAACCTACGACAACCTACGAAAACCTACGTAAACCTACGAAAACCTACGGAAACCTAAAACAACCTAGAACAAGCTGTGACATCCTGGAATAACCTGGAAATCGTTCGAAATGTTCTTATCTCCACATGCTATTCTGAGAGTGTTCGTTCTCCTCAGCTTTTCCAGTGTTTCCCTGGTTTTACGCGTCTGTCCTGCCTGATCAACCTTGAGCAACCTAGAGCAACCTAGGAAAACGTAGAAAAACCTAGGAAAACCTAAAACAAGCCAGAAGAACAAGTAGAACCGGAATTTTCGAATTACGGGGGCTAACTTCCTGGACCCGTCAATTATACAGAATAATTTTGTTTATTTTTATTCGTCATTAATCACAACGCGTGAAATTTTCTTGTCAGACTGTACCTGAAGTCGCATCCACAATGCATTACTTACAAGCGCTAATAATCATTAGCTGACGAGCATTAAGTGACACCTTCGTCATCCTCGTTAGCGGTCGCAGCAGTTAGTCCGAACCTACCTTTACTCCGACTACCATATTTAAAGCTTACGTGTCGTTCACAGCGCATAATAAACTCCCGGTAAGTAGACGAAGTTCTGGACAAAATTATAGAGTCCGTTAAACGCTAAGGAAACACTTTATTGACGTTTACTTTTATTAGATTAATTATCCATTTGTAATTATTAGCATCGTGTATAGTCCGTCCGTAGTAATTATGCCAATCTAGGCAAACAATGGGAAACTTAGGGACTTTGCGCGAGGCCGTCCCAGGGGTTCGTGCCAGAGTCTTTGTCATATCAGGTACCAGAGGTAGTCTTGTCTAGAACAGGAGCCGAGCAAGGTCACATTAGGTACACTTGGTTAATTACGAAGCAAGGTGCGCTCTCGTAAAAGAGTCTTGATGATAATTTGTCCTTGATTGGTTTCCATTAGAAGTCAATTGTTATCACTAAGAGGATATACAAGATTGTATTATTGGAATAGGGATTTTTAAATATTTTAACTATTTTTGCACAGCATCAGTTTTTTTTTCTATCATCTATGCAGTCAAATGATTACCACAGTAGGATGAGAAATTCATATAACGACAGTGACGAAAAATCAATGGCTGTCTGACCCAATTAGGTGGGATTACTTATACGTACCATGTATATATATATATTTATCATTTGGTTTCCTACTCCTATTACTATTGATACTGCGTTCACATCCATCATTACAACATGCGATCTCATGGTTGGCAGAACTAATTTGCTAACAGCCAAACAGCAGTCAATTCTCATTTATACATGGACAATGCTATATTGTACCATTGAAATATTGCTTAACAAACTGGAATTGTTGGGATATATGTATATATATATATTTTTGTTATTATTGAATTGTCGCCTGATAATTTACACGTAAACGTGCAATTGGCAATTTATGGTAATTTTCACGTTTTAAAACTAGGAAATTGCAATGGGGATGTAATAGAGCAGGAAATATGGTAACGGTACGCAAAGCTAAAGTAGGTACATTGGAATCGGTTATCCATAATGAAATCTAGTCACGAAGTGGAATTGCGTGTGAATGTGGAATTGCACTTTTTTTTTTTTTTTTTTTTTTTTTTTTTTTTTTTTTTTTAATATTATCCGTCGTTGAACAGTTGTATTTTAAAGTGCTGCTGGTTCCAGGTGGGATTGTAATTGAAGTATCGATTGTAGTATCTGCTTTTTAGTGGAATTGCTCGAATTGGCAATTACATTGGATATAATTGACATTACCAGCGATAATTGATCGTCATTGAGCTATATGTATATATGTAATATATCTTCCCTTCCACTTGAATCAAGTCGACAACAGGCTAGCTACAACCCCACCCAAATGGAAGGATAGGCATACTTTTCTTGGAGCCACCCTAGGGAAATTAGCAACCCTTGGCAGGTCGATGCCAATTTGCACCCCCGCTATATGAGTAACTTCACTCGGGAGACTACCATTTTCTGTTATTCCGGTCTAAAGCCTCTTTCGATCCGAAAGACAGCTGTTTGATGGTCGACAAATTATTTGATCAAATTTGAAAAAAAAAAAAAAAAATTTCAAAATCTTGCGAAACTCGTTATTGTATTTAAATTCTTGTAAAATATTTTATATATTCCCCGAAATAGAGTTTCCCGTTGCGTCATATGCATAGCGCGGAGAGCATGAAAATGTCCTATAACGGATGCCACTGTGTTAGCACGTACGAATTTGCGGTGCGCATAAGAACGTCTCCACGTCGCGCTTCACTTTAAATGAAATTACTTCCGTCGAGTTATGTTGCGTTCCTCAAGACGATGAGAGTGGCCTCCTGCATCCAGGATTCCTACGTGGCATCAAACCTTCTAGAAGGAAGAGAGGCGAACGTCCTGGATGTTTTCATCCGAGGATGCCTCGGTAATAAAAGTCCGTGGATCTTACGGCTAGATAATCTTATGGGAACACGGCGTACGTTCAACCCATAAAGTGCGCCGCGACGCTGCTCTTCCTCTCTCAGTGGCGTAAACTCTCAATTTATTAACCCCCCGGCGAATAGTGGAGACACGGGATAGTTTAGAGAAATGCTAAGTATGGGCTTACGCGGAAGACGTGGCAATTCCATGTTTCGCCCAAGGAAATTTATTCTATGTTAATTGTGGAATTGTATGAAGTTTCACTTTTTTTTATTGGCTAACGGTTATTTCTTTATTATTTATTAAGTGGGGGTGGGACGCGAATAAATATTAACGGGCGATAATTTTTTTCTGAAAAAAAAAAAAACATTCAGAAAGAAACTTTATTTATTTATTTTTTTTTTTTCAAGGAAATATTAAAATCTCTATGACGTAGCATTAATCTCAACTCGCATTCGTCATTCTTAGCAATTCCAAACCTGACACTGGTATAAGGGGTGATCGTGTCGTAGCTCCTTCCACAAAGTAAAATCGCGTTAGTCGGTCCAACCCTCGTTATAGAAAGTTTACTTTTTATAAAGACCACCGGGGGACCCGAAACTTCCTAAGGAGGCTTCTTTATGTCTAAATATGTTCCTAATGGCATATCCCACCCCACTGCCGCCGCCATTGGGAGCGCAGGGGTAGCCACCACCCTTAGATACCTTAACGATCGGCGAACATTCCCTGCAGTTTACCGTTCCGTATAAAAGCTTATTGTTCAACGTCAACCGAGAAGTCTTAAAAATTTTATATTTTTTTTTTTTTATACACCCTATATATCGATCTTGGACTCCTGTAGCATATATCTGTCTTTCGTTTGTATCTTCGACTACTTTACTCTATTTTCTAAATAATGAGACGAATTTAAAACACGTGACTTTCGGTCGCGTCATTTTTTACCTGGTATCTGGTTTCGGGCGAGGAAGGTCCTAGGGTATTTGCTTTTTTACGAAATGCGTAAGGGCGGACGTACAAAAAGTTCACGTAATGCGCTGATGTATGGAGGCTTGCCTCTATTAACGTTACGAGCTGAATACCGCCTACGGAATTCAGGACCTCTCCCCCAACTTCCTACGGGACTGGAATTTCAATGTGGCGACTTCGAAATTTCGACAGTTACCAACTTCGAGGAGTTTCTCGATTGCCAACGTAAGAAGCTATCTTTCTCTCTCGCCCAAATATTACCATAACGACAATGAGTGGAATCGCAGTCCCCTTCGCGCTAACGATCAAGTACCTCGAATCTCTGAGATCGAATTCTAACTTGATGAAATTCCGGTATTAAAAAAAAAAAAACATTCTTATCTCGAAAATTTCTATTATAGGAAATATACTTGCCTTTGCACAAGGAATACTAATTTTTTTTTTTTTTACTAACTCAGCTCAACCCTGACAAAAGTCAAGAAATGAATATCAATCCGAAATTTCCCTTATAAGCGTAAGGGTTGGAATTTTTTCAAACTCCGACCAATCGTATATCCTGATTAATGTTATCAGCTTGATTTACTGGATTGTTTGTAAAGAATTATTTAGGAAGGGCATATGCTTTCATTTCAAAAAAAATCTTCGTGACTTTTAATTTCCGTAACTTATCTGAGGGTTGATTTGGATTCTCGATGGGTCTGTTCCTAGCTATATATATATATATATATATATACATACTGCAGCACCATATTGGCACGTGCTCGATGGACTTTGCTTATATATCTTCACGTCACGTCCGTTTCAGGCTGGTTTGAGAACGTCGGAGGTGATTTTGATCAATGGTTTGATGAAGAGCAGCCATGTTGGATAGTTAGAGGGTGGAGTGCGGTGGGTGGGTGGGTGGGTGGAGAGGGGGTGGTAGGACATCGGTACGTTATACAGGACCTCCTTGTCCTACGTGAATACAATCGGGTTGAACTTACGTAAATGACACATTGATCCCAAGAGACTATAGACTGTAGAGAATAACTCTAGAATAGAAACACATAATTTATAGTACAATTATTACGCGTATTACAATGTGTGATAAATGGAGTGATTCATTATTTAAATAAATAGAAATACCATTTTACGCACACCTTTATTTACAGATATTACATAATAATGAAAATACGTATATTTAATCGGCAAATAATTGAAAAAAAATTAACAACGTATAATTTGATAAATATAACTTTTATAATTTCCACATACACCTCAACTTTGCATCTTAGCCAGAATAAATATTTTGTTACTTTTCCAAATTTTCATATTTATATTTCGTCTCACTCTCGCCCATCGCGTTAAAAGCTCGAAAAATTCTTCCCAAGAAAATTCTGTCACAATGCGGCCAAATAAGTGTCTTGCGAAATCGATAAAACGAACAATGGAAAACGTATAGTCGAAGAATATTTCTTTTATTGCCACCCCTCCCGTCCCCCCTATCCACCCCCTATCCGGCCACCCCTCGTCACTTCATGAATCGATCACCTCAATACGACTATCCTGTGACTATAGTCGATCGGAAATGGGTTACCTATGGGATTTACGTTGTATATACTATATCGATATATGACTGATCGTATGACGTATATCTGTAGTATAAAACCTATCAGAATTAGTTCAGGGCTCTGGAATTGGCAGCCTCCCGTCGTCAAACCATTTGATGCCATACCATTTAGCTGTTTCTTTTTATTCTCGTTGGCTGGAAAGAGCAAGGAAACTGTATTATCGCACGTAACGAATCCGACGGCCTTCTCGGGCTCTTCGGTAGAAATGGTTTTTCCGCAGTCAGACGAGATCCTTGAAACACAAAGTATATAGAGTGGTGAGTCGATAAAATTTACGTCGCTTGCGCGACACGATTAGCTTTTAAAAGCAACGTTGATATTATATGTGTATATGCTTGTGTATATATTTCACGCGTCACTTTTTTTTTTCACACTGTGACTGATGGCCTCAAATCAAAATTTTATGACTCGGGAGAGAACGAATGGTGGGGCAGTAAGAGAGGGGGGGGGGGGGAGAGAACTTTCTGGAACACGAAATAAATTGATTGGTCCATCCCACGACAAAACGTCAATTTCAGAAAATCGGAGCACGTACAGTTTGTTTTATCTCGATTGTTGAATTTTCAAATTTCACCGCGAATGGCAGTATCAGTTTTTTTTTTTTTACACGTATTTTTGTATTTCACGTAACATCGGGGATATCACGTCGTGCCAGATCGTAAAGCATACCTCTATGGTTTTTTTATTTCGATATGTAATTGCAGTGTAAATGAATTGTGACGTATTAAGATACTGGACTATTTCGAAATTTTAGGGTAACGTTATTTTTGTATTTTTTTTTTTTAACCAATGTGAGAAACCAAGGTAATAATTGCGTCAGGAGTAAACATGGCGATCGTTACAATTCCTTTAATCCACTCGACTCCATCTCGGGCAATCAAAGCTTTATCGCTTAATGGAAATAACTTATTTCTCTAAGTTCCCTTGTTGCGTGTTGGCTTACCTTATCCAAGCCCACACGAAATTACCAGCTGCTTGTACGTTATTGTAACGGCGACCTTTGACCCTGTGGCTAAACAATTATAATAATTGATCGTCCATTTCCATTACATAACAGTCCCTCTAGCTGCCACTTAAGTCTAGTACCTTTATTTACTTTGAGTTGGTACTCACTTTTATTTTTCATGCATCTCAGTCTTTTCGGACTGGACAAGGGTGGCCTTCATCACGTGTTATACTCTTGAGCTACGTTTCATCTTTTCTGTACCCCAAACGTCCTGTAACTCTGGTTCACTGTACCATATCGTAGCCAAATCCTACTGCAGAGTTATAGTAGCCTTAGAGTTATGAATTTTTGTGCAAAATATTTTTTTAACGTCACAGTACACACGCGTTGCTTACAAATAAATAATTAAAAATTATTTATTCGTCGGGTTTGATATTGAAGTTTTTTTTTTTTTTTTTTTTTTTTTCAAATCCAGTAATATATTTCATATTGTCAATTTCTGTAATATACCTTATATACCATTACGCGATTGATTTGATTGTCATGAAATATTATTTTATTTAATAAATGTAACGGGTGTTTATTTATTATCGTCCCGCAGCATCCCTTACGTACACGTGTACAGTGGGTATAGCCAATCCACACGTTGGCAAACATTCCCAAATGGGATTTAATTTGTGAAAAAAAATTAGATCACCAGTAACGTTTACTTTGCAACTTAAAAGTTACCGGCAAACTTCGATCTGGGCGGAGCCGATATTTGTTTACCGGTGATTTGTCGAGACTATGCACAGAGCATAAGACCTGGCGAGAAGCGAATGGCGGGTGGCAAAGGGGAACTAGCCCGTGTTTACACTCGCCGGAACAGTCGGAAAGTTCGGTAGTCACCCTTGCCGCCGAGGTATCGGTAGTAGGGCTTGTATACACGGGGTGAGGATATGGTTGGGGTATATATATATATTAGTGTAAGAGAGCAGGGTGTGTGCAGGTCGAAAGTTGAGAATTGTCAGGAAGGGGTTGGTATGTTTGTCCGAGGTTCGGGAGGGCTGAGGAAGGATCCTTGGAATAGGGGATGATTTACGAAGGGAAGGAGCCATTCGCGCCATTAACGTTTTCACACACTGTGCAATCTGACGTCCATTGATAAATCGCTTGGCTGACCAACTATCGAAGTTATCTGCTGATCAGTTATTTTATTTTCAAAATAATTCGTTGGTACGCGTTGCTAATTATATTTTTTTATTTTTTATTTTTTTTTTTAGGCACGACAAAGAAATTTAGTCCAGTCGTTCTCTATGCGGCTTTTCATTGAGATAGATTGGTCCTGAAAATTTCAAGTCGATGAACTCAACTTCCATGGGGTACCTGACCCTCCTTAACAAGCCTAAGATGTTTCCTACGTATTTCTTCGCGGTCTGTGGTAACCCTGGTATGTCAACTATCTGGTACCTTGATGTTCATGCAGACCTACATTGTTAACATTCTAATCAGTCCACGTGGCTCCTTTATGGTTTCAACCCTTACAGGCATGTTTAGAATGCGTTACCGAGCACGGGGGATGGTGTAGTCACTTAATTTTGAATTTATTTAATAAATCCAACTATCATCCACCTTATCTACTTTGACCGAAGGTTGGTAACGATTAAAAATGTTTTTTCTTGAAATATATTCTTTAGCGTAACAAGGGTTGACTCACTCACATAAATCGAAAATTTTTTTTCTATTTTCTCCATAAGGATCAGGGACGCTAATAGCCACTTTGTCCACCGTAAACTAAGCTATGGGAAACACGGAGCATTGTGGTATTTGTGAACTATCGTAGCCACCATGGATTTTGTCACTTTTATTTCTCATTTTTCAAACCAGCTGCTCTATTCCCCTCGATCTAGCTCCCTTTATCCTTTATTTTGACTTCTTTGAATTTCTACCTGGCTGATGTACACGAGAATCGGAACAGGATCGAAATAGGAATTGAAATTGAAAATGTGGAAAAACGTAAATCCTCGCTTACGCGCAAAGTCGTGATTTCGGTTTTATGCGGCGATTGTTCAGCGATAAGATTTGGCAAGTGCATCGGCACGAGATGCATCGTCGTACGAAGTAGAAATGACAGGGGAGTACGGAAAAAAATGTGCAGACTCGGATGTTACACGTAAATCTCACGTGGGACAGTTGAATTTGAATTTTTAAAATATTCAAAAAGTACCGTGCTACACTAGCGCCACGGTGACTCTTATACATGGCGTCTACTTTGACTAACAGATTCGATGGTTGAATTTTGCACGTGGAAATTCGAAGGAGACAATTACCTTTACGTGTCAGCAAACAATTTGGATCGCGCTGAATGCATTATGGAATTACAATTGTCCATGCTAGGAATTTGCTTGAAGATCGAATTCGATTCTCTCTGTCGGATGGTAATGTAGGTCTCTGCATTATCATAACGATCAAATACCATCAGCTGGTTTAAAGTTTTGCACAATTTTTCGACAAATGATTAATTTTTTTTTTTTTTAATATCGTTTTATAATTATCCCAACCCATAGTCAAATTCATGAATATCATCAAGAAACGATGATTGGGGTAACTTGCTCTAAAATCAGCATCACGTACCTGATGCTCTTAGCTACCACCAGGAAGCATATATCAATCTAAACTCTAATGAATATGTATTAAGGATTATACGAGGGTCCTTGCTCGCCTAGGGAAATTTGCGAATTAAATTATGTTTGCTGATACGATACATTACTGGTGTACGAAATTTACGTAATTTTCCTAAATTTTCTTATCGCACTCTGATAACAAATTTTTACTTATATTTTTCCCATATCTCACTGACATATCCGTATCACCTGGGTTTCCATGTAAAACGAGACTTATAAAAATTTCATACAACTTTTTATATAATTTTGCACTATCTTAAAACTACCGTGTGTTCCATCAGCTGTTGTCTTCTGCTCAACAGAATCGACACTTATTCATGAGCGACCGTAATTCCATAATCTCTGGAATAATCTCACGCTCGCGCTTCTCCCTTGTATTACGGCCGTAGCGTGCAAGCGGAATTGACGCTATAGAAAAAACTTGAGTTAACCGTAACGTCGTGAGTTGAATTAAAAAAAAAAAAAATTTTATTTCATAAACACTATTATTTTATGTTAATCAATGTATCGATCGCAATGTAAATTGTATCATTAAAAAAAATTTGTTTCGTTCCGACTGATCTGTCAGTGGGACAATGTAAAGTCTTGTCAACTTTAAGAACACACGATTCCCAAGCACCACGAACAATCTAACCGTCGGGCCAACGTGACTGCTTTTACACATTTGAAAATACATAACCATCGCACGAGCCACTGAAAGGCACGAAATCTGAATGGACTTCGCTTCCCTCAAAACTCAATGGCTTTGTTTCCGTTAAAGCAGCGACGTCAATGTTCTCTGATATGTACTACACGCGTTCTATATATATATCTACAGAGGCACTGGGAGTCCATGAAATCGTTGCAATAGCTTTGCTGCCAGAATGCATAGCGAAGCTCACTGATATATGGAATTCAACTGGAATAACACGGAAGTGGAAAGGTCACGCCAATGGACGTCTCCAATGTGCCATTATATATGCATATATCGTAAATATACATACAGCATACAGTACACTATAGACTATTGAATTACACGGAGATACGGTTTCATTTCCATTTCATACTCAAATTTCTAGAACTCCACGTACAGATTCTGGATAATGAAGTATTCTCAGATTGGCAGACATAAAAATGGCCATTTCAAGATTTATGTTCAGGTAGATTTTTGATGACGCTTTCTTACCTCGTGTAACGTTATTTTTTTCTAGGTATATATATACATATATATATCCGTGTATTACTATACATACTGTACTAGTAGGAACGTAAACTTTTATGAATAACTTAAAAGACTGTGCTCCGGATGCTGGGAAATTAAATTTTATGCGAACCCGCGCGTGTATCCTGTGTGCGCCTGGTAACATGGTAGAAGTTGGCAATTTTACAGTGACTCTCCTACTTGAGAATTCATAGAATATGAATTTATTTACTGTGTCAAGTATGCGTGGAGTCCTTTGTACAGTGCTTTGTGTACCCACCCTGTGTATCGCGATCTTTGCTAATTGTATACGGAGAATGTACGAGGGATAAGATTTTTTTTTTTTTTTTATTTTTTTTTTGTTGGTGTTTACGGATTTCAGGGAAGATTTTCGTGGCAAGTTTTGCCATTTGTTTTCGAAACCACCCTTCCGTGTCGAGGGTTGTCTTACTACTGGAGCCAAGGATTTATTGGATTACGAGATCGAAGGCCGGCCTGTGTTATCTTATATGTAGTATAGGAATTCACCCCCTGAGACAACCCTGAATTATTGCGGTGTTTGTTCGCTCGAAGGACCGTGTGGGAGGATCGAGGGTTAATGAAAAATTATATTGACGACATTGGCGATCTTTAATGATAAGGCGGACGAAGATAGGGGTATATCGTGGTTGTATAAAAATTTTTTTTTTTCAATAGAGATGATTATGCAATTTTTTTTTATTATTCGCCAAATTTCGCTGAAACAACTTGGAACCTCTTGTATTTGCATGCTATCGACTCAGAGTGCGTCATTTTGAAGAAAATGCTTTTCGCCTGATATTCAAACACGGTTTTAGCGGCATCGTGCACTTTTATGGAATCCATTTTGCACCCTATTCTATCTTCGCATCCCTTTTACACTTTTACCATTTTCCTTCCTATACATTTCCTTCGATTTACTTTGACCCGCTTCACCCCCCCCCCCCCTTGCCCCCCCTTCCCTAATACTCCTCTCTTGGCGAAGCTTCTTCGTGAATTACTTCTATTGAGATTTCTAATCGAATTGCAATATTGCGAATAATTCGCGTAGATTCCATTAGCCAAATAACTTTGGGAAAATTAAATATTTGACATGAAAATTCTTGAGCGCGCTCAATTGCGCTTCGATCGAATCGAATTAAGGTACTTTGTTTATCTTAAGGTATTTCCAATTTTCGTATTACTGCAGATCGTAAGTGCCGTTGATAATGCAATCAGAGTCTTAGTAATTCGAAATGCACCTGATGGCACGTTTGTTTCGGTTTTAATGAAATAGATGCATAACTCCGTTAACGTGGGAAAAGTAAGGCGTGAAATATTTGAAATTCAAGTGTATTCGAGTTTCCGGAATTTTCGCGATAAAATAAAAAGCGAGGCCATCTGGACCATTCAATTTCTTAAGGTCAATATAATTAGTCGGGGTCCGTTTATTTCGAGGAAAGTTTAACCGATTACTCGTTTACCTGTCTCCTGATTTAATCTGCCGAGTGCAAAGTTTTCATTTGCGGTATCTTTGTCACTCCCTCGCGAATTGTCAATCAACTCGAATCATTTACGACGACCTCTGATAAGAGATTCGCTTGTCGTTCGAGCATTAAATTTCGTTCGACCAAAAACATATTAAATACAAATGATTTTTCGATTAATCGTCACAGCTGATACTGCGTGACGTCAGCTGTCAAAATTCAATTAATCAAGTATCGAATGAATAATAGCACATGCCGAAAGTCACTATTGATTCCTGCAAGTGTCAAAATAACAGTAAAAATAATAAGAAATTATCTTTAGAAAAAATCATTTTACGTATCGAATTAATATTATTGCTTCACGTGTTTAACTACGGATTCTAAATTTTTACTCGGATGCCCACACGTCGGATAGTCCAATCGAGACTTGAATTTATGTAGCCAGCATGTAGCTTGAAATGATTGAGGCAACCCAACCTTCATGACTCCACGTTTCCTTACTCTATCTCAGATTCAATTAATGTCCTTGAAATCGTACAATCCAGTCGAAGTGAGTAACGTTTCATTTACTAGAGTAATGTTGCACGTCTCGGTTCTGTACTTATTCCAGTTAGATAGATACAGTGTGTATATATATACACAATTGTACCTATGTCAACTATACCTAAACCCTAGTACTGGCACGTATCAGTTTTATGTTTCTGGGTAAAACCGTAATTTCTTTGTTTCCTCTTGAAGATTCTAACGGGAAGCTCAGCAAAAGTCAATAGAAAGTGGAGCAAGTATTTTTAGAAAAGAAACTTTTTTTTTTTTAAATCCCCCAAGAGGAAGTACAAATTTGGACAATTTAAAGTTTTTTTTTTTTTTTACGCTACAACAATACTCTCATGAAAAGTGGGTTTGAATTTAGTTAGCCAGAGATTTAACGAGCTTTATACTCCAGCAGTGCTTGCGGTAGGCTAGGTGGTACCGTTGGGTTAGGTCAGCTCTATTTCTAATTCTTTTTATTTCCCCCGGCTCGCTTCTCCACTCGTAAATTGGCACCGAACACTGGACGCGACTAAAAGGAAACTCAAAGCGCCCGTCTGCTCCCATTGCCGTACGACGTCTCTCCAAGTTTCTTTGAGTTTAATTGAGCTTGAAAGTTTCCGACTTGTTGTCTGCTGCTCGCCCGTCTCTCTGGTCCACTGAAAACCGCCGTGGTTCGGCCAGCCTCTCAAAATCACTTGAATTAAGGTAGCGTTGAAGAATGGGGGGGGGGGGACATCTCTTGATGGGTTTGCCATGTAAATTAGTCACTCGAATCCCAAATAATTGCTTAATCGGCGAAAAAACGATTTTGCAGCTCAAATCCTGAAGAACGAATATTTTTCAATTATTTTTTTTTTCAGTACAGATCGACTGCGTCTCGTACTACAAAAAACGGAAGCGATCGGATAAAATAAAAATATATGACACGTCTATTCTAAAAAATTTTTATTTTTATATCGACCGACCTTCGTTTTTTCAAAATAAATTTTTTTTATGAAAATACAGTCTGGCCGATCCATATATTTTTAATTCCATTATACCTTTGTTAGGATACGTATTATGTCCGAGGAATGAGTTTATTCAATTTGCGAAAGTAGCTTTCGGAAGTTAACCTGACTGGTATTAATTAAAATGAACGCCACCGGTGCGGCTTAAATATTCTTACCTTGGGGCTAAGAGAAGAAGGAATATAAATCAGGTCTGAGAATTGTCGGCGGACGAGCTTAGGACTCGAATAAATTAATGGGTTACCAATTAAGCTCAGGATTTATCCGACTATCGAGGCTCGTCACTCTCGTTTGACTGGTCCAGTATTGAGATCAAATCATTTGCCGGCTTTCATCTGTACAGTATAACCAGGCTGTTCCAGATAGTCAAACCTAGTCACTACAAATCTATAGAATTATCATTTAATACATATATGAAATTGTACAATATATTTCGGCATTATTTAATAATTAACATGAAAATTGCGCAATACAGCCAAATCATCAGTGAAGTCATTGTCTGTCACCGCGATATATACAGTCAATGCCAAAACCTTGATCAAGTTCTGCTACTCATGATACCAAATGACAATAAAAATAATATATAAATTATTTCTTATCCCTTGAAAATAACCACAATGATTCCGGCAACCTTTTTTTTATTATCACCTTCTTATTATTTATACCAGTGACTTTACAATAGCATTGATAATCAATTGGCAATGGTTGATGATTACGTAGCTATGCGTTTTCAACTGGTCAGAAAGTGTAGATCGTGTCACGTGGCTGGGATGATTAATTGTCGAGTCAATGATCTTTTTGTTCCGGAATGACTTTTTATTTTAAACTTATATTTCATGTGTATTTTCCAAAAATTTAGGTGTTACACGGGTGTCAGCTTCAGCACCGCACTTTTTCAAAAATCTCTTAAGAATGTTTCAACAGTAGGCTTTTTCAATAGTTCTCGAGGAGTTCTATAGTTCCTGATAGGCTTTAACAAAAGTTCTGCTACGTAACGTCGTTAAAATACGAATTTTCCAAAATTTGAGGTGATCCAGCACCGCACTTTTTCAAAAATCTCTTAAGAATGTTTCAACAGTAGGCTTTTTCAATAGTTCTCGAGGAGTTCTATAGTTCCTGATAGGCTTTAACAAAAGTTCTGCTACATAACGTCGTTAAAATACGAATTTTCCAAAATTTGAGGTGATCCAGCACCGCACTTTTTCAAAAATCTCTTAAGAATGTTTCAACAGTAGGCTTTTTCAATAGTTCTCGAGGAGTTCTATAGTTCCTGATAGGCTTTAACAAAAGTTCTGCTACGTAACGTCGTTAAAATACGAATTTTCCAAAATTTGAGGTGATCCAGCACCGCACTTTTTCAAAAATCTCTTAAGAATGTTTCAACAGTAGGCTTTTTCAATAGTTCTCGAGGAGTTCTATAGTTCCTGATAGGCTTTAACAAAATTTCTGCTACCTAACGTCGTTAAAATACGAATTTTCCAAAATTGGAGGTGATCCAGCACCGCACTTTTTCAAAAATCTCTTAAGAATGTTTCAACAGTAGGCTTTTTCAATAGTTCTCGAGGAGTTCTATAGTTCCTGATAGGCTTTAACAAAAGTTCTGCTACGTAACGTCGTTAAAATACGAATTTTCCAAAATTTGAGGTGATCCAGCACCGCACTTTTTCAAAAATCTCTTAAGAATGTTTCAACAGTAGGCTTTTTCAATAGTTCTCGAGGAGTTCTATAGTTCCTGATAGGCTTTAACAAAATTTCTGCTACCTAACGTCGTTAAAATACGAATTTTCCAAAATTGGAGGTGATCCAGCACCGCACTTTTTCAAAAATCTCTTAAGAATGTTTCAACAGTAGGCTTTTTCAATAGTTCTCGAGGAGTTCTATAGTTCCTGATAGGCTTTAACAAAAGTTGTGCTACGTAACGTCGTTAAAATACGAATTTTCCAAAATTTGAGGTGATCCAGCACCGCACTTTTTCAAAAATCTCTTAAGAATGTTTCAACAGTAGGCTTTTTCAATAGTTCCCGAGGAGTTCTATAGTTCCTGATAGGCTTTAACAAAAGTTCTGCTACGTAACGTCGTTAAAATACGAATTTTCCAAAATTTGAGGTGATCCAGCACCGCACTTTTTCAAAAATCTCTTAAGAATGTTTCAACAGTAGGCTTTTTCAATAGTTCTCGAGGAGTTCTATAGTTCCTGATAGGCTTTAACAAAATTTCTGCTACCTAACGTCGTTAAAATACGAATTTTCCAAAATTGGAGGTGATCCAGCACCGCACTTTTTCAAAAATCTCTTAAGAATGTTTCAACAGTAGGCTTTTTCAATAGTTCTCGAGGAGTTCTATAGTTCCTGATAGGCTTTAACAAAAGTTCTGCTACGTAACGTCGTTAAAATACGAATTTTCCAAAATTTGAGGTGATCCAGCACCGCACTTTTTCAAAAATCTCTTAAGAATGTTTCAACAGTAGGCTTTTTCAATAGTTCTCGAGGAGTTCTATAGTTCCTGATAGGCTTTAACAAAATTTCTGCTACCTAACGTCGTTAAAATACGAATTTTCCAAAATTGGAGGTGATCCAGCACCGCACTTTTTCAAAAATCTCTTAAGAATGTTTCAACAGTAGGCTTTTTCAATAGTTCCCGAGGAGTTCTATAGTTCCTGATAGGCTTTAACAAAAGTTGTGCTACGTAACGTCGTTAAAATACGAATTTTCCAAAATTTGAGGTGATCCAGCACCGCACTTTTTCAAAAATCTCTTAAGAATGTTTCAACAGTAGGCTTTTTCAATAGTTCCCGAGGAGTTCTATAGTTCCTGATAGGCTTTAACAAAATTTCTGCTACCTAACGTCGTTAAAATACGAATTTTCCAAAATTGGAGGTGATCCAGCACCGCACTTTTTCAAAAATCTCTTAAGAATGTTTCAACAGTAGGCTTTTTCAATAGTTCTCGAGGAGTTCTATAGTTCCTGATAGGCTTTAACAAAAGTTCTGCTACGTAACGTCGTTAAAATACGAATTTTCCAAAATTTGAGGTGATCCAGCACCGCACTTTTTCAAAAATCTCTTAAGAATGTTTCAACAGTAGGCTTTTTCAATAGTTCTCGAGGAGTTCTATAGTTCCTGATAGGCTTTAACAAAATTTCTGCTACCTAACGTCGTTAAAATACGAATTTTCCAAAATTTGAGGTGATCCAGCACCGCACTTTTTCAAAAATCTCTTAAGAATGTTTCAACAGTAGGCTTTTTCAATAGTTCTCGAGGAGTTCTATAATTGTTGATAGGCTTTAACAAAATTTCTGCTACGTAACGTCTTTACAATACTATATATATATTTTTGAACAAGCACGTGCTTAATGGCGCATAGACGAACTAAAACGTTGATTTACATCTTGCTTGAAATTTTAAACAATTTCGATGTAATATTTCTGAACACGTTTCGCGGCAGTATGCTGAGCCCTGGACCATCAGTGCTATCGCCAAGATAACCAAGTTACCATCGATTCCTCCGTAGTCGCTTTTAATTAATGCAATTAACAACGCCGCTAACTGCCCGACGTGCTTGGATTATCTCGGCAGTTCTCCCGCGCCTGTCGACATTCCCGCCTTGATTGTTAAGTCGAAAATTGCAAATTTCATATTTATGGAAAGCATCCGGCCGCCGCATTTTTAATAGTACACCTTTCCAACGAGACGACCACCCTATCGCGCATGCGCTCTTAGATTTTTTTTCGGTCAACTTTTTACGTCGTTATTAAAAAAAAAAAAAAAAACGTTTATCGTAGGGTGTTATTTTTATTATGATTATTTAATCGTAATTTACGATTCCGAAATTATTGGTATCGAGAATATATTTTATAGAACGACGCATCGTTAGCTTCTGACAATAAATTTCAGTCAATCAATTATAACGGGTGGAATGGAAATTGACGATCGAGCATTTTACACCTGCAATCTATGGTAGAAGAATGGAAGGTAAAAAAAATTTGGAAATTTATCACGATATTTATTTTTATAGCTTACTGAGTAATTTTTGCATTTGCAAATTTTACTACGGAGCTACGTGCTACTGTCGATGATTTCTTGTGCAATTTTATTGTCTTGTCGGTAAAGTCGTTATCTACTTACTTGCTCGTAGCGTGTTAACCGAGAATCTCGTATGTAATCAAAGATTGAATTACATGTCTGTAATTGCCTGCAGTGGCGGTGCTTTCACGGCTCGAGTTAATCATGTGCATTGGCTCCATTCGCACAAACTCCCGCCTGCATTAGGGTAACCGAAGCTTTACCGAATTCTGTAGGAAACGCGATATACCAGCTGCTCCTGCGATTCTACTTCGTTGCGCAACTAATGCACGTTTCGCTTAGATCCAAATACTTGGTGAGAATTCGATTTAACGTTGCTTCTATACGAGACTCGAATATACGTGCTGTCATTGAAATACTTCACTTTTCCATATAATTATACGGCTCATTAAATAGATAGAATAATGAAGTGCATCCAACGTTGAATCGTGTCAATAGACGGATATAACGTTATATTAATAAAATATAACGAAAATATATTACGTGAAATTTAATATACAATAAAGTCACCCAGTCTCGTTATATCGTTTGACAATTTTGATAACGAAATATTATTTTCTATACGAAATATTATTTTTAACGATTCAAGTATACTCTTATGCACTTTTACCCGGAAGTGCATCAAAGTTCAACTGGATTAAAGTGACTCTCGCGCATTCGATTATCTTGGCTAAATACCCATCCTTAAATCTTTTAACGCCAACGACACTCGAGGCACTTGCACGCGCAAAATTTCATACCGCTTTTCCTTTATTAGGGAAACTACCCTATGTGCGGTATAATCCATAGGGAGGTTTGCGGACAATTATGGCACCAGATGCATGTACGTTATAACGCCCAGTTCTCTGCTACCCGCAAGTTTTACGATTGCCAACCGACTAATTTGATTCGCACAGGGATTTTGCGCTGCTTCGAGTTTAATTACTTTCGTAATGAAGGAATCATTGATTGACATACGTTATACAGGGTGTAAATGAATATAATAATTTTGAGTAAAAAAATTGTTTCTACCCCTAATCAATGACGATTGCATTAGATGATTTTGCTTTTTTTTGTCTTGAATTTTTTGATGCCGAAAAGTCGCGTTTTCACGATACGTAAAACGAGACGAAACGACGTCCTCGCGTAATTCTAAAAGTCACATACAGCTCGTAGATGTTATCCCGTGACAGCAGCAATAAGCAGTCTATGGAAATTCGTTGGTCGTGGATATATTCACGGAATACAAAAGTTGAGCCGTACACCCGGTAGAAAAAGAGAAAACTAAAGTTGAAAGGTATTGCGCTTGAGGGAAATAAGGCATGGGTTTAATTTAAAGAGAAAAATGAGAGCTTCCCAACAGATGGCGTTAGTGGCAGGTATCAAGAGTATTTCCACAGCTCGTACATTTGTTACGATAACAAAGTGACTGGAATATCCTTCTTGCTGTGTGGAAGAACAAGAAACGACGCTCAGTCTTGTTTCGAGTAACAGCAAGAAAAACGGCGGTAATAATAAAAAAAAAGAAAAAGAAAAAAACTTAAGATAATAGTACAAGCACCCAAAAAAGCATCTAAGATAATACAGATAGGAAAACTCGTTAACTCCCTCGACTAGGATGAATTGCGGTTTTACAATGTTTTTTTTTTTTTTTCGTCAAAAAAAAATTCATCTTTACTCGTACTTGCAAAAAATTGCGACATTCCTGGCTAAAAGGTTATACTTCGAAATGAACATTGTCTCTGATAACGAAGTTTCTCTTGACTACCGACTGCTAATGGGGACTCCAACATATAAACAAGTTTGGGTGAAATAAACCTGAAATTTAATGGTCTACCATATCGCGTAATACATCAGAGAGGTGTACGGTACTTTTTGTGAATTTAGGTGAATTTTGGGAATTTCATGTATTTTTTAAGTTACCATTGGATCCAGTATGCACTGGGTGACAATGCATTGGATCTGTGGCACAGATGCATCTTTGATGACGTATCTGTTCGAATCGAGATATCCGTCAGCTTCTGCTGGACCAAATTTTTTTTGGTCTCTTTTAAAGTTGATTTTCTGGTATATTTACGTAATTTCGTTTTTAATTACACGTATCAAGGTTATCATTTTTTTTCTCGTTCCAGTTGCTTGGACTTGGCATCATGGCAGTGGGAGTCTGGGCGTGGACCGAAAAGGACACCTTTAACAATCTATCTCGTCTCACGAACGTCGCACTCGACCCAGCATTTATTCTCATTCTAGTCGGTGAGTTTACGAATCTTTCTGGAAACTCTGTAAATATTAACTCGGACTGTCAGACCAAATCCAACAGTACGATATACATGGGAATTGAATTCAAATTCGAAATAGCAGCTAATACGATGTCAAAGGTCATTCTGATTGTGGAACGTAATTTCGAATTTATCACATAGTGCAACGGCATATCGAACAATGCACTTTCATGCAAATTCACGAAACCCCACAATGGCTGACTAATTTCACCTTAGTCAACCCTCGAAAAATAGTCTTCGTCCCTGCCTGATTTTTCACCAATAAAAAAGGCATCAACCCTTGCTACATCTTTTTTCGGTATACGTGCAGTAGAATCCCGAGTAGGGGTAGCGAAAGACGTTTGTAAAATTTTTTGGTTAGAAAAATCGTCGGGATGGGATGAAGGTTGAACGGGACCCCTAGGCTATCGCAAAATGCTCTTACTACTAGGTCGGCTGGGGGGTGGCGGAGGGGGGTACGTGTGTCGAGAGGGTTGGTCGCATTATTTTCTCATAGCTCGGTCCAGGATACTCATTAAAGGGCGCAACGAAATGGTAACTCGTGAAATCGGGGTGGAACAAGACGAAGGGGCTTTAACGGGGTGCAAAGAAAAGCTGAGGATAATGGAACGAGTCCTTGGCTACGCAGATATGAGACTCAAAATAAAGCGTAGGCTTTTTCTTTTAGGTACCACAAGTGTATAAAAAAAAAAAAAAAATGTAAAAATATTTTATCTTCAGTTTTCAACTTTTTAGAGATTATAACGGCGCACGGGTACGGTGGGTAATAAAATATTTTTTTAAAATTTTCTTCATTTAGGCCATTATTTCGAATTACACGAAGCCCCGGAGACATTCGAGCTGTCTGCTTAACTCGTTTGACGTGATTTTATCTAATGACCGGATGTCAGTCTGGACCTGTGGGAGATGGGCGAAACTTCATTTGAATTACAAAGTGATACTACCTCAGATTAATTAGTTCCTTTGTCATGTTCGCGGTTTGACTTTGATACTCTATACTGGTCCATACCCTTTTCTGCGGTCTGTTACTGGCGCAGATACATAGCTATGGTCTGTTTCTCTTTGTTAGCAGCCCAGGTACAGTCGTGGGTTTCGAGTTGTTCTTCGTTTCGAGAAATTACGTTGGCATCTGTGCGATTTCGCCGAGCACGAGAATAGCTGAGATTTATTTTAATTTTCTTCCCTGTAGGGATGCTGGACCGAAGAGAGATAATTCCTCTCGTAAGATTTACATGACTTTGAACTTTCATTCAAGAACGATAATAACTAAGAGAAACTTCAATGCAGGATAATATTTATTAATAAATCATAATGTACTTTGACATACTTTCTGAAAGTAATTGGAAATTTAATACTAGGGGTATATATATCTATTTAGTTAACGTAGCAACGTAGATACCAGAGCAAGATATTTTGAAAATGTCAAGTATCTCATTTTCAAGTTGACGTTATCGCTGGATATTCTCATCGAGTATAGTTGCGTAGACCGTTTTTTTTTTCTTTCATTTCTTTTCCTTGATAAAGAAAATATCTCTGCCAACTTTTCACTGATAAAAATAAGAAGCGTCTAGTAGGTATTTTTAGAAAAAATATTATTTCAAGTCGTGCTGCAGTTTTACAATAAAATATTTATTTCACACTTGACTTTTTTAGTCCTGCGTCACGACGGTTTATCCTCGTTGAAAGATTGACAATAAATTTCGAAAAAATTTTGAAATTTTTTTTTTCAATTTCCCCAGAAATCTATTAAATGCTCGATTAAAGAAGACTAAGAATAACGAATGAAGAGTAGAAGGAAATATATTAAGAGAAAAAAAATTCTCCATAGACATACGTATTTGCATGGCTGCCAACACCTAGAATCAACACCTAGAAGCTCGGCTCAACCTACTTTCAGACAAAGTTTCACTAACGAAGTTCCCTGGATTATAACCCTTCTACGCAATAGCACGTGCACAGCTACGAATTCGCGATGCAGTACGTGCACACGTAATAATGCACCGGTACCCACTTAAAGGCGAATTCGCACAGCAACTTGTCTAAGCGTCGCCATAAACGAGAGGTGTACTTGGAAAACTTCGATTTACCATCTTGGCAGTTTGATACACACGCGATGACGTCACACCCCGAGTAACTAGGAAAGATTTCAAACCTTAGGCGAGAGTAACTCGACGCCGTGGGGCGTCGCGACGCCGTACCCCATGATGCAACTTTGAGTATGACTACTTGAATAAACCTTGTATATACCAGCTAAACTAACTTCAGACCCTTTACACAGGAATCTCACTAATTTCGGGAAGCTATAGAAATGTCCCTAGACACGTAGCAGGGTAGCTCAATCGAGCCTCTGCTCGTCCGCCATACTTGTGGCAGATGTAATTTCCTTTTACGTTATCCTCTGTCAACGTTTATGGCTTCAGCAGATGCTGCGGCTGTCACATCTGTAACAGGCTAATCAGTTGGCACTGATCCCTGATAACGCGTGTCTGACTCACAATCAGTGTTGCCTTGCCTATCATCCCTTTACCTTTGCTACTAATTGGAACACGTCGTTCGACTAATCGCCCTAACTTCTGATAATACTGCACGGATTTCTGCGCGGCTCAGATTCAATAATTCAACTTTATTCGATTCTCGTTTCATAACTAGAATTTTATTTCACGTACTTTGCTAGGTATTAATTTTCATTGTATCAGGTAATACGAGTGGATCGTCCTTTTGATAGTCCTTTTTTATAGATTATGTAACTTTTATACCTTCGCCATACGCTGGCCGCTTTCCCTTGGACGTAATCTACTTATGGCTATTGCTGTAAGGTATGACGTAACCTCGAGGACTGAGGGATGGTCGCCGTAGAATTAATGTTCGACACTGTTGACAGTCGAATGCTGTTTAATTGATTTTACTTGAAATTCAATAATTTAATATTTGGTTTAATTCAATTTCGATATAAAAAAAACTTTTATACCTTCGCCATACGCTGGCTGCATTCCCTTGGACGTAATCTACTTATGGCTATTGCTGTAAGGTATGACGTAACCTCGAGGACTGAGGGATGGTCGCCGTAGAATTAATGTTCGACACTGTTGACAGTCGAATGCTGTTTAATTGATTTTACTTGAAATTCAATAATTTAATATTTGGTTTAATTCAATTTCGATATAAAAAAAACTTTTATACCTTCGCCATACGCTGGCTGCATTCCCTTGGACGTAATCTACTTATGGCTATTGCTGTAAGGTATGACGTAACCTCGAGGTCTGAGGGATGGTCGTCGTAGAATTAATGTTCGACACTGTTGACAGTCGAATGTTGTTCAATTGATTTTACTTGAAATTCAATAATTTAATATTTGGTTTAATTAATTTTCTATATAAAAAAAAGTCATAATAATGCATGGATTATTAAGGGATGTTCGCAGGGCAGACGTAATGTGAATTGGTCGATTTTACTTCGAATTCATAAATATTACTCGTCTCGATCTGATCCTGAGGTAAATCTAGTTTTACTACGGTTATTGATAAATAATCAAAACGTATCATGACGTAGGTTCTTATCGGAATTTTTATATCGAAATTTCATTCGGTATTAAATCTAACTCTTTCGTTTTTTGCATATATAACTGAAAGTGTTATTATATATTTTCAAGATTATATGATAAGCCTCATTAACCATCACGTATATCAGGCACATCCACGTATGCACGTAACCCTACCGGAGAGATACTAGTATACGTGTTTCGATTATCCCACGCTCTAATTACCACAATTTCCTCTAATGGGTAATTTTACTTTCTCGTCCTCGCTTAAATTACCATATAAGGGCATTCAGGACGTCGCACATCGATTTTACTGGTTGGTCTGGTAATTCGGCTAAACATGGGATATATAGCATGAGTACTCTTATACTTTGATACACTTTTTTTTTTTAATTTATTTTTTTCAAATCGATTTTTTATCTAATCATTTTTTTTTTCAAATAATGACACGAGACTCTCTCTGTCACTGTAGTGATATTTGACTTGCGCTCATATATGCATGTAACGATTCCGACATCAAACGTATGTACGTTTACTCTTCGTTTTCGACGAGCTTCGGTGTATCGAGTTAGAGTTTTATGAAATTATTTTTTTCCTCTCAATATACGTTACGCTCTTTTGTTTCTCGTGAAAACGCGGTTAATCGTAACGACGCAATTTATTCTTTTGTTCAATAATTTCGCGAGAAATTGCATTCGATTAGTCTTATTAATGTAGTCGATATTTTTTTTTGAATACTTTCGCTGTGTGATTACACGGTGTAAAATCGTAATTATAAGAAGCCGTGTATGAATTTTTTTTACGTTTCATCTCCTTTATTGCAAAACAGTCGATTTCATCAAAGGGAACGAGGGTAGATAAAACTACGTACAACGTAAATCTTGCTTGATTAAATTGGAGAGGACTTTGAGAAGTTTGAAAATTTAATTAAAAATGCTTTGTTCAGAAGTTTTCTCTATTTAATTGCAATCTCTGTTTATGGGTAATTCAAGTGTCTGGGGTTTGGTACTTTTATTATATACGTACTGTGTATATGTAAAAAAAATATATTTTTTGAAATTTTTCAAACGTTCATCAGTTCACGTTATCATACCATATAACAGTAATACAATGTTTACTGTATTATTGGATAGAACTGTACAAACTGGCGTCGGACGTGCAGTACGTGCAAGGATTACAGATAGTTTGTGAATTTTTTCGAAAAAGAAAACCCCATTGGATTCACGTCGGTAAGTTGGAAAATTCAAAATTTGGTGGTATTATAATTACGTAATACCCATATCCATTTTGATTGTACGTCAGACAATTAGTTTTTTAGCCTGAATTAATAATTGAAATAATTTTTCCATTTTTCATCCTTCAAGATGCAAGAAAACAGTAATTATCTGTTTTTCAAACAACTTTATCTCCTTTATCTCTATATCTGAAATTCATCTTCTATTTTTCTTCCTTCCTCGTTCTCCTATTTCTTCCTTATCGAAACGGTCTGATTTCCACGCGAACACGAATCATCCTTACTCTTATTTTACTTTACTCAATTCCCGCGGATAACGAATCGTGGGAATCCTCTTTCCTGGAAAAGTTCAGCCTTCGAGCAGTGGCTGTAGTCAATTTTACCAATTCCTTCAATTCGTTCAATAAGTCTAGCAGACAACTTTTTGGTCTTTTCACCCTGTTCGATGTTCGTTCCTGTAAAATAATAAAATTTACTCCCACTCGTACTCACAATGCACATGCACGTTTCGATAAAATATTTTATATTTCAATTTTGTATATCTACACATATATATTTATTACCAAACAAAAGTATAATCCTTTTCCCAATTAAAAAGCCTTCGAAAATATGTCATCCAGCATTACCCGTCCCTTATGAATAATTTGCCACGTCCTTTCAGATCTACGCATATCGATGCTTTCATAATAACTGAATCGTTACCCGTGCGAAATTCCAACCGTTATATGAAATTATATGCGTCAAGGGCTCGATAAATGTCGCCTGAATAAACTCACGAATAGCAGCGACACCTGCAGTATCAATTCCCTCGAAGTTTCCATCGGCAACAATCATTTACACAGAAGACCACGTGCACTCGTGACATGACAGGTTAATTACGTATGGACAATAATTGTTTGTTGCAAGTAAACAAGATCCAAATAGACCTTAGAGACAATATAAAGTATATCGTTCATCGATATATATATTTAATAACAATCAAACTTCAAAAATTAAAATTTTTCAAAAATATTACCCAAAAATCCTTACTGTCCTTGCTTTGTATCGCATTGTACCTTATATTCACTGAAGCGATAACCATTTACGAATGGCCAAGAATACCGATAAATGGGTTATGCTTGGCTAAAAAATTTTTCGTCTCATCACTCATTTTTTAATTTATCAATTATCAATTTTTTTTTAATCCTCGTACGTACACGTCACTAAATGATAATGACTTTTTATCAAGTATTACATCGTCGGTGAAATTCCTGAAAATACTAGAGATTTTTAGATCACGTAAAAGAAAAGGCTACTGGTGGTGGGGTAGGGAGCTCAACGTTGCTTATCCTTTTACTTCGTTCGAGTTACTTACGAACTATCGGATTAGTATCGACAAGAGAGACGAGGGAGAAAAAAGGAACACGTGGAATATTCATTCCGGCAAAAAAAAAGCACGAAGATCTCTCAGGGAACGATTTACGCTTGAGTGACAGCTGTCAATTTAAACACCAGATGACGTTAACGCGTGTGCATATTTTTTTTGAGATGAAAGATGATTAATATTTATAATCACCCCCCTCTCCCTTATAATTATAATAATTTCGTTATTTCTTCTGTACTCCCCCCCCTCCCCCTCCCCCACCCACTACTTGTCCTTGTCAATGCATCATAATTTCTCAACGATATCAAGTAAAACTCGTAACTCTCCGAGGGTGTAAGTGCAAACCGAGTATCGGAAGTCAAAGTTTATTGCCGTCATCAATCACTATGCCGACAGCCAAAAGGAAAAGAATGTTAGGCGGGACGGACGATGGTACCACGATAAAATCAATAAAACCTTCATTTTCACCCCATAGCTACAAAAATATTGACATACAATAGTTATGCAAAGACACTATAAATTATTTTTATATAAATCGGATATATCTTTGATATATTTTTAAAAAAGGGGTACAGTCGATCGATAAGGAGCTTGGAGTAAAAATTGTGAAATTTACGAAATTACCCATATTTAGCATTTATAATAAAAATTCCTATGCCGTGTTATCTTAATGCGTGATATCGTATGGAACTTGACGTTATCTTTGTATAAGGTTCCCGTTATGGCGCAATGTATAATAATATTGGTAAATGCGAATTAACGTTATTTCAACGCAGTGGCGGCTTGTTAGCGAATTGCGACAGACGGAATGGCAATTTAGTGAGAGACGCGACATTCGCGACATCCGCGACCAATAATATCCCTCTCGTGTTACAGGTACAGTGACATTTATCATTGGATTTACGGGGTGTGTTGGCGCACTCAGGGAAAATACGTGCCTCCTAGCTGCAGTAAGTATCTGGGTATGGTGTGTTAGCATGCACAGGGTATATAACGTGTACGCGTATGAATTAGGTCATACGCCGATATACGCTGCCAGAGCGGCGTATGGTCGAATTGCGATAACTTTGAAATTTGAAAAATTATCTTTTCACGTGCTTTTTAATTGATTAACATTCTTCTTTATGACTGGGTGACGTCACGGACTGCTGAAAGCTTTTGCGTATAAAATCTAACTGTTTCAATGAAAGTTTCTGAAAGCTCCAAGGGTTGCGCGCGTTAATAATTAACGTTGCGAAAGTGTTGCCGGGTATACGTGTATGTATTCTTGAAATTACAAATGCTCCAAACTTATCTGTATCGTACAGTTATGAGCTTCTAAGTTTTGTTGACTGAAAGCTCAGGGAAGGTTAATGGGTTTAATTTTAACTCGGTACATTGTTTTTGAGAGACAGTTGTTTATTTCTTGTAATATTCACGAAAGTGCTTTTCAAATTGTGCTACTTTGGTTGCGCAATTATTTTTTCGTTATAAAATAATATTAACGAAGTCATTACTGTCCGACCGGCGTGGATTATCGTCGTCGTGTTAAAAACCAACATTTTTATTTATCGTGAGAGCTTGCATGCGGTTTTTGTGATTAGCCGTAATAAAGGTTTACATGAAATTAATTATAAAGCTCTGTGAAATAATGCTTTTAATTGGATAATACTCTGTTATCTTTTATATATTTTTGGTTCTTTTACCGGGAAAGCTCGGTATTACTGTTCTATGCGAAGCTTTGTTTTTCTTGCAAAAAGTCAAAAGCTCGCATTGCTGACATTGCACATAACATAAACTCTTGGTGTAATTAATGAATTACGAATAAATTGTTAAATGCCTTTGGTGTACAGCTTTTCCCATTAAGCTTGTTATTATGTTTTTGAATTATAATACCAAATAATTTTTTGTTTATTTTCGAATAAGTATTTCGGGAAAAAAGTCTCTCTACGTTCTTTTTAACTGTCTTTTAATCGGCTTTAAGCACGTTTCTCGTGCTTTTCTTATCCCTTGGTACCGATGCTTGTGAGCTTTCGAGATAGCATTAGAAAGTATACCGAGTATCCAGCAATGACGTTCGCATTAGTTTTAACGTTGAAATGAAGTGTCTTTTCAATATTTCACTTTTGAGTATGACGATAAAAGTGTAAAAAGCTACAGACACGTGTGACAAGATCACGTGTGAGCTTAACAAATAAATTGATTAAAAAATTGAATTGAAATTTGACTCAACCCGTATATATCAAGGATAATTAGGCTTATACGCTTTGCAGGAATATAAATATTTTTAATTATTATAAAAAAAAAATTTTGTTTATTAGTACGCGATATTCCTGGCGTTGCTACTCTTATTTGAGATGACAGCAGGTGTTTTGGGTTTCATCTTTAAAGACTGGGTAAGTTAATTTTTAATTACCTTACGCCATTTTATATCGAATAATTTATATCCCGTGACTCAAATGGACTTATGCTATCAAATCGTTTCTCAAAATAATCTCTACCGCCTCTTTGCTCCTACAATGAAATTCAGTATGCAAATTTAAAGAGACACGCGGTGCTTGAAATTTATGGCAAGATTCAAACGTAAATATATTCCACATGAAAACGCACTTATATATCTCAACACGTAAGACACTGTAATGTAAAAAGCAGCTCGAAACGATATATTTTTCACGCGATAAATAAACAGATCGGTGATTTTGAGATTTTGTACTATTCCGAAATTCCTCCAGTTTGATACGACTGCTCGTAGTAACAGCTCGGCACCCCTGAAATACATGACCGAATTATAAAAGCAAATAACCCGAATGCATTATGCCTTTTTTGCCATTCCATGTTTAACAGCATCATCATGAAACTGGAAGTGAATTTTCAAAGTTCGTTCAAACAGTTCGCAGTGTCGTGAAAAATGAAAATGAAATTCAAAAATTAAAACAAAGTCGCTCGAACGACTTTTGTCTATCTTATATATACGACCCTTATACGACTATTGGAAAATTGATCATATAGGTATTGAACTTTTTCCACTTTCTAAACTAGCTCGTTATAATTATCTCACTTAAGTATTCCCCCCAAGTAGCGAAACTCTGCGTTACGTCGAGTTATTGATCGCGTCTTTGGAAACTAATGGTGGCTTTGGAATTACAGCAAAAAACTTAGTAATTTCATCGGGCATACGGTAGTTATCGTACGATCGCGATAAAAGTTCACAAACCAGCGGTAATAAGTATGGTTGGTTTAAAAAAAAAAAAAATTTATCCTTAGCCTTATTATCAACTTCTCGTTTAAAAGCTCCCCGAGGATTTTCATTTTTTAGTGCTTCGTCTTCTTTTTCGCTGATCCGTTAACCTTATTATTATTATTGTTGATTATGTAAAACGATAATAAATTTCTTTCGCAGATAAAGTCACAGGCAACAGGGGGCTTCCAAGCGTTTATCATTCATTATCGTGAAGATCCAGATCAGCAGAATCTCATCGATTGGATTCAAGAAGATTGGGTAATAATTTGAGTAAAGAAAATATTATTTTTGAAAATATATTCGAGTGACACGATATGAGCGATTATTTGATGAATTGTATATGCTATACTCAAAAAATTTATATTTAATCTTCATGGACCTAATTTTGACTAATGGTAATATACCGTTTGTTAATTAATGGTTAACCTTCCAATTGCGGTTTGAGAGATTCGATAGAGTTTACGGTTTACCACCGTCAGTTCTATATGTATAGTAGACTACCAACTTTGAATCTACGAGCAGAGAGTAACATTGGTTATTGATTTGGGGAAATTTGGGCTATAAATTATCGTCGAATAGTCTAATCAATTTGTAACCGATCCGTATACAGTAGACTCTCGTTAAGCGAACCTTTTTTCGGAACGTAGGTAAAGGTAATTTGAAAAAGAAAAAACAATCACTTAACGGGAGCCCCCTTCTACTATGACAGTTATCAGAATTCATCGCTCTTTACTTCTTTCCAAACACTCAGCTTTTTCGCGCTCGTACAGCGATAAGGTCGGCAGCTGATAACAGGGATCCGAATGTCCCAAAGTCCAAAAATCACGAGCTGCCAAAGGGGAAGGGTTCGCTTAACGGGAATCCACTGTATGCAGCAGGAATGCATGCATGAAGTATGTAAATATTAATTTTTTGTTATGAGTGCATTTACTGTATTTTTTTATCAATCAAAATTAAATTTCAAAAACGTAGTTACTTTAAAAAAATATTTTTCTTCTATATAATATTATACTGTATAACTCAGTCCTATGCATTGAAATCTGTTCGTGTATCGTAAAATGGCATTTTACGAGCCTGATATATGGTAATTGAAAATGGTGATAAAAAAAAAAATGTAAAATTAAATGACGGAACGTGAAGAATTTTCAAAAACATTAAACGACAATGGATGAAAACCAGAGAGAATAATAACGCGTATGATATATTAAATGCCTGCAGGGATAACTATTTATACGTTCGATCTGTAAAAAATTTTGTATTCGGAATTTTGGTATTGTGTGGTGGTCCATATTAAAAAAAAAAAATTGGAAAAATCAAAATTCATATCATACCATTGTCGTACGAGTACGGGTTATAATTGGCAGAATTAAAGAGACACCCCGTTAAATATTACGTGAAACAGGTAAAAACATATCTTGGAGCTTAATGAAACTTTCAAGATCTTCACTGCACCATACAAAAATGTGCCTCTCTGCTTGAACTCAAAAACCATTGATTTTTTTTCATCCCCCTTATCGTCCTTCATACCCGTCACTATATTTTCGTCTTCCATAGTTACTCTTTCTGCGTAACCATTCTCTACCCCCTCCATCCCCTATATTTCTTCATCTCTCCTCATTTCATTCCAACCCCTTTTACGTCCCATCCACATGCAGCGACTCTACCTCTAAATCGCGTATTTAATATTGCACCGTCACAATTCCGCTTGCGGAATTATTTATGGGTGGCATTTGAAATTCCTACACGCTATAGATATATTTCCACGAATCCGATAGATCCAATACGTAGGCGTTTTCCGCCTCATTGCATATTGTATATCGTACCAATATCTACAGCGTGCCGGTATACCCACATACGTATACAGGCCCATTTTAAACGGAATCGAAATTGAATTGTCACTTCGATCCCTGCTACATATTTAAATATAGATAAAAGCTTGTGTCCTGTATACATATGATTAACGTTAATTTGCAGTTACAATGTTGCGGTATCGAAGGCCCCAAGGATTGGGACCGCAACAATTACTTCAATTGTTCCTCCAGCGAAATTGGCTCGAGGGAAGCTTGCGGCGTGCCTTTTAGCTGTTGCAAACGAAAGCCTAACGTAAGTACCTTAGGAGTTATATAATAAAACTTAGAACTCGGCTTTTCGAGAGTTTATAAATTCATTTATTAGTTTCTCAATCGACTCTGTCCCTTACCTGCGCGCCACCACTAAATGTATATGCACACAGAGCGGCACATTCGTTCGAAGGTTCTAGAAGTTTCCACGCGCACCGCCAGACGGCAGTGCTCGGCAGTCTTGAGAATAATTCTATCCAGCATCCAATTAAGGTATCGTTTGCCTGTTTCAGGAAATTATCAAGAATAAACAGTGTGGCTATGACGTCAGGAAACCCGGCTATGTGAGTATACTTGATTCACGTTGCATATCTCATTACCCCAGAAGTCTCTGGTAGATTTCACTCAATTACGCACGAGCATTGATTACGCGTTAAACATTGATATTAATTATTCGTAATATTTTTGTTTTTTATTTATTATTATTCACCGAATACCCTTTGCCAGGATTTAATTATCGATACTCAAGGACGAAATTCGTACAGTGTTAAAGAGATTTATAGACTGTAGCTTGTCCAATACAATTGTGTACCTTAAGATGCATCCGAGCAAAAATGGATATAATTAAGTAAAAGTTACGTAGTGAGTTAATTAAAATGTCCATGGCAGGAAGGAAAGGGTAGGGTGGTAGTAAAGATACATATAGATTAGACAAAACGGGAAACTTAATTAGCGAGAAAGTGATAGAGGGATAAGGAGTTCTCTCCTTCGCAGCATCCCATTTTACACGCCCTTCGTTACCGTCGCTCGTTTTCCGGGAAATATCGATTTTTCGTAAATTACACTATCGTCCAATATTGCGTGATGGGTCATAATTTTTCTTTCTTTTCGTCCCTTTGAATTTTTTTTTTGTCTTTTTCTTCGCCGTGTTTCTCACGCGAAACAGGCCTAGGGCTATCGCGTCACGCGAAACTTAAGAAATATCCGGTCTGCAGGCGGATTGTTGACTTCCCGTTATATAACAGCTTCGTGTATACTTAAGATAACGCGGACGCGCGAATCTGTAATTATCGGTAACTGTACTGGAGGAAGTGGAAACGATAACGCCGGAACTGCCCCCGCGTATTTTACGTTGAACCAACTAAACTTTAAGTACCGATCTGTATACATATATATGTACAGACGTAAAGGTTGCTTTCCATCTTCCCAATGCCTTTGGGAAAATTTGCATCTTATCTCCCAAGTTCGAGCGAGTTTTAATAACCCAGGCAGACATATAGATACCCGCGTCTGCCATAGAGGCACTAGTTCCATTTCCCACAGGTAATCAGTAAGATTGATCGGTTATCAGTGTTCTCAATAATAACATCAATCCTAAGAACGTTGATCAGGTTGTTAGGTTAAGAAAATAAATTTAAAAAAAATCTTCAAATCTCGGAATATTTTTATTTTTTAATTAGCTCCACCTAATTACTCTTTTCTCTCTCAGATTCTCCCCACCCTCTCCCTCGCGTTTTTAAAAATTTAATTTTTTACCAAATATCTCGAACTACTTCGCTTCTTTATATTATCATTTTCTCCATATCGTCAGACACCCTTAAACCTCTTATCGAACACGACGACCCTTACGTCTCCACCCAGCCCCAACCCAAGTAAACTTCCGTTTCGAGTAAAATTTCCAAGCTTTCCTTTGACGTACTTATTTCAGTGTCAATAATTTTGCGAACCTTTGCCTCCCTATTTTACACCCTTAATTTTTTTTATATCTCCAATCACCGTCCACAGACCTTCTTTATGTATTTTCTGTAATTCTTCGCTCGAGGAAGCAACCTTCCACGAATCTTCTTCACGCTTCTCTAACGTACTTGTATTTGTTTCCTGGGAAATGCAGCCGGGCGAAAGGAGTATATTTGAAAGGGGTTGCCTGAGGGCGGGTGAGGAGTGGCTAGAGTTGAACCTTGTGCCCGTAGCAGGTACCATTGTCAGCACTATGGTTCTCCAGGTACCAGACCACGTCATCTCGTAGATTTTTTTTTTTTTGAAAATTCAAAAATTTCCACTGCTCGAACATTTTGAATCGACGACACTAGACGCACTCAAAATTTCAAGAACGATACTTATCCTCGATGTATAATCTTGTGTGTGCCAATTATAATGATGATAATTTGGAGATGAAAGAAAATGACACTTTATATTGCAAAACTTGGACCTTGTATATTGAGTTGGGTCTGTTTTAGTTTCTTAAACAATGAATCTCTTCTTGACTCTAGCCCGAAGGAACTGTACGAAGTCCTTTTCGATTGCTATACCGTGACGTAAATTTGCTTAAGGAAATTGAAGCGAACAATCTCTGGATCTTGGAGCAGAGCAACGTAATATCGCGGACATAATGGAATATCTTAAAAGCGTCTGAGGATACTTAACGGGAGGGTAGTTCGAGTAGGTAAAGTAAGTAAAGTGCCATCTAGTCGGGCAGAAAAATAATAATGAAACGTTCCGAGAGCAGCGGGAAAGTTTGAATTTTTACTTTACGTCCATTATGATACTATACGTTGCATGTTAAATCGTACCTCGATGTTTAAGTTTTGGCTTGACGTCTCGTAGAGCTTTTTAGTATCAAGGGATACTATCAGTACCGCTTCACTTATCCGTGTGCTTATCGGTTCCTATTCGTTTACGTATTTTTGTGTTTTTTTTTTATTACCTTCAGACACGGAAAACAAATTAATTTTATTAGAAGCGAATTTAATTGGCACGCTATATCGTTAGGCTATATAGTTATCTGCTGTTTGGTAGATGTAATAGGATATTCAAGATGGCCGCTTAAGCGATAAATTACCACGAAGAATATTATCCGATAAATGGTAACTTATCGTTATCAGACTCTCACGAGGGATATAGAGTTTACTAGGTAAGTAAGAATTATTTCGAATATCACGGCGATCCACGTTTTTTGACTTAATCAGAGCCAATGGGGTTGAAGGTTGACGGTGGGGCAACGAGTGACACTTAGGGTTTCATTTTTTTGAAAATTTCTAAAAATTTTAACATTTTCCACGAATCCTTTGTGTATGATATTTTAGGTAATATATGCAAAATGGAATGGTTTTTTTTAATTATAATTTTTTATCAAATTTTTATACGAGTACTAGACACGTTATGATATCAGTTAATATTATTACGTAATTTTACTGTAAGGATAAATGCGATTTGTAAATAATACAATTTGGATTATTACAGTCCTAACGGAAGTACGATATTTTGTGTGAAATATTAATTATCTGGTACATTTACCATTGAATTCCCTCGGTGAGCAGTTATTGCAATTGAATTTGTTTGTATGTCAATTAAAAATTCGGACGGGTAATATCGTTACTCTCGTTTCTAATTTCGATAAATATAAAGTCAATTACGATAAATTAGAGATTTGACAGTCAATTTACTTGGACATAAAAATAGGTATTTTTGTATAAAAAAAAATATATATAGTTTCTACAGTATTGCTGCCAAGTTACCACTATAAAATTAAAACTAAGGAATCAAGGTCTCCTAATACGTACAGATTTCGATATTCAAGGGAAGCTTACAGTAATTTAATCAAAAAAAGACCCCATCGGGACATCTCAGTGTCCTATATCCATTCGTGCTGCACGAAACTGTAATCTATTCGTCCATTAGAGAGGATTCCTCTTACACGTTTATCTGTTTTGTACTGACTCGATAATCAATAACTTGCCATTAGAGAAAATGAATATTTCCGATTTAAGAGCGTAACGACGTAATCACACTTAATTTCACTTTGCTCGTGTTTTATTAAGCTCCGATAATTCATTCGGGCGGAAGATGAAAACTGACAAGTTTTTTTTTAAATGAAAAATTTAATTGCCATTGTCAATATACACTTTTAACATCCATACTAGAATATAATAATAACATTCATTATTATCACTCGTCCACTTGAGAAAATAGATGCATAATATTTTTATTAAAAAAAAAAAAAGTTCTTCCTCGTGCATCGAAATAAAAGTAAAATCCGTATATAATACAAAATTCGCCAAAAAACATCCCTAGTCTCGATATCCTAGTGAAAAACTTTGAAATCCGCAAGCCGGCGGCCGGAGGCTTTAGTGAAGATTCATAAACTTTACAAATTACAGTTGTTCGAAAGTAAAGTATAGTTTCCAAGACGAAAAGTACGGAAGGGAAATGGCGAGATAACGGAGCGACTTCGTTCTTTCGTGCTGAAAAATATTCGTTCTACTGTTTATAAGACATTCACGTAATTTGAGGTCTTGCGTAAAGAGTCTCGGGCTAGCCTGCTTAATTATCAATATACATTCTAGGATAAACGGTGAAAAAAGTTAACCTAAAATAATGACGTAACAATAGCGCGCTAGCTTTCGGAATAAGACCTCTGGCAATTTTACCTGTGTCAGGGTCCCTAGATGGAGGTTGGTATAACCTCATTTGGCTTCGCGATTGAATCCAAACTGATGCGTTTGCGAAGTTCCTGGGTCATGGACGCAAACGGCATACGTGAACGGATCGTAACCACGGACTGGCCTGACCCATAAGAGGGCTTCTGATAGAGGGCGCTAGTAATATGGCAAATATATATATATACATAGAACAGACGACACACACGGGTTTGTGAATAAGAGTGGTAAACCTACTGAGAATTCATGCATAGTACCAACATACAGATTTATATATATATACCGTCGGTAACGAGGTACCCGGGACTAAGTCGCTTGTATAACGGCATCTCGTGACTAAATCGTGTACTAAATTCCCTAGAGGGTTTCCACGTAAAACTTAAGCCCCGACGCGGCGACAATCACCGTTTGCCAACCTCACGAAAGTAATACGATTACCAACGGGTTTACGTGCATCACTCGAAATTTCTACCACGATTTGGTGTTTTCTCCCCTCGAATGGTATATTTATCCCAGCCACCGCGATACATAATACGTAGTTTGACTTGGAGGTTAAGTAGGTATATCAGTTCGGTATGGTAATTACGAAATTCAGTCCCCACGTAACCAGACGATTATCCAACCGCGAATCGTTATTTAAATCTATCGAAAGTTTCTCGAAACGCAGGAAACTACTGGCATTAACCGTGTGTGTTCCATGTTCGCTTAACGAAATTTCGAACTAATTAACGCGTGTAACGCTCACAGGTAATTAGCGTCGCGTTTAATATTACAGAACGGCGATAAGAGAGACTCCGCTTGGTACCTGCTTCGTGGTTACTTCTGGACGGGTAACGGGAATATATGTATATACAAGTATGGGTATAACCAACCAACACGATTTTCCGACCATTTTATGCGAACACCTATGTATTCGATGTAACGAAACGACCCTTGTTACTAACATAACGTAATTACATTTTACAAACCTTTCTCTCGCTCTTTCAAAGTTTCAGGCTCTTTCTCACTCTCTCTCTCTCACCATTTACCTTTGCAGCCTGTTACGTTTCAGAAACACGCTCGAGCTTCATAAATTAACCCGAACGCGATCGTGGCAAATACACTGAGTGTAATTCAGACCGAGTGGCACACGCGATCCAAAGGAGTCGAAATAGAAGCTAATGATATGTGTGTCGGGACCTCGTAAATAGGCTATCCTGAAATTGTATTGTTTTTATCAAAACTATTATACTCATAATATTGGTATCTACCTAATATGCTTGTTCACTGTAATCATTAAAATAGTTGTTTACGTTGAAATCTGTCGGAATTTTTAATTACTTTTTTTTTTTTAATTGTGGACTTCTGGACGAGCGCGATTGCTCATTGGAATTTCGGTAAGCCAGTAGTCGATCGTCTTGTTTTTTTTCAGAACTTTGACGTCACCAAAGTCATTTTCGAAAAGGGATGCGTCCAGGCTGGCGAGGAATGGGTGGAACGGAATCTCCTTGTTATTGCGAGTGGCGCAGTCGGAACGGCATTTGCTCAGGTATAGTTTGTCAAAGGGATAAAAACAAAGAAAAATATACAGATCAAGTTTTACAGTTTAGGATTGCAATATACGGTATAAATTGAACTCGAAAGAATGTTGGATTGTAGTCCACGTAGTAGTATTGTGTATGAAAAATTATCGACAGTGGCGCCTCCTGGTGACTTTTTTTTTGAAATTTTATTAAGTACGTCGTAAGGTACTGAATTGTAGTGTTACACCTACTGGATATAATCTTCCGCTAATGCAAAGGTGAGAATTTTTGAAAATTGTTATCAATCTTTCATTCAAAATGGCGCTTGTTATACGCTCGTGAAGTTTGTCAATGCACATGGATGGCTCTTGATATATTTTTTTCACCCTTGTTTATTATACTTATGTAACAATTTTGGACTGTATATATTTGCTTATATATTTTTTCGTTATATATATTTTTGTCATTTCTGTCATTTTTATTTAATTCCTAGTAATTATTATAATTGTCGAATTTTTATTCGTTGTTACGGATCTTTTATTAGCGTATGTATATAGTAGCACGTGGGCATCGCATGTTAACGTGAAATTTTTGTTTTAATTACAGATCCTCGGAATCTGCTTCGCACAAAATCTGCGAGCGGATATTTTTGCGCAAAAGGCGAAATGGCATTGACAATCCAGAGCCCCCACGGCAGTCTAGCATCTTGCTCTCGCTGATGCTAATCGACCACGTTGATGCCAACGAGAACATCGACATGAATATTCGCCTTAAGAAAGTCGCCCACTCAATGAAGCAAATGGAATTTCGACGATAATCTTTGAAAAATAACACGAGTCATCGTCGATCTAGCACTATACGAAGAAAGAAGTCAAACGGAGAAAGTGCAGAAAATCTTTAAATATTCATTAATAATAATACTATAAATACGTACAATATTAATTCGAAATATTTTCTACCGTCCATCCGAGTCGTTTGCATCTAAAATACCATAACTTTCAAAAATATTTTTTAAAAATTGTTTTCACCGATTTCCCGCAGCATCTCTCCGTTTGACCTAATTCGAGCACAAGCGTGATTTAGAACTAAAAAAATCGATGAGCGTCAAAGTACACTGACAAATGTCAAAATTTTCCAAATTACACGTATTTTATTCTGTTATCAGTTATCAGATAATTTTTTGATAAATCCTTTCATCGACAACTGATCGGAGTAAAATTACGTGGTATGATATATATACATCCATAGGTATACCTATGCATATGCATAGAACAGGACAAGGTGGGTGCGTAAAGGAAGCGATAACGTGTTGATGTCAAAGTTGAACGACGTGGCGTCGTGGGGGCGTGGAGATAATGGCCAACTCCACCGCAGAATAAATTCGTACTCGGCTACGAACCAAAGGCCACTTCATACAAAACACACAATAAGATTTCCTTGCCCCAATGGGGTATTAAATTGATCGCCCGGGTCACTCGGGCATATCGATCGTCGCTAGCGTGTTCACGTCGTCTGGAATGCGTCACTCGTCATACGTCACGCATTCAGGGTTGACACTTTGGCAATTGCCGTTTGCGCGAGATCCCTTATTTTTTTCCTAGTAAACTTCCGCTAATCGCTGCCTGCGGCACAAGATAGACGTCATTCAAGATCCTAAGATCCGTTTACGATGCTCCATTAATGGATGCTGGGTTTTATTCGCGTATGTAATGACAAGGGGAGGCTTTGTTGCATGAATATTATACTACTCGGGAATTTTTTTTACCGAATGTTTTTTTCTTGCGTTGCGATCTTGCGTTGGGAATTTGTATTCGGAATGGCGTTGGCGATGATGTGACAAGTGATATTAATTGTATTATTGTATTTTTAAGCGATATCGCTTCTATGACGTTTTTAATCTAGGTAATTAAGAATTGTCGCGCGATAATTGTCACACGTAATCATTAACTTTTCCTCGTTGGGATTGGCTGGCCAAATACCACCATGTCCGTTTTTCTCCCTTGTTGATTATTCGTTGTCGATCTTACGGCTGGCTTTTGTCGCTCCGTTTATTAAGATGAAGATTTTCTTTTAAAGCTCTTTCGCTGGCTATTATGATACTGTGGTAATTCATGTAAATCGTACGTTGATTTTTGAGGGATAATAGTTTTTTGTTTTCTTTATTCAAAACTTCCGGGATCTAATTGTTTCGTCCGAGCGACATGTCCGACATATGTGGATACTTACTGATTGATTTAATTGAATTTATATTCACAGGAATTTTATAACGTTGATTAGTAATGTTAATTAGTTATAAATTTCCTCTTACGATTTAATTTCCTAACAATGTGATTGTACATTTATCATTACACAGAGTAAGTTTGGCAAGTGCTGGTACCATTGCTAAAAATATGTAAAATTTTCGTTATGGAATTTTCCTCGCGAAACATTAATAGAAATTAAAATAATATTGTCTCTTGATTTCGTATCCAATAGTCGAAATATCACTTACTGAAAACTTGCTAAATTTTTTTTAAAGAACCATTTGCTAAAATTAAACTGTTATAATATTTACGACATTCCGTTATCTCTCTATGTTGCTTCGTTATATTAAGTTTGTCAGCCTGATCCGATATCCTGATAGAGAAATAATTACGCTGTATAAATCCTCGATAAAAAAATGGATATGCGGATCACGTGACAAAAAAATGAGTTTTCTTTATGAAATTGACGCAACAATTCCGCGTTGCCTCGTAGTCACCGAAAAGAAAGGCTGAAAAGTTAACTCATTTTATGACTACCCGATATTTTTTCCGTTTCTTTTTTTTTTAGTAATACTTTATCATTTGCACAGCTGATTGCACTTTGTTGCACAGATGAATTATTGACAATAAGTTTTGCTATTTACTGAATTATCGTGACCGCGATTATCGCCTCGGTGTTCAGTCGTCAAACGTCATTATTTAGGTTGCTATTCACGTATCAATTGCCAATTGTCAATGCGTTCCGTTCAATTGTTCTTGCTGATAAGAACTCTTGGCGGCTAGCAAATGCAATGTCTGCTGAATAATTACTATCTTATTTTTCTTTTAATATGAAATAAACCATTGTAACTGCTAGACGTAATTCCTATCAGGGAATTACTTATCTGTTGTTCCCGACTATGAGATTCGTATTGTCCTATACGATGAACTAAAGACTTATTTAGAAATATCATAATTTGGAATTCCTAGCGATCACGTGGAAACGAGAAGATTGCGTTTATCGTGAATATTTTTATTTGCGAATGAATTCTTGCCCAAAACGTTCTTTATCACTTTTTGAGAAAAGAAGGGGCAAGCAGTGGTGTGTATACTCGCGATTAATCTTTAGATATTCAAGCAGAACGTCTATGACTAAAATTAGTTTAATCAGCGAGGTAATCATTTTTTTTTTCTATTACTATTTTCAATATTCCCTTGCGTACTCTGTAATAAAAGTATGATTTTTTTACTATGTTGCATTTATTTTTTTATTATTCACCAAAACAACAGACATTTTGTGTAACGAAACTGTATGCTTATTTTGTCATAACAGTAAATTGGGTTATTATAAATTATTGCGAGGATCTGTATTCCCTGTAGAGTCAAAACAAGTTGCATCCGTTAGAGACAAATTATTCAATACAATCGCCAAAATAATCCTAAGGATCATAAGAATTAGGGGTAGAGTAAATAGTATTTTTTAAAAGCTATCCGTCAGTCAATCTGAATTTCATTTTATAATGCACCACAAATGGTCATAGTATTACGAGTCATGATTATATCAATAATCAATACCAAGCGAGTAATTAAGAAAATACAAAGAGAAAGACTATACCTAAAAGCAAGGGTTGCAAAATTGATAAAAGAAAACATTGATAAACCAGTACATACTGTACACTTAAGAAGCGATAGATTAATTTTAAAAAGTCCCTACAGAGAATATAAACTAATAATAGAGCATAAGTGATTTTCCTTGAAACTGTTTATTAATAATTATAATCCACTTTTCGCGAAACGCAGCAATGTCCGTTGAAATATATATATATATAAATATAAATATATACAGTTCTTATATATTAATGTAAATATTGTACATCCATTTGTAAAGAGAAAATGAGAGATTATTTAATCGTATGCTTGACCAATATACATAGAATAAATAAGATAAGGATGTATCATAAAATTCTTGTATTACTAATAATCGATTTATTAAATCGATAATATTAATGTGTGCATAAAAACTGAACAGAGATTTACATTATATGGCTTTTTTTGGTGCAGGCGCCATTCCATTTACGATAACGTATTCGATCGAGTTAAGATTTTGGCGCTCTCTTTTTTTTTTATTGGCAATGAGAAAATAACTTAAAAAAAAATTACTGGAGTCATGTAAATTATTGTGCCAAACGATAAAGCTAAATCGATGTAACAATTTCACGTGAGAGTACCGTTAATGTCTCTGAGTGATTTATGAACATTCGAACAATTCTTTTTTCTATCAGTCTAGGTTTCCCATATGAAATCAGATAATGACACAATTTCTACCTGAATCGTTGCATAACTTCCCGTGTGTGAAAATCAATATTACTTTAAAATGTTATTATTTTACAAAAATGACTAGTTATCAAAAAATGTTGAATGCAACAAGAATACGTACTCTTGCGATGAAAAGAATTTTTCTAGGTAAATTTTATTCATAAAATTTTTTAATATCTACATATAGTGCCTGTGTAATGGATCTTAATGCTTTCTGTGTGTAAATCGCATATCGTTAAGCATCAACTAGCGTCATGATAGATACTCGAGAATATCATTTAAACGAAATGGTGGAAAATTGAAATATTTTAAAAGACAAATTTCTTATTGAATTACCATTGGTTTATAATTATCATTTACTTCTTATCGGTAACGTTTGATATGTTCAAAGTGAATATATTTTGTAACGTGAATTAATGATATGAAATTATATCGAAGTAAGATATTTTGATAACTTGATTAAAGTATTGTAATTATTGACAACCACAAAACCAAATTGTACCAACACTAAACTATCCGTCATTGCCGCAATGAGCATATCGAACGTTAATAAATTATTTTTAATTGTCAAATAACAATTATTGTAAATAAAGATGTCGCGTTCGATAGCTCAATCACAAATATGAATAACAATTATAAAGGGTTAAACTTATTTTGAAAATCATACCTCCATTATACTTTAAACCAGTAAGAAAAATTCTCTTCAAAAATCATATATATATATTATATATATCTTGAAACATGTATATAACAGCAGAAGAAAATGTCAAAAAATTCTAATTACATTCAGTAGACAATTAACTAATCTACAGGCACGGTAAATTATTTGACGGTGCGTTCCGGAGCAGCGATAGTATTAAACTTATTTTCAAATGACAAAGACAAAAATTGACGTGCGAATAAAATCTTATGTTATGCGGGTCACGTTATTCATGAAATTGCAAATTCGTGCGTAAACACGTGACATTTCATTAAGGTATTTCCACTCTCTTATTGGTTATAGGGATCAAGATGGGGTAAGATGGGTCCCTCAAAAGAAATACTGCTGTCAGAGAAATTCCAAGAGTATATCATTATTGCCCCAGATTCGTTTAATATTGTGGGTAACTCATTTTGTCTTAGCGATACCGTCTTACCCCACCTACCCCTAGTTTGAATAATCGATCGAAGAGAACGGTTAGAGACGAAACTGCCCCAGATCGATTATTAGGTACAGTGAAAATAAAGATAGGATGAATCATTAATGTCCCTGTATGATTATAAATATGTATAATAATAATAATGTAATTTTAAATGTAACCGTTGTAAACTGAACTATTGTAAATACGGCTCTGTACTTTTCTTATACCACCTAAGGGATAATCGTAACGTTTTTATGGAAAAATTAATATTTATACCCATTGAACAGTTGTGTAAGCGAATAAAATTGATGGAAAATTAACGAGAACCGTTTCGATCGTAATCTATTATCGTTCTGTAAAACTTGCTGAGGGCTTCAAAATAATTGTTACAATAACTGTGTCAATATCATATAATTTTCCCGACGCATTGTTTAACTGCCGCTTCTATATCACGATCAAGATGCCCACGCAATCTTGTCGTGGCAAGCGAATTATGGATATTTCGATGTACCTGGGTTATAAGTTTTTATTTACTAATCCGTCGTTTTCCTTTAATAGAAATATCGTCAAGTGTTTGCTAGCCTGAACGAAACCGGCGAAAGATGTCATTCTGTGTTTGGCAGGTACTTGAATCGAGTCTGATCAATTTCTGTAGGCGCACTTCCATTGTTTGCCAGTGACAAACTTATTTTGGTATCTCTATCGTCATTGGATAAGAGTACGCAGATGTAATTACCATCGCACTTCACCGCAACTTCTCTTCTATAAAAGGTACAATTTCATGAAGCTCTTCCGCAGTTGAGCAGTGAATTATTAACGTGATGGTTACCATTTTCGTGCTGCTTTCAGTGTCCATTGCGATTCACGCAATGACCCCTTTGACTGGTAATAGTAGATTCTGTAGTTTCTACAAAGGTAATGCGGGCTGTTTGAAAACTACGAATTATGCTGGATCAGTCGGTATGTTGGAGCAACGATTTATTTTCAATGTGACGAATGTGACTCACGTAGTCGAGGGTGTTTTAAAACTAACATTGAATAATTTTCTTTGTATTCAGTCCTTTTTTATCATTTTTCAATCAGTGATTTACATATTTAGTGAATTTCTAGTTAATCGACTGTTACTTATTTTAGGTACTTTGCCATGGTTCTTCGTGAAAATACGTAACAATCCTAAGAGTAAGTAAACTATCGTTAATTCTTATAGGTTTTTAAGGGAGGCAGTTCTGCATCAACGTGATTTTATTTTGAGACAAAGTTCAATCAAAGTATTATATTTGACTAGATCGATTGTTCCTTATTGAGAAACTGTGTGTTGTCCGGGATCCTAATAATTTTAAAAGAATTATTATAAATTTACTGTGTAACGTAATGACTATTATTGACAGAGAAATTATGAATTATATCATATGTATATTTTTTATAATCTTTTAAATAATACGAATTTTCTATTCTGCTTCAAGTAGTATCCGGTATGGACAAAAGAGATCCAGGAACTTTTCTTAATTGGGCCTTAACATCGTTCAGTCCATGGCAGTCACAGAATATAAGGTGAGTCAAAAAACATATTTAAACAGACTGATTTCATTATCGATTTTCAAATTTTCTTAATGTCACTTTTTTTTTAGAGTTTTGACATTTTTTATGATATATATATTAAAACAAATTGAATATTCTAAAAAGAATCGTTGCTGAATTCATGAATATCTGTTATCAATAATATACCAAACAAAAAATCACTTCCTTTTATTTTTGTTTTCATTCTAAAATGACAGGCCTTACATCACGTATAGACTACCAGGAAGTAATCGACCGATTTCATTCGTTGCCACCATGGGAAAGAGGAAGGATCACTTTCCGAGGATGGTAAAGTCATTTGAAAGGTACGCAAAAGCATGAAACCCTGAAGTCTCGTTATCTTCATGAGAAACATAATTTTCCATGGCTACAAAATATTTAAATTTTTTTGTTTTTTACTTTTCAGATTGAACAATTAAATTGCTGTCAACTGCCACAGGAAAAAATCAACACGTCACACATCCGAAAACTTCATATAAATCTTTCAGAAACCATTATACATATATGTATGTTTTTTTAAAGACTGTATTTAATGCAATTACGAGATTATGTTTAATATTGTACACGAAAAGTTTGTGCAGCCTCTATTCATTTTCGTATCTCCTATTCCTTCCTATGTCTCCATCAGTCTCCTCCTAGTATATCCTTAAAAACTAAGTTTTTAAAATGTCTTTTGGAAACAGAAAAGTCCAAAGTGGTAGCGCATGTAAAATACCCACACGTGTACTATATTGCAGTGATATATTTTAATATATTTCTAATGGCATTGGTATTATTAATCTTTTGCAAACCATACTGTGTATATTGAATTATTATTGTATTGTAATTTATTGCATTTATTGTATCATTACTGTACTTTGTATATTGTATCATTATTGCGTTTGTTCAATAAATTATCTTTAAACACTTATACATGTTGATATTCTTTTGCCCTATGCGAATATCCCAGAGTACGAATGAGTTCTGTCTCTTTCTTACACTCCTCCGTCCTAACAGCATCCTTCTCCTCCCTTATGCTTCGAAACCTCTTTATCGCTTTGCTCCATTTTCCATTCCATCTCTGCCATATTATCGATCTCTTGACTTCGCTCTTCTTCATCAATATTGTCTTCTACGATAACATGATTTCAAATGTAATTTGAAAATCGCATCGTCGAAACTTCAGTGGGTCAATTTTTACTAAAGAAATCGTATTAGTTCGAATTTTCGCCGATAAGATGGCAGCACCTCCTGGGCATGATATGTGGCGCCATCTCTAAGAGAACGAGTGAACTTTTGTTGGAATAATCTGGATTTTGAAGCGCCCCCTATCGTTGATATACGGAACTAAAATTTGCAAGCTTTGCTGGGAAAATCTGGTAATTGAAGCGCCCCCTATCGTTGATATACGGAACTAAGATTTGAAAGATTTTGTCAGAAAAAGTTCCCTTGTTCTCTCAGAGATGGCGCCACATATCATGCCCAGGAGGTGCTGCCCCCTTATCGGCGAAAATTCGAACTAATGCGAATTCTTTAATAAGATTTACCCATTGAATTTTCGACGATGGGATTTTTAAATTGAATTCGGAATTATTTTGACCGAAAAGTTCACTCGTTCTCTCAGAGATGGCGCCACCTATCATGCCCAGGAGGTGCTGCCCCCTTATCGGCGAAAATTCGAACTAATGCGAATTCTTTAATAAGATTTACCCATTGAATTTTCGACGATGGGATTTTTAAATTGAATGCGGAATTATTTTGACCGAAAAGTTCGCTCGTTCTCTCAGAGATGGCGCCACCTATCATACCCAGGAGGTGCTGCCCCCTTATCGGCGAAAATTCGAACTAATGCGAATTTTTTAATAAGATTTACCCATTGAAATTTCGACGATGGGATTTTTAAATTGAATTCGGAATTATTTTGACCGAAAAGTTCACTCGTTCTCTCAGAGATGGCGCCACCTATCATGCCCAGGAGGTGCTGCCCCCTTTTCGGCGAAAATTGGAACTAATGCGAATTCTTTAGTAAAAATTGACCCACTGAAGTTTCGACGATGCGATTTTCAAATTACATTTAAAATCATTTCATCATAGAAGATAGTATTGATGAAGAAAAGCGAAGTCGAGATATGGATAATATGGCAGAGATCGAATGGAAAATGGAGCACAGCTAAAAAGGAGTTTCGAAGCATAAGGGAGGAGAAGGATGCTGTTAGGACGAAGGAGTGGAAGAAAGAGACAGAACTCATTCGTATTCTGGGATATTCGCATAGGGCAAAAGAATATCAACGTGTATATGTGTTTAAAGATAATTTATTCGACAAACGCAATAATGATACAGTATACGAAGTACAGATATACATATATACAATTATACATATATGGTTTACAAAATATTAGCAATAACAATACCATTAGAGATATATTACATATATCACTGCAATATAATATACGTATGCTATATGCGCTACCACTTTAGGCTTTTTATTTTTCCAAAGGACTTTTTAATAACTTAGGCCCGTACTCATACCTCTCTTTTAGCGTTAAAGACGTCTTTAGAGACGTCTATTAGTCATTAAAAGACAGCAGATAGCAATCGGTAAAAGACGTCTTTACCGCTAAAAGAGAGGTATGAGTACAGGCCTTAGTTTTTAAGGATATACCAGGAAGAGAGTGATTGAGACATAGGAAAGAATAGAAGATGCGGAAATTGAGTAGAAATGTTTGGTGACAGCAGCCATGGAAGATGTTGTTGAAGGGAAAAAGATGAAGATTATCAAAAAGAAAGAGTGAAAAACAGAGATGATAAGGGTTGAGGGAATAAGGAGAGAAGAAGATGCGTAAAATGTATGGAGCATACGAGAAAAGAGAACAGTGGGAAAAGTAGGGAAAGTAGGAAGTATAAGGGAGAGAAATGGGCCCCACCACGCCCATTTCCGTGAGGTCCTGCCTCTCCTGAAGGGAGCTACGACCCCTCCGAGGCCCCATAGGAGACCGTGTTTTTTTTATTTTTTTTGAGGAAAACCCCCGAGTCCTGCGGCTTTCGCGCACAGGACTAGGGGGGAAAAACCTCAGGAAGGAAAGGAAGTCGGGTCGAGGGACAAGAAGAACGCACAAGGGGGTAAGGTGAAGTTAAACGCGAAGAAGCTAAGAGAAGTTAAACGCAAAAGGGACAAGTTAAACGCGGTCTACCCCTTGTCAAGATTCACCGCAACGAAAGACCGCGGGCGTAGCACCCAGCAGTGGCTCTTGCGAGCACCGCTAGGACATCCCGAAGGACGATATTTAACGCTACAACCTCCGTCCCTTCCCACCGAGCAAGCTCAGTGGGTTAGACGTAAGGAACCACGCCCGCCGCCGGCGGCGGGCCCCGTTAGCCATCGATCCCCGCGCAAAATGTCTCCGACAGAGGGTGACTTTATACTAGCAGGTGCTCAATAGCACCCGCACCTACCCCAAGTGAAGAAGACCCCCAAGCACAAGCACAAATAGGACTTTACCCAGAGCCAACGGACTACCCCTCCGACCTCCCCACCGACACATAGGATCGTCACTACCCACACAAGTGCCCAGGGGTCAACGACATATTGGAGTGTTTTTAGCAAAGCGAACAAATTATACTAAATACGCGAGAGCTAGACACCTGGTTAGATTCACTAAACGAAAGACCATGGCCGTAGATACCCTAAGGGGGCTCAAGGCCCCCGTCGGGAGACCCATAAGGTCCTGTTGCGGCCACAACTTGGGCCCGACCCACTGAGCAAGCTCAGCGGATGAGGCGGAAGGGCAACCCCCGACACCATGGTCTTAAGTCTAGCTGCACTAACCGGATGACTACTCTTATATGACTACTTGAATTAATATGCTCGACCCGACCAAAGGAATAGGAAAATTAAGACAAATACAATGAAAAGTGAGAGGGAACAAAGCGAAACGAGAGAAAAGAAATGAAGATAAAATTTAACAAGTTAAAAAGTAGAAAAGTAAGGAATGGGGGTATAAAAGTAGAGAAGAAATAAGGAAAAAGATAAATAAAAAAGTGAAGAATAAAAGATAAGGAAATAAAGAATTAAAGAAGAAATAAATATAGAAGAATAAGTTTGGAAATGGATGTAGAAATGAAGAAGTGAGAATAAGATAATAAGAAAGCGAAGAATGAAAGATAAGGAAATAAAGAATTAAAGAAGAAATAAATATAGAAGAATAAGTTTGGAAATGAATATAGAAATGAAGAAGCGAAGAAGTAGAAAAGTAAGAAATAAAGTTATAAAAGTGGAGAAGAAATGAGGAGAGAGATAAGTAAGAAAGTGAAGAATGAAAGATAAAGAAACAAGGAAGTAAAGAAGAAATAAATATAAAAATAGGAGAAGGTTCGAAATGATTCCAAGAGACCAGTATAGGAGACCGGCTCGAGGAAGAATGAGCGCTCCGAGTCCGGGCTCTGCCTCGAGCGCTCCCCCACCCTCCGCCTTCTCCCACTCCCACGCGCGACGAATTTGCGCGCACGCAATTTTGGACATCTTCCAGTACTTATAAATATGCTTGGCCAGAATTTCCGATTTCTGAGTGCTAATATTTTACTTTATTGAGTTAATTAATTATTTTAATGTTACAAACACTTAATTTATTAATATTTCAAGTTGAATGTAATTTATTTTCAATATTCTACATTTTCAATTCAAATTTTATCTACTCCGTATATTCTGCGAGATTTTGATTTAGCCTCAGTTTTATATTTTGAATAAATTTTGAAAGTGAATCAAGATCCAATAATATTTAGTAAAAATTGTGGTGCTACACGGGTGTCAAGTTGGCACTATCTTAAAAATGTCTTAAAAATATTTCAACAATAGGCTTTTTCAGTAATTCTTGAGAAGTTCTATAGTTCCCGGTCTCGTTCTAAGAGTTGCTTTGGGAACCAGCGGTGAGTAGCGGAGAACCTCTGCCCGACAAGCTACGCGTTCGTGTTCACGTTTAGCTCGGCTACGACGGGATTTGCATTGTCGACGGAGGCGATGAACACAGAATTCTACTACCAGACTTGCCGCTACGATTTAGCTGCATGATTTTGGTATCGCCTAAAACCGGAGCGTTGTGCATCTCCCTGTTCATTTCTGCTTCCAACATATGAACTTTCCTCTTCTCTATAATCGTACGACTTGCCTCGAGCGTATAATGACGCTATCTAGCGGTGTGCCGGTGAACAAAACAAGTTATCAAGGTCTTATCAAAAGACGAAGCTGACGACAATCGAGTCATTCAACTGAGCAATGGCTTCCAAAGCAAATCATCCACTCGTATCTCTTAAAACAAAGTGACTAATAGTTTTAATTCGTGTCATTTTATATACTCTACATAGATAACTGAGAGATAACTGTGGAGGACGCTCGAGTTTCTGTAATTGGTCTTTGTAGTTCTGCTTGCTGCATGTGTATTTTTAGAAAAGAACCCTGCCCTTTTCTTCAGTCACTTGCTGGTCTAACTGGTTGAAGGTAAAGACTATCTTTTAATACCCGCTCAATATGATTTTGTTAATGTGATTGGAGTTTGAATTAAGAATTCTCTATAATTACCAGTGTTTCGAATAAGTATGCGTGGTTTAAAATTATGGATGACGCGTGTGAAATTGTCATGAATATTATTTACTCCGAAAACATCAAATGTTGGAATATCATTGTATAACGGTATAAGCAACTAGAAGTAAAATATTCAAATTTTGTTATATTTAACCAACGAAAAAATGGAGTAATTTGAGCTTTTGTTTTTAGATTATTTTTTTATTGAGCTATTCGCGCATGCGTTATTACATATGTTCAATGACTGTGCTTTTATTATGTTTCAGATAAATTATGAGTATAAGTTATGCTGATCCCGCTAAGGGATTTATTAATAATGTCTTCAGGGATAAGGAACCATGGCAAATTGTAACAATTACGACTACTACAGTATTAGCTGGTGTTTGGTTGTGGAATTTCATCTTTCAAGATGAAAGTATGTATGAAGATACAATATAATATGCCGAATTTATTTTATCTTTTATCATCTTTTGATTGCAACAATCGATTCATTACATGACACTGATAAACGGCGAAGTTTATTAAATTTGTATATCTATTCGATACGACGTTGGCATTATAAAGAGTAACTAGATAAATTCAAAGTGGACATAATTTACGTATTCTAAAACCAAGTATGATTACACACTGATAACATTAAATATTATATAATAGGGGAAAAATATTTTCTTTTTCAGGTCTAATTAAACGCGGAAGGAAGGAAATTTTTAAACTCGCGAGATACGTGCCTTGGATTCGCGAACGAATTGATAAAGAACTTAGTAATTTAAATGATTTATTTGAAAAAGAAGCCATTCATAGACTGAAAGATATTACGATCGTCAGTAGACTTCCGAAAAAGGGTATGAGTCATGATGAAGTTTTGGATCACGTGAAGAAATGCGTGAATTTGGGTAGGACAAAAGTTATTTAAAAACATTTCGATATTAAGGAAGAATATAAATAATGAATCGATATTTAATACCAGGTGACTATGACTGGACGAATGGTAGCGTCTCCGGTACAGTATACAGAAACGATGCAGGTCTTGTTAAATTAATGGCAGATGTTTATGGGGTAGCTTCTTATACAAATCCTTTGCATCCTGATGTTTTTCCTGGTGTATGCAAAATGGAAGCTGAAGTTGTTCGAACTAGCTGCCACTTGTTTAATGGCGGTCCTGATACTTGTGGAACAGTATGTTTACCATAACTTACCATAAAATCATTTCAATCATGTAATATTTCTGATCAATAATTAATTATTACACATTATATAGATGACTTCTGGAGGAACGGAATCAATTCTCTTAGCGTGTAAAGCTTACAGAGACTATGCAAAGGAGGTCAAAGGTATAACAAAACCAGAAATTCTAATGCCAATTACAGCACACTCAGCATTTGACAAAGCAGCTCAGTATTTAAATATTAAAGTATGTACTGTACCTATAAATCCTCATAGTTGCACAGTCAGCATTGAAGCCATGAAAAAAGCTATTTCTAGAAATACGATAATGGTAATTACCTTTTATCTATTGTATATACAAAATATTTTGTAAATGTTTTTAAGCTGTGACACTATCATGTATTATTTTAGCTGGTCGGTTCAGCACCAAATTTTCCATATGGAACTGAAGACAATATAGAAGCAATTTCTGAACTAGGTGTACGATATGGTATACCTGTGCATGTAGATGCGTGCCTTGGTGGATTCCTAATTTGTTTTATGCAAGATGCAGGATATAGTATTCCACCTTTTGATTTTAGTCTGCCTGGAGTTACTAGTATATCTGCTGATACCCATAAGGTGAATTATAATTTTATTTAAATATAATAAGTAACTTGAGGATATTGTATTCTAAAACTTGTTACAATTGTTTGTTTAGTATGGATATGCCCCCAAGGGATCATCGGTTATATTATACAGAGAGAAAAAATATAGACATTACCAATTCACGGTAACGACAGATTGGCCAGGTGGTATTTATGGATCACCAACAGTAAATGGTTCTAGAGCTGGAGGAATAATTGCAGCATGTTGGGCAGCCATGATGTACTTTGGTCATGACGGTTATATACAAGCAACTAAGAAAATTATTGAAACTACCAAGTACATTGAACAAGAGTATGTTTACCTTATTTGCAAATGAAAAATTATTTGTTTATTACACTAGACCTATTTGATGGATCATTGTTTTCAGACTGAGGAAACTAGATGGTATTTTCATTTTTGGAACACCGGCAACATCTGTTATAGCCTTAGGTTCCAATGATTTCCATATATTTAGACTCTCTGAGGCTTTAAATGCGAGAGGGTGGAATTTAAATGCACTACAGTTTCCAAGTGGTATTCACATATGTATTACGTATGTCCACACAGAAGAAGGAGTGGCCGATAGATTTTTAAATAATGTTAAGGATGAATTGATGAATATTATGAAACAGCCAGATGAGCCTGTCGAAGGAAAGGTATAAAATACTTGATAATTCATTACGATATTCAAATCAATAAGATCTTTTGAATTTATGCCCCTTCCTTCTTTTTTCAGATGGCTATGTATGGAATGAGTCAAAGCATTCCAGACAGAAGCGTAGTGACTGACTTTGTACGATTCTATCTAGACTCAATGTACTATACACCTAAAAGTATTGAGACCAATGATTAATCTAATATAGAATGATCACTACTAGGTTAATTAGTCTCTTGTTGATTTCTATTGTGACATAAGAAATTAAATGTGTACAAAGCAGTAGATATAAACCCATGAACTTTTTGCAAATATGATTTGTTTACACTATAAAATTTATAACAATGTGATTTTTTAAGCGCTCAATAGCAGTACGATAGATTTTTAGACATTTTGTACTCTTATATTAAACCTAATTATTACTACGAATAATGAGCATCACAAAATATTGAATAGTTAGTGTGCTATGGAAAAAAAGATTTTTTAAATGTCATGAAGTTGTATATCAAGAATTGCATGATGAATGTTGTTAAAAAAATGTGTATTTTTATTAACCCTTACCCATAAAATGATTATATTACATGTGCAATGCTCCCACTATATTTCATACAATTATAATCTGTGGTAAAGATTAAGTCACATCGAAAAAAGAGAGTGAAGCAAGCATATTGAGGAAATTAATGCTAAAATACATTTATTCTCGTTTCTAAACAACATTTGAGAACACTGACTTAAGCTATAGTGTTATATCATTAACTTTGCATCTTACATATTGAGTATTTCTTACGGTGATCCACATTTTCGTAACATTTAATTTCTTCATTATTATTTAATAACGAAAGAATAGAAGCGAATTTTAGTTAGGCCAAAACAGTTTCATATTCTATCGTTCTGCATATTATAATAAATAGATCAAATAGAATAAGAATACATACTTGTATATAGTTCTGCCTCGTTGCACCGAACTGGAATCGCGTATAGCTATTGACTGACTAACGTTTCCAACAGTTTCCAACATCTAGTAGCAAGATTTTGTTTGAAGCTTCGTGATTGGTCGACCTCCTATAACTATAAGTTTCCGGGAAATTTACAAAGCGTCTCAGTAATCCCCACTTCGATACTATCATACGTCTAATATAAATTAAATACAATTTTTTTGACAACTGCAGACAAATTCATAAAATGTCACAAAGAATATGGCCTGTACAAATGACGTAACATGAGGAATTATAATACACAGAAAATTTATTACAATATCTGTTAATATTGACATGTGTACACTTGATTTATTTATCCTAAATATAACGATATTATTAATTTAGTGCAAAATACAAGACTATGCGTCTATTCTAATTGTATAAAAAATTACCTGACTTAATGGGAACAAAGAAACTGATCTTCTTGTTGAAACCCGTAGTAATAAACATATATGTTACAGAGATTGATGTTTTGCTCGAAGCATGGCTGATGCGTGTCAAAACTTGGCATTATTATTTAAATGATGACAAAAATAATTCTACATTTCGTTTCTGTATTACGACAGACAATGGGACAATAATTTAATTATCAATTGTATTTATTAATGTTATTATACGTTTACACTTTGTATAATTTCGTCCCTGCAGCATGAATAACAAATTCAAAATTGTCGAATGAATTAAACTTATCATACGTATCAAAATTTAAATTCGAAAAGCATCAACCCTTACACCTTGCACATGGAGCACAACTGAACTGCTACACGTGTTACGTAATACTTGAATTGCGAAAAAGAAGTGAAAATCTTAATGCATTCAGCAGTGAAATTTCTTAAAAATGCAAACTGTTAATTAATCTCATACGCGCACTTGTCATGACTTGCGCGCAAATAAATTAGATACACGTCATAGTTCGTTTTGTGCGTTACAAAAAATATAATTAATGGCTAAATTAATCAATAATAATTCTCAATACATTTTCGTTCTATAAATTATCCTCCCTGTTTCTCTCACCGTCTATTTAATATTAAATGAATCGTCATTGATTACGGTTGGATTTTTTTTCAAACTTTATCTCATACGAATGCGAATGCATAAGCACGTTCAATTAAAACGCATTACGCGATATCTGTCATTATTATTATAGCCATTATTATCGTTTTCATTATCGATTTTTATTATGTACACACAACACTGTGGGCGCTAGACACTGTAAGTACACTTATTTACAACACTTACCGGTAAGGTATTTAATTTTAAATATTAACTTGATTAATTACGTTTAATTAGGATACGATGAATGAGTGGATTACGATGAACCCTTGATAACTGTCAAATAATAACTAATTACTGTCCATCTCGTCAGTATCACTGCCCTTCCTCTTCCAGCCATTCGTGCAAGATGTTATTTATTGGCTGAAATAAAAAAAAAACATTTTCTTACCGTTCATATTTAGTTATTACGGCTTCCATCACTTGGATCATTAGCCTCTTTTTATTTTACATTATTTTAAATATCAGTGTACCATAATCGTCACATAACTTCCACATAGAAGTACTAAAATAAAATAAATGCCCAATAAATTAATATACATATATTAACGTTATTCTTCATGCACCCATTGTTATTACTATATCTACAGGAATGAAATTACCAGGACGCGTTAGTTTAGGAAGAAGGTGAGTTGACTTGTAAAATTGACGAAGACGTCTTAGGTGGTGAGTATAGGGCAGCGTATTGCGAGTATTATTGCTCAGCTAAATTGCCAGCCGGATCCGTGTACTCCTCGTACTCCTCATCCTGCTCGTCCGTCTCGTAATCCGTTTCCGCAGGCTCAGGACCAGCCGCAGCCGGTGAAGAAGTGCTCATCATTTCCTGGTAACCAGACACGACATTCCCAAACAACGATCTCGTTCACAGCACACCATATTAGTAATCAATTAGTAGTTAGTCTAATCCACTACCAACAACTATGGCAAAAGTGTGTTAGAGCACAATGAAAATTTACACTGACACCAGAAAGTACTAAGAGGCAAGAGAATTTCAATCGAAATCTGTAATGCGTAAGTGGCGTCACCTAAATTTTCTTGGCCCTTGGCACTACCCTGCTCTTATGGTAATGGTAACTTGAAAGGTTAAGTGCACTTTCGAGCATATTAGCAAATGGTGTATCGATAAGGTAGAACATGAAAGCATAAATGGGAACACATTACAGAATCCATTTTGAAATGAGGTTTGACAGTTATCACGATGCCATCCGGCGTCTACGTTTAGTCAAATAATATTTGTCTTTCCTATTTCTTGTTATCAAGTGATATCACACGTGGTATTACTAGGGAGTCTTTCGCTCCATTATTTTCTTTGTGTCCTGGCCACGAGTGCTCTTAAGGATGTATTGTAATGTAAGCCTGTACAATAGAAGATACAGTACCTGGGCTGGTTTCCACCCACATCCTGGTAACGGGAGACCATCAGGACCCACAGGACACGGTGCATCTAATCCTGGTACACCTTGATCACCTTTACTTCCTTTATCGCCTTTACGACCTCGTTTACCTGTTGGACCCTAAACAAATTTTAATTCGTATCATTATTATTATCCGGATAATTCGATTCCGTCAAAGTATCGCGGCGTGCAAATAGGCCAAGCATAATAAAATTCTGTGCATAGTACTGATAACGAATTGTGCATAATTCATTAGAACGAATAGTCTGAAAGGTGATGAATAGTAATGGAGCTTCTTTTCTCACTTTGCACCGAATGCTTCCGGCCTAACACTTTCTCCCTGTAATTACTATGTGGACTTTATGTTTCGTGAGTCTTTTAGCGGGTCGCAATGAGTATTTTTCTATTTTTCATTATTGCCGTGCTACTCCAATTTTGGAGAATGGTGGTGGCAGCATATAACAACTCTACGCCATTGCCGCTTTGATATAATACTATGTAATTTATTGCTACGATATGATCCTATGGGGTTTATGGTTTTTCGAAGGGTAGACAACGTGGCTACTGGTATGCTACCCTTTTCATTTATGAGAGTAATGCATCGATACTCTATTTATATATAAAATTCATGAATACATCAATCATATTGATTACGAATTTCAATTGTATTTTCTTATTCAAATTAATATTTATAGAAAATTATTTTTATGATAGATAAATATATATACGTATATACTTGTACTATCAAGTTAATTATGTAAATTGATAAGATTATTCAAATTCTATCATCATGACTCCGTGCCTATGATTTCTATAAAAACTGACACATTCCACGTACTAAAAATCTTACTCGGCAAATGAAACATGTTGAACAAATACAAAGCCTAAAATAAAAATTTCTTTTTCTTTCTTTTTCGGAAAAAAATCAACTAATACTCATGAAATAATACTCACAGCCTCGCCCAGGGCGCCTTTTTCGCCTTTTGGACCCTGAAATTCATACACAGCAAGGACGGTTCATTAAACCCATTATTCATAATTTATTTTGGACATCGGGCTACTAAATGGTTGGATTAAATTAAATAATAGCCTCGGCTAAAATAATATATTGTTATTGGGACTCTAGTACATGGTTATATATTTAAAAAAAAGAGATCCCTCGGAATGAATATATTGAACCCGAGCAATAAAAAAAAATCATTATGTGTAATCAATTCTGAAAATAACGCCTATGGGAAAAATAAATAATACAAAGTAACATTCCGAAAATTCTCTTTTATGCCCGTGATAGTTATTAGTTCAGTGATATCATAAGCCACTATACCTCTCCACCGGGAATCCCGTCAGTACCCTGGGGACAAATACAAAAAACCGTTACTAATGAGTTACCATGTTACTGGAGAACATTTAATGATTTCCTCTTGCTATGGATCTTGTACATGTATGATTAAAGTAAAATGGGAAGCATTCATAGGTAATTACTGAGTAAATGGAAACATTGAGTAATTGGACTATGCTCTAGGGGATTTTTATTAAAAAATATATATATTAAAATATATATATTAAAAATATATATATTTTCATTTCCTACTTATAGATCATTTTTGACCATGCATTGCATCATTGATCGGATATAATTATCGTAATTAATAATAGAGTAATCATAGAATAAAAACTTACAGGCAGTCCTGGATCACCCCGTTCACCCTTTGTTCCAGGTTCACCCTGAGCACCCTGAAAGCATTAAATAAATTCTTCACACCCTGTAGCTTTTTTTAAATATGGAATTATTTAATGTTCAGAATTAAATTGTTCATTTTTTTAGACTCGAACGAACTTATGTATAATTATAATTTGAACTGATATCAGGGTATGGGGGTTTTAATGGGAGACATAGATGATAATAATTTGGTGAAAAAAAAAATGTATTGAATAAAGGGTTAAAAATAACGATTTTTACTCACCTTCATGCCGTCTAACCCTGCCGGCCCCTGAAAGGGAGAGGAAATCAAATCAAATTTGATGAAAAATAAATGTCGAACGAACGCGATCGGATGATTTAGACGATTACGCTAAATCAACATAGGTAATACGATTACCTGTTAATCATAAATATTTTCTCTTCGACAATATGCGCATTATTCAGTAAATTAAAAAAAAAAATGAAAAAACGACGGGCCACAAAGAGCGCCGTCTAACAGTATTTAAAAGATAAATTAAAAAATAAATTCGCACCGCGATACAAAAATCAATGCTTTTGATCGCTGACAAATCAATATATAAATACAGTACAGTCGATTATCAGTAATAACGAACGATAAGTAGAATGAGAAAAGATAAAAAAAAATTGGAAACAAGAAAGTTCACCTGGTAAAAACAAAAAAAAATATCATGCATCCTACAGACACTGTGCTGCCAAATAATTCTAAAAAAAAAAAGAGTACAAATCGATGACCAAGTACAAAAAGAAGGTTCAACGATAAAATTAATATTCGTGGTCGCAGCAAATTAACACGTGTTAATTTTTGAAATAATCAAAATACGAAAAGGAAAAAAAAAATAAAACAGACCGATCGATAATTAGCAATCGGAAAAAACAAAATGCAAAAGCAAATAAGACATGGTACACGATCAAAGAGGGTGGTTGGGTGGTGTCGAGGACAATGAGGGTGGTTCGAGGGGGGGTTGGATGGGGGAAAAAAAGAAGAAGCATTAAAGGTGGGCATTTATGTATAAGCAAAGGACACAGGCACATGCACATTCTGTTTATTAATCAGGATATCATGAAACAAAAATTTGTTAGTGACTTCATATACGAAGGACATCGGTCTTTTGGTTATGGAACGCCATATCTTAATTAACAAATATGTTTTTTTTTTTTTTATATAATCGCGAAAGTTCAAGGACCGCGCCAGCCCCCAACTTCACATATTAATATATCGCTTAACATTTAAAAATCCTTATAAATTACCGTTACATCCTAAATCGACAAAAATTGTTTGATTACATTACGCAAGTGGGATGTACGTGTCCTGTGTGTTACGTAATTTTTGTATAATTTATGTAAACACGCCTGTCAGATTATCCGTATGCGTGTGTGTCCGTGTGTGTGTACAATTATCGCGATGTGCGTCGTATAATCCTCGAAGGATCGAAAGGATGGCTTCTCCGCGATTTCCCTTACACAATAATAATAATAATAAAGACTTGTATAATCATCGAGTCTCTCTCCTTCGTCCTTACAATTGTCAGTATTTCATTTACGGTAACCTTAAATTACAATGAACATTAATATATAAAAGTAGCTAATATAATTACATTACTCTCGTAACTCGTACGTCTTTTTTCTTTTTCTTCTTTCTTTGTTTTTTTTTTAACTAACGTTAACTAATGGCTTAACATCGGAACGCAATCGACGTCCTTATTTGGACGCGGATCATTTATCTCTAGCCACCGATCAGAGGATTCTCGTTAAGGCGTGTTGGCACAGCATCCCGCTCTGTACAAGCCTCTTCTAAGTACATCGACGATCTTGGCGTGCTAACGTCAATATTTCCATACCGAACGGTCAAAATGGAGTCTCGTGTGTTTAGACAGGTATAGTTATATGCTCCTATATCAAGAATCACGGCTTGCAAGACGTTCCAGACTCTGGGTAATATATCTATACATAGGTAATTCATTTTTACTTGCCAGACACACATACGCACTCTCTCTCTCTCTCTCTCTCCCCTCTCTTGTTATTATTTCTCATTCTCTCTTTCATTTATCTTCTTAGACTTCCTTAGGATTAAGAATTAACCCATACAATTCTCTATCTCTATAGAATTGCCTGACGCCATACTTTCTCTCTCACACTGTCTTTGTTATTTCATGGTTTTTATTTTTTTTTTTTTCATTAGTCGCCTATCACGAGTACACGGGACGCTGTTATGTAGCTGTCGTTTAATTGGGAGTGTATAGTCTTTCTTGGATCGTTCAAAATATTTCTATAGTTATGCGAGAGCAGACTGCAAAGAAAATATTGACTATCTTTGCAATTTAACCTTTTTTTTTCTTCTTCTTTTCCCTTCAACGAGATTCAGTGATTTTGTTCTTCGAGCAGTACTACCACACGTGTTGTTTCTTAGAATTGTACATAAATACCCTAGAGAACGCAATTTACATTTATCTTTATAAACGTCACTGTCTCTGTTTTTTTTTTTTTTTCGATGACGCTATTTTACTGCTAATGGGTATTCGGATTTATTCGCACGATCGTTAAATTGTCACACGCGTTGCGACACCTGCATACGGGGATGTTTATTTACAGTTTTGTCCTTTCGGCGGGACAAACGTCGCGGAAGTAGCCGCTCTCGCGTGCACTTCTTTTTTCGCGATGCGGTGTCACCGGCGCAATTATGCGAAATTACCGCGAGAATATCGATTGTGCGAATTCCTTGCAAGCGCCCGACATGCTTTCAAATTACACAAGATAATTGCTGTACGATTATAACGTCGCCTCGTGCTAAAAGATCTTGAAAGATTTTCGCAAAAAGTATATCTCTAGGTAAATCATCAAATTTCGCAAAACGTAATGTCCAAGTAGAGAAATTTATAATTTTTCATATGAAATAACGACGTGAGGAAAATTTCATTTTAACGCCAAATACAAAAACCACTAATATATCTGTCGCATTCGCGTTTATACCGTCATCCTATATAGGCTATGTTAAATGTCTTTTTTTTTCAACTAAATAAAATTTTACCATATTTCTCAAGAAATCCATGAGTAGCGTCAGAAGCATACAAGCATATATATATTTATATATACTGCGATCAAACGTGTCTATGCATATTATTTACAGATTTAGACCTCAAGATTCATTTAATCTAACAATCGATTACACATAGATTTTATGAGAAATATGATTTTCGCAATCTATTACAATAACGCGCTCCCCGTAAGCGGACACACATCTTGAATCCTACAAAAACGAAGCACGTCGATCTAGAATAAAATACTTTTGCGCGTTAAGTACTTGTTACGACAATGTTAATGACTATAATACTTGCTAGAGACTGTCGCCACATTAAAGCTTAAGAAAAGAAAAGAAAAAAAAAAAAAATAATTAATTGGCTCCCGATAAAATGAAAATATTCATCACTGTAAATTATCGATGGAATTATAATTCTTGAAAAGTACAGTTTGTATATACTGTATTGTATATCAAAATTATTATTCACGTGAACGTAAAGTTAAATTGGATCTTTTACTAAGAAGAATATTATTGATCTGTTGGTATGTGAAGTATCTAATGCCGAGTGTCGTTCACCTGGAAGCCCTAAGTTACTCGGATACCGACTGTTCTTCTACGCATTCATTGGGAACAGTATTTACATTCGTATGCGCAACTCGCCATTTTCATCAATCTCGACGTTCACGTGTTTCAAGAACTTTCGTGCACGACTGTATAAATCGCTAGTACCTTAAATACGATTAATGATAAACTCACTGATGCGCAGTCGCGATAAATTTTTGCGGGTGACTATAGTTTTCGCAACTCCCTTTGGAGCATAGTTCTTTTGAACTTTCAAAATGTACACTTGGAAAAATATTGAAAAAAAGAAACAACGCCATTCCACTTTGTAGGAACAAAACTATATTGAGTCTCAATGTCGAACACGGAATGCCTGTTTGATAAATTTATTTAACGGATCACTGATAAGATTTATTGACAAATAATTTAATGGTAGTGAAATTATAACGTTGAATGAAATTGAAATCAAGTAACGAGTTTATGAGACTTATAAGGCGTTCCGAATTCTACCTCGAGATTCGTCTTCCCGTATTTTTCACTTTTTTTTTTGGGAACAAGGTAAGTTACAATGTAGCCATGCAGCGAGCGTATCAATCTGTAATTATTACCTAACCTGCGTCAATATCGGTTAAACGTGTGACAAAATATATTTAACGTTCTCGATAGGTTAATTTTAGCCTCGACACGTGCTCGGCTTAAAGACGTGGGCTAATATGCGTGTTCCGGAAGTCCCGGATGTTGCGCACTAGATAGGTTATTGTCGTTGGCTTTGTAGTACCTATCTCGTGTGTTAGTTGTTAGTCAGATCACCACGCGCCAACCTGTTTTTAATTGCGACTGTTAATAATTTCGTTAAAACCCGCTAGCGAAAGACGATAGCGAGTCACGTATGCCAATTAAGTGTCTACCAGCGTCACAATCGTGTGATAAGCTTTGGACGAGAATATAATAAAGAAAGATTTTGACGCTTGCGAAATAGATTTGGAGCTTGTCAGTAGAAATAATTATTTAAAAATTAATGGGATTGCGCATGTGGCGTGGGCACAAAAGTCAATGAGATATAGTGTGAAAAATTTCAAAATCAAATTATGTGCCACTCCTTTTTTTTTTTTGTCGTAATCATTAAAGGTCATTATGTATTCTTCAGATGAGATTCAAAGTTCATTCGTTCAAAGATCATCCACGTGATGACTCGATTATTTTTGAGAATGACGGTGGCAAATAGTTAAGTCATTAGCACGAGTATCAATAATTGACTGATGAAGGCATGTAATGATGATCTTAGGAGCGAGAGGCCCATCTTACCATGGTGCCAGGTTTCCCGGCATCCCCGGGCCTTCCAGACTCTCCCCTCAATCCCATGGGACCCTGAAATAAAAATATTGTTATGTCAATTCAATATGATTGCACGACAGTGCCGAATTCTCAAAGAGAAATTATATTTGATATTCATTTTACGTACAGGCAGTCCCATCGGGCCAGGATCTCCTTTAGTGCCCTTTTCACCCTGTAACAAATAAAAATCATTAATATTTCTATGCTGGGATAATTAATAATATACAAAATTTCAATCTATACAATTTTTTTTATTACTGACAGGATCACCCTTGGCGCCATCGTGTCCTCGATCTCCTTTTATACCCGGTGGACCCTGGAGCCCTGGAACACCTGCAGGTCCAGGTGGTCCCGGTGGTCCTGTTATCTGTTAAATTTAATGAGTCATTAATTAAAGGTATAAACCACATTTACATGATATACCGTAAAAATAACATGACAAAATAGCTTACCACTTCGCCAGCATTAACTTCGAATGTGCCATCACCCTGGAATAAAATTGAAATGAGTTTTTCCATATTTTTATCGAAAAATTTTATACTAAATATATAAAAAAGGACAGCGTAGGTTTCTAAGTCCTTTCACATATCTCATGTATATTTTTTTTAACTCCACGATTTAAATGACTCAACGTAAATTTATTTCATAAACATCAAACGCGCATCATGTGGTATTAACCTTTAATGTATTTAATTAAAATAATAATTAAAATAATAATTACGCACCTGTCTCCGCCTCAATTTTTTGTACTTCTGTCAATGCCAAGCCACATCCCATCATGTGAACAAAAAATATAATATCAAGAGTCCATATATAAAAACGCTAATTTACTTATTGCTCTATAATACTCGACATATACATATATTATTATAATAAGACAGTGAAGAACTCACCGATTCGCTCTTTTCTCCTTTCTCACCCTTCTGTCCAGGATAGCCCTGTTTATTCAAAAATATATATATTATACGATATCCCCAAAGACAAAGGATTAAAAAAAAAAGACGAAAAGTATAATACGTCAAGAATATACGAACCGGAGGACCAGGCAAACCAGGAGGTCCCATAAGACCTGGTGGTCCAATGTCTCCATATTCTCCTTTCTCTCCTTTGGGTCCAGATAGTCCCTACAAAAATGGATAATACAATAATGAAATGAAACACATAACGAACCATGATATATATATATATCTTTAGTAAAATAATGACAATGGTAAAAATTAAAAAAGCATAAAGTATCCCAAAAAATATAAGCCATAAAGATCAATCCCCCCCAAAGAAAATATAAGATCCTTACGGGTAACCCAGGAGGACCTTGAATTCCAGCCTCCCCGCTGATACCATCCAATCCTGGCGAGCCTTGCAGTCCGGGATCTCCTTTAGGTCCTGAAAAGGAAGTTAAAAAAAAATATCGTTTAGATAAAAGAATCACTCAGTGTTTCTAGCCTAGAAGCCGGGGAATCTCCTTTAGCGAGAAGCTGCGACGATGATTTGCTCGGACTTCGAGACCTGGATGGAGACGAAACTCAAAGGGATGTAAAATTCGTAAAAGTGCGCGATTTCTTTTTTAACTTTTAAATACGATACGAATAAATGCAATATAGATGACAAACGGGGAATTGATGAGAGCAGGACGATTCCGAATTTGGCCCGGTTTCGTGTGGCAGAATGGCGGTAATCAATCTACCTGGTGCACCCAAATCGCCCTTGGCGCCTTTCTCGCCTTGGTAACCCCGTTCACCGGGTTCACCCTTCGGACCCGGAGTGCCGGGTACACCCCTCGTCATCGCCAAACCGCTTTGCCCCTTGAATCCCTACAACGATACTGTTAGGTCAGATCCAACCAGGTCCTCCGGTTCGTGCGACGAAGTGGAGACTGTCTTTCGAATGAAGAAAAAAGATATTGAAGGAGGGAGGGGAGGATAAGGGTAATCTCAGATTCTTTCACAACAATCATAATAGATCAATTCTTGCATATAGATACATGAAAATTTTATATACAATGTAAACCAAAAAAAGTAAACTACAAACATTTGTAAAATATACGAAAAAATATGAAATGTTCGAATAAAATGAATTTTTCTATTTTTAATTCAAAATCTATGGGAGATGCAAAGTATTATTGACAACGTAAACTGCAGGACGCCAGGTATTACCGAATTTATCGAAAATACTTGACACAATGCATTTTATAATTTTTAAAAATTTTACCAAAACCAACCCTGTGTCAAATTAATTACATTAAGATTTACGAAAGAAATTTTACAAAATATAAATATTACGTATAAATACCCAATGCCGGATATTCATGCCTCCAGTACACAATTACGTAACTCAACACTGTCAAATCGGGAATAATAATTAATTTTTTTTTTTTTTTTCTTATTAATACCATTTTTTCCCAAGTCTCCTCGATACAGTTGTAGGAATAAGAAAAAAAATTGTTTAAAAAAACAATCTTTCGACAGGTATAGAAAAAGCTACATACTTCAGGGGTTGATACTTACACGCATTGCAGGGTTGCGTTCGCCGGCGAGGTTGCGAGCTTGCGAGCCTCAAGCCGTAGTAGTTATTAGTGATTAGTGGATTGAACCAACACACAGAGGAAGTAGTGGGTGTTACTCGCTACATAAACACAAATTAGTTACAAGCTACCTACTTTTGCCGAGGATTACAACGTAATTAGATACGCCAAGCTAAGTATACTTGATTCGAATAGCCCGCCATTTAACGGACCATGTTTTTTTCCTTCCTCGTCTTGCAAAAGAGTTTTTCTCATTTCTTTATATTTTTTTTCCCCCTTTCTACGCTCGAGCCCAACTTCCGGGATCCGATGATCCACTTTCAGAAGGGACAATGGTTATTTTCCTCGATGTTCCATTGTCTTTCTTTTCATCTTGCTTCCATCCGCTTTTATGTCTACTCAAAAAAAGCTTCCCTTTTGCAAAACCAGAAACGAATTCACTTAAGGCGGTGCCATACTTACGGTTATCGTTATATGTAAAATTAGCATGTTGAAGTAAAGTTTAAGGCGTGGTTATGGCGCTAATTAACGGTTAGTGAGCAAAATTTTTTCAGTTTTCTTAGCATTTTACATCTTTGTCTTTGTTGCTTTGCTCGTTGTGTTAGGGTCGGGGTGGTTTATTTATTTTTTTTTTCGTGGATATTTTCGGTGCTCCCTGAACTACGTAATTTTCGGAAAAAACATGTTGCGTCATTTGGCTGAATACATATAAAAGAAGAAAAAAAAAATGAGCGTGACGATGAGAAGAGGAAAAAGAAAAAGAAGTAGAAACAGTAAAAATTATACAAACGAAATCATTCAATATTTTATATACATATATATACGTCAATATATATAATACGTGTACTATTACTCAAAACGTGTTATTTGCTGCCACCAACATTTTTTTAAAGACGCAAAAAAAAAAAACTTAACAGTTAATCGAAAATTAAGGTGAACGAGTAAAGCGTCAAGTGCCAAGATAAACGACAGTAGCGATTATGTGTAGCATACGTTGCCTACGTATGCAGGTAACAATTGAGAAAACATAAATTTGAAAAAGTCAAAAATAATAGCGCGCAGTCGTACAAGGCGATTCCAAAAAAAAATTATATATAAATGATCTTAATCAAAGCGATGCTGCGAAACGATCAAGAAAATTGATTTAGGTAATTATAACGGAAAAAAAAATTAAACGTCACCAGACAAATACTTCCTCTCGACAAGCTCTTCAAAAAAAAATTACTAATTGACCAACAGCCAATGGCGAATATGTCGATGACGTAACGATAATTTAAACGAATCGTCAAAAACAAGTCACGCGTATAATTTTCTCTCGCAGTGAATTTTCGTCGTGACGACATTCAATTTCCTAAACTTCCCAAACACTCCGAGCAGCTTGAACGCGCTTCAAGTTCTCCGAGCGTAACCAACTACAACCCGAGTAAGCTGAACGTCGCCCTTACTTCCTGGCATAGCTACAAGTTGTAAGGAAGCTTCTGTCTGGCAGTGTTTACCACGTATAGTATAATAGTAAAATACAATATACTATAGGACGGTATGGTATAGTAGTAAAGTAGCATGCAGAGTCGTATGATTCCTTAAGACTATCCAAGTGCAAGCAGCCAATATTATTAAGAATTACCCACGTGGTCAGGCATTGGAAGAAGCTTCGCTCTAAGTTTTCTCTAGCATGCATAATTACATGCTGTACCGTACAAAAGGGGTAGTCGGACGGATACGGGGTCAAAGGTACATGGCACGGATCAATTAGGGATCGATTGCCAATGAGATCACTGGAATTAATCAGGATTGGATTTTTTTCTAGGTCAAGGTTCAAAATGGTTTGGATGTATTTTTTTCTCTTTTTTTTTCTCGTTCTCTTTGGTACGTAGTCGTTGATCAGTCGGAGGACCTCGCTGAAGCTTACCCTTTTCCCTTGTTTCCCCCGGGGACCCTTCTCACCGGGCAGGCCGGGTGGTCCCGTCGGACCCAGTTCTCCCTTCTCGCCCTGGGGCCCTGTGCACCACGTACATGAAAAACATCACTACTTACTCACTTAGACTTTTACTTACTTCTCATCCAATCGAATCGTGGCCTCCATCACGGAATCAAAATTTCGACTGGCTAAGTCTCGTTACGAATGGATACAAAAAATTTTTTTAATCCAAAAATAACGAAATCATACTTTTTAGAATTTATAGATTTTTTTTTCAAAATTATTCTACTGTGATGGTTGCCAATACAATTTTTTATCAATGCCTTGAACAATTTTTTCTCAACTCTTGGCACAATGTAAAACGACTTGGGGCTACATCTCTGTTTACGATTGCATTAGGCAAACTGTTAGCAAATCCGATAGCGGGAGGGGGGTGGCACCGTTTGCATTTCAGATGAATGGCAGGGAATTGTAGACATTTAACGGTGGAGGGTGAGGCGGGGGGGTACTGTGTATACGGGAACGAACCGTTATGGGATACCCAGGGGTAAGGCTAGGTTGGACTGTAAGGGGATGATTTCAAGAGTTACTTCGACACTCGTGCACTTTTGGGATCCGCACTTCCGGCGAAAAGTTTCTCAACGATTATTATCAAGGATTTTCTTGCCCAGATCCGTTCGTTGCCTCTGAGCTTGCTCGGTCAAAGACCTACGCTATTGTTATCGTTGCAATTATTATTATTATCGTTGCCATTATTGTTACTGTCAGCATTATTGTTATTATGGCTACGGGAAAGCACAAAAGAATACCCGGAGAGGCACGATGAAAGAAACGCAAATGGAAACGATAATGCAAATAGTGGACCTAGAGACCCGGAACCACCTTTCCAGCAAAATCTCCCAATCGATCGTACACAATGGTTATTGGAGCGAGAGCAATCTAAAAGTTACGATTGGATAAAGTTCTAATTGGGAAGAATACGTGAGCAGAGTCAAATCCCACGGCAGCCCAGACAACGCGGTCTATTGCTTACTTCCGGTGGCCAGCCGGTAATTTCAAAGAGTCCAACTTTGGCGCGTGTCCGTTATGAAGTTTTTACCCGAAGGCAATCGGGACTTTAAACTTTTTTTTTTCATGAAAAAGACAAATTCGCGGATGCGGGACAAGACGGAGGAAGGGGGGTTGCTGATGAAGTGTGTCAAGGGTAATTAATTGATATATAGGATGTAAGGGAAGATACCATTTGGTATCGTACCGATTCAATTTTTTATTGGAACCAGAGCATGGGTCCAAGGGATTTTTTTTCGAATTTATTTTGACAGGAAAAAAATGTATTTTTAAATTTTTATGTCCGCGACAATTTTTTAGAGTGGTATAAATAAGAAGGTTAATACAATAATGGGTAGAGGATAGGGGGTATCATTACGGAAAAAAAAAAAAATCGCGGGTATTGTGAACCAGCACGGCAGTTTTCATGAAAGGGATGGAAAATGTAAGGCTGTTTAAGTCTATTAAATAAAGAACAATGGAAAATGGCTTAAAGAAATATTACGACAGAATTTACTGAAGGGTCGTAAAGAAGAATAAGTACACAAAAGGAGGAGAAGATGGCAAAAGCTTCTGTTTCGAAATTAAACAGTCTCTACGCCGCGAGGCAAAAATAAAGAACACACCGAGAGCAAGATATTCAAATAAAACGTATTAAATTCAAAATGAAAAAAAAAAAAATTGAAAGAAAAATATTTTTACAAATTCTTTTGACTTTTCTCTACATGCGTCATACGTACAGTCACCACGATGATAATTTCCATGAAAATCAACGTCTTGTGATTTTTCTATACATTTTGCCATTTTTCTTCTCGTGTTACATAACCCTTACTCGCGTCTACACTGACGATACACGCTCGTCAAGATTGGTAATAATTTTAATCAAATATAATTATCGCCCTTGAAAAATTAATTATGCTTACCAGGAGGTCCTGGTGGACCTGGTGGGCCTTCGATGACCCCAGTTGCGAATTGTTCGCCGTTCAATGACGTCGTAAATCCTCGATCACCTTTGTCGCCCTTGTCGCCCTAATGAAATAAATTAAGGGTTAGTTAAATTCAAAAGAATAATCAGGCTGAGTTTACATCGAGAAAGACACAGAATCGGTGACTGTTATAGATATCGAATAAATGAATAATTTAAAAAGTATACATAGAATACTAGAAAAATAAGTGTTGCCTGTCTATGTCCAAGTAAGACAGGGTAAATTGTAGAAAGTTATGTGTAAGTGGCTTATCGTATGTATATCAAGATCCATGTACTTTCAGTTTAACGAGGTTGAATTAAAAATGACTTTGTCAGACGTTCCAAGCAGAACAAACTTTGTACCTACAAAGTATTAGGTTTCATTTACTTTTGAATTAATTACCGTCACGTGGACTAAAGAGTTTACGAATTAATTAGTGGCACGTCATTTTATACCAGGTTACGAGATGAAAGTACTAATTAGCTTGTTAATTCGAAATAATAATTTTCTGACGTTTACACGATACATTCGGGAGTGACTACTGAAATTTATTAATAAGAGGAAATGTATTATAAGACAATAGTACTGGGTAGTTTGTTAATTGAAAATAAAATTATTTTCTGTTATATTCAGGAGTGACTAGTGAAAAGATCCAATGGTTATAAGTTTATAAAAAATTAATGTCACGTGGTAGATATATATAGAGAATTTGACAAGAGATTCAGCTACAATGACAGTGTGGTCCCAAACTGCCTATAAAAGTACCAATAAACGATATTAATGCAGTTAGTAAATAAAATAATTAAAAAAATTAATATTACAAAAAAATTAATTTGTTAGTATCCCCTCAGTGTCACCAGCACCTGGAACAAAAAAAGTATTTCAAAAACTCACACGTCGTCCAGTCAAGCCACGAGTGCCATTCCGGCCTGGAATTCCCTATGAGTAACAAACGCCACTTAAATGGTTATACCAATCAGGAAAAAAAAAAAAAAATCGCAAGGACGACCAAAACGTTAGTCAAGTGTCTCACAGGTATTCCGGGATGTCCTGGAAGTCCTGGAAATCCTGGCGGTCCATATTCGCCTGGTTCGCCCTGAATAATCAGGATCCTCGGAAATTAAACGATGCCGAAGGAAGAGGAAGTGAAGGGGAAAAAAGTCAAAATAAAAATACTAAAAAAATTCACCTTTGGTCCTGAAACTCCTGGTGGTCCCACAGGACCAATCGGACCGATTGGTCCTGGCGCTCCCTTCTCACCGGGTGGTCCACCTTCTCCCTGGATTCCCTGTCTGCCGTCCTGTCCTCGAAGTCCTTCTGCTCCTTGGGGACCACGTGGTCCCGGTGGACCAGGCTCACCAGGCTCTCCCTGTTATCGTTTAAATGTTATTATTATCTTCTCGATGTAAATCACTTAGCAAGGTAGCAGATTTATCCCGTGGGATGACTAGAGGCGTGAAAGTTACAAGGAGAAGTTCTCCAGGACAGCCGATGTCTCCCGATAGGAATTCCATCCCAACAGTGTACATCAAGATGCAATATATAGATAGACGAAATAAGAGTAAAAGCTCGCGTTTCCATAGGAGAACTATGTGGACATACAGATATATATATATATATATATATATCCTTAAGTTTACCAAAGTTGGTCCAGATATTGGAAAGGAAGTGGTAAGGGATGTTGCAGGTAATATTGCACGATTGAATGCCGAGAGTTAAGCGAGGGATGGTAAGTACGCGAGACGTAATATCGAAGCTGCTCGTAAACTAGACTTCTCCGTCTGGCATCTCGGGCTGAGAGACGTAAAGGAATAATTTCCGTAAATAGCACGTCGTCATGCATAATATGGCTATAACGTCCATTTTTTCTACCCTTGCATTAATAAAAAGAAGAACAAAAAAAATACGGCGATGCCTTCGATATTCCGATATATATATATATATAATACACAGATGATATTTCTAGAGAACGAAAAGTGAAGATATAGACAGAAATAACTCTCATGCACGCACCATCATTCCCATCGATATGCGAACCCCTAATATGCATACAATGAGCATGCGGGAAAATGGATGAATAGGATTTGAATGTCGTACCTCATATAATAGATGAAAAATAAAAAAATAAAAAAGTAAGAAAAAGGTTAAAAAAAACATAAAGAGGACTCGTAAAAGAAAATGTCTATGTGGTACGAGAATTTAACGTATGTGCAAGTAAAGTCCATTTCAAGTCCATAAAACGTCTTTATAACGTCAACCCCATGGATATTTAAATTTTTTAAATGAAATTTTCTAAGCGTAAATGCTTCTTTTTTTTATTCCTTCTGTTTGGAGAGCTTCATTAAAAGTGACTCGCGAAATTCATCGACAGTCGTTAAAATGATTGTGCACGCGCAGGTATATGAACTCTTGATAGATAAGTCGAATGTCAATTTTTCTTTTTTTTTTTAATTCGTGTAAGAAACGTCATGGTGCCCCAAAGAGAGCAAGCGGACTTACTTTGAGTTTTATGATGCTCTCCGCTGAGATATTATGCCCTCCCTCCTGAAGTACCTAGAAGTAGGCGAACTACGGGTAAAAAAAATCAAATCGCTACAAGTCAACAAAAGAATCGTTTGGATAAAACTCTATCGATACGGAAGGTCTAAAAGAACTGATAACTAGGGGAGGTTGAAATATGCTCATACTGATCATGGCGGTTCCAACTCCTGCATGCCCTGAGATATACGTATTATACCTAGAGAAACTGTAATTTAAAATAAATACCATTACCAACCAAAACCGTAGTCAACATATTCCACCGCTGTAGGATCCGCGGGCAATGAGAAAGTAGTGTAATAAATGTCTTCGCAGAGTCGTAGCCTTTGCTACCTCTTTTTTTTACACAAGGAATTCATCTCGGCGATGTAGGAATCTACCTTACCGACGGACGGTAACGAAACTGTCTTCTTTCTCATTACGTCACGGGATTCGTACAGCGGTGGTGTAAAACCAACAGATATAACTCTACACCGAAAGCACCGCATAACGCAACGTCTATGAAGAGTGATAACAAGTAAATTCAGAACCATAAACGAGCGATTGCTTTCGAAGGTTAGGTTACCTTCAGAGCGACGAGTTCTGCAAATCCGAACTGGCCGCCGCGAAGCGTCGTCGTCACAGACCTCTTTAACGCCATTCCCTGTGCATCGACCCGTGGGCGGGAAGATCGTTTATTTTTTTAATTGCGCCATTAAAAAATCTGTGCTTTTGATCGTTATGCAAGGTGTGAAGGAAAAGTATACCGTTCGCTTCGACGGGATTAAACCGACGGAAGAGTAACGTGTTTTTTTAAATTAGCCTTCGCGCTCGTACCGAAGACTAATAAAGCTTAATTCGAAAGACGAGACACGGGAACCTTCAGTTTCTCTCTGCCGGTATTTCTTGGTGAAAGAATTCTTGAGATTCCCGGCATTACTCGTTTCAAGGGTCGACCCTTTAACCTTTGTCAGACGGAACCGTCGCTACGGATTCCAATTTGTCAAATAGTAGTTCCTTTCTTTGCGTTTGACGGTAGTTTTCCTTCGGGCAAGGAACTACTAGTGGTATTGAAGATCGATGGTTCGGATGAAATGCTCCAGCCGCGACAGATGGATAATGCAAGTTTTGATTTGGCGAGAGATATTTTTCCTCGATTTTTCTTCTATGTCTTTCGTTATTTTATAACTTTCAAAGACTGACGTTTCTCAAGGTCTTTACGAGCGAGGGACGAAATTTAAGGCTAAAGAAACTGAAGGAATCTCGACGTGCCATTTTTTCTCTACTTTTAACTCAATTTTGCATTAATCTTAACACGAATTTTTTCAGACGGTAATTATATACCAGGATTACAATTAGCACTTGACTTATATACTTTCGATATGTTAGTCGATAACGGGTGATCAAATTTTTTTTTAATATATACTCATTAAATTCAATATACTTAGTACTGATTTAATTTTCAATCTGGATTTCGTACTACTTGAATGTTTGATAAACATGTGTTCGTCATAGTTGAGTAAGATAAGGTATCTATAATAATTTCTATACCTAGGGGCACTAGAAGTAAATATCAAATTAGTATAGTAATTAACTAAAGGTTACATTACATTAATTAAGAGTCGGTAGATACCTTCACTGCAGAAAATACATCAAATCCAGTTCCCAGTTCTCCCTTCTGTCCCTTATCACCAGGTCGACCCTGTTAACGAAAGAAGATGCGTTTAATGGCAATTGCAAATGGTTGCAGCGTCTTATCAGTGAGCAATACAGCAAAGAAATAATTTATTAAATAAAAAATATGACAAACTTACAGCATCTCCTTTCGGCCCATCCAAACCAATGGGGCCCTGGAAAATAATAAATTATTAAATCGAGTCAAAATAAATCAATGACGATGAACAAAGAAAGATGAAAAAAAAAATTGTAGACACTGCACACAGTATCGAAAAAAAACCATTAATCGTTAATGTATGCAGACAAATGATACGACCCTATGAAAATGCCCCGAAAAAGATCAAGATGCTTCCAAATATAAGTACCGTGAGAAAAAAAATTACATACAGCGTTAGTAACAAAACTACAATACACATACAGCTCTCGTCATCACGACGAAAGATCATCGAATGATAAACGCGCAACAAGTGTTTCTGATCATCGGGCGTTCGATCAGACTACATATAGTTACTTTTTTATCATTTTTTTTTTTTAGTAATTCTGTTAGTGTTGGCAATGCAAGACATACGAAAATTAAGTACAGCGGGAACCCATGAGACCACCACCACCATCACCATCATCATGATCATCATCATCAATTAGCTGTAACAGATCGATACGTGATAGATACTACAACATGATATTCCCAGAAGAAATATAAATATATTAAAATTTCAGTCACATGGTTTGGGAAAGGAACTAATCGGAGGAAATTTTTAAAAAATAAATTTCTGTTATTTTTCAGAAAAAGAAAAAAATTGAAACCGTAAATTTAAAGTAGAAAATTGATAAAAATCTAGAGAGAAAGAGAAAGAATAAAAAGAAAAAGAATAAAAACGAACGCACGGTAGACGTAATAGCTTCGACAAATAAAGCTACGAATTAAATGGAATTTCTATCAATAGAATTTCAACCCTTCCGTTTCTGCGTGAAACGAGATTTCCCGTATCCACGGATGCCTGGTAAACTACGATTTCTATAGGTAACGTAGAATTTCTCGAAATCGTCAAAATTTTTTTGGTCGACTGTCGCACCGACGAACGTCTAAAACATGTGACGAATTTCTGTCAATTGGATTATTGGACAAAATTTTCGTGTTATATATATATATATATATATATTTCCATTTATGGAACTGCATACAAATATATATCCCAAGAAATGGCTGGAGTGTTCAGCCTCCACGTGGTCACGATCTATAACGTGAGAGCGCATAAGTCTCTGCTAATATGAACAGCCCGTTGGGAGTATTAATCTGGATTTGAGCTTAGGGATGATTGGCGGGTACGAGAAGAAGGGGTAGACGTGGTACGTTTACGAAAATCAGACGACCCAATGACAAGATTTAGTTTACCATCCCCTATTATACTAAATAAACAATGCCGTGTAGCCCAATGGGAATATATATGGTATCCGCATATATGAAATAAAAGCACGTGTTACCATTTTGATTAGGAAGCCATTAAAAAATTATTATTATAAATCATCATGACGTCACTCGCCGCTCGTTTCGCGTATCGTTAAACAGAATCCTCGTAACGAGTTCTCCGATTATACAGGCTCCCTTTTGGACCAGCGATATCTCGTATCTGCGTTTGCAAAGGTGCATATACTAATTATGCGAAGCATCCCAGAGAGTATAATAAACGCCTGACTGTACCGTAGCGTCGTCGACTGTTATTCGTTAGGAAAATATTTGCAAGGTAAAACCATTTTGCGAGTAGAACGGAAATGGAGAGCGTACTGGGTGAATTAAGGGTGAATCGTGCGCCGGCGGAATTGTTGCGAATTTTATGAGAGTTGCGAAAACGTTTCGGATAGTACAGACTTGTCAACGTAGATGGGTTAGAGAGGAGTGAGTTCGAGGGGAGAATCGAGTAGATGGGAGAGCGAGAGAGATAGAGAGAGTGTAAAATGAACATTTGAGAAAGTGGTTAGAGTGAGAGAGAGAGAGAGAGAGAGAGGGAATTGCGAATAAACGAACCGGGAACCCAGGATAGCCTTGAAGTCCTTTGAGTCCCTGCAACAAACCAACGTACTAGTCGTCACACAGCTTCTATGCAATTTTCGCCATTTCAATTTGAGATCTTCTCCGTAATAATAATAATCAAGTCTGTGCTAATTTTAATTGCGAAATATTTCGTCGACGAGGAATGCCTGTTGTTATTTAGAAAACAACATTTTTATTACTGATTTATTACCCTTTTGCGTGGTCGTTAAACGTATGGTACGATTAGGAATTAATTTCTTTTTTTTTAATCAAATAATCCACAACCCAAAAATCTGACAACTGTATAATGCGCGATTTACCATTCCGCCACCAGAAACGCATGCGAATGCCAAACGATAGTTAATGTATTCGCACAGCACTGAAAACTGACTGTGAGGTGAATGTTAACATTGTTCATTGGCAAAGTGGGGAGTGAAACAAAAATGACAAGAAAAAAGAAAAACAATTCAAGGTAAAATTACAATCTGGTCTGTGTGCAGCACTTTTCTTTTTTTTTGAATTGTTCAATTAAATTTGACGTTTCAGGAGTGTGCAAAGATTTTATTGGCACGGTAAAAATTCTTAATACGTTTGTCCTTACCGTAAAACCACGTTCGCCCTTGTCACCTTTGCTCCCCTGAAATTCCAGCGATAATTAAATGAAAACATCCAAAGTATATGGATTCACGCCTCTTGCACTGCCAAATTCAAAATTTCGAGTCACCATATTTGGAAGCAAATCACCCGCTACCCATACAATATAACCATGTGTACGATTTGCGATAACGCAAATAATTGATCGTTCGATGAAAACGGTTATTGGGAAAAAAAAAAAAAAAAAAGTTTCGAGAATGATAGAAAGATGGATGAAATTGATCGAATGAAAAAAATGAAATCAAAAAATAATAATAATAGTATACCGGAAAACCGTTCTTGCCCGGCGTCCCGGCGACACCCTGTAAGAAGGTTTATAAAAAATTAACAAAAACACTTCGTTACAAATAAACAACACAATGTCCCATGCGAAGCAATCTAATTTTGTATTGTTAAAAAAAATGAAATTCAACAATTGCAATATGTTGCACGTGCATCGTTGTATCTAATTTATAAGGGCTTGTCAAACCAATCGTACAGGCTTTCTGCACGTGATTCTATATCATGTTCGATAAAAGTTCGTGCACTATGATTTACTCTATAGCCCGTTCGTACTTGTTGCTAAAAGTTAGGTTGTTCAAAATAGTACGTACGTACTATAGCTCTGTTAAAGGGAATGCTCTCAAAGGCTGGAAAAGTACTTACTGGTGCACCTGATTCACCGGGATCACCCTTCTTCCCCTTTTTGCCTCTTTTGCCGGGAGGTCCTGGCTCCCCGGGTGGACCTGGAAATAGGGGATGGTATATGTAAACAGCAAGAAGGGAATATGTAAATATGATACAGGACGTGTGCGTTCTTTACGTTGCTAAATGAAACTCGTGGCTAATGCTAATATTATCATTATTGTACTCTCGTATTGTAATAGGGCAAACGCGTATGACATGTTTATGAGGTTAACGCCGGGCATTGTTACTTCTGACATAGTACCTTCGAAGTAACTCTACCGTTAATCCGACAGAGACAACAGAATATGATAGAACGGATATTTTAAAATTATTAATTATTTTCAAAAAAGGATAAATGATTTGCGACAAAAGAAAAAAATTTTCATAAAATATTTCAAAAAATATTGAACGAAAAAAAAAAATTTTCATATTTTTCTTATACCACTCAACCACTCTTTGATTTATTCAATAAAACTTCTTTAGATTCTCTCGCCAACATCCAATATTATATCCTTTTGTCTCATCACTCGATATTCTCTTTAATATTCCAGCATTATTTTCGTTATATAACCATCTAATTTCCATTTCTTGGAAGACGACAATAAGATACTCGAGAGTGAAATACATTTCAATAATCCAGATACTCTCCTCAAAGACTTCCAAAAATCTCATAAAGCTCCTTATCAAATTTTCATTTGGCTCTGCAAATTCACGATTTTAATTAAAAACGAGGGTAAGTCAAACTTTACGATGAGCAACAATTAACGAAGTATATACGAGTAGCACTAACTATATACATATATAAATTCATGTATAACACATATGTATTAAAATTAACTCCATATCGTACGCGAACGCAATTAAATTATACTATATATACATATATACATGTTATCACTGCAAATGCTTCAATTACACTCTTGGCCAATTTCCAGTCCCATTCAAATTTTCCACTCAACAATTTACACCATACTCGAAATTTCCACTTACGTACGACTGGCAGTGTATAATGTCCGACAAGATTTAATTACTGCTTCGCGAATATGTTGAATTCCAAAGTGACGTAGAAAATAAATAAAAAATTCCTGTCAATTACATCGAACTCGACGACTATACACGTTACGTGATAGCAAACTCTATTGTTCCTGGTTTCCATTGTAGATCAGACCTATACACGGCAGGAGAATACATTCTCTATCTTGTCCATATATAGGGTGTCCTGAACTACAATTCGTATCTAATGACATTACTAAACACACGGTCAAGATGGTTAGCATTGTCCGTAGTGATTAGGAAGTTTAGAATATTGAGCAGGAACAGTAGGGGGAAAGAGAATAGGGGGCGGGTGGGTGGGTGGTGTACGTATATGGAAATTCAATTGAATTTCAAACAATGGTACCGATGACTTCGACTTGAATATATAACATAATACATATTTTGAAATTTTTTTTTTTTTACATTTTTATAAACTTTTCTTCCTGTAACTGCAAACGAGTAGACAGCGGCGGTTATATAATTTTTTTCAAAAATATTTTTCCACTATCGTAACTCAAGGAACTTCTAAGGAAAATAAATATGTAAATGCAATAACTTGAGTGCAACTTAGATATAATGCGCAAAGTCATCGTCATTTGCATAATGACTCTCGGTTACATAATATATCGACCATGTGCCAGGTCAAAGTTCATGGAAGTTTTTACGTATTTTTTTAATACCTCGCTCGAAACGGTTCTTTTAAACTTAATTATACATTCGGTATTTACACGTTTTTTGAAAACTGTGTCTCGAAGCTACGTATGGGATTATAACATAGGAAGTGTTAATTGAACGTTAATGAGTAAAATAAATAAAAACTTCTAATGCGTAAGATTTGAGGGGAAAATATTTTTTAAACTGGTGTGATGTTCGAGGAAATTAATTTAAAAAAAAAATTTAATTTGCAAATATTTGTATAGCGCTGTACGTGCTTGTAGGAAGGACGAGTCAAAACGAAAGGGTTGAATAAAGTGGACAAGCTTACTATATAAGTGTACGTAATTATTCGTCTGTCTGTCCCATACGACTAGAGTACCTATTCTCGTGTGTTCGCCTTGTGGATACCGACTTGGCAGGATCGCGTTTATATGTAAATCTAAAGTGTTCAAGAGCACCTGCGGAATACCCAGGCATACTGTTGTATAAACCTTATAGCTCTCGTAGAAATGAAATTTTCAAATAAGGGTTTAATCTGTCCTTGGTAATGAAATTGATACGAGAGTTTGTCAAAGAAATAAATGAAAAGTACATTTTTCCTGGATAAATAAAAATTTCTTTTTTTTTTGAGGTTAGAAGACTTGTACCATATATGGCTGACTGGTCGTGTTATCCTTGAGGCATTTTTGAGTTACGTATTACGTGTAAACGTATATGGAATCGAAGGGTAGATTCTATCGATGTTTTGTCAAATTTATGAGGCTTGTCGATTCAGAGGATGCGTGTATTGCGAATCACGATTATGCAAGTAGGTTCTCGATCGTTATATACGCGTAGGATCCGAGGTTTTATTGATTCTCAACGGACGATTTTACGACTCGGAAGTGACCGGCGCGTGTTAGAAATCGCGGAAATCGTTATAGGCTGTCATTAAATTCACCGGGTGACTTTGATATAAATCTAGGAATTGGCTGTTGAGGTTTTTGAAAAATTGTATTTTTTTCGAAATTTTTTTAGAAATTGACTCGAGTAGTAAAAATTTTTACTGGCATGCATGAGGATGGATATAGTTAAAAAAATGTATGAAAATTATTTTCCCAAAAGACAGAATAATTATTGACGTTTTTATAGTCTGATAATGAGGGATATCTTTTGTTATCGATGTAAAAATATTTCGTTTTGACAATTTTACTAAGATTATGCAATTCTTGCAAACGTCTCGTATTATACCGAAGTAGCTCAAGGATCCTCGCGTTTCCACGTTTTACCGTAGTTCCATAATTTACCGCGAGCGCTGCAAGCGAACTGTCAGGAAGTGCGCGGCGACGTCGTACATACGCAAGTTTAAGAAGCCCCGACGCCAGAAACAAAAGGAAAACGTAACCTATGGCAAGAGCAGTAATGTAATATCTGCCAACTGCGAAAGTAGGTTGCAAAAATGGATGAGTAGTTGTTTCCAACTGCGCGGTTGATATTTACTTTGTTTCGAAATTACTTCAGCCACCTCGTGTACCGGAAGCTACGCTTTGCGATGAAAAGCGAACAGGATTTCGAAAAACAAACAAATTACTCCAAACTATCTAAAAGCCAACAAAATCACCGACGGTTTCACTGATACAGACCAATTGAAAAATTTTATCTAAAAAAATTTGCCCACTTTTTTTCAGCTTTAAGGAGAGTATATAAAATTGAAAAAAATTTCCCCACAGTCCGCTAACCAGTCAGTGTCCACTTAACCTAAAACTTCTTCGTATCTTCTCGCAACGCTTAACTCTGCCTATTTACGGTAGAGTTCTTCGATCCGGTTAAAAATATTCGACGCTCGATTTTATAGAGCGCATAATTTATCTTCTCGTGGGTGCTTCAGAGTGTACATGGCTATTGGGAGTATACAGTGCCGAGGTAACCATGCGAGTAGCTACAGCCCTGCCCTTTTCCGTACAAGTATCGAAAGGATATACGAGCGGGATTCGAAAACCGAACCCCAATTGATAGGATAGGGTCACTTTATTGGTATTATGTTTATTCGGGTTCTCTGTGGGGGCTCCAAGATTGTACAGTCCTTTTTCGATTATTTTCCAACTTTTTTTTTTTCCATGGACTCTTTTCATTTTTTGTCTCCTCTCCTGGTAAATCAATCCGCAGGGATTTTATGAAACCCACACGAGTGTCCAATTGAAATTCAAGATTGAAAACTACCCTTAAATTCGATTGAGACATTTTTTTCTAATAGGTACATATTTTCAGATTGGATAATATTTTTTTCGAGAACACTTTTTTCTATTATTAATCAAACATTGAATCACGCTGTACATGAATTTGGTACAGCGATTAACGGATGCTGATATTTATAATTTAAAAATTCTTCGATATTCGAATTAATCGAAATGGACCATTTTCAGGTGAAAAAATATAATTTATTTATTTCCAGTCTTCGGGTCATATTTATTTCCATTTTTTGCCTCTAAAAGCTTAGTATACGAAGGAAATGGCGATTTCTGTTTTTGCGTAATTGGTCGCCCGCGTGGGTTGGCTCTACAGCGTCAAACCTTTACCACAGAGAGGAGCGGACGCTCTCTCACTCCATCCTACCCAGTTTCCTTTTTTTTCTCCTTGTTTATCAACGGTCGTTAATCACCTTAAGAGCCGAATTCGTCTTCCAGTAAAAAAAAAAAACTAGGATAAGCCAGGCAATGTATGCCACCGCGGATTTATCACCCCCAATGCCACTGTACCGTTCTGCGTAGTAGCTATTTTTCGGGACACCCTCTAGATCAAGAAAAGGGTATATGACTCGCCATAAATACAAATTATGATTGATATTAAAAAAAAAAAATTACAAATACCAACCACTGTCCATGTAACAGCAGTATGATTGGACAATACTCAAAACTCGTGTATCTCATCAATCAGATATAATCGATCAGATCAAATGATACGTGCTCCCAAACAATTAGTTTTTCAAGAAAAAAAAAATTATCTGCCACTTTTTTTAATATCAAATAATCATACGGACCTACGCGAGATAAGAATACACTATGTATTCTCGTATATATATATATATACAGTCTATAGTTAATGAAATCAGTATCTTCCTATGCTGTAACATGTTTAGCATGATGGATATGATGTTAGTTAAATCCGAGATGATTATCTCGGATGATAGATAATATTGACGTGCATATTTACGTGCCAAGACAAGGACTACATTATGTAACGATTACAACATGACTCAGATGCGGAGCCAGCATCCCTCCGCCCTTGTTACCTCAAGTGACTAAGCGTCTCTGGACGTAGACGTTCATCCGAGAGAAATGGAATAACAGAGCAATTCCAAGGGGTAAACTGAAAATTTGCCAGATAAAATAAAAACAAGCCGAAGGGGTTGTAAAAGGAATCGATTAAAATTACCAAGATAAATGTAAGATTTTCAATTTTCGTTTAATCCTTCACGCGTTATAATCTCCATTGTTTTTCGAGAGGGTGAAAAATTTTGAATTTTCGTTTCATCTCTTCTTTCGAAATAAAATAAAAAATTTCGGGTGGGATGAAAAAATCATTCGACGAACCTTCGCGGAGATAGGACCCGCGATAAAGGGCCCTGGACCGATCCACTAAAAACTGACGGTAAAGAAACTCCGGGATGGGAGGACTTTACCCTCCGGCGTGGCGTAGGGGTTGAAAGCGAACGCAAACTTAATTTACTGCACGATGGGGGGCGGGAGGAGATCGGGAGGGATGCTGAGGTTCCAGAGGGAGCGAAAATGGTCCATACAACTTTTGCTCTCGCGATAATCGATTTCGGCATCGATTTCTCTCCCTTTAACTCACTGTATCTCTATGTTTCTCTCTCTCTCTCTCTCTTTGCGACTCTCCGTGCACTTTGAAAGCGATTGAAATACGTTTCATTCCATTTGGAGATTCCAAGAGAATTTTTCTTTTTTTTTTTTTTTTTCATGAAACTAATTAAATACAAGCATCCGTTTCTGTTAATTCACCCTAAAAACCAAGTGGAATACGGACACGCTGATAAGGGATTGCTTTTCGCGACACTGGACTAAGGGATGAATGGAACTTGATAAAATACTTTTTACGTCTCGTACGGTTTTTTCCTGATTTCCCAAAAAAAAATCCATTCGAATGGACCTTCGCGTAATATCAACCGCACGCATATATATGGTGTGCAAAATAATTGCGTTACTTTTTACGCGAACGTTGGATCTTGTGCTAAGAAAAAATTTCCAATTTCGCCACCCGGTAACGATCCGATTTCATTTGTCAAGATAAAAAAAAGGGGCATTAAAATTTTCTTCACGACAAACCCGATGTATACTATTTTCTTTACCATATTTACAGAAATTTAAAAATACTCGTTTACCTGATTCACGTTTTTTTTTCCCCAAAAAATTTCAATACACGCGGCACGACGTCGTCCTGTGCACCGTGCATCGGTATGCACTCTGAGTCTATTAATTAAAAACCCTATGGGTAATGGTCCAGCGCTAGATCCTTATCAGACAAGATAGATAGAGCTCAGTCCCCCGTTGATCTGATCGAACAATCAGCAATAAAATGACTCTCAATTAGTTTCATTGGTACTGTCAGCCGAGACTCCAAGACTCAATTTGATTTTGTTCACCAATTTATTATCAATTAAATATACGTATTTACCCATGCGTATTAATATGACACACGGTAAGCGACGTATATATATTTTATCTTTTATATAAAGATTACGTATTTTATCTTTGAGCCCTTTGCACTGCATCTCAATTTATCTTGGACGTTTGACCCGTGAACCAACAGAGTCGATGACTTATCTACAATTCCTTTGTTAACTAATGTGGGAGCGACGTAAGGCAGGTATTCACCGAGGCGTGTAGCCGTGTATAATGGTACGTGCACATTTTGCAGCTCATTGTGTCCAGCTAAGGATAGTCATTGAGGATAGTCATCGGCAAGTCACATTAAAACGTCACAGGATATATGATACACGTCGGATGAGATAATGGTAAGGAGCACACTGAGATTAATATGCCAGATTAATATATAATTGCGATATACAGGGCGACGCAAAAATTATCCCTAGGAAATTCTAGAAATTAAATTCCAGTTCCTTCGTTCTTAGCAAATTATTCATGCGAATGCAACTTTTTAATTGCAACCCGAGACACGGATGGATACGCATTCTGGTAACCTGATCTTGGATTGGAAGCTGGACGATTTGGGTCCACAGGCTCTAATCGAAAAAAAGGGCTCGATACAATTTTTTTTCTTATACAAGCCCCTACAGGTTACCCCAAAAAAAGGGTTATTTTTGTCTTTATCCACAAATCCAAATGGCGGATGAGAGTGATAATGCATCCCAATGCAACCGATTTCGTATGAAAAATAGGATCGCGATAGGCGGTTATGCGTGACTGGAGATATTCGATCCCACGAATAAAGGACGGGACGAGATAACCGGGCGAGATAAAAAATTGCAACGCTATTCTACCCACGCGGCTGTTCTGACATGAGAAAGGAAAAAAAATCCCCAAATCATACACCCCATCTAATTTTCATAACTCGATCCTACCGATATACTGAATCATCGAAAAACAGCTTGTGGCGAGAATAACAAACTTTTCCCAAATGTTCTCGTCGCCCAAACACACGTGTATTACCTGATATACCTATATATAACTTTGCTTAAATCAACACAGTGTAGAATTAATAATTAAACCGAACAGTGATCGACACGCAGTACAGTCCCCATACGAATGTCAGCGATTATTATTCGAGTGATACCGATAAGAAATTAACAGTCAAAATTTCATATGCCAAACAACAAAAATCATACCAAACACGTCACCCAATTTACAAGCACAGATCAAATTCCCAAAAAAATTCTCCCACGCATAATTTCAGCAAAGTCCATCTTGTCTGCACGTCCCAATAAATCCCTGACCTCTTGCCCTTTTCCCCTAGAGTGGAACTTTGAAAAACGAACTAGACGTTCGTGTTACGTAAAGAAGCAAGATAGAAAGGGAGAAAGAGTAATAAAGAAAGAGAGAGAGAGAGAGAAAGGGGATAAAGGTGAAAGAGAATAAACGTTAAAGGCAAATAAATAATGTCGCCACCCTCCTTGAAATTAGTTTCCAAAGTTCCTAGACTTTCGACTAACACTCGAGAGTGATTGCGTCACAGGGATGAAAAGGAATATTCGTTTACGCGAGTCACAATATTTTTCTTCTTTTTTCCCTGTGAATCCACCTTAACGAGATACACGATAGAAGGTCCATTAGAATCGAGAGAGCCAATTTGCCGCAACAGAAAATTTTCCCCGATTACGTATAAATCGTAATCAACGACGAGTCACGAAATTTACGTAAAGAAGTGCTTATGGGTAATTAATATTAATCTTCGTAATCAACTCCTTAATAGACTGCGTTTGAAATAATTGCGTAGCGGTTCGACCGACGATACCTTTGATGTCTACCCCAAGTCTTAATTACCACCATTGGAGGAACGGGCGTTTGAGCAGGGGAAATATCTGAGTCAATACAGAACCAAAATTCGATACTCCGTTCGTCGTAACTTTAACCTCGAACTTTAACCTTGCTACGAGTTAGAATCAAGCACCCCAAAAATTTATTAAATTATTATTATTTTTTGCCACTTTACACACCTTAACCTAAACTTGACTAACCCCGGTGCAAATGACGTCATCAGTGTCTTCTATAGTCCCTAACCACGTATATACTATATATGTGTATACCAAGGGTGTAGAATTACCAATGCATTAGATTCACAAACTATACCATACACCCAGTCGATACTAAACTAAGGCAACTGTACTTGCTAGGCCCAACCCCTATGCCTAAGGTTAGGTTAGGTTAGGCATACTAAAGTCCTCGCGGAAGCGATGAATCATGTCCGGGGTCTCGTGTCCCCACTGTCCTGTCCATACGATCGTGCAATTGATAATTTATCGCAGGGTATTTTATGCCGGTAGAATTTCTATATACTTTGCAGTACATAAAGAGCCGGGCTTTGCATATACATTATATACCTATATATAGACCAACAATACAAATGCATAAAAGCAAGCTCGTTTTTACCATTACGAGAATAAACGACAGATTTGCCACAGTCACTCTCATGCACCGTCCGCCGTTACCGTGACTTTAGACAAGTGCTCTTTACCGCCGGTATATTTACTATTGCCCATACCCCGGTGCAACTGGCGAGACACGTAATGTCTCCGACGAAAGCGGTGAAGGTAGTAAGAAAAAAATAAAGCACTCATATCCGCCATTTTGCTACGGGTCCCAAATTATACCCCGTGGGTCCTTTCGTCGAGTTTTCGTTCCCGGGAAAATCTTTATTGGCCATGCTAATTTTATCGTCGCACGGTGGGTATATATATATACGTACGTTATGACTATAGCACGACAGGATCCCGACGGGTAACGAATGCCCGAGTACCACGTGAACGTAGACGCTTCATTGTTACGACGGAGTCATTACGGGACATTAACGAAGCCTCGTGGCAAGACTTAACGTCCGGGACCCCGTCGTAAATCTGAAAGCAGCTGCAGTCCGACCGAGCCAGTTACGAAAATTATGTTTACAAGCGATAATCTTCTTTGGTTAAGTAATTCAGGGTGAGACTGTCCGAAGTAAAGGAACGGAGGCATGACGCACCCTGCTTCACGACTTTAGCTCCAATGCCCATCACGTGTATCCAAAGTGTACGTATGTATACATATATATACGTAATTAATGGCAAACTGTATTTTCTTTTAACAACCAAAATGCCTGAAAGGACTCTATATACCTTTTGGTGAAATATAACTTGCTTGTTTATTAGCGCTGGTCACGTTTCTGCGAATTTAACTGAATTAATTCGTTGCCGATTATTATGCTTTATTCCAAGAGAAATTTAATACCGATAGAGATTCCGTAAGGAGATTATACTACTGGATGATAACATATGGAGGATTGATAGATGACATGGAATTACATTACTCCTGACTTATGTATATATATGTATATGGACTCTACAAATCTACTTATAATAACACATTGTGTATTACTATGTAAGGTAACTCTTGGTATACGTATAAGGTATATCTATATATGGTTCGTTAATGCCTCCAATACTATCCGAGACCCTCGCGAGTACTGGCGTAAAGCTGCTAACGTAAATTCCTATTAATAGTCGTGAGCTTAATGAGTGACGCAGGGAAGAAAATTTACACGACAAAGGTGATAATGAAGATATGGAAACGCGAGAGAAAACAGTATTATTAAAAAAAAAAATAATAATAATAAAATGCCACAAGACTATAAAAATACGAACTTCTTTTATTAAAAGCTTATTAAATTGCTTTACTACGGTAACGCGTAACTATTCCGAAATATATACCCCGTGTGGAATAATCGAAAATTCAGACGAGGCATGTGAATATTTTGGAAATTCGCGAGCTCGTTTTCCCGTATCGTCAGACTCGAGAGGAAACGATTGAAACGTAAAGCTTTGATATTCACTGTGAACACGCCCCGTGGAATTCAGCGCAGACTCGCGTATTCATTATTAATAATCCGGCTACACGTTGAGAGAGAGAGCTGAGAAAATATTCGGGAAACAGATAATTATCAAAATATCTATAAAAGCACGTACAGTCTGGTAAATGTCCTCGGGGCAGACTTTGGGAAGTACTAAGCCACAAGTATATACACGTCAAGTCCCAACCGATAAATCGTTCAAACTTGCGGCAATTTTCGCTCATTAAATCCGCATACAGCCAAGAATAACGTGGCAGGCACTCTCTGTCCTTGTCTCTCCCGCTGCCTCGTCCCGCGCCACGTAACACGTGTTCTATCTCCCTCTCTCTCGCTCTCGTTCACCGTCTCTCGGACACAAAGCTTAAGCGTAGACAAGCCTGGGGCTAAGCAGCGGTTCTGCCGTGGCTTTTCTTTCCACGGGAGTTTTAACGTGGACAAACGATTTTCCCCGAGGATTTCCACGCGCACGGATATATCTTTTGATACGTCCTCCCCATTGTCAGAGTAATAAACACAAATTCCCAAAGAAAATCAATGGACCCTTACCAAACTGTTTGTCCGTTGCACCACTGGCATTGATTACATCGATAAAAGTGACAAGTGCATCATGGGTAATTAGCGTGAAACGTAGCGTAAATTTGAAAATTTAAAAAAAATTTTTAAAAATCCTCCCAAAATGCACTTTTCCATTTGCTCGTTTCAATTTTCCAAAAAGTGGGGGCGCGGCTCTTACTAATTTTTTTTCCACCCTTTCCAGGAGATACACGAGACGAGAGAGTCACTACAGTTTCCAGTTATACGATTCGTTAAAGCGTTTACCCTCCGCGTCGGAGGGTTGACACAGAGGGTGAGTGTCATTACGTAAAGCTGCATCCAGTACCGAGATTATTAATTACCCTCAAAGCTCGGCGACGCTTCGCTACCTTATTTCGAAGGCGAAGCTACCCGAGTTCCGGGGGTACAGGAGAATGATCGAGTTAAGGGTAGACTTATAGTAGAGATAATAATAATAACAGGGCATAGCGTCAATCAATATACACGTGGGAGCCAGACGGTTCGCAGGATCCGAGGGACCTTTTTCTATCGTAATACGACGTCGACTGTCACGTTTCGAAAGAGTCTTCAAAGTGGCGCGACGGATACGAAGGTTGGTAAAAGTTTTCTCTTTAGACTCACCGGAAGTCCCACGACGCGTTGGAAACGATCAAAACAGTCGATAGTCCCTGGTTGACGTCCGTCTCGTTGACGTTCGCGGGATACACGTGTACGACGGCGGGTCGTCGATTTTCGCGCAAAGTGAAAAGTAAACTTGGTAAAAGCGATTCGGCCGGACGGAAGCCGGAGCGACTCCGGGTAGATCAATGAGAACTGACCGTGACGATTTTCGACGACTCGAAGCCAAACGGAGCGTTGATAATAGGAGTTGGGGGTTGGATAGCTAATGGGTTGATGGTAAAAGTTGTGGGAGTGGAAGAGGTGGAACTACTGTGATGGTAATGGACTGCGAAGTGGTAGAAGCCACGAAGAGGTTGGACGTAGTGAGCTGAGAGTGAAATTTCAATTTTTATTTTATATGAAAAAAAAATGTATAAATTTTAATTTTGTTTTTTACCCAAAAATTAAGTCACGGTCAATTTCATTTTCATGGATTCCATATGTATGTATGTTGGTGTAATAATGGGATATCCTATGTTATGCTCTTTGTATGGTTCAGCTTGTAAGCATCGGCAGTGTCATTTCTGATTTCCGCTGAGGGAAACATCGACTCGTCAGGGGTACCCCGGATAATTCAATAAAGATTTATTCCCTCCTGGGGTTGACGAACGGGAAACTCTTTTATTTTCTATTTATCACCGGCGATGCTCGGTGTGATGTCACATCCCTCGAGAAGGCGGAATAACCTCATCGCAGAAGCAATCGACGCTGCTGCCCTCTGGTACGACGCTTTCATAACGTCCCATATATCGCACCGGAGCACGATACCAGGCAGAGGTAGTTACGGATACTGATGACTGCGTTGATCAAAAACTTAATATATACATATATACGCTTCATACGTTTCCAATTCATAAATCTCCTAGGATAACATAAAATCCGGGTATCAAAGGATATATCATTTTTTAAAGGTAATACGCTTAGATATTTTTTTTCGATCGTTGATACATTCATCACGCGTCCAGCTTCTTACGAGGCAGATAGAAAAAAATGCGTGTAAAAATAAATTAAAAAAAAAGTACGAGCGTAAGATTCGATAAAAATATTGAAATTTGAATTTAAAAAAAAAAATCAAGTACCCAGTAGCCCGAGGTACGGCCATTTGTAATCGTCGAGCCAGTACGGCCTCGAGCGATTAATAATTTAGAATCAGGATTTTATGGTACACCCGGTATATTTTTCATACGTTTATAAGCGCAGGAACCTAATCCCAATATCATCTCCAAAGATGAGTTACGGGTAACGTATAGTGATATACACCTGTGCTGTATCAATGGCGTGAAGCAAGCAAGATTGTAGTCACCGGCTGCGTGTAATCCCCATGGCGGTTGGATCCGCCGTGCATATATCCCATACCGGGATTCGGGTGTGCTGCGAGAAGAATGGGTTACGCCATAGAGCGTTCAGGTGCGCTCCTTAATTATTACGAATAGCCTTGGTAAAACAACGCACACCTCAACACGCTAATTAAACTCTCATGTCGTAAATCTTGAGCGAAGCCCGACTTACGTGTATACACGTATAGTATCTGCCTGACGCTACAGCCTGGCTATTACTGGCACGCCGCGTTACACGTTACACAGCGATGCGTACAAATTCCGTTCGACTGCCGAGTCCCATCCAGCATTACAAATAACGTAGCACGTCGCTGCTATACGAGACCCAAAGGGGAATTAAGGACGTTGAGCTACCGTGAGACGCAGCGTACACGCTTAGTTACGGGTTCGGCCGGCTCGTGGGTGGTGGCGCTAGCGTCCACTGGAATTCGGCGCGTTCCGCTTGGCTAATCGAGTCTTTTGACTCGTTTACGAGTTATAGGCGGCTATACAGACCGTTGGATTTATGGGCTCAAGAAGACAGAGCCAAGAATAGAATGAGAATGGCAAACAAAGTGTGTCTCTTGGTTGAGCTGTATTTTGAGAAGAAAAAAAAAACTTTAGAAAGACAAAGAGCATTTAGGTTTTAAGTCCGTAGGATTTTTAACGTATTTATTTGAATTCCTTCGGACAGTGCCAATTTTATTTTTACTCGGATAATTAACTCCAACCAGTGGTTACGTACGGGGTGTTAAATAGTTTTATGCCGTGCAGGAAATTCGGAGCGAGACAGCGTTAACACGAATCTATTTCACGTGTGTGTATAGATCGCCCTGTGTACTGCGAGTAACGGCTTCATCTACGTGCTGACCTTTTCTCTTGGTAAAGTGCGATTTGCTGTTTCCAGTCTTTCCCGCTGGGCTTTGTCTCGTCTAGTTGCTCGCGACACTAGCGCCGCCACCGTACGGAAAGAGAACCGAGCGAGCTTTGATAAATGTCGTCGTCACGCGGTGCGAACGCGGCGTAAGGAACGCCGACACTCGGGGATAAATGATGCTGTCGTCATGCGTTGCATACGGAAAATACGTGCATACTTATATGCACGTTACGGTATAGATATATATATAAATATATGCAACAAGCGCATAACATATTTAGAGAACATTTTTCCTTATATTTTTACACTGACAAACTTGACAATGACGAATCTTTCAAATTGCTCAACCTACGTATAACGAGAGACAAATTAGTATGGATATAAATTATTATACAATTTAATATTTTTTTCAAAATCCACGGTAACCGTTACCATAACCTAATCAATGCACGCCGTACATCGAATACTATAATGAAACTTTTGCCACGCACAACTTTTTCAATTTGCACAAACAGTGGGGGACGAAGAGCGTAAAACTACAAAAGACCATGCAGCTCATCCAAGGGTCGCATAATCAGCGAAATTGATCCTCCGCCCGTGACGTAATTTAACCACAGCGGAAGTGCTTAGCCCAGCATCCGGTTATTCAACCGTGCGATATTTTAGCTGGGATAAACACAAGGGACTCGTTGGGACCTACGAGTGGACAGTTTCTAGAGGCTCGAACACTCCGAGGGAAGTTGCTATAAATTATTACCTCGGTACGAAGAAGTATGAGGGTAGCGATGGGATTGGGGGGGGGGGGGGGGGGGGGTGAAGGGGGGGGAGTATGAAATCAAAAATTCATTTAAGAATTCCAGAGCCAATAAAAAAATGAAAAATAATAATAAAAAATAAACTACCCCCGAGCCCAATACCCCTCTTCATCCCTCTGCCTCGCCGACCCACCAAACCTGTTCCATCTTCATTCCCTTATTTTTGTTTCCCTCTAACCCAACTTTCCATGGAGTTTGAAAAATTACCGAGATCTCAAAAGCAACGTCGCAAATTCCCGGGGTCTTCTGGTTCGAAGCGCGAGGAAAACTTATCCTCCAGAAATCACATCCCCCCCTTCGCCACAGCCACCCCTTTACCGTATGCGGCTGTGCAAACCGATAAAATTAAATTAGTCCACGTCTACCTGAATGGAGCGACCCACCCCCGTCGGTATATCTATTAGGGTATGCATGCACTGTTACGATGTCATAAATTTATTACACGTTGAAAGTTTTTTCATTAGCATGCGCGACGGGAGATGTGTGGAGGGGGGGGGGGGGTAAGCAGGGTAGGTCGCGGCTTTTTCCAAAGTGACGTTTTCCTTACGGCCGTCTATGGTCCCGCGAAAGTGGTGCTTTGCGGGATCAGCGAGGATCAATTTAACGAGTGACGTCATTTAAGGGTGGAAGATGTTTATTAAAAAAAAATAAAAAAAAAAAAAAAAAAAATGGCGTATCACATAACAAAAATCTTAAATCGAGACTGCACCCTTTTTTCCCGCAATGATTTAAAGACTTTAATTCATAACGATTAACCCGTGACGAATGGACTCTCGGCTGGATGCGAATTGTAGACGAGCGGGATGCTGCGTGATGCATCATCGCGGGATGAATTATCATTTGATTGTCGCAACGCATCGGCGACCGCTTCGCGTTGAATTATGCAGAGCAGCGTGCAGAACCCGATAGTAAACACAGTTCACGGTTTGATAATACGCGGTCGTCGATCATACCGATCAATAAATAGATCATTATAGATCGGCTGCCACTGAATCATTGATACGCTGCTATTATAATCCATAATAACAACAATGCCGCTGGACAGAGCCGAAACTTTTATCCCGGCAAGATTAATGCGCGCTCGGCCTGCATCCCGAAGTCGCGCGAACGACGCGATTCGACTCGGACGAAGTTCAGGTTGCAGGCTACGGGTGAGTTCGTAGTGAAACAGTTTAGCAGCGAGTCGATCGATCATCCGCGCGTAACGTTAAAAGCCATTTACGTAAGAATCGAGAGGAATTTAGGATGCATGAGAATTTCCTGACCCCTGACCCTCCTCTCGAAGAACAGCCTGCGGTAGCTGGACGAAATTTGTATTTCTCCTTTTAACCCTTATAAATAATTTCTACCGACTGAGATGTCAAATATTGATTTTTTTCACGTACATATATACCTAATAAAAAAAATCAACCTACTTTTTTATCTTCAATAATCGGTGTCACACGTGCACTTTTTTTTTTCTATGACCAAAACTGACGATTCTTTTATCGCTTCGGAGCTTTCGGAAGCACTCGTGACCTTTTTTTTTTTTTTCTAAGTACCAGTCTGCGACACTCACAAAACTTTCACGGCTACGATTTACGACCTTTTCATACACCCGGGAACAAAGATACTCTTTATGCATTTAGTGGGTCACGAATGCAGCCAGTTGCACTCGAATACGAGTGCATCCTCGTGATCCTCTCCGGGACGCAATATCAACCTAAATCAGAAACGTCTTCGCTTATCCTTAAGAGAACGGTCCGAGAAAATTTTACTCTCCCAACTGCCACGTTATATCTCCCCAATACGGTTCAATTACAACACGAGAAAATTACACGTCCCTGTTGCAAGACGCATTGCAATCCCGGCCGGGTTACCTTATAAACTCGTATAACTCAGCCTTAACGGCGTCTCACGGTTATCTTATGGATAAATAAGTCGTTAAAGCGACTCTATTACGTGTCATAGGAGCTTTTAACCGACTGCATATTTTATCGTATATCCAATAATAATCTCCACGTACAAAGGCAGCTAATACTAAACCACAGCCTAGAGCAAGATGGTGCCCACTTTTCCTAGCAGGATCCGCGTTAAATTTGACAGTTGAAAAAAAAAGTTTATCGCTACAAAATCCAATATGAAATCAGTTCCCTTCACTTTGCCTCCAAGCAATCCTAAGGGTTCCAAGCGAATCCCTACCCCGCCCAATGGGTGGGGTCCTTATGTAAAAATATTCAATGGAACCGTTTGACTTTTTCTATCTTCTTCGCGTATTCTTCTCGCAAATATACTGCCCCCCGAGTGCTGCCTGTCGTCGTATTGTCTGGATGAAAAAAATAAATAAAAAGATTATCTCGCAGGTATCACGAGTTTTATTGTACGTCGATGCTCGATGCTGGAGAACGCGTGGACGGGAGTGCCGTGACTGGTGTTGTTATTGTAGCATCCTGATCGTGATTGATGTACCGATGTACAGCGAATACGCGCGTAGGTAGCAGATTATAGTGCACTCAGCAAATACCGACATATTTACTACCAGGGCTAACGCAGTGCCAACGTAATGCCAACGTAATACCAATTTCGGTTCTTTGATGCTCTTGCCCATTTTGGTGTTCCTCGAGAGCCAGTAGACAGCGTTGAGGTATATACCGGTATTTATTAACGGGTGCGGTATGTATTAAAGAGACCACGCGTTAGAAAAAAATATAAAAATTTAATAAATTTTCATTTTTGAAAATTTCTTCAATCCAGGTACCAACCGCAGCTCCACGACCTTTGAACTCGAGCAACTGGCCTCGAGTGACTTTTTCAAAATTTCTAACTTCTACTTCATTCGGATGGCCACTAGACATCCGGTCGTTGATAGTGCCGGATAACAATGGATTTAGTTTTTTCAAGGTCATTTCTATGAGAAAATTTATGAAAAGGAGAAAAATTTATAATTTGAAAAAAAAATTTAATTAAATAAATTTGATGAAAAATTTTGTACTTGGGTGTCATCCTATGGGGAAAATGTTAATCAATTGCACCGAATGACTCTTACGTTATCACGGTCGTCGGGCATGGCTCGGCTTTGTTATCTAACCGATAGATAAGAACGACAAGGCCCTTTCAGCCGTATCAGGAATTTTGGCTTGATGGACTGCAGTAGGCTGTAACAGGATTCTCGTGTAAGCTCCGGCTGGTTCATCAGTCAATGGAGACAACTTTTGGTCCTGGCACATTTTCGGCCGTTTTATTTTATTGTGAGCTTATTGAGTTATCTCGTAGGATGCTGGGCTGTATGATTAATGATCGTATAAAAAAAGCACGTCGGCGACAGTGGGTGCCCGTACCGGCTTACCTTTTCAGCAAGATCATAATTCCTACGTAGAAAACGCGCTCTGGTCCTTAGCCCTTACCTGCAACAGAGATATACACGGTGTTAAAGAAATATTCATCCCTGTGCGAAGGTAGCAGTAAAATATTTTTTTTACGACCCCTCGAGTCATCAACGACCCAAATAACACACTCCTTAATTTATTAAAGCATAAAAATCGTATTATGCAAATTGCCGCGAATTTTTATTCATTCGCACGTGACATTAAAAAAAAAAATTTTTTTTTTTTTCATTCCCCACTACTTTATTTCGACACGGATTACACTTTGGGCAACATTAATTCCGTGTCTGGTTTTTCAGCCAAATTTTTCGCAATAACCCCCAAAAACGCGATGAAAAACAAGCCTGCGATTTACTACGTCCCTCCTCGCGCTTCAGGGGCGGCCTATATAAGGGTTCCTAAAAGTCAAGGCACATCAGACCAAATTTACGATATTATTTTGCTAATAAAGTCGTGCTTTAGGCCTTGCTTACGCGAAAAAGGGGTTCGAAACGTCAGAGGGTAGGGAAATGTATCCGCGTCCGTATTAAATATACCGGGGTTACGCAAGGGGATGAGAAATGTTCATCGGGCAATTGCCTTTCGGGACGGAGACTCGTTTAATATTTAGGTAACCCGGCCATTAATTTGTCTCGCGTATAAAGTGGCTATTCACATAATCATCTGGATTCGCCGATCAACCGTGAAAATTATTTTTAAAAAATTACTCCTCACCCCTCTTCATCCATCCCCCCCGCACCAGCCATCCCAAAAAAATTTCAAAATTTTCATATCAAGCCCAATTTACCCTGCATTACCCTCTGCTCCTACAAAGTACATGTCACACGAACGAAAATCATAATAATAATTTCCACGGTCCTGTACATACGCGTACCATATACATGGAATTCCGAAAAGGGTGGCTGAAAAAAAAGCCTCATTTAATGACAGCCCCAACACGGGAACGGCTGTCGCTGCCGTTTGTTGTAGCGAAATAATAATAATAAAAGGCCTGAATAGCCAATTGGCAATGAACACGTATTCCCGTCACGTGCCGAGGGTTGATCATCAATGTATCACATCCACGAGGTACAGAAGGGACGTTACTCTTTTCAGCTTCTATCGGTTGGTATTCCTGACAAGTTCCCGTATACATTTGCCGATATCTCGTGCGCATCTCTTACTCGGCCTGCGACACGCTCCCTTGTCCGTCAATACATATTTAATGCACCGGTCACTGCGAAAATCGGCCATTCACGCGAATCGTCCATGAATTTATCCAGTCACGTGCCATCGCGATTCGTTTTCTTTTTCGTCCCTATCTCTGTTTATCGTATGGCAATGTAAAATCTGTATCGCCGCCAGGTATACGTATGTAGGTTGGTGTACTTTGTAGTACAGGCGGGTATATGGGTTGCTGCAATTTGTCGGCAGGTACGTCTTTGAAGCACTGCCGAGAATCGTCGACCGGTTGGATCGAGACGTTGCACGATTACAGATCGATTACCGACCGAGTCATTTTTTCCCTTCGATTTTTCTTCATTCACCAAATACTTTTAAAGCACAGTAGCCGAGACCCGAACCTCATTCATTTGACTTTCATGGTTTCATTAAGGGCTCACAAAGAATTACTGCAACCTGCTGGCACTTTATAGTGATTTACGACGATGGTACGTTTACCCTGTTACGCTTCTTTGGTGTACCTTACTTCGCTCTGAGAAACAGCTGAAAAGTAATGTACGGTATTTTTTCGAGTTTATATGCGTCTCGTGGAAAGGTATTTTGGTATTCAAAAATATAATAAAAAGTAATTATCGTATGAAAAATAATCCCAAGCAAGGTCAAACTTTATATTTTTTTTTAAGAGCAAATCACGCATGGTCATAATTTTTTGTTTCAAAATAGTCAGACGTTTCGGAAGATCGTAACGAGATATATAAAATTTCTTTGAGAGCATTCGCAGCCCCGACGGATTCCCAAAGCAAAGAAAGCTCAAAGAGACGAAACATACATTTATCCGATCCCCACTGCCATCCCAGTTGCCAGAAGATACATCCAGCATCACCATGGACCACAATCTTCAGTGGCAAAAATACGTATACGAGACAAGATTGGTGAAAATAAAAAAACCGATTACGTCACAAACCAAAGTCGTACATCACTCGAGAGATGATTTTACCCAGAATCGAAAAAAAAGTGTCTTCCTCCTCAGCAAAAACTGCAACGAAGTGCACGAGAAAATTGCGATTCCGTAAACCCATGATATCCCCGGCAGAACCTTAGATGCATACAGCATCTTCCCGGTACATTCAACCCCCTGAAAAAATGTCATCCCAAAAAGAACTCTAAGGGACGAAGAATGTACCTATACCCAAACAGTCCCAAGGACCTTTTACATCCTTTTTTTTTTTTTTTTTAATAATTCCAAAATGAAGCCGTCAACTCCTCCAACCGTAACGTCGTCTTAAATACCATCTGGCTCTCAAGAGTGGTCCAGCAGAGTCCGCTTCCATAATTACCTTAAATGGCTTTCAAAGGGAGCCGCCGCACGGCTGGGGGTGCTGGAAGAACAATATATACGTTGGCGCTTGGGTTCGGCTGGCTGACTAGGGGGTGGCTTGCGAGTATCCAGGGGGTGGAGGCTGTGCGCTGATGTATGGTCAAAGATACCGCCGGCATGATATACAAGCCACCAATATATCTGTTTCAAGAGAGAGTAGTCCTGGGCCTATGGGTTAGTCCATATAGGACTACATACATAGTGATAGTATATATATATACACAAGAAGGGGAAGCTGGAAGGATCTGGGTTTCTTTAACACGCTAGACCGCCGCCGGATAATTTTGATTGCATCCTTCGTCTCGGTCAATGGTAATCGATGTCAGCCAGTGTGTAAGAGATGCGTGGGTTATATATATATATATATATATGTAAACTGAATATCGGCTTGAGTCATCTATGGATTAGGATGCGATTTCATCTCGTTCGATAATTTTCATTGGGGCCAATGCGCACGTGGTATAAAGTTACGTTTCGAATGACTAACACATACCGGGATATATATATATATATATACCTACCCGTCTTACGATATAAAATATTAATTCCGTCATTTCCTTTTACATCGTGTGATCGATGTCGCTTTCTACCTACGTGGATATAATGGAGGTATAACCCTCTGCACTATGGCGATTAGATACACCTACGCTTATCTAACGTATCGCGCCTGTAACATCTATACAGTCTAAATACCGCACTTAGATCGTATTACGTCGCAGGACTAGCAGATAAAAATTTTATAGTCTGAGCACAGCTTGTAACCTTATTTTCAATTATATACTTATTTATTTTCTTAACCTACTATACGTATATATGCGAGTCTACGGAATTCCGCTAAAATGTATATATACATATTGTAGTCGGGAGTAATAACGTCTTAGAAACATCTTGCTTGGCTTAAGACGGTCCAAAGCTTAATCGAGCGACTCCTTTCTACGAAAAGTTACGAAACTACCAAAGGTTCGCGATCGAGTGTAATTTCCTTGAGTAAGTTTAAGAGGGGATTCCTTACAGGGGATGATAGTGGAATTAGGGGGAGTTATCGATAAGGGGATGGAAGAGACAACTTTATTGCTCCTCGCGGTCGAAAATGTCGCCTTTACCAGTTTTCATGAAGCTTTAATCTTTCTGTCGATCTTACAATACGAGATCAGATGATACGACCTTAGATGATATTAAAAGATTTTTGATAAAAAAAAAAAACTGCATAAACACTGAATTACTCAAAGTTTATAGAAGGTAGTAAAATCTGAAAGATTCAATAATCCACTTGTTATCAATTTAATATAAGACTCGTTGCACGGACCAGGCATCTGGTAAGGAATGATTCTGGGCGATAGCGGGATGCTTTTTCTTGGTGATAAAAGTCCGTTTTTTTTTTTTCATTTTTTTTAATATTAATTTTGAGAATGGTCCCGGTGTCTTTCTTGAACGAGAGGGACTGCCAGACACGTGCAGCATAAGTCGTAATTACTATACAAGAGGGAGATGAAAAAAAAAAGAAGTACGCTGCATGGGTCCAGGAGGGATGAAAAGCTTTCAAGTTGAGGAGTATCTCTCGCAAGAGCGAAGTGAGATATAACGTGGAGGACGTTGGCTTTTAAGCCGACGAAAAAGCAGCGCTGGTTTAATACACTAAAAGCAAGTAAAAGTAAGGCAATATTTTCAGGTTAGTCTTGTTATGCGCTATTAGCCTTATCTCGGGGCTTCACGGACAGATCTCGGAAAATCTTCAAATTCGGTTATCCCACAGGATTCTAATCATCGCTTTTTTTCATTGTGTTCTTCGTCCTGCCCGTAGATAACCAATAACGTTTCGAGATCGTTCTTCGATATTAAAAAAAAAAAAAAAAAAAAAAAAAATTAATTTTGATGCCAGATTGGAAATTCAAATTTCGCGCCAAATTAATTTGAGTAATTTCAAATAAATTTTTTTTTAATACTCGCCCCTCCCAATATTTACATCAGTCGTGAAATTGAATCCATCGAGAGCACGTGCGTTAACGAGATAAACGGTCCAGTGAAAAATTGCATTAAAACCGTAAACGATAACGCATCTCGTTCTATATGACGTAACTGACCCAGTTCCTCGGTGAAAGCGTCAAGTACAATGAGGAGCTTCAATTGAAAGTCCCGAGTCGAGTCTAGCAAGTTAAACCTCGCTCTCCTACAATGGGCCACTTTTCCCTTGTCGTTCGCGAAGCTCGTTTACTTAAATTCGTAAGTTTCCAAAAGCCAAGAGGGGGGCAAAGGTCACAGTGGCGAATACACGTGGCTGATAGAATTTTACGGCTAATTAAAGCGTCACTGGGTTATTTCGGTCTCTTAATTATTCAAATTGAGATAAATTTAAATATCCCCACCTTGTAACCGTCTCTGTACGAGGATGCTGGACCATTTTTATTAGCATTGACTTCGTCCTCTTGCGTCAACCAGACCCCACCAATACTGCCTGTCACTTTATTTTACCACGTGGGTTCGCCCTTATTCTTTTCAAGGGTTCAGCCAAACTTCGCTCCCATCCAGAAGACAAGTGGGCACTGGAGTGGGTTTCACGTGGATTTGGGGTCAACAGATAAATTCTGGTTTCGAGTCGATTTAATCCACTATCGAAGACAAATTACTGTAGCGCGAATACAGAAAACTTTTAAGACCTGAGAAGAAAAAAAAAAAAAGTTTCCTCGAATTTATCCCACAGAATAATGAAAATCCCGAGTACTTTCTGCTTGTAAAAAATTTGGGATAGAAACAAAAAAATTATGATCCCACGACAATGACAATTTCCCCGGGGTTATTGCGGGTCTGATAGAACACACATATACGTATATATCGATCTTTCGTAAAGAAAACGAAAATTCCCATTTCTTTCAACCCCCGACGAAAGAAGCTCGAGCAATGATATCGAGGGATAAAAAAAAACTAAAAAAAAAAAAACATCCTCCAACCATCGGGGTATCCCTGCATGATTGAGGCGTAGCCACGAATTCGAGCAGCCATTGGGCATTACCGAGATATTGTCCAGCCAAGGACTTTTACCCGAAGGGATCCTTTGTGCCAAGTAAATGATACGAGAGGAGCATTGTTGCTTACACAATGCTTCTGTGCACGAAGCCCGAAGCGGCGATCGTGCCGGAAATTGCGCTTTATTAAACTCATTTGACCTGACGTCGAAAGGAAGGCAGGACTAAATTGCCATTCGCGAGTTTCAACCCCTCGACGCAATCCGTTAATCTCCGAATTACCTGCACTCGGAATAAAAGGGTCACGAATCTATATGAAGCTGCCAATCTGGCAAGTATAAACGAGCACCCTATGCATACGATGTTGAAAATACAAAAATTTCCACTTTAATCCAAAATAACTATAATCATGAACAATCTCGCCGTTTACCAACGACAAAAAAAATATACGAAAAAGACCAGTCAACATTTTTCGGACCGACACGAGCAGCAAGCGAGAAAAGAATCTGTCATAAAATGCACGGTCGGTAAGGTAGGGCTCTGCAGAGCGTATAACATTACCATGCTAAGAATGACAGGCAACATTCCCTGACGCGCACGCATCTGTCCGTGAGTACTCGTCGAAAGTCAGGACCACCCCTATAGCGTTAGCGCAACCCCTCAAAAGATAAATCCCAGAGCCACGGGTTCAAAGGTCACCCCGAGTTATTCCTTCTATCCGCGGATCGTCCTTAACTAGCCGCGTTCACACGTACGAAAGCACGAAGCTTCCCCTCTGCCCTTAACCAACAAACCGGTACGTGAGCGCGTAGCGCGGGGGGGCGCAGCAGACGTTTTCGATATTCTTTTTTCTTCCTTCTCTTCCATCACCTTTTTTTCTACCTTTTCCTTTCCCTCCTCTTCGTGCACGAAATAACTCGACGCGCTCTCGTGTAATCCGCTCCACATGGTAGCGTTCTCGCGAGCTGCTACTTTGGTGATTACGTTTGAATTATTTCACGGGGTTTTCAAAGGCCATGGATCGCGTGATCCTCCTCTTCAACTTTATGTCGTTGGTATCGAGGAGAATTGCCTTTCTTTTTTGACTGTTAACGGCCAAACGAAAGACACGGGAAAAGGTATGCCGAAAGCTACGCGGGGAGCAGCGGTACGTGACTGCGCGTCGGATTTTCAAACTAGGCCCAGTGCGCATGCGCGGTACGTGCTAGGGCCTGTAAAGGCCAACGGATAAATTGTGATCGACGCTGCGCGGCGGCGTATCGGATAAGTATTTTCCTAGAATGAAATAGAACGTTCTAGTGACGTCACGAGGCTCTTCCAGTACAGTGGGTAAGCTGCTTCTAGAATTTCAAAGGAGGCAAAGGACGCATGGCGTCTTGGCATATGGTGGTCTCCATCAACAATTATCCTAAGGGTGTCCTGGGGTCTGACTACGATGAGTAATACAAGTGTCAAACCTTTCAAGAGCCTTTTATACCATATGATACTATATATCTTGCAGTCCAATAGCGACGTTCCTTCGTCGTACGGTGAAACTTGTTAAAATACATTTCTATGAATATCAGGAGTCTCGGGCCTAGAAAGACTAGAGAAAATGACGCCTCGATTTTCCTTACTCGAGCGAGTTTCAGTTTTCCCAATAAAATAATCGCGCATGCCTGCGTTCTCGAAAGGTACCCGTGTACCCGTATACCTGTATACAGAACACGGTGCAGCGATATCTTTAAAAAACGTGAAATTCGAAAGGGGATTTTATCACGTGGAACGTTCCCCGGTTTGAAGTTACTGGAAGGTCATTATTTTTACGTGAAATAAATACGGGTTTCTTTATTTTTTAATTTTTTTTTCTCACGTGAATAATGATGTGAGAATCGCGTAAGGTATTATTTATAGGGAAATAAAATTTTTCTGTTCGCATTTTTTTCATCCAGTCAAATTTGACTTCCGGTCCCCCTGGGACTTCCTGCGATTTACATCGAACGATAACGTTAAACGAGCCTCGTCCGTGAAAGGGGATATTATTTGCAGGCGGATATACTTAATACAATAATGCAAAGGGCACTGGGCTCTATACGTGAGTCAAGTAAGAGGACACGCAAAGGGAATTAATGGCCGACATTTCGCAAAGTATCGGAACACCCGGTAAGAGACGCAGCATCGTACCCGTGTTGTTTTACATTGCTTGAACAAGAAGGGGGAAGGAGGGGGGATTGGGGGGCCCCCCGGGGTCGGAGTGAAACAACGAGGAAACACGTGGGACCACACCTAGGCTTTGTTTTCGCGGTCTTCAAGAATTATATAGAGTGTGCGTGATAAAGGGTCAATTAATTAAATCGCAGCAAATTGAAGGTGGTGGGGGAATAAATAATTGTCGGAATTAAAAAATAAATTTTTCACATATTTACCGTGTCTGCATATACACGGGGATGCAAGGAACGACCTTCACTATGCCGGTTCAGAATTTACGATGAATTTCTGTCCCCGTACAAAATATCTCTTCACTCGATCGTTCTAGAACCTTCGAAACAATTACAATGGCATTTCTTGTTCTACAGTTCGGCACGTAGATGGCGACACTCGCGATATCCTTAACTTCACGTACTTTTGCTTCGAGAACTTCGCCTTAGGAACAAGCAGAATAACGAGAAAACTTACGTAAAGCAGCCAAGACACGCTGGAAGAGAAACGTCCCTTTCACCCAGTTAGAATCCCGACGAAGCGCCTCTTCGAAACTACAATACTTTTCTACGGTTTCTTCTATTATTTTCGCCTCTCTCTCTTGGCCATCCCCCCCCCCTCCCCCACGATATACAACCACCCCCGACAGTTCTCCCGTAGTAACAAACTTTCACGGGCGTACAAATGCATTTATCCTGTACACTAGGATATTTACCACGAGTTACCGAAAAACGTAGCCAAAGGGTTCGAAAATTTTTTTTTCATTTTACAAAAAAAAAAAAAAAATTACCCAGCAATTCTAACGCGTATCCACCCCCCCCCCCCTCCCATTCATTTCCCACAGTCCCCTCTACTCCAACGTCTCCGATAAATCGCGTGACTTTTCCTCAGGGCAATTTCTCAAAGAAAGACAATAGACGCAGTCCCTCACGTGCTTCACATTTATTTCGGCCTGGTGGCGAATAGCGGTCGCGGGCTTTCCTAAACGCTAATATCGTCGCTAACTTTCGGCGACATATGGGAACACCCATATTGTCATGGAGCATGGTAGTTCAGGTTCGCGTGGGTTCCCCGAAGTCCCGAATGAAAAAGAGGCCGTCGCCGTTACAAACTGCGCGACAAGCCCTCCTGCTCCCTGGACCCTCTTTCTTTTTTCCTTCTTCCACCTCCCTGCCGTCATCCACCCTTCGGTCCTCCCACTCTCTTCCTCCCGTTCCAATATCCACGTGCCTTTTCTCTTACTCGCCAAGGCTCTTTGACCCGATGAATACAATCCTCTCTCTCTCTCTCCCTCTCACAGTCTAATCTTACTATCCCCTCCCCTTGCCCCCCCCACCCCACCCAACACCCATACATCCTACACGCCCGAGAATGAATTATTAACCTGATCATACGCTCGACGAAGATTTAGCGGGGTTCTTTTATTCTCTAATTGAGGATCGACCTCGATTTGCATATACCGCAGTGAGAATTGATACGCAGATTTATTATTCATCGTTTAACATTCCAATGTATAATAACGAGTAACCGATACGATAAGATTTGACTGAGGTATATATATATATACTTACGTGTCTTAAGACTATTGACAAGTCGCTGATTGCGAAATGAGAATTAAAGGGGATACCGGGTGAGAATAGTAAATGAGAACGGTGCCCAAGTCCGTTGGCTATGCGAATTGGGGGTATTAGGAAGAAGAAGAAAAAAACAAAATTACGTCTGGAATGAATAAACGATAAGATTTTCTCGGACAGGCTGTATTTACCAGGACAGGGGACAATCTTGGAGGGTGAAAACAAATGCGGGTTCACGGTCGCTGACACGGTACGGTATCACCTCCTGAGCCCTGAGGAAATTTGTCAGTCGCCGCCACCCGAGTCAGGATCAGGCGAGGGGGGGAAGAGGGGGGAAGAGGGGGTGGTGAAAGACTTAAGACCATCAGACGTAACTTCAGTCTGGCCAATTAATACCGGATTTCGCAACGTCCTCTAGGTACCCCGAGAGTCTAGACACCAACCGGCTCTAGGTGAGAACGTTGACAAAAGGAGCGGCTGAGCTTGCTAGCCGAAGGGATTCACCCAGGCCCGAGTGCACCGAGGATCGGAAGGATCTACAAGAGACAAGTCTCTGTGCAACCTCAGCTGGACAGGAGTAGATACCCAAATCGTTCATCCGGCATCATCGAACGAAAAGTCAATTACAGTCGTATGCTCCGAAGTGATACGTAAGGGCGAGTTTACAACGAACGACCTCGAAGGCACGGAAGCGAATTAGCGAATCACTTAATTTCGGTTAAACGAGGATTGCTCGGGTAGGTGGGCGGGTGGGTGGTGGAGATGGCCGGTACCCGGGGAACGGGTAGAGACTGCGGTTCATAATAGAGGTTAATTAGCTAATGGGAGATTGTTCAGCCAGGACGGACGACGGGACGGGAGGCTGCGCCGAGGAGTGGACGGAGTGATACGGGGAGAGCGAGGAAGGAGAAAGAGGAATAAGTGGAAAAAAAAAGATAAGGACACCGAGAGAGACGAGAGCATAAGACCCTCTCTCTCTCTCTCTCTCTCACTAATAAGTATTCATCCGTCCGTCGAGTCCGCCTTCTCCTTTTGTACTTCCGCTTCGTAGCATAATGAGTGTGGACAGAGAGGGGGAGGTTGTCCAGCTAATTACTACTTTGTCGTGTCCTATTAATAAGTCGATAATTAACTACGCACCGGACCTCGCCCCAAGTCCCAAGTATTTAAACACGAGCCGAACGAGTCACTCGCGGGAATCGATATCTCAATCGGCAACCGAAGCGCCATCTTGTATGGATTCTAAGGTGGACGTAAAAAAAAAAAAATATATATATCGGCCGGTGTACAATTTTAATTAGCCTAATGACATTTTCCATCGTCCTAATTAAAATCATGATAAACACGAAGATATCGAGTTTTAACGAAGAAACGAGAGTACTGGTGCGTTCCGGAATCTACGGGGTGTCCCGTAAGTATCCTCGAGAGATCGATGCACGTCGAAAGGCCCTCGATTTTCGATCCGACGAAATAAGAGCAGAAACCGGCCCGACGTAAGCCGGACCGCAGTTCGTTTGCTCGTTAAAGCAGCTCCGGGGTGATGTTCGTTTGGTCGACGGGTTCGGCCCGGCTGCACCTAAACAAACCTGGCTCTGGATTTCTCTTGTTTTCACCCAGCTGATAACTAAAGGCTTCTGGCGTCGCCTCTGACCGTTTTCCGGGACGAACGTGCCCCGAGAGAACGATCGAAGAGTCATTTCCGCCACTGCGATTCCCTCGCGTAGGAGCGGGCCTGTGTATAGATATACGTCAAACGGCCGGTAATACGTATTACAGTGGCACAATACGTATTGTGTGTAGGGGGTTATGCACACAAAAAGAAGCGCGCAACATTAGCTGGAGTAAGAACCGAAATGCCAGAGATAATAGGAATTCGCGAGGCTCTCGACTCGAAAACGAGACGTTTCCAATAAATTGGACGATGTAAAGGCGCACGTGCAGTGGAAAAACGAGCGCGACGACTGGACCGGATTCGCGAAAAAGAGCCAATTTCCTGATGCCGATGCAAAACAGAATTACGCTGTCCTGCTGAAAAACGGAGACAAAAAAATCGACAATTTTTTTTTTGCGCGTATCCCGCCTGTATTAATACAATATATATATATATATATATATATATACATATATGTATGTTTATAAAAATTGATAGCGCGTTATTCTCGGCCACGTGGCATAGACAATAGGTATCCCAGGTATATTTTTATGCCGGTAATATAAAGAACGTATCAAGTTCGTATTCGCGTGTCGGAATAAATGGTAGGAGTAGCGCGATAAAATGGAAACGAGTGTAGTTAACCCCGAGACTCGTATATCCCACGTGTGATCACACATGAAGGTGAGTACGTATGAAAGTAAAAATTTTACGATTCCACGTCGACACGTGTTTTTGCCCATATAGAGTAAAGCATTCGTACGCCTAATGAACCAAAGTGTACATAGTGGATATATGCTTTGGTCCATACGTATTGACCACATGTGATACGTACCTACATGACTTATCCTATTATTGGCAAAACGCCTCTGGACGTTTCCACCAACTAACCCAGATATTCGTACAAGGTACAAAAGGGAATAAACTGGCTGGACTGATAGCGACTGTACGTAAGCAAAATACACATATACACATACGGTAAAACATATGGAGGTCGAAAAAAAAAAATTTTGAAAAAAAAAAAATTTTCAAGTCATTTTTTTAATGCCTCGAGGCTTCGCTGGGTTTGAACCTATCCTTGTGAGATTAGATAAAGTCATTGATAAGGATGTCCGATCGGGGGGTATTTATTAGCGAGGCATTTATAAGGGTCGGAGATACGAGGGTGTAATGGTAATCGTGAATAGAACGAAGGGGAATGGATAAGATTAAAGGGGGGTAAAAAGAAGAGAAAAAAAAAAAGGGGGGAGTGGATCTTGTAAGGATAAGGTGCAGTGAACTCATGCTCCATAAGCACCTATTCACATGGAGTTGGATGCTGCGTCGATGCGACCAGCTTATCTTAATATTCTCCTTCACTGATTCCATTCACGCTCGCGACCGGGAAACATTATCGCTTCGACAAATCTACAATATGAATTCCGCCCTGTTCTCTGTTCTTGGTCTGTTACCAGAGGGAGGCTCTGGTAGGAGTGCGCGAAGTCATTGGTTATTGGAATTTTCAAGATAATCTTTTCAACAGATTTATCGTTCGGCTGATTTTAGTTTAGTGGATAGGTATTGTGTTTTGAAAATTTTGAAAAAAAAAAAATTTCGAAAAAATTAAATATACACAAAATTTATATATGCAGCTCGTATATATGACAGCTTATATCAAGTTCCTTGGTAATCGAATTACGAGATGACATTTAACGCTGAGATGAAGTCTCAGTGGTCCACTGTGAGCACAAATCAATTTCACTTGATCCCTTAACCTCTGGGGCTGAAGAACGCTCAGACTTTTAATAATGACTTATGACAGACACGATGATGACTTTGTGAGGGTATATATATGGAAATATATATATATATATACCAGGGATAAGTACAATGCAGTACTATGGACCAACGATGATTTTTATTTCGTTCCGAGATAAGAGGCTGCGCGTGGAATTGACAGTGTGGCTAATCGACAGATGAAAAAAAAAAAGAGTCTGGATAATCAAATACATTGATATTATAATGGCAAGGACTTGACAATTTATTATAATGAGAGTTCGGGAAAACGTCGAGTTTCTTGACTGGATACGGAATGAAAATAAATACGATAATTGAATGAAAACAAAAAATCGTCAAATAATATGAATTCACGTAAATAATTCATGTCGTTCGCGGTAGCTGATTGGTTGAAAATTATGGGAAAAAAAAAAAAAAATTTCATCCATCGGGGATCAGAAATAAAAAAAAATGTTATCTTCGAGTTACGCAACTACTTTTAAAACGTCCACCGTCGATGTCTAAGATTGCAGCTGATTATCGTTAATTGCCAGTTAGCTGCGCGATAATATTCATAGTTAACTTGAAAATGCTGAGCAATTATCAATTATCGGCGTAACCAAGTGCCTCGAGACGTTGACGTTTAAATTCTAGCGGGGTCGATGCTTCTTATCTCTATTAGATGGTAAGGTATCCTGTATCGGCCAGTGGCGTCATCGTGACTCTGTTCGAAATTGACGATTATTATAGACCAAGTGGATCTTTACGACCAGCTTCTCGTGTGTCTTTATTAATACGGGGCATTGAAACGTAATTCAGTAATCTTCGGAGAGCGATGAGCTGGAGCGTGGTTTCAAAAAAAAAAAAAAAAAAAAAAATTTGATTAAGGCCATGAGACAAGATTAATTTACGACTTATTTAATGAAAGTTTTCGATCAGTCAACGCACTCCGAGACCATTGGAATTCGATAATTGCTTTCGAGAACTGAATTTCGGGAATTTTTGGGTTTCAAGTATTTCTCTAAACGGATGAATATCAGAGTTTTAATTCTGGTTGGAATGTCTTTTTTTTTTATACTCAAAAATTGACTATACGTGAAAAAATAATTCATCGACACCTACGATGTGATAATTTTTGGGTATATACCAAAAGGAGCCATTACTCGATTGCACATTTTTTTCTTCCCTTCTATTTGGCCTGTCGTGACGTCACGAGCCTTTAGTCTCCTCACCAGGAAAATTTGGTATTGGAAAAGAAATTCAAATTTCATTACACGATTTACAGAGAATTACCCGACTACGGTACCAACCCCAAATAATAAAAGGGGAACAAAAAATGACAAAGACGAGTCGATCGTTGAAATTTCTAATCAATCCAAAGGGATCGACTTTTGTCAACTGATAGGCGGGGTCCAGTGTTTTTCACGGGACATGGCAGACTTCGTGAACGAAGGGAGAACCAGAAGGTTAGGGAAGAGCTGACTGAATAAATATTGATTAAAGCATGACGGCATGTTCGATTCTATATATATACATATTGAGAGGGGATATGGAAGCACAGTGTGTCTCACCTCTGAAGGCCAGCAATCATCAACCCTTAGGGCTTTGTAATTCGAAGCCCAATTGGTAAGAGCAGAATGTTCTGCATCCCAATTTGCAAGCTGCTTTCGCTCCCAGACTCCAAAGCTCAACGAGATGGAGAAACGTTTAATTTAAAACTGCCCCTGGACCACCCTGACCGCAGTCGACCAGCGGTTTCCTGGTCAGGCCAATTAACCTCGAGCTTGCGACTTGGACTCCTGACAAGATCGAATAGCTATATATATACACAGAAGGTTATTCAAACTATGGAAACACCCGGGGATGATTTCGATTTCCGTACATTTCGATTTCTTCAAATTCATACTCAAAAAAATTTTTCGAGAAATTTCGACAGTGACGAAATAATAATTTGACAGACGAAAGGATTGAGGGTTGACGATAAACAGGATGAGAAAAATTGATGATTTTCCGAACGCGAATGAAGTCAGAATAAAATATTAAAAAAATAAAGTCATCCATTTTTATCTCAGATTTTCCAGCATATTTCTCGTGAACGATGACGTGATAATTTATAATATTTTGATATACGATTCCACTGACAAGGCCTAAGGTACTGAATGAGATTTTTTTTATTTATATCCCTTATAGAAAGAATCGAGTTAGACCCCTGGTGGTCGCGATTGGACGCGAAGTAAAAGTGCGAATTTTCCATGAAAAATGTCGCGAATACCAGATGTCTTTGCGCATTGAAAATCCAAAGAGTCACAATACGCCTCGCGAAATTAGAGCCATTCGTCATGTGGCGCGAGTGCCGCTGGATGAAACTTTTCTTTTTTTTTTTTTTTTTCCCCACGTTGCCGAGAGCCTCCCGTGTTTGTAGGTTAAATGTAAATTGATTCGCTCGAATCGACGTGGGATTTATGGCCCGCGAACGTATTTATGACGCATCCAAAGTGTTAAATCGTTACTGGCTGCGCGCATTTCTCCCCACGGTTTCCTTTCGTTCCATCTTACGAGCGCACCTACCGCGCTATATGCCTGAGCCGTCATAAATGTTACCGCGGCGTTGAAACCCCCGTGGGCGAAGCCGAGCCTCTCGATATTTCAACGCTGAGCTCCGCCGTTTCTGCGACTATCGACATAGAGAATGGAAACGGTTCGAGAGGGGCTTCAGATGAAAAAAAATACGTATACAAAACTTACCATCACCATAGAGGAATCCGAGTCGCGAGAACACAAAGATAAGCAATTATACTGGCGTCGAAAGAGAAAAAAAAAAAAAAGATTTTTAGGCGGTGTCAAAAATGAAAAAAAAAAAAAAAAAAGGATCGAAAGTAATAAAAAGGCCATCGAGAGATTCCGCGTAAGGTAGTAATTAATTTGGACGCCGGGCGTCGCTTTCACCGCGACGAAGTGTAACGGCCGGCGAACTATAAATTAAGCGAATCGTCGTTAAGGCGAAGAGAAGGAAAGCAGGGAGAGAGAAAAACTAGGAAAAAATAAATAAAAAAAACGCATACGCGAGGAAAATGGCTTGACGTCGGTGGCAGCCATGCCGCGAACTCTGCCAATCCAAACACAGTCTCTCTCGGGAGAGTCGGAACGCAACCGAAATACACTCGGGCGACATAACAAAACTTCGACACTCCAGCCCCCCCTACTTGCTGGAGGAAACAGCCCCCCTAGGAGCACTCAAGTACCGCAGGGCTCGACTCTCTCCGTCATCTCTTTAAGTCCGTGGCTTTTGGGAACAAAAACAATATTATGCCGATATCTGCAGGGTCGTTACGAGATTTCAAGTTAAAGTTTAAGCCCTTCCGATAGAACTATACACAGCCTAGTCGAGAAGCCTGTACATAATTTGGAGTAGATCGCCTATAGGATAGCTAAGTTTCATACCACCAAAAAAAAAAAAAAAAAAAAACACGCTTTCCCTTAACGAATTGTAAATTTGTTTTCGTCAACGTAAATATTTAGCACCCAACGAGCGTCGCGTGAAAAGAAATCAAAATACATTTTATAGGTTATGTTCGGTCAGGCTTTACGATTCCCCTCGAGTTTACAAGTCTACCAGTTACGGCTTCTGCGAATAAGGTTATTAGGTTGAAATTCCGCTACGCACGAACGTCGAGCGTCAATGCTTACAGGCAACAAAGAATTTTATCCTAAAAAAAAAAGCTCCAACCTATGCTCAAGTTGAAAATTTAACGTCAAAAAAAAATATAAATCTTTTCATGCTATTCCAGACACCAGATAACCACGAGTCAACCAACGATACGGGACAAAAGTTTTCTACCTGGCATTTACTATCCTCAGAAATTCCCATACGAAGCTCAGGGACAGTCGGGAGTAGCAAAATAATTCCTTCGTCAAGGTATCGCGAATACTCTCGAGATCAAGTGACAGTCTGGACACGTTCCTGGTCCAGCCTCCAAACAAAGGTCGCCCTAGTATCCCGCGTAACCCCGGAGCAACGTTAACCTCCACCCGATTCAGGAATTACCTAGCCACAGTTTTTCGTAATGCTCGCAGCTGAGTTCGACGTCGTAAGAAAACCGTGAAGAATCGGTTGGGAACCGCTGTGGGCAAGATGGCAGGACCTCACATGTAGAGGCCGCGGGGCAACGCGGTTATGTTGGACTCGGACTCCCGCCCCGGTAGTTTCCCATGATTGAGATACATAATCAGTACTCCCTTGATCATACACGGCGCAGGTAGATATCCTGCACGAGGACTCCTCCGGAGATCCACCCTTACGGCAAGATACGCTCGCGTAACCCGACCTCTGCCTGTCTAAATCGCACCGACCCAGAATGCACCGGGCGCCTCGACACGACAGAGTATTAGTATTTATATTAGTTATTATTATCACTTGACCATAAACTCATTGGATTAGTAATATATATATATATTGAACGTCTGCCGCTCTCCCTTGGCCACGTGGCCACAGCGGCCGACGGATGACTACACGAAGCCCTATTGCGCAAGCGCACCGGCAAGGTCTCATTCCCCTAGCATTCGGGTCCATCCCCGATCCTAGTAACAATTAACGTTACGGTATACGAAGACGAACAGCGAAGGAATCCTCGATGAATATTATCGAGGACAAGAAGGTGGTAACGCTCGATCGAGAACGAGAGCGATAAATCCTGGTGAATTAAGTCGTCCCCGCAGCGTCCCAATCAATATTCAATATCCGTAACGTTAAACCGGGTACACCGAGGAGAGACACGCCGGTGACCATTTTATGGATCGCCCTCTCGTCTGATTCCGTATTCCATCCGTTATTTATGCAACGATTAAATTTAATATCTTAATTGGGATTTTCGCGGCGAGTCGCTCCGGGCTACGATTTTATACCTGTGCAAACAAAGTGTACGGATCTGCTTATAATGACGGGTCTCTTATTACTATCCGTATCGGGAATTATCCGCGTCTTATACCCGTGATCCGAAAGTGGCGTCGGGCACGGGTTAGAGGTGAGATTAAAGGAGACGTTATTAGCATCTAATTCTGTTATATTTAACGATACGATATTTTATTGTTATCCGCCGCTACAGGTTCTCTTGCCTGGTAGCTTCGCGTCTTCGAGCAAGATTCCCCTCGATGCAATAAACGTCTCCAGGAATGCCGTTCGGGTATACGAAAGGAGCATCTGGAGCGACATTCTACGCGGCTCGAGGTCCCGATAAGAAAAGTACACGGTGTTTGCGACATACCGACTCGGAAAGGAAAAAAGAAAAAAAAAAAAAAATTCAAAGTATATTACATTTTTAAAGCAAAGCACCAAATTCCTTTGATTATCCGGGAATTTTTCGATTCGCCACGCCCTGTTCCATCTTAAAGAAACTCTTACGAGTAGGTGGAGGACGAGTGGCGGAAGAGGACGAGGAGATGAGAGAAAGTGAAAAAAAGAAAATGAAAGGACTATTGTCACACAAGGGTATAAATCTGCCCTTCTCGAGGATACGAAGTGGCACGCGCCGAAAAAAAAAAAAAAAAAAAAAAAAAATATTTTTCCCTCGCCAATCCCGACTTTTCACGTTTTCCAGAATAAATCCAAAGGAATCCCATTCGATTATGTTACTTTCATATTTTATTCCTGGTATCTGTCTTATTAGACTCTACCCAACCTGTACTGTACCGTATGACGTCATACATAAATTATCATTCCTAAATCGTATGCAACGAGATTACCGTTTCAAAGTGCATCAGAGGGAATTCTCTATGCATCGTATAAAAGATTCGTCTCATGCATTTCGTGCACTCGCATCGATATGAATCCCAGTGCTGACTACCAAAGAGGCGTAAAGTTTTTCGACAGGTGCATTCAGATCGGTGAGAGATAATCTAAGAGTTGTGTAAGGAACGCGGAGAATGGCTGATCGTGTGTATATATATATATATATATACAGGTAGCTTCAGAAGTTTGATTCTTGATATGGTATGGGAAGATAGTATAGAATGGCAGGAAGGATTCCAAGACGCCGCGGCGTCCGACACGGTGATAATTAGTTGAATTCCCGTGGCGCTGTCCGCTAACCGGCAAATTAACCAATAAATACACCTCGGGATGCTGAAGCGAAACCCGAAGCAAGGTGGGATGCTGTTACACGTCGTATTCAACGTCCGAGATGTATCCAAAGAGACGAGAGAGAATGATCGTCCTCTGGAGTTGACGTTTTTCGAATGTCTTGGAATCCTCGAGGGTCCTTTGAATTTCCCGCTCTTTCCTCTCACTGTCCCCCATGCTTGTCTTAATGGACGACGTGTCACATTTGGCCTTCACCAAAGTCCGGATACCGAGACACCCTATGCTTTTTATTTTTGGTCAACAATTTTTGTATTTTTTCATAATGACGTAGCCGTATAAAATGATCGCTTTAGTTTTCGTATGAAACGTTCTGCGTTCAACGTTAATGATTTTTGTATAATAAAATTTGAGGGATTTGAGGGATCGAAATTCGATAGATTTTACCTCAATAGCCAAAAGACAGTTGGTACGTTGGTCAGATAAATCGTTCGTTTTCTTTGCTAGGTCTGTTTTTTTATTTCTTCACATTTTTTTTTTTTTCCTGGACTCGAGATCCTCCATCTACTCCTTTTTTACGAAGTCGAATGGACCGAGGGTCTAGAGATAAATATATGTACTATATCGATCAGGGGACAGTCGACGCGAGAAACTCGTCGAGCGACGGTACTTAACTGCGTGACTGCGCGATCGATTTAGTTCTTCGAAAATGGTATTACGCGCCATTTGTCTTGGGACTCGATCGATTCTCTTTTTGGTATCCTCTTCTCTTTGTTGGGTGAAAGAGAGAGAGAGAGGAGGTGGAGTCGGCTGTGCAAGATCCTTGTACTTTATCGGCATCCTTTTTTGCGGTAACAGTTACCGGCAAGAGTGGGGACGCCAGAAGAGGAGGAGATTGGTCGCGCGAGAATTCCTGCGGGCCAGAAATAAATAAACAAGGCAGCCAGCAACGGCCGTTCCGCATGTAAATTGAACGCATAGAGCGAGCCAAAAAGCATGGAAAACATATATTTAAAACGTAATACGAAATGTAATTTGCCGGAACTAATGTATTGGATATGCTAATGTAAGAGGAGGGACGTACGTATAACGGCGCGAGATCCGCCAGGCTCGGTCTGCACTATGAAACACATAATACAGTGTTATACACCGTCAAGACGCTCCTTTAAATTCGCACGTACGATGGCTGTTTACTTGATAATTCATACTTCTTGAAAAATTTACGTCCCTCGGTATTGTCCAACGTCCATAACAATTTGTACGGCATATGAAGATATGTAGGCACGTACCATTAGCCTTGACAGACAATCGTAAAGAAATATTTGACAAGCGTGTAGGAGAATTCGGTGGAAAAATTCTTAGCAGGAATAAATACAAGTTCCATCGAACGCGGCACGATATATTGAAGTAAGATATATAATAAATTAAATAAAAAAATGTTACACGAGTCATTATACACGCGCAATTAGTTTAATCGGCATTAATCACGGCTGACTATGCAGATACCGTGACTGCTTCTTCACGCATCCCAAAACCCCCTGAGACAACAACCCTTAAAGTAACCCATAGCAGGGGTAAACTTCTTGAAAGTCTAAGGGTTGGACAATAAGGGATACACTGTGGTACAGAGTTTCCAAAGGATCCTTTGTAGCTACGGAACATTGGACTGTACAAACATTCAACTAAAACACACGACCTCCTTTCCAACCTACAAGACGTTCCACTGCCGAGAATTTATGGCCGAGAGCAAATCTAAATAACAGACGTGATAATTCTTCTCTCTTCGATCCAGCAAGAAATTCTACCAGCACAGTATCAAAGTGACAACGAAGTATCAGGTACTTACAAAACGACACGTAGAAGTCCACTTGGCTGCGTGGCGTTGACAGTATCCAGAGCAAAACATCTCCAGTTACGACGCACACCACTATTGAGAGGATGAACTCTGACCCCCTGCACTGTCTGACAATGAGTGCTTGGGGAAAAGTGCAAAAGGGTTGCAGACGTAAAAAAAAGAGGGTGCACAATCCCTCTTGTGTGAAGATCTTCCACTCGTAGTAATTGCTTGTCTTCCTGTCACTTTCAAGATCCCGGACACACTGTCGGCCATTTTAGTCAAATGTACCACCTGACATCTGTAGGCGCACGAGCGTAACTACAATTCCCTAGACGAAGTACACAGGGGGCTACGTTCCGAAATTCACTGCTAGTAAGTACTGCGAGCATATTTACGTCTCACTTAATTGCACGCTGGTAAATAGAGACACGACGATACTCGAAACGTAGTGGTACGCGGTGACAAATAAAGTAGTACGAGAAATTAAAACTCTGGTATAATGCCGTACAATATGCTAAGGGATACGGACAATAACGATAAACGGTCTATATTTTGAGAAAATTACCAGGTACACTTTCAGGTTAGAAACTACTCCCGTGTTCTATCATGGCGAAACTACACAGAGTATCACGGTGGTAAATTGAAAACAAGCTGTAATAAACTTATACGTGTTCAGCGTACAGTAGGTAGCTACTAGGTTGGTAATTCTGACTATATATACGTATATTGCAGTCGCATGCATATAAAGCACAGAATGCCAGCCAGCCCTCTTGGCTACGAATAGGTGAATAAAATGAAACTTGTACACGAACGTGGTGTTTCTTCTTCGTGAGGCAGGAAGGAATGAAGGAAAGGAGGAGAGACAAGAAGTAGCTTTAAAATTTTTTTTTACCCTAGCGAACAGACGATATATTTTACAGTGGACAGATGTGCCGCCGTGCCAAAAATAACTTGGAACAGATTTTAGTGCAGCCACGTTTCGGGATTATTAACGATCTCTACTTGACGCACGAAAAATAGCGGTTTCTGATGTCCGCTCTTTAATTCGCTGCCAGAGATGTGAGTACACGAAAGATTATGGGCCACGATATTCTTATGGTTTTTTTTCGAATCGCGTTGGCTACGTTTGATTGCATTTGAACGTACAGTTGCGTATTTTATATGGTGGGAGATATATGAAGACAATACATATGGACAATTTTTTTTCGTGCTTTTGGGAACTGATAAATAACACGCCTGGAGGTGTATAATTGAATTAAGATGATATATATCCGATTGGAGTTGAAATATTACTCATTAAAATTTCATTTGATATTTTCATAATCAATTATATATGCTGATATATAACCATATGCTGTGTTATTTATTATCGTTTGCTCTTTAGGAATTATGATGTTTATGTCTCTGAAAGGTACTGATTGCTAGTGGAACTGTTATGGCTGTATGTTAGAATTAAAAAAAAAATTGTGCTCTATGAATGTTTGAGCGGACGATACATTTGTTCCTGTGATCGATATTATACTTCATCCGTGACGTTAGATCAAGACGAACCCCCAAACCTGTACCCTTAATAGAGTCATCAGTCATTCTGGATGCGTAGTACAAGAATTGATTAGAAGAATGAATTAAAAAAAAAAATCAATAAGAAAACCATTAGATAAAAAAGATATTGAACCTGTTAGCAGTAAAAACAAAAGTACCTCCCGCGCTATAATTTTCTATGGGTCCAGTTATATTTTTTTCAAAATATAGATATACGTACGCATATATTGTATAAGCATGTATATACAATGTAAGAGTAAAAACTTGGACATTTTCGAAAATTTTCCGTTTTCGATATCGTCGAAAAAAATTTAATTTTCAAAATGGCGACCGTCTCCCAAGTCAGCTACCTATATACGATCGATATATAAAGAAAAGTTAGATGTTTATACAATACTTGGATCCAGATTCTCTTTACTGCCGATAAAGTCGTCGACCCCTATCTATTCTAGGAAAGATAGTCATGCCAAGAGAGCAAAGAGCTCATCTTCTTGTTCGTCCAAGCAAAGAGAAGCGAGCAACACGTTCCAGACACAATGTATTTCGCAAATAGGCAAAAACGACATATACGAGAAGTAAATAAATTTGAAAAATCGTCAAAATAAAAAATGACTGCTCGAGCCAAAGATCAAACCAAATGAAAATTCGCTCAAATCACCCAATACCGCAACAAATAATTTATTATAACTAGTAATCCCTCACTATAAAAAAAATAATTCACCCAAAACTCAAAGACGCCAATTTCGAACTTTCTCCAAAATGAAAATGAAGTCACGTTGCTTCGAGCCATCCACTAAAGGGCGACAGCATGGAGTAAGACTATAGCCAGTATAGGCTGTACGCGTTAACGTTCATTAATTACATGGGTATCGCAGTGCTAATATCTTACTTACGGTAGTTACAGCACGGAGCCATCTGGACCAACGGTATATATCGTATTTCAACATACCTGAAACACGAAAAAAAAAAAATAATAATATAGCAACAAAGTACATTATCTATCTTTAAATATGAAAAAGACCCCATTCGTATTTTGCTCAAAGCATCGTCCCGCGTCTACATATAAATTTCAGCCAAAGAAGTTCAGTGCATTAAAAAGATATAGAGAGGGGATTTTCTATCTTACCAAATCCTCCGTAAGCCGTCTGATCTTCTTTTCTAGACGCGTTTATTTCCTCGAGTCTGATGTAGGATCGAATTTTTTCTAAGTGCCTCCTATCCGCCTACGTCACACGCGGTGCACGTGGGCTTTGACTTTACGAAAAAATTCCAACGGGCAATCGTTATTATGGATTACTAAGTGGTTCAACGATACTCCTTAATGCGGATTAGTAATAAAAATACTTGAAATACGTGATATCCATTAGTGGGATCTTGGGAACCATCGGACCAGGTAAAAAAACTTACCAAGCTCTGTACCACGTATATCCACATACCCTACACACATATAACTGCGATCTGAATTTGTCTTCTGGCATTCGTAGCTAATGCAAGGACGCACGGTGTGGTCTATCATTTTATTAACCATGGGGATTGTCGCGTTATCAAAATAGATAGTAGCGCCAAGTGCACTCAGGCGATTCCTGCTGCCTCCATAAATACCAATATAAGCCAGAGTTTATCTGGACCGTGGATGCGAGTTCTAATGGTTTCGGGTAAGGAACTGATTTACTTCGATTCGATGGATGTTATCGGTTGCATCGGTAACCAAGTGCACTTGCAAAATGCATACCGAGTGCATCGGGTGAAAGTAACGTTAGATATCTATTTTTTTTCTCCACTTGATAAAACTGTTATATTTTTCTTTCTCTTAGCTTTTTTTTTATTTTATATTATTTTGCACAGAAAATATAAAGCTGAAATGGGGGGATTTTAAATTTCTCGAATATTTTTCTCTGCCACTCAATTTACTTATACACAAGATATATACAGACTTCTTGGCTGAAACTTAAAGTCGCTCGTGCCTTAAGGCGTTTGGTTACGTCTTACTTTATGTTTGCGAAGCTTACTGATATTTCGTTCACCCCCCCAACCCCCATCTTTCGAAACTTTACTGCAAGATGAAACACCTTATCTCACACGCCGAGATGAAAAAAGAAAATTTAACGCGGTCGAACAGCATCCAAGACTCTGTCTATACCGATTGCCTGTATCAAAGCAGAATACAAACTTTATAGCGTTATCAATTAAATAATTAAACGAGCAGATGAAAATGATATTTTGATAAGGATAATTCAAAATTTTGTATTCTCTATAATTTATTAATAATCTATATATCTGGGTATAGGAGTAACATTTTTTTCAACATTTTATTACAATATCCTATCCACTATTATGGTCCATCGCAGACTCCCTGTAATCACGTACTTTATTACACTCGTAACATCTACAACGTCTGCATAACCAACATCCCTATAGATAACCATTACGACTTGTCTTTGATTCTTGTCTTTATTACAGTCCTACTTCCCGCCAAGAGTACTTGGCTCTCGCAGCGTAAAGCGAGGAGAAATAATAATAAGGAAAATCAAGAAAATTATTTCTCGAACCAATGAGATAAACTTTCGGCGTACTTTCCAGCCGCCCGAAGGGACTCGGAGTATTCATCAATTTTGAATATTCAACGAGTATCGCACGAGCATGTGCAACGTTTCCCAAGTCATCGTCATTAATTCAGTACGGCGAAGAAACGCGAACGTTTGCGCGCATGCGCGGTTAAGCCTCGCGTAACGAAGACCGGACCGGGTCCGTTCTTTATAGTTTGATATTCCATTGCGTCCGGCCCCGAGGAAGTTGTACGCCGGTAGGATGAATTACGTGGCGAATGTGCTTTCTTCAGTGAATTTATTATGTCCGCCGTTACGTAACAAGAGGGGAAGTTCAATGAACGATAATAAGATAGGTGTGGGTCTTTGCGAAGCGTAGCCATTTAAATCGTATAGAAGAAATAGCCTCGTTGCTGGGCCGTTATAGCCGGGAGCTGCGTACGGCGGGAAATTCAAATTGACGTTCCGAAAGATTAAAGTCTTTGATGGAATTAAAAGGTCTTATATGGACATTTTTTTTTACATTCAATAAGATCGACGCGTGAAACAAGGAATTATATGTGGGTACATCTCGAGTGCCGATAGATAATTTTTTTTTCAATATTTAAATCAAGTTACGCCTGTAATGCCGGCTTAATACGCGGCGACTTGCCCAGGCTTCATCTGCATTTACCGTGTGACACGAACGCACGAGATTTACGAGCGAGTGCATCGAGCGGCACGAATGAGCAGCGATTGCTTGACTTTATATTTATTTTTTTCGTTTTTTTTTTATTTATTTATTTTTTTTTGCTTTAAATTAGACGGCAGACAAGGAAATACAATTACCGTACTGCCCACTGGGTATACTTTTTCCTGCTTTGCATCAAAGTGCTGGTATGCTAAGTTATATACGTATATACAGGTGTACCTCAAGCAATGTTATATAGGAAATAGTTATATGGAAATAGTTAAGCTTGCATAGTTATTTGACTGTGACTCATCAGTGATGCAAGAATGTTCAGACACGTGGTAGATATTGGAGTGGCACTTTGAGGACGATAAGTTGAGTGTCGAAAGGGTTGATATTATTTTTACTTATGAAATTTAATGAAAGTGCATTTTTAAAAATTATTTGAAAATCGAAAAAAAAAAGTTACATGGAAATTCATGAAAAAGAAATTATGGTTGAAAAGATTCGATTGAGATTAACAAAGAATTTTTATCTGAAAATGTGAGTTAAAAATTGATTAGCTTATTTATATGCGCATTTTTTTTTTAGGGGAAATTGCATATGGGCTTTGAGGAATTAAAAAAAAAGACAGTATATGTATACGTATATGCAGAGTATCCTCTTTCAACAATGAACACAATGGGCTTTCGAAAACGTTCTTTATCTTGCAAATGAATCCTATAGATACTACCGCAAAGTCCAATAAAAAAAAATTTCGAATTTTTTTTTTATAGGTATATACTCACAAACGACTTTTCGTAAAAAGATTCGTTTGATAATTGAGCCGAAAAGAAACCTTTGGTAAATGAAACTCCGCGTTCTCTGTTCGCGAACTAAAGAGAATCTCCAACTAAATGTGTCCGGACAGGGATAGTTTCGCAATTCGTACCTATTCCTATTCCCGTATCAATTACAATCGCCGGACGACAGAGGGAAACGTGCATACCGTCCCCGCTTTTCCGGGCTTCCAGTCGTTTTCAATGAAAACAATTGCACCGTTGTATTCAGCGCATGTAGGCAACAGAGCCAGGGTCCACCACGTGATCGGACTAGAAAAAGTCGCAATTAAGGGAGTTTCGTTAGTACGAGGTAATTCAGCCGTATTTACAAATAACTACGAACAACGTAACAGAAGGTTACGTAACGTACCTGGAATACGTAAAGGTATGAAATATCGAAAAAAAAAATTTGTTACCCGAGCCGATGCACAAAATAATCCATAATACGGTGAAGTAAAGAATAAGTAAATTCCCTCGTGAAAATTTATTCCCAGATTTCCCTAGATCTAGTAATTATTTCATAGTCAAGACAGTAAGTGTACAATGCATATACACACGTATCAATCTGAAAATCGACAAGAGTACAGAAATTCAGAATTCAGCTCGGATACTCGATTCGGCGTTAAATACTAAATTCACGTATATCGATCCAAACCGAAATCCAGTTTGGTACAGTCGAAACGAGGCGTCCGAATGGACGTTAAAGCGCGTCATCCACGAATCCGATGATTAATTTTCCAGAGGCATTCAAGGGAGTGAGTAATCCTTGTGGTGGCAGCAAAGCAAGCAGCGCGTAACAAACATAGTTTATAATCTGAGAAATGAATTCCAGGCCTTCTGCTTGAATTCACCGGGTAGACAGCAGGAGGTCCGCGAACACGGGGACCTCACATGGTGAGACACAATGAACCCCCGTCCATCCCCTTTCCCATTCCGATCCCGGCTCCCATACGCCCAGTTCATCCAGTTTCCTAACCAACCCTTAGTTTTCCATAGTACCCAGCGTTCCCGTACCGAGCGAAACTACTTTTTCACCGGCACGAAAATTCCCTCTTCGACTCTATAAGCCAGCATCCGCTTCCTGCTACCACGAGGAACATGACCCCGACCCACGTTAGTCACCCCTGGCGATAGCGCAGTCCCATCGAACCAGTTCCAAGTGGAATTACATAGGCCTGTTACTCGCCCACGATCCCTTTAACAGCGCGATATTGCACATTTCTTTTTTTCAAAGGCAGATTTACAACGCGACGACAATGAACTTGTTATCGGGTGATTTAAACGTCTGTCTAGGTGGTAGCTCGAGATACCTGTTTGACGATTCCCAGTCTCCCGTACCCACCGAGCCCAACGTTATCAGGATACACAGACCAGGACCAAATCGGATCTCCAGCATCAAATAAAATATTCATTCCCATTAGATTCGACTGAAATTTTTTTTTTCCCCTTTCAAGTAAACCCTAAAACGTATCGACGTCGTTGATATAAAATTTTTCTTCTCGCACCCTTTTCAATGAGCTCGACGTCTGAATAACGAATTATCCCGTTTTTCCCTTCCCTCGGGACGTGACCTAGGTAACCCCTGCGCAGGACGCGGTATCAACCAGCTATATTCCCATGGGGGGTCAAACGTCAGGCATACAAAGTTTCCATGGTATCGACATTAGCGTCGCTCGTTAGACCAGACGTCCTCTCGTTTAGAGTCTTAATACTCGTTCCCATTTCCAGGCACGTAATGCCAACTAAAAGGGAACAGGTCCATTCCCACGGGAGTCTCACTCGATGCCAGCTGTAGGTACCCAATCGGAATTGGTTTAACCGTCTCGGCCGGCCGTCATTGTCACCCCCTTAATTTTCCAGCCTGCTCCTTGGACCAAGCATCCGCAGGGTCCTCGCGTGGACCAATGATACCCAGGTTTCTACACTGATCTCTACTTCAGCATCCAACCCAACCTTACCTATTCGTCCCGACCAAGCGACCTCCCGTCAGAAGACTCCATCGCTCTTCCAGGGACATGCCGATGGTCACTCTGGACTCTGGAGTGACGCTCGAGAGGGACCTGTACGTGTAACGAGAGTCTCTATGGGGTCCATATGGAGGCTGAGTAGAACGATCGGGTCAAACACCTGAACGGTATGGGACTGGGAATCCTCTTTGAGATTTCACTGTCACCTTGCTGGTAAGAAAAGTTTTCTAGTTACTTTTAACGCCCCCCTCGTTAGAACAGCATCCAACGATTCTTTGTTCATCACGACCCACTTCACCGTCCCGATAGATGGTTCGTGTTTCGATGGTCAGCGCATTGGTACATTGAGAGGTACCTGTGTACAAGCTCAGCTCAGTCGACCTAATCGATTGACAGATTAGAATGAAATTCTTCTCAGCTATCTTATACGGACTCAAGATGCGTACTGTAATTGTTATGTACGTATGAATATAATCATAGAATTCACTGATGGAATTATTGTATAGGGACGAATGACGTTGGGACTGGTATGCGTTTAATTAAATTCAGAATGACCATCCGGTTTCGTCAAGGTATTCATAGTCCACGTGATTTTCACTCGACTGGAATTTACTCTCTCTGCTCGAATATCGATTTAATTTCACGTGCACTTCAGATACGTCCAAGGGTCCTGCTTTCGGATTCCAGGATGAATCTGAACGTGCAATTTATCTTGTCAGTGTCATACCTATTGGCAGTCACGTGTCCAATGGTCATTCCAAAGGTTTACCATGTTTTTGCTGATCTCGCTCGAGGCAAGAACTGGTCAAGATCGATTTCCGTTCGTTCAACTTCCGGCGGGCGTCTCGACGCCCTGGTTCAACGATCGTGAAACGAGCGTCGCTCTTGGGAGTTGGTGTATCATGAGGCGAGAGGAAGGTGTCTGAGGGTTCAGAGGTCAAAGTGTTCTCAGCTCGTAAGTTATTGCTCGTAAAGGGGGTCTTTGGTCGTAACAAAAGCCGAATGTGAAAAGTGAGCGGAGAGAATTTGTACAAACATCTGTTTTATTCTTTGCGCACGAAATAGGTTAGGGATTGGGGGGAGGCTGGGGGGTTTCTTAGATTTTTGAAATCTACGGGAGACGACCGGGCAAGGGATGGTATCCTGGTGCATTGCGATAGACACCCTGTTAAGAGGCAGGTAAACGGGGATGCATCGATGAACACAGTGTGTTCATCGTTTCCCAGCATCCCTCAGGAGCGGACAAAAATATTTCAGGACTTTTACGGAATCCTGCTGTGACGCTTTTCTTTAAGGATATGCTTGGGTTTGTGTAAGGTTTTTTTTTTTTGGAAATTTTTTTTTATTCTCGGAACCAGCTCAGAAGTGTGTCGTGTGATGTGCGAATTATTTAGGATAGAAAATATTTTTTTTTTTTACGCTTTTTAAGGGTTAGACTTTAGGGGTAAGTGTGATTTGGTAAATTTTCATTAATTTTGTAATTTAGTTTTGGAGAATTCGAGGGAATAAAATATTATGGTGGTTATCAATTTTCAGTCTAGACAAAGGATTGGGACTTTTTAAAATCTTCTCTATGTAATCCATACGGCTTATTAACCACCCACGTATGTAATAAAGCTAGGTGGTTTTCGTAGCTCGAATGTGTTCAATGGCGCTTCAATCGTGGTTATTATAATTTTATAATTTTTCTTAATAATAACGAGTTAGAATTTATCAAATTTTTATATACGAGGTATATATGTATATTATATACGACTATATATTTCAAGGTTAACTCGTAATCACGGTTCACGTATGGTACAAAAATTTTGAGATGCTATAAATTCGATTTATACTTGACCAGTTATTGCCAATAGTCGAAGCGTGAGTTATCGCCTTATACGGATTCGCAACGAAATTGATTTCACTTTTATGACCTGTTGGGTCGTAGCTCCATCAAGAAGCAGTAAAATTTAACACCCTCCGAAGGACCCATTACGTTAAAAATATGTTGAAAAAAAAACTGAAGTCTAAGAAATTTTTTTTTTTTTTCAAATTTCCACCCAATTCCCGAATAAAAATATACATATAAAATTCAAATCTGCTATATCTTAATTATTCAAAATTATATTTTTTTTATCAAATCTCGAGAAAAACAGTCTCGGTTGACTTTCTAAGGGTACAGAGATACTGGCGCTTCGAGGAACGCCCAACCGGCAAGATGAGCATATACATGCGCTGGACCATTCCTCTATTTACCATGACAATGGCTCATAAAACATGATACCTACCGACCCATCCTACATTGCTACAGTCCCATAGTCCATAGTCCCATAGTACAGTCCATGACTCGCAGTTGACTTATAGGACGGCGTTGACTTTGTAAATTGTGCGTTTTGGTCGGCCGACGGCACAAGGTAGGCTAATCTTATGCTTCTTAATATTTCATTAAAAAAAAACAACTGCCGAACGAGTTCAACGTTGCACCCGTAAACAGGGGAGTCGATAAACGTTCATTTATGTAAACCAGACTGAAGCTGGTGCAGCTGATCCGCGAAGGCCGGAAACCGAATCCAGAGGACCCTCGGGTGGGCACTACACTAGGGCACGACACCGCACTTCCAAAACACGGAGAAGATCTATATGCAACGCGAGAATTACACGAGCGAGGACTTCCTATACCGTATAGGAAACACGGCTAGAAAAACTATCAACAAACAGCCCGGGCGCGAAGCATCTCGAGGCGCCTTGATCGGCGTCCCAAGACAGACTGCTTTGAAGCGGTCGATTGGCTATAGTCAAATTCGATAACTAATCACTCTGATTGGTCGAGATCCTTATGGCCGATAACTCTTATCCTTTCCCTCGAGTCGTCCCTTTAAACTAAATCGAGAGCGCAGCTTCTGAGCAGGGTGGTGACCCGAAGGGAACCAGAAAGCAAGAACGTTACCTGTATCGGTAGCCGGAGTCGCCTTGTGACCGTGACTCGAAAAATGACGTCACAATATATATTAGACTATAATTATTTTTTAATCAAATTATAAGTGAAGATATCCATGTATTAGGTGGAATTTCAAATTTACGTAATTGGCATAAAATTGTTTCAATGGCGAAGAGGGTAGTGGGACAAAGCGTAATGCAGGCATCTAGATGGAAATTTAATTGACAAGACGTGTCTTACTTACGTGCTATATCAGATGAACGAGACTGATAGAGAATTTCAGTGAATCACCAGATAAAAGGCTACGGGTTAGACCCAAGGGAGGAACGTGGGGGTTGGAAGTGACGGGGTCGAAACGTGCGTGTCAGAATCCACTTAGAAGCGCGGACGCCTGTGTGACGTCTGGTGACAAACCGGCGTCCGTTTTTTTTTCCCCCTAGCAATTTCCATAAGACACGAGCTATTTGCTGATAATTGATTGCCACGATTGAAAATTAAAAAAAAAAAATGGAGTCGGAGCGAATTTTTTTGAGTCAAAACAAATTTTCACCATATATCGAGCTAAAATTTTTTTTTATTTTTCAACATTCTCACGATTTACCCCGATAATTTTTTTATTACAGTCGCGCCTGGTAACACTGATTATTTTTCGTGTAACAGTAGTATGAGTCACGATCAGATCAGACTAACCGTTACCGTTCCGTAAACATGCCACGTGGGTCACGCGATATTCTTTAACGTCAGCCCCAATGAAAAAGACCAGTTTAGGGAAAAATGGTTTGTCACAGATTACACGTGGCGGTGAAACCAGTTGTCGCGACTTGAAAGTACCGGACGATATAAATTTTATCTTTTCCTTCGAGGAAGAAATAAAAGCCAAAAGCAGGTCACGCAACGTCCTCAAGAAATTACCTTTAAGAAATTTACACGAGGCAAAGACAATAAAATAGAAACGTGAAACGCGTTAAAAAAAACCAATGCAAATTCAGCCAGACCCACAAAAGTCACCTATTCTCCGCTCAAAGTCCATAAATCGAAATCAACGTTTTTCGGTAAACTCAAAAAGAAAAAAAAAAAAGAAAAAAAAATAGTCCAGTTAGCATCATTCGCACCACCCTACCAAAAAAAAATATATATATATTTACCCCTATATGCCCGATCTCTACGTACTTGCACGGATAAAAATAGACAATCCTAATATACCACGTATACAGCCGTGTACACCGCGACGGAAGAATAACGACTGAACACAAGAGCAATTAATTGCCCGACAGGAGTACAAATACGGGATAATTGCCGTCGGAGACGCAACGAATACGTCGACGTTATTGAATGGTTCGCACCGGTGCAATTTATCAGCGGCATAAATTTTGTCGACGTGTCATCCATCATTTTCGCGAGGCTGTCAACCGGCAGTAGGTAGGTTCAGTGATTTCACGAGTTCTCTCGATATAATACCCCCCCCCCCCCATTCCATTACTGCAACCACGTATATATATATATATTTTATTCGCACTCCCCCCCACTTTTCATTTCTCTCTTCCTCAAGCTCTCTCACTTTCTTTCTTTCATCCTTTCACTCCAGCCGTCGCCATCTTTCTTTTGCGGTCCTCCACTGTATAGAGTGTCGTGTACAATGGCGCAATCAATAGTCCATTCTATCTGGCTACAGTCCTTTGTGCATTTGTGCATGTGCCGACGCCTGAAATCTGCCTGATCCGCAACCCGTGCTTTATCCCTCTCTTATTTCGCGATCTTTTCCCACCTCGACTCGATTCGGCCCGAGCGGTTGGCACAGCCGGAGATTAAGTTTGCACAGTAAAATTAATCCACGATTTAGGACGATCGTTGCTAAGAATTTATACGCTGCACTGGGTGCACATTTTTCGTGAGAATAAACGATTCAGTTTTTCTTTAGCCCGCGAGTCGCAGGACGATCGACGTGAGTATTTTTATTGTTCGACTCGATTCAATTCCAATCCCTCACGCGGTCTCGAATACCCAGCGGCATTAGAAAAGCAAGAAATTATCATGGAGCCTGTACGATCACGTAGGTCGAAGAAGAAATGAGCGATTACCACAAATTGCCCGTTTACGCTATATCGCCGAGCAATTCGAATGGTCAGTCCCGTGTATATATCAGGGATACAGCGAAGCACGCGAATAGACGATAAATCCATGTAGAGAAATAGAGGAGAATTTACGATCGCAATGCGCGGCTAAATAGCAGCCGGTATAGTCGCGACAATTGGTCGGACCGTGGTCGTAGAAATTTTATTTCTATCCAGCGTTAACTAAGTTTCGCCCTTTGGCAGAGTCTTCCAGACGCGTGTTCCTTCTGGTGGAGAATACCTACACCCACGTGGGTGTCTCCGCTAGACTATTTTACAATGAGACGTCGATTGGCTCGCTCGGTTCGTAACTATAGCTATAGTACGAAACGAGTAACAAAAGCTACTACAGAGCCACGGACCATCCTGGCATTACTCAAATGATAATGGCAGTCGCAGACACGGCGGTCCTATCTACAAACGCTAATAGAACCCCCCTCCCGGTCCAAGCCCTGCCGCTCTCTCGCGTCATGGTTAATGATCCAATTAGGCGCACTCTATTTCCGCTCGGGGAACATCGTCGGACGCATCTGTCACGCCGAACCGGGATTCGCCGCGCGTCTGATGCACCGAGGACTGAGCCATCTTCTTGGAGTCATAGCAGAGCGAGAGAGATCGTTGAGACTTGGAGAGGCTGTGGTACGAAGGATACGAGGTGTGAGGGGGGGGGGGGGGGGGGGGAGATAAAGATAAAAAAGATGATCACTGTCAAAATTTTGGAAATATATAATTTGGGAAAAATTTTTTGTAATTTTTTTTTTTTTTGAAATTTATAAACGAAATTACGGGATGAAAATTTGAGTTTAGTCAGAGGGAAATTGAATGATGATTATTTGTGCGTCTGTCGCTAGTCTGGATTTTGAGAATGTGAGAGCCAAGAGAGGGGAAAAGGGGAATGGTAGAAAGAGTCTCGCAGCATCCAAAATTGTCTCTGGTATCTCTGTACCGTTATCGTTTGCGGTTTGGTATTCAGAATGTGCGCAGGAGGCTTCTCATGGATTCCTGGTGGATGCTGGAAGGTAAGTGGCAGATGGGATATAGGTTAGGACCAGGACGAGACGCGATAGGGTTAATGGTATTTTAAGCCAAGGACTCGGGACGTGCGTGATCTATATACAGGGTGTATCGCAACTATCTGATTATAAGTAGAAGGTGCGATAGAGGAGACCATGCTGAGCAAAATGGCAGGTTTCAAAATGTTGTACGACAAAAATTGACCAAGCTGTTAGCGATCAAAGTTGACCAATCACAGACGAGCAATAGCTGCAAAGAATTATACATAGTGATAATCTGACGGAAATAAAAACCAAGCACTTGTGGTAAGAGCTAGGGGCTACGCACACATGCTACCGTTACACGGACGTAAAACAATTGATAGAGAGGAGCATGTTCAACTGCTAAGCTCAGGCAGCTCCAGAAAAATGAATTACCACAGTCGGTAACTCTAATGCATTTTTTCGAGCTGTTAAAAAATTAAATTATTTCTTAGCATTTTCTTGATGACTTCGTGTTTGTGAGGCTTTTGGCGTGCTACAGATTTCTCTCGCAATCGAGAGGACTGCACAGGCTCTCTCTTCTCAATAATTATTATGAATAACTATTTGCGGATTTATGATGAAGGATGAAAATAGTTATTTGGAAAGAGCAAGTTTGCCTGTGCGTTTCCCTGAATCTGCACGGAGCTGTTTGCTGTGATTTCGAAGTACAGATGTCTCTCGCTCATGTTCTTGAATTCCTGCTGTACCTGGCCCTTAATTTCTCCGGGACTTTTACCGGGACTTTCTGCGGTACTTTTACCGGCACTTTTTCCGGGACTTTTACCGGCACTTTTACCGGCACTTTTTCCGGGACTTTTACCGGGACTTTTTCCGGGACTTTTAACGGCACTTTTACCGGCACTTTTTCCGGGACTTTTTTCGGGACTTCTTACGGTACTTCATCCTGTACGTTCTTCCGTTCTTCTTACAGCAAGTCTGCCTGTGCATTTCCCTGAATCTGCACGGAGCTGTTTGCTGTGATTTCGAAGTACAGATGTCTCTCGCTCATGTTCTTGAATTCCTGCTGTACCTGGCCCTTAATTTCTCCGGGACTTTTACCGGGACTTTCTGCGGTACTTTTACCGGCACTTTTTCCGGGACTTTTACCGGCACTTTTACCGGCACTTTTTCCGGGACTTTTAACGGCACTTTTACCGGCACTTTTTCCGGGACTTTTTTCGGGACTTCTTACGGTACTTCATCCTGTACGTTCTTCCGTTCTTCTTACAGCAAGTCTGCCTGTGCGTTTCCCTGAATCTGCACGGAGCTGTTTGCTGTGATTTCGAAGTACAGATGTCTCTCGCTCATGTTCTTGAATTCCTGCTGTACCTGGCCCTTAATTTCTCCGGCACTTTTTCCGGGACTTTTTCCGGGACTTTTTCCGGGACGTTTTCCGGGACTTCTTACGGTACTTCATCCCGTACGTTCTTCCGTTCTTCTTACAGCAAGTCTGCCTGTGCGTTTCCCTGAATAATTATTGAGAAGAGAGAGCCTGTGCAGTCCTCTCGATTGCGAGAGAAATCTGTAGCACGCCAAAAGCCTCACAAACACGAAGTCATCAAGAAAATGCTAAGAAATAATTTAATTTTTTAACAGCTCGAAAAAATGCATTAGAGTTACCGACTGTGGTAATTCATTTTTCTGGAGCTGCCTGAGCTTAGCAGTTGAACATGCTTCTCTCTATCAATTGTTTTACGTCCGTGTAACGGTAGCATGTGTGCGTAGCCCCTAGCTCTTACCACAAGTGCTTGGTTTTTATTTCCGTCAGATTATCACTATGTATAATTCTTTGCAGCTATTGCTCGTCTGTGATTGGTCAACTTTGATCGCTAACAGCTTGGTCAATTTTTGTCGTACAACATTTTGAAATCTGCCATTTTGCTCAGCATGGTCTCCTCTATCGCACCTTCTACTTATAATCAGATAGTTGCGATACACCCTGTAGATGGAATCAAAAAGATCTGAAACATGGGTCAACTGCTAGCAGAAGGAATGATGGATGTCTCCGTCAGCCAATTTAATGCTTCGTGTTTCTCAGGATTTGTGGCATTTGTTTCTGCCAGAAATACATCGTATAACAGCATCCAGCTGCGTGTAGGAGACACTTGTGGTTTATACGGGAGAGACGAGCTTCTGTATGTGCAATCGTGCACGAGTAACGAGATCTTCGTAGTGGACTCGCAGCATCCCGCTGACGTTCTTACGAGGCGCGAATGAATTTTACTGAAAATTTTTGTAAACGAATTTGAAAACAAAAATTTCACCATACACAGTTGGTATGAATTTTTTTTTACACATAGTGCATATATCTGTATATATTATTTATGCACTTATACCCTCGAAGCAAAGCATACGTATAAGAAATTTTCAATTGTCAGGCTTATCTGGACCACGATCCGATTATTTAATCTCGTAGACTCAAGGAACCCTTAGACGTCGTAATTACTGCTCCTTTTTATATCATGTGATTTTCCCAACCAGGCAAAACTAAAGCCTGCTTTGTTTCGCTTGGCTAATTTCTACTTTGGAATTTTGTATCTCGGATAATTGCACTTTCAGATGCTGAGATACTGGCACGAAGATTCGCCAATATTTATAAGGTAAGAGCGTCGGCTTGGTAAATGCGAAGGCGTTGTAAACGATATAGATACAATTTTCTTTACTAGTTTCCAACATTTTTCTTTATTTTTTTATCAACCCTTATCGTATCCACGGGGTTGGTTGCACATTGCTACCCTTGGACCTTCCAGGGTATTAAGAGGGTTAACGGCGGTTCGTAGCTTCGCCACGAGCGACGATAAGCACGAGCACGACATAACCCAAGGTATGGACATGCGACCCGCGTGGACCGAGCATAACGTCGCTAACCAATGTTGCAAATTTTTTTTTTATCAAAAGTCTAAAGTTTCTTTCACAGTGGCAAAAATTGTTTTCTCATAAGCGAAAACGTTTCGGCCTTGGGACACGTGAGAAATATGTCCGTCACGCTGCGAACACACATTTGGCATTTCTGGCCAGGCGCCACCACGACGTCCCGTTGAGGTATTCGCCGGGTACCGATGGGTCTACGGGGATGGCTGAACGACTATGTGTCTACATGTAAGAGAGAAAGAGAAGAAAGTCTTGGCGGCGTGCTCGGCTTGAAATGAGTCGTGACGTGCTCACGAAATAGCCGCAGCATGCCTGACGTTTCTACGTGTGTGACACGTGTGCGTTTCGCGCGTAGCTTTTATACGTGTCATTTCAGCGAAGTTGACCTTGGTAGTCGCCATTATTGAACGACGTCAAATCTTACGAGACTTAGGAACCACGATACTCCCAAGATTATGTACGAAAATTATTTTTGTAAAAAAAAAAATTTTACGTAAAATTATATATTTCACGTAAAAATCGTTAAAATATACGTACATGCATTTTTGTTCATAGGCCAGGCGAATTTCACGCACGTGTACTTATGGCATATTGAATATGACTGGGATTTAATAGAAAGGGAAACCGCAGATAAATCGTCACGTATGTCCTGTATCATATGTGGAGAATGAAATGGATGGCGAAGCTCATACGAAATTAGTGGTATCAATTTATAGTTGTGCCACGGAACGACGAGCACCGCGTACGCGAGCGCGATGCATTGTCCTTTGGCCACAATGGCGGCTGGGTGCAAATGCACAGTGATATACCAACATACGTGAACGTGGGAGTGATCTATAGTTGTATAATGAATGCCATTGTATCATGCTAATTTCTAATCAAGAAAGGGGAAGTGGGGGCGTTCGCATGAAAATTGCATCTGTTTCCATCGAGCGACAAAATTTCTCAGTATACTTCCATGCCTGAAAATAATTTTTCAATTTTTCTATGAATGCAACCCTTACTTTTCATTCTTCATAATAAATATATATACACCCGGTATAAGGTCTATAGATCATACCCGGTACTAATCTGGGACCACGTGGAAGGACCACTTGACAGACGTAATAATTCCCAGCGAGACGAGCAAGCACGTTTACACTAGGGATAGGAGCAATCTGGTTGGCAGTGTTACGAGGGTCGTAGTTTATCGGCAATTAATAAAATATGGCAAAAAATTTAAAAGGCGTTGGTAAAGTTTATTCAAAGAATTTCATTTACCTTATTAAATTCTACATGATTTTTTTTTTCAGTCTCGACGAACGAAACGGCTGTCTCTGGCTATTGTGTTGATTGTTATCTTACAATCACCTGCTTAAGCAGCATCAATCTCGAGAGGTGTTTAAACATGGATATTTGCAGTGGAGCAGTGTAATGAAGTAATAACAATGACAGCAACCCCCAAGGTTTGTGCCTGGCAAACTAAAGCCCCGCATTGGGGTTGAAGCTGGTAGCCAGAGGGGGTGTACTAAGAGAGGGTGCTCCACGCCACGTGTCATCATACCAGGACTGACATTTTGTCAATTCCAAGAGGCTAACCCATGGTGAAAAGGAATGGCACTTTGATAAGGTTTTTTAATTATTTAATTAATACGTGATTTAAAAACATAATCTTCTACAATGCACCCGTCATTGTATTGGACGTTAAATTAATTCAACAAAGGGAAGATTTTTGGCAGAGGCGTCGGGACGCCCAACGGACCGTTGGCGCCTTTAGGTATAGTATATGTATAAACCGTAACAATTGAATATCGGTACTGCGGTTGTTACGCTCGAACGCACGAAACTTGGACGTAATCATCGTGAGCAGCTGCTTCGGCTAAGCGTTTCATAATACATTATTCCAGGGTAGTTTCGGTCGCAACCCCTTATTTCGGGCAGTCCCCTATATACCAGAGAGTCTACGGTAGAAAATGACCTGGAACCTCCAGCTATAGGTATAGGGACCAAAGTGTTTCTTCACGGTGTTGTAAACATCGTTCTACCCGGTGGCAACGTAATAACGAGCAGGCGAAACGCTTTGGTAAAACTGGTAGCAGAGCCGGAATGGCAAAGGAGGAATCGGTACGAGCCGATCTTCACACTGGCTTGAATTTCAATATGCCTTTGTGTGTGGACGGGGCATAATTTCGTTACGGGAAAGTTTGGCTGTCCTGGCGTTATATGGAGTATCCGGTACGTGTAAGACGGATGGTAAAATAATTCTCAACGAAGCAGCATCCAGCCTCTCGTGTTACAGGGAATCGGTTAATGAGAAAATTATGAGATTGGATTCATCGAATATATTATATGGGATTTTTCAAAAATTTTTAATTATTATAAAACGTATATCGGGTAGTATATTGTGAATTGATATTTTTCATATATTGACATTTTAAATGAATCTTTGAAATTTCATCTGTCAAATTGTATAGACACCGACGCACGTGGACCATTAGAACTTACGAATACCTATGGACCCAACATTTTTTTTTACTCATCTCTTTTTCATCCTACGCAAACATCTGGTATTTTTTGAGATCAAATATTGGTACAGCACGTGGCACGGCACCGATGTGAACATTGGATGGAGATGCTGTACGGTGAATGGTGAACTGTGAACATTGGATGCAGGTACCCACTTATATGGGACCTTTGAACCCTCTTATAGTTCGCTCTCTTATAGTAACCCAAGTCCCTGTCGACTGCATGTGCTCTTGGCTATATATATATATATATATTGTGACGTATACCGTTCATCGGCGTCGCCTACAAATAATCCGTGGCTGCTCCCAACGTGCTGTAATCAAAGAAAAGATCCGAAGATCTAGTTGTTGGGCGCCAGGTGCGGCTTTCCCGCACCACCATCCCTTACCACGGCCGTTTTCAGGTCTCCCGGCGGCTCAGCCTCAGCGTACTGAAAATGGTAGAGGGGAACATGGGGGCGACGAGAGAGAATTTCGGAGTCAACGGATAGGCGCGCAAAATAATAAAACAGCGAGTAGAATACCGTTCCGTTTATTACCATTAAATAAACGGCGGATTGTACAATACAAATCCCGTCGCGTACAGTGTGTCCTCCAACGGCGGCTCACGACTATTCCGAGTCGTGATCTCTAGCCTGCCCAAGACCTGTCCCTACCTCGGTGTGCCTACCGAATTCGCGAATCCCCTCGCGATCCTAACAGGTCTCGTTGGAGACGAGCCTTCTCTTCCTCGGGAGTGTGCCCTCCGACGTCGGTAGCCACCTGAGGCCTCCGTGTGTCCGCACCACTCCCGCTCGGCTATCTTCTCGCGCAAGCTATTCTCTAAATAAGACCGCTCTCGCGGTACTTACCGAGAACTGGCTGTCCCATCAGTCCCGTACCAAATCCAAATCGTGGTGGCCGTGTCCCTTCCGCCTATCCCCGTGGTGCCGCCTCTCGGCTCCACGAAGGTGTCTATCAAGCACGCGGAATTTCACCCACTCGGCCACGCACTGGCACTAGACCCCACAAAAAAACCGGGAGCCATGGTTCTCTGCGAGAGATCCCGATAATCGCAATCCGCGATTATCCGATAGCTCCGCTATCGCCCGAGCACGGAAGAAGGACTCATTTTTCGCGGTCCGCCGGACACGCGTGTCCTTACGCACGGACTCCCCGCGACACACTCTCTATCCTACCTACCGCTCTTCGCGGTAGGTCAAAAATCAAAACAAACTCCTCTCCGGCGCCCTCCCCGCAGACCCGCAAACCGTAGCCGATCAAAGTTCCCGGGGTACCGGCCGTGCGTCCTGGCGGTTGGGCACCCCTTGCGTGCGGGCTCTCAACCCAAAAGGGTCCTGTGCCTCCGCCGCCAGTCCACTGCTTTCCCCCGTTCCCTCCTCCCGAACCTCGGACCTACGAACTCCTTGGAGATGGAGGCCGGAGGCACTGCCGTGCTGTCGGCAGCGCGCGGAGGTGCGGGGCTCTTGTAACGTGTCGTCCTGACGCCACGTTACAATATATATATATATACAGACACGTTGCCAAGTATTTTGAATCGTGACGACAAAGCATACACAGCATTCATAAATACCGGCTACTGTCGCGCAGATAGAAACCAGCCAATCAGAAACAGATGAAGTCAAATTCCAAGAACAAACTTTTTATCTCAATTTTATCGAACCGATCGTATCCATTCACGAATTTGTAACGATTTTTATTTTAAGCCGCGTTCACAATGTTCAAAATCTGCCCACGACAGGGGCATATATACGAATTCGCATATATACGAATCTGCATACCCACTAGGGATTCAATCGTTATTAATTTATAAAAAAAAAAAAAAAAAAAAAATCAAAACGACCAGTAGTCGTTCCCTTTACGCGAAAACGCTATTGGACGTCGTAACGGCATACCGTGCAAAAATGACGTCATTCCACGTACAGTAAAATCGAAAAACAAAGTATATATATATAAACCATCGAAATGACAGCCGAGCGCGTTACCAGGTATACGAGGACATAAAATGTTTCACGGTTGCCGGTGTTTATTATTACACTTAGCGTCGTAATTCATGCCGGTGCATATCGCGTGGTAAAAATTTTCGCAGACGACAAATAAAATAAAGGACGGTCCATATGAGCGCGTCTGGCAATGAATCATGGCTACACTGTATGGGATTCGTATACGATAATGTTTATTCGAGCAGAATTTTTTTTCACAAGACATATTAGTCTACGTGCTTCGATAATAATACCGGATACATCCACAGTACAGATATACGGAAGTAATCGTTATACACGTATCCTGTTGAACTAGATAAAATTTATTGATTCCCGCCATATTGGATGCTGCAAATATTTGTTAGGACATATACACAAATAATCCTACAGTATTACACGTGCGGATACTTATATAATTCCAACGCCAACACGTGCTCAGGCAACTGTTAATTCGTCAGTTTTCTTGTAAACACACCACAGTCCACAGAGACACTAACGAACTGTCGCGCCCGTAAAACATTCATGACAGATCCCAGCGTAATCCCCGGTGCATGATCGGAAAACCTAATTACGATGATAGGGCTGTGCAATCGATCCCGATGTAAAATCGGATTACAGCAGTGCTTGGCAACGTTATCGGAAACGAGTAAACAGGCGGATTACAGTCCCGTAGTATTGCAGGGGTAGAATTAACAGAATCGACGTACAAGCTCGAGCGAATATACAATATACACGTATATATACATCGACGTATTATATTGGTGATAAAAAATTTTTTTTTTTCGTAAACACCCTATAGAAAAGTAAATATCGTGGAAATGGGATAATATATTACCAAGATATATCCCGTCGGCCAAGAAGACATCTTCGCTTGATAAATTCGCAAGGGACGTCAAAGTACAAGGAAGGTCTCTCGGGGCCGCCTACGTCATGGCTTTGTCTCGAGACGTCTCGACGGCGACGCCGGGATACTCGTGGTACAGATTCTCTAGGTAAGACTGGGTAGCCCCCGCGTCGCGACGCCATGCCGTGGGACGCGTCGCGATGCACGGGGTGCATTCCATTAGATCTTTTATTCCACCCCGTTAGATAGGCCTTTGTGGCTGGGAGACTTCCGACAGAATGGACCAACGAGGAGTCTCGTGTTGGGGAGTGCGAGGAATAAGGTGGGCCCCCTCGCGGGAAGAAGACGAAGAGTCATCTCTTTGTGGTCGGAGCCCTACATGGAGATGCTTCCAAGATTTCATTGAGGCTTCTTATTTCCTATAGGGGAAACAATGTTGGACGGAATGTCAATGGAAGCCGGTGGACGGTGTAATTATCATTGGCAGGATACATTGCTGATAGGTGGTATACTATACGTGAGTATTGAGTGGAGCGATTGGGATGTAAATATATCTTTGATTGAATACACCGAAAGCGAAGCGCAGGCTTATTATCTTGAACGGTAGTCCAGGGGGCTGATATGTGAATTACGTTGGTGCTTTATGAACGTTTAAACGTAATAGAGCAATTATCTTGAATAGAACGGACGTAAGTCGGAGTTAAAGTACGTAACGCGTGTGCATATGCATACGCGCCGGGTTCGCGTCCAAGGTGAAGGAACGAATGTTTATTTTACAGCTTAAGCTAATTGTATATCTTGAGGTATGGAGGTTCTTGCTGCATTATTATGCAAGTTCGATGACCCAAGGACGAGGAGCTCGCACTGCGAGAATTATTTCCTTTTACGTGTTCGTTTGCTGGGGATATTTATGGCCAATTTTTTTTTGACACGACCAGGTTTTAATGTTACCCCGAGTAAAATTCAAAGATCATCCTCGGTTCTGGGTGACTGTTAAATTTTTTTTGGAAGAATTCAAAATTCTATTTGGTCCATTATATGACGTCATTATATAAGACACATAGGCAAACTTCAGGATTTACAGTCCCTGTTTCAGGGTTAATCGTTTCTGTTGGCAGCTAATCGGGATGGTCCATTGAATCTGTCGAGGAGGCTGTGCACTTTTGAGGGATGAAGAGAGCAGGGGAAGGGACTAGGGATTTTTTTTCCCTAGGGCCAACGTCGCTGATTGGCTCTTTCAGCTGGAGGACCCTCTGGTCGTTACGTAATTTTGACCGAGTGAAATTTTTACGAATCGATGTTTTATTTACAGGCTATCCCCTTTCGAAACGCTGACCTTAATTTTTGTTTAAAAGTGAAAACGGATATTCGAGAGGGAAAACGTGTGCAGGAGGATTCTGAAGTTCGACTGGGACGCGTGGATTCGCACTTTGCCCTCGCTCGCAATTTATTCGCCAGTCTGAAGAGACAGTCCTCTAGTGGCGGCATTTTCGAGTTGGAAAAAGTGGTTTACGCATGTTATAGCCCGGCAGTTCTTTAATAGGCTTCCTTTGATCTGTACACGCTCGCTTTAATACGCTTCTCAGCCTTTCAGCGATGGATGAAGTTTGTTAGAGTGCGTCCTTTGAACTGAGTTTGGGGAAAAACGAATATCTATATTTTTTTTTATTAGAGTGGTATGAAGCTGGTTGGTTTAATTAAACGGTTGGTTCTAGGTTTCCGTGACTTTAATAGTAGCGATTAATAAATAGGGTAAGAAGGCCAATGAAACGAAGTGGGACTCAATTTTGACTGGGCTGGTCCGGATGGAGATTCGTATACGGTCGCTGCTGCTAGGTCGAAAAGAAATAGTAGACGTTCGGTGCTATAGTATTTTCTCTCGGTAAAAAAAGTCGTTAGCCTTGGTCAAAGAATCTCATCGGGCAGGTCTGGTTACCTTTGTATTAAAAAGCGATTAGGAACGTTACAATTAGAGTTTGGATCAGTTAACTCGGGAGAATCCAGCTTAGCGCCGACATTATATGGTTGGGAAGAATAAGTCGCTGGCAGCAATTTCTATTTTTTTTTTCTCAAAGAACAGTCGTTATCAAATGTACCTATTCCATTTAGTAGTGGATATCTAAACTGCTTTACTTTGACTATATTATTTTTTTCCCAAACCGTAACAGCGAATAAATTCGAAACTAGAAACTTTCTAGTTCTTAAAGCCAACACGAGTAAATAACCTAGGGACATTTTCTCCGTGTAATGCGCACGAAAATTTACATGTAAACGAGATTGAAAGCACCGGTGCAAACGACTTTGCGAAATTTAGATTGCAGTTCGTACATTGGCAAGTTCCTCGATATCCAATTCGCAATAGTACCAAATTTTACAAAATGTACAACATTACGTACTTCGCGGAGTTGGCAAAACTTTCGAAAACAAATCACCCCAGAAACTTCTCTCACGGTATCGCCGTCGCTATCGTCCACGTAGAAATTTTGCAAATTTTTTTTTTAATCACCAAAATTCTCGTACAGTCCCAAAATAAAAAATTTACCAAGGCACCGATGATCGCGTAATTTCCACCAAAACACTAAATATGTATAAATATAAAAATCACTAGATTCCCTAGAAGTGATGGATCACCCTATATCCAACACCTATTACCCATCTAGAAACTGAAAGGCCTATTCACACACACGCACCGTATACCCGCAAACCCTCTACATAATATAACCATAGAGTTTGGGTCGCCTGAAAAAGGGAGTATATCCAAACGGCGACAAGCGCAGCGCCAGGCGTCCACAACGAACGAGCGTTAGGCGCGAGTAGATTTGTTTGACACGGCGGCACCTAATAAAAGATGCTAATATCGTTTAGTATCGTGCAGACGCAGACGACGAATGCGTCGGGAGTCTCGCGGCTGGACTTTAAAGAATAATAAAAAAGAAAAAAAAAGAAAAAGAAAAAGCAAACAAGAAAGGTGCCGAGTGACACGTAACACATGCAAGTCGTAACCGGCCACACGCCGTATTATTATTTCACTATGGCGTCGAAGCATGTCCAGGCGAGATTGCAACATTTCCACGAACGCATCGAGAGTCACGCGAGAGGCGAACTGTCGCGCAGTGGCTTGTGAACGATTAACGCTTTCGTCGTGGCGGAGGATCGCGTCATGGAAATTCGCCATCAGGCTTCACTGGCTGTCGAGTTAATACTGTCGTAGGAATGAAAATTTCCCTAGCGAATCCGATTACTCGATGTCTATGTTGCGTGTATATATATATATATATATATATATATATATATATATATATAAATATATCATTCGCTAAGTTCCAGGACTTTTTTCGATACGTATTGGCAAGTTCCAGGACTTTTGTTACTTCCAAGACAGTCTTGGAAATTTTTTTCTGGGAATCGTAAAGTTCCAGGACCATAAAGCGGCATACACACCGAATTTTTCAAAAAATTTTTAATGCTAGATACTCGGAGTTGTGATGGGCTAAAAGATGAGTTTCGTTAGGTTAGTTTAGCTTAGAATTCCAATGCTGTCACACCCCAAGGTTTAGTTTTTTTTTTAAAAAAACGCATTCGCTTGCCATTGTGGATGACCACCGTCCTGGAACTTACTGTTAGTCACGTTTATATATATATATATATATATAATTCAAGTATTACTATGTATTCCCTAGCCTCTCAGAAACGAGATAACGACTGCGTCTGCTACTGGCGATGTAATGCTGACTTGGCGTGTCGTTTTCATAGCAGCGACTACGTATTCCTCCTTCTGTGAGAACTATTAAAGGCGGACTGAGTTCGCATCCGTTACCAACGTTTCTTTTGCTGCCGCAAGACTTTCCCGAGTTTACGTACAGACCTTAAGGTTTACGAGTATCGGACGGGCGACAAAGCCTGCTAATGCTTAAGGCGAATATCGATGAGATCGACTGTAGACTTTTTATTTTTTTTACAGTTTCAACGGATTTCGTCAATACTATTACCTTCTAATCTTATTACGCGAGTTACTGCGTACGGGGTATACGATAGTCGTTCCGCACGCCGTACAACTGGAGTTAGTCGAAATACACTGTACAACGTAAAATCCAGTCTTACGTATACCGCGACGTAGAAATATATCTTTTTTTCTTTCTTAATATTCAAACCCAACATGGCTGCGGTCCCTTCGTAAAGCAGAGCGAAGACCAGGAGACGGTAGACGAAATCAGAAGCCTCTTATGGATGCAAGTAGGTGGAAGCATTAAGAAAACGTGTTGCCCGTCGTAAACGGCTTGTTGGGAGCAGTCGTAACGTTCTCGAAATGTTCAATAAAATGCTCCGATCTAATTAGCCATTGACGGGGTGGGTATAACCGCGGTGAAAAAAAAAATAAAGATCGGAATGCACGCGCGATGCCGGGGGGAGGGGGGGGGGAGGACGTTCCTTAGACCGCGGATCAAACTGCGCCTACGTTGCCTGGATTATCTTGATTCTGCGTTACGATAGGTCGACCTTACCTGTGTGCTTCGCCGTGTATTACATGAAATTACACGAAATTACTTCGACTTCGAGAATCTGATTTAAAGCCTCGTACCCTTAACGTCAGGTTTAAACGTCGAATAAATTAAATCCAATAAGTAGTCTAGACGGCGATATATATATTTGCATACTAATACCGTAGAATGACAGAACGTCACTACCGTTGTCGATGATACTGAAAATCAGATGGTATATTTTTTAAAAATTTCAATCTCCATTTATATTTTTCCAAAATAAATTCCACCTGTCCATCACGTAAATTCGTGACGCAATCGAAATCTGCATACGCGCAACGTCTTCTCGAAAATTTGTATCTCAGCACCGTCAATCGAATTTCAGTGACTGATGACCCCTGTCCACGTGACGTCACGACGATCCGTCATACTTTTTTTTTCTTTTCCCCTTGTAAAAAAAAACACCATGAAAAATATCCAACCGTCCAGATGAAATGCTTGGCAGGACGATAAGAGCTGCAACTAAAGCTTAAGTTTTGCCGCTCCTAACTTTCAAGATGGAGTACTGGCATATACGAGAGACGGGCATATGCGGAAGGGAAAGTTGGTAAATTTCGACGGGGAGATTCGAAAGAGCCAGAGCGAAGGATCAATTGAATGGAAGATGAAAACAAAATCCTGTATAAATCCTCAGCAGGAAAGACAGCATCCCGCGTGAAACCCGAGAGGCCGATAAAACTTGCGTTACCCTGAGGATCCTGATAGGGTATGAAACTAACCGCATAGCAATACCAATTATCTATATCGAAAGCCGAAAAAAAATTTTTGTAAAAAATTTTGAAAAAAAATTTTTTTTTCAAACATCTCAATCTCCCATCTTCTCTCCGAGTCCGGAGCAACTGTTTGCGTTGGCGTGCCTGACTCTTGTTTGACGAACGATTCGCCTTCGTTGCGCAACGTCGGTACCGGACTCTCGTCTCGGAAGAAGTTAATTAAGACGCAGAGACTGTTTTACGGCCGCTGGTACTCGCCACCGAAAGCTCTTCGGCGTCGTTTTACGAGTATGTCCCGGACGTGACCATCAAAGGACGTCTTAAGCGTGCCATAAGCAATACGACACGCGACGACGCACAGCATCGCGTGTCGTGTAAATTCACATGCAACAGGTCGTTATTTAGTACAGCGTACGCAACAATTGGTACACCGGACATATCAGTCGTAAAATCAAAAGTCACCAGAACACCATACACAGCGAGCCCGATACCCATAGTAAATATCGTGCTGCAGGAGTGCAAAATTTTTTCCCCCAGATTTTAAAATGACGAAATTACGGTAACACGGAAAAGGAGGAAGGAAAATGGGCAACTTGACGAATCGGTGACGTTGATGGGTTTTGCTCGTGGTACCGTGACGTCACTGTGAAAGACGTAAAATATGTTGGAGTAGGCAGCCTATTTATGGCTCCCATAACCCATAAAGACTCAGACTACCATGGAAGCCATGACTCCTCCTTTATTTTATTGGACGGTGTCACTTTGTCATTCGGTTACGGAACGTATAGCTACTACCTGGTCGCCTATGGCTGTAACACTTGTGTATACTGTATATGGTTGTCACGTGTGTACATATGTGGATATATATATGACGAAGACCAGGGTCATTACTTGGGACCGAGTTGACGAACAATATATACGTATGTACCATAGGTATACCATTAAATTTTCTGCTTTGTCCTTTAAGTCCTTTACGATCTCGTCTCGATTTCGTATCCCGTTGAAAGTGGCTGGAACGTCGATGGCGAACGCGTGCGCTTTTAACGTTGTCGTGAATCTTACATTTTATATTTCTTGGCATTCTTTACCACCCGCCAGGACAATTTTACATACTGGCTACTCTATGCTCGTTAGGGGGTGAGAGACTGGCGACTCGTTTCAAATTATCAGGAGACACGTATCTCGGATGAGAAAGAGTTGAATTATTGTTACTGAAGAGAGATATTATTTTTGGAAAAAAAAAAAATTATCAAAATTTATTAATCACTGTGCAATTTTTTTTAACACGGTTTCGGGGTAGCACGTTGGGTTTGGACGGAGCCGAAGTTTGACGAAAATTATTGCACGGTATAACGGGTGTGACAGATATTTTGGATCAGACTGTATAATAAATTGTAATAAATTTTTGGAATATTACGTGTATGTGGTGGGATTTTTTTAGGTATTTCTTTTATGCACGGTTTTACATTGTACCGTCTGTATCTGAGAATTTAGTATTTATACAGAGATATATATACATATGGTATACGGTATGCATAGACCTTGTTCAATCGTCCCATATGAAACATATAAGTTTATACTCGTGAAAGGTAGAAGTATTTTAGATGGTTTATTTTTCTTGTGGATTCTTTCCGTCCAATAATAACCCAGGGAATAACCACTCGTATCCTCTCTACGTGACAATTTGAAAATACCTTTTAGCATTGGATCAAAAATCATATACCACGTAATACGAGACTTTAATAGACCCTCTTAGCGTAGAAATAATAAACACTTAAACCTCCCCAGAGAACCATATTGAAAGTTTCATAGTGCCGAAAAAAAAAAAAAAAAAAAAAAATGGAACCAGATTAAAAAATCAGTATAGTAATATGCGTTATCAATTAATTTATTAATTTTGTGATTATACCTTACAATAAATATTAATTAAAGATCAACGGTCGATCGATCGATCGACGTATACAAATTGATTGATTCGATCAATTCGATGGCAATCCAAAAGGTTTTTGTTCGTCGAAAACTTTTTAGTCCCAAAGCCTAAGAATCTTCAAGAGATAATTCATCCCAGCATCCGAATCTTTTTATTGCGCGTCTCCGCGCATCACCTGGCGCCATGACTGATCGTCGTCGAATAAAAAGTGATAGATCCATATCGAGAGATCGAGAGATCGATCGAAAGGCGTGCCAGGTACAGATCAAAGGCACGACAAGATTCTCACAGTCACGCACACACGCCAATTTGCGAATTCCGATGGGATGTCGAAAAAATGCAAAAAAAAATAACCAAAGCCAGAATCGCGCGTATCAAATGGCAAATTATTGGCTCGTTATCGATCTTTACGTTTTATCAGATCTCGTAAAAAAGGTTTTGTATTTATCTCGTTACTTTACGACTAACGAAATACGATAGCCGACGGGATACAAGAGATGGGTCGCCCCCATCGACGGTCTGTGCTGGACGACACGAAGGCGTCGCGACGCTTCCAAGAGGAGAAGAGAAGCCGACGCTCACGCGGCGCGTCACGTGCTTCGCGTAGGGAGCTAATTAAGCAAATATTCCAAGGGATCATCCTCCACCACCATCCCTTGCGGTCCACCCGTGGCCAAACTCCCGCGTACAAAGGGGATGAACGCGGTTTCGGATGGAATTGCATAGAAAAAGGGGAGCAAGTGGTATATACATATATACATACAACGTACAATAAAGTTTCGTATACCACATTACACAACTTGTATAGTTCGACCCAACCTGCCACCACCAACTTCTCGCGTCTTCGTGAAGCTACTTTGTTAGGGAGGTCTTAAGATAAAATAAAAAAAAGATAAAATAAAAATAAATTATCTGAAAAGTCGATAGGTTTGAAATTTTGTGAATTTGGCAAAAATGAATTTTCTGAAAAAAAAAAATTGGCCAAATCTTTATTGAAGTACCACACAGTGGTTTGATTAAAATTTTGAGATAAGGATGCAGACTGACGGCAGATGAAGATTTGGTACATTCATTGGAGAATCTGGGCGGCCATGGAATAATCGGCCGAGTTGGGAGTAGAGAGATCTGTCGGTCTCTGCGGATCTGGTAAGCTCATCACATTCGAGCCAGTGGCGTCTGGCTCGGAGCCAGAAACGTACGAGTCCCTATGGTGCTGGATACGCCTATGCGAATATGATCTTGTTGTGTCTGCAGGATCGAGCTTTGGAAATACGCTGACTGTGATAGCGGCTCGATAATAAACAGCTGAGATATTGTACGTACAGCAATGCCAACGCGTGTAGCAAAAATTGCGCGTTACAGCTGGAGCAAAGTCATTGTGTAAAATTAAAAAAGAAACAAATCCCGCAAAAACAACACAAGATCGTAACGTTACGCAGTAGGCCTATGCGAAATATAAATATAAATATGAACGATCGATCGAAGTTAATTGATGATTAATTATATAAAATAATTAAAAAATTTACTTCGGATCCCTTATTGTTATTTTTAAAAAATTTTTATATGACAATTTTTTTTGATACTAACTAAGGCAGCTGTATCGGAAATTCTCATAGGACGTACCGAGATGGGAGATTAACTTGGTGTCTAGAGAAATTAGCCTTTACTCGCTACTGCGTTAATGAACACATATGTGATCCGACACGCCTGAATGTGCACGTGTGCGCAGTACTCAAAGTGCTAAGTGTATCCGTGTGGGTGGTTAGTCGTTTAGCAAAGTGAGATCTCAAGAGGGCGTCCCGACGCATGTAATCTAAAGACGGGATTTATCGCGACAAGATATATCTATAGTATCGCTAAGATCCTTAAGCCTCAAGACGTCGCTGCATGAAAACGCGTCCTTGCAATTCTATTTTGCGATATCGATTCTACGTATCAGCGAAGTTCCTACTAGCTTCAAGATTTCGCTTGATTTCGATAAGATGAAAATTGATAAAAAAATTACGTAATATTGAAAATGGTCCATTTGAAAATTTACCTCTACTCAAACTTCATAATTTTTTATATCACCTATAAATGACGTCACGTATCGATATCAAATCGATAAAATTGGCAGATAATTATCCCAAAAATGACTCAAAATCCAAATTGACCTGAACCACCGGGTACCAGACAGGTTCCAGTTACTTCTCACATTAATTTGTATTCCCAAGACGACGACTCGATACCGGAGCGTCGCGACGCTCAAGTTGCCCGTCGACGTGTCAGGTGGGAAACCGCAAGATTTTCCATCGAGAAGACGAGAATGTAAATGGGGATGCTGGGATCTTATTTAGAACGTCAATTTTCCACCGCCGGAAGAGATGCATCTCCTAACCCAGGTCGAGATCCAGTCAGTCTCTTATCTCTTATCCATCTAGCGGATATAAAAGTACGAATCGAGAGGACGATTTCCCCAGTCTATTGGCTCTGGGAAGCTCGAGGGTGACATCGGGGAAGATCATAAACCGCATTGCGTCAGCCGATTCTCAAGAAATCGACGTCTAACCTTACGACCCTCGACCGATTCCCCTCCGAGACCTTTTTCCCCAGGATCACGAATACACCGAGTTTCGCCTGAGATCGCAACCACCTTCGTTCTCTTCCTTCTCTCTCGCAACCGCCTATGGTGGCAGCCTGTCCTCTTTCGCACATAAACTTCCCACTCCGTAGCTATCATGCTCTCGACAATAGTACTTTAGCCGTGCTGACGCCTTTCTTTCCAGGTCGATAACTTCCCTTCGACTATTCGATAACGCACATACATATATATAAACCAAAAGATTATACCAGCTTAACAAAAATTGCCAAAACTCTATATGAAATTTATTATACCAAAAGCTATATAAAAATCCGCAGCGTCCCCCGGAAGTTGGTTCGAGTTAATTTTCGCGAGTTCCGAAAGTTCACGGGCGCACCGACTGGATTATCGTTCGCTCAGGTCCGCGCGTGACTTTCCTCCCGAAGGCAGGAAACGACGCCTGTTCCCCCGAGAGTCTACGTAACGCGACGTCGGGTCGCGGCCATAGGGATCGTAATCCCTGTAATTTATAGTGCAAACGTAGCCTTACCAAAACGGCCAATAAGTATCGATATATCGATACTACGAAACTCAAGGCGTTCGCGATTGGCTAAGCCACACGTGCGCGAACGTAGTCACGTATCCGATACGAGTATACGAGCGTTACGTAAGAAAGACCCTGACGAGGTACCTATACCGTGCATGGTAAGTAGCATCGTGTAAAACGGACTTCGTCGTGTTCTCTACCTCTGATTAAGCATTACGATCGCGAAAAATTGCACAAGGCACGTGTATCTCGATCGAAGCTACACGGCCTAATGACAATAATCCACGTGTAAATGATCGACACGAGGACGATTTTCTCCGAATAAATAAGCGGAGTCTCTCGCTGCGCAAATCAAAGGACTATTAATAATCCGGGCACTCGCCACGCGTGTCCTATTAGAATGTGAATTAAGCGCTTCGTCGGGAGTGCCGGCAGGGCGGAATTAATATACCGATACGCGACGGCATAGTTGATCGACAGAGCCCGTACGACTACGTAACGATCCGGGCTAACCCACGTGGCATGGTAATTATTTCCAGAGGTCCTAGGGAATTTCACCTGGGAAAAGATGGAGGTGCCTCCAGTGGGAATAGAGAAAATACCTACCATCCGTTATCTCGATAGGGAATTCTAGGGACTTTTTTTTCAAACGACATTTCGCACACGTCGAATCCCAACTGCATTGGTAAACTACGTGCTGGAATTGTATGCTGGTTGACTGCAGCGATGGGATGCTTTTTTTTTAATATGGAAAAGTTAGAGGATTTTTATAATGATCTGGACCTTTTAGGATACTGTCCATCGGGATTGAGAAGTCGATCCTGAAATTTATTGGGTGGTTCAACGTCAAAGCATTGTTGGATCCGGTAGCAAGTATTTCCTGCACTCTAGTGGTATAGACGGTTTGGTATTGGTACTCCTGTTGTTACTGGTAGAGTAGAGCTGCTATTGGTTTTTGGTGTTGGTACTCCTCTACCGGTATTAGATCTAGACTCTTGTGGCGGATATCCGGGTTGGTCGCTTCCGCTTGAATGCACGTTGCGAATTAATATGTAGGAGAGGCAAGTGGGAGGCCTGTGCGAGACTCTGGTCGATACAGCATCACAATGGAGACACAATATGGACCACCCGGACGGGGACAATTCTTGTAGTTCTTTATTGGCGATCGATTCGCTTTGTCGGAATTTTCAGAAAGAGCAGTATTCCTTATCTTTCTTTTTTTTTTTGTATCGCATTTTTTATACACATTCTTTTTTTTTTCCTTTGACAAGATCCGTACGCATTTTTTTTTATTATTGTCGCAGACTTCCCACACGCGTCTTTCTTTTTTTTATATGAGATTATAGGCGTCGAGATGAATTCGCAAAGTTTATCGGATCGCGATAAATTTGATTTTTCGTTATTATCCCCGTGGCTCTTGACGTCGTTCAACTTTTCTCATTAATCGTGGAAAACTTGACGGTGCGAACGTTCCTTTAGAGAAATCATATTTTTTTATGGATTTTTGGAAAAAAAAATTTTTTTTACTACCTTTATCTTCGGATTCGATTTTTGTGCGTTTGATGAGATGATTTTTTTTTTGTATGAATCATCCTAACGTCTATGACGGAATTCTATTGTTCCAGTTAGTTTGCCGAGCTATTCGATTTCGCTAATTAATTTGGGTTTTGGGCCATTGATACGGATTCAATCAGTATCTTGGAATTCGGATTATATTCTAGGGTATTTTCGACGTTTCCCTGGTCTGGGATTCGAGCAAAGCCTATTGACGTAAACGGAAAACGTCGCTAATCTAAATCCTCTGTCAATTTCGTGACAACATCTGATAATAATTCCCGATGACGAGGTACACGAGAGAAATGAGCAAATATCTGCGAGATAACTAAAAAAAATAATATCGAACACTATCAGCCAACTATTCAAGATAAATGAATTTTTACGATATGGATAAAATTCTATACATGCCGTAAGAATCCAATTAGAACGCGAAGATCGATAAAACAAAAAGTAAATATATATAACAAAATTTAAATAAATTAAAAAAGAAAACAGCTCTGCTTTCTATATTTCACACTCGTATGATTTCATACGTGCTTCACGTGTGCGTCGACATGCAACGCTGGCCTATAGCTCCATGCTTAATGACGCAAGACCGGGCATATAATTGCCTTGTTATCCGCTCATGATCGCCCTCTGGCTCATTCGCATAAATTCATCGTGATTTCTTAGGCGTCCATTCGCCGAACACACTTCGCTCAATCGACGTAAGAAGTTGCATCTCCGCCATCTGCACTCGTTGCACTTTTCCCCGTAAGTAGTCGACAGATTTACGATGAGCTGCCACTCAAACGCATCCCCGTACCAACCGCCAGTACGGAAATAGAAAAAGAGAAGATATCAAAGATCCCGAGATAAAAATATCGAATCTGGAATAATTTTTCAAAACACAAAAAAAAAATGATAAAATAAAATTTGAAATTTTTTTTTTAAATTAACAAAAAATATATATACGCATACCAATACACATAAAATACGAGGGACGCGAATTCGATTCTGATCTTGTTCGCAGGATCAAGAGTGACGCAATACAGTGTCTCTGGACCCTTTACGGTTGGCCGTTCTCCTATCCCGAAGAAACCATAATGCTTTCGTTACGCCGGTGGAACGGCAGATGGCGAAAGAGGGCGTCGAAGAAATATGGGAGAAGAGTGTCGGTAAGCAAGCGGAAGTGGGAAATACGTAGATGTACGGCGGTTGCCGAAGAGCCGAATAACGCAACTTTTACGGAACTCGTAAAGCCCTCTTTCCGTCTCCCTCTCTCTCCCACTCGCGGGTACAGCCAACCCGGTTCCTCGTACTGATTCCTTCCTTCCCCTATTCACTCGTTCCACATACAGTCTCCCTTCATTCTTTCAGACTCATCCTATTCGGAGCCACAGGGTCAGCCACCCATTTTCGTCTGTCCTTCTCTCCCTCGCTGCTGTAACTATATACGTGTATATAACCCACCTACCTATCCACTACCTATACCTTCCTTTACCCTATCCCATATCCTATCCACCCTAACCTGACTAACCTTATATCTTATCTCGCATTCATAATCTCACCCAGTTCCACCACTGCATTTTCGCGCTCCACCGACTCCCTAGACATTTTCGCTTTTTGCACGGGTAATGCATTTTTCCCAGGATTCTTTACTCTACCGCGCACCTAACCTTACCCTCGTTCTCTCTATACCTTCGCACCGACACGCGGGTGAAAGGGCAAACATATTTCTTTCCTGGGAATTCGATATACGAGTGTTCCGGGTAGATTGCACTTTTCCAATATGCCGGATAATCCTTGGATGGGCGCATACGATTTTTTTTTTGTAAATCACTATATATTCTACACTGCCTTACCGTAGTGTTACGATCATTGATCGATTTAATGGATCGTTAAAATTTTTTATAAAAAAAAAAAGTCACCACGCGACGTTATTTGTATTTGAAAAAATTAATCCTCGTCAAACTGACGTCGTTACTCACTCGATACGAAGCTAGCGAATTATCTTCTTTTGATTAAGCGCATCGACATACCTGAAACAGAAAGGAGAGAAATTTCAGGAAAAAGAAATGGGAAAGTAACTACGGAGCTGCAAGTGGGAGCGAGTGTAACCTTAAAAAATTGTAATCGTCCCGGAATGCAAATGGCTACCGTTGGAGTAGCTTAAACGTGCAATTCGTCAGGTCGACGGGAGAAAATTCAAGAGATCCCGGGAGTCGAGTTTCCAAGAGCTAATTGCACGGTAGAAGTGGACGAAATGAATAAGCGCACTCGGACGTGAGCTATGGAAATATCGAAACAGCAGAAAACTGGTCTGGCCAGAGGGTGACGAAGGGTGGGTGGGTGGGTGGGGGGGGGGGATGATGGCGAACCTCCATAAAGTCCCATTCGCCGAGACAAGCCGAGCGTGTAAAATGACCGGAAATAAAGTTTGACTGCGGCCTGCCGATGGTCTCTGCTGCGGGTGATTATTGCCACTGGAACAGAGTGACTGTGACGTCACAGGTGCGAGTAATTCCCAAGCACGTGTTTCAAATCCGAAAAATTACTGGACCATATCTCTATTTATATAACAGCTAGGAAAAAAAGATAGAACGGAAAATTAACCATTGATTTTAATCGATCAGGTTAATATTACGAATTAAAAAATAAAGTAATTTTTTTTTTAAGATTTCATCTCCCTGGAATTCGTTCACTTTAGGGGTCGGTGGGGATGCCACGTGCACGTGGGTGTCTCAGGGTGAGATTTCTAAGTGAACCTTGTAATTGCTTTGGAATTAATCAACAAAGTGGCATACGTGCTTCCGGAGATAGCAGAGTCAGTGGTACTGGATGCTGCGATTAAGGTGGCTACATTCGCCAGGGATTCTATGAGGGATTATTGCCGGAAGGACGATTAATTTTGTGAGGAGATAAGAGACGGCCTTAAGGCTACCGCCCGGGGAGGAAAGAGATATTAGCCATCCGTTCTCTCACCCTGGGATCAGTCATCGACCCCTATGCGCCACTTGCTGCTTATCTCGAATGGCAATTAGTGACGTTACAAATTATCCCCAAGTATCTACCTTCGGCTTCCGTATTTCCGTGGTCCAGGAGAGACGTAGGAGTTTTCGAAAATTAAATTGACAATATGACAGTCGATAACAACTTCCGGTCTCAATTATAACTACCCATCTTCGGGCAAAAGTTTATTTTTTTTTTCACCTTCAAAACTCCACGTCAATTTATACGCAGCTACCGCATGAAAGATTTAAAAAATTTTTTTGCAAAATATTTTTTTTTGTATTACTAAAGTTCGAAATCTGACAAATTTTTCTTATCGACCGCAGGTCGCCTGTTAATTGAGGGAAAAAAAAAATTCGATGCCAGCCACATAACAAAGGTACTACACGCTTCGTTAACGTTCTTCCTTTGTTTAATCGTCTAACGCAGCTTCCCTAGTGGTCCAGCGAAAAAGCTCGCAAGCTCCGCGTAATTTGCAGGCGATCGCGCGCAAGTAATTTTGGCAGGTACAATGGGCTGTACGCTGGTAGGCGATTCATTAGCGTCAGGTAAATTCCTCGAATTCCGAGTCAAGACCTAGACGGTCATTATACGGCACTTCTGTGGTAACGCGGAGCCAACCCTTCATCTCCGGCTTATCCCACCTCTCACTGATTCCAAGTACCAGCATCCCTGCTACCTCTCGCGCGGTCACAGTCATCGTGGTCGGGGTTAATTAAAATACGAATCTACACCCGGGGCCGATGTCGATCGAGATGACGCGTACAAAAACAATTCTTCCACATCGTTACTCTGCATCTCAATTACATAATGACGTCTGAGATTCCGCTGGACCCGAAGACTCGATCGATAAAATAATTCCGACCAGAATAGATCCAAGAGATGTTACGATCGGTGATTCAAATTTAAGATAGTATTTTTTTAATTTTTTCAAAATACTCGATCATCAAGATCGATAGGAAAAAAATTATTTTTCAAATTCATTTATTGCCTAAATAAGACTCATCGAGAATAATTCAAAATTGCTCGTACAATGTATTACCCGAGGGATGAGAAGATTTTGCATATGCATGCATCCCAGCATCCCCCTAGCTTCGTGGATACATACGAACGATACTGTGGTCCATGGCAAATCCCAGGAATACCACAAATTGATACGGTGGACCAATGGCACCGCATTGTGGGTTACCAAGGAAGAGGCTGACTCGACTATGCGTGACTATGTACGTACAAGTCACATATATATATACAGCATCCCTGGACCATGCACGACTGGGTTTATTCAGAGGAATTTCAAAGACGTCAAATACCGTCTGCTTCGATCCGCAGTAAGATGAAGAGGAAAGGAAGAAAAAAAAATGTTTGAAAAACAAAAAAAAAAAGGCGAAAGAGGAAGAAGATGTAGAATGGCAAGGAAGCACTGCTCGACACCCACGCGATGGTGTGCATAAATTTGCGCGTCTCCCGACGCCTTCTCGAATTTAAATCGATGACTCCCGTGACGGGTGAGGAGAAGGGGGGAAGTAAAAAAAAAATATAAAAAATCCAAAAGCAATCGGGAAAAATTTTTTTTTAACCCGCCGATATACGATTACGCGTAAGCTGCGCACGATTCTTAATTATTGCGTGAGTTACACGTATAAAGTGACCGAGATGAGACACGTGGGAAGCTGAGTGTATACCGGACTTAATTAAGACCCGTTCCGAGCTTAGATGTTAATGTATTTGGGTAGGTGGCTGTGCAGGGTGGTGTGTCTTGAAATATTATACCGCCCTATGGACTCTATGGGATATACGAGTATATATATAGCTAGATCACGATCTTTATTCTTGGAAAATACAAGTGGGTCTTGTACGTGTATGTAGGAGAAACACCGATCTGCCATTTTGTATTGCTAAATCTTTTGAGCCGGAGGAGACTGTGAGATTATATGGATTAAATAAATGATTGGTGAATTCAAAATGGATCACGTATAATTAAATACGATTTCTATATGATCGGTATCTTTCCAATCAATATATACAGATATGTATATCCAGACGTATGTATGGTATCTGCATGGTATACCAATGGGTGCGACTACGATTCTAAGGAACCAGTTGTTATTGATCTCATTAAATAAAACGGGGTTGACAGCAGCCGAGATAAGAGTGATTGCCGCATGACGTGGGATGACGTTAAAAAAGAAACTGGGACCCCCTTACGTTAATGATGTACCAACCTTATGGAACTATTAAATAGCTATCTTAATAGCTTGTCGGGACGAATTAAACTATCGTTTCAAATTTCGAGCTCGATCATTCAATTGATGAAAAGTTGAATTTAATCAATCGATGGGTACAGAGATATTTTAATCCTGTACGATTTAATGGTAAATGTGGATTTATGAAATTGAGATAAAAATATGAAAAATATAGTAATTATCGGATTCTGTGGATTTCACATAAATACTGGAAATCTTTATCGGGATATCTATGGGGGAAAATTTAAATAGCGTTAATTGGGCGTTACAGCAATTTTCCAACATCCCCAGACACAGCATCCCATCTCGTCCGCATAAAGTAAGGCAAATACGTGAACGAAGTTGCGAAAGCGCTTGTGCAACGTGAGGGCTCGAGAAGTCACGGAAATCCCCTTTGGGATTCCCCAGGGAGAGCTTAGTTATAGAGGGGTACTCTCCCCGAGGAGTAAGGGTGGTCCCTGTCAGGAAGCAGGAAGTTGCTTGTACGAGGGTGAGTGAAATTCGAAATATTCCATCGCCGAGAGGATTTTGGACACCCGGTATATGTGGAAGTGAAGAAAGAATATATAGATATATTTAGTAGGTGATAGAAGGAAATGTCTACGACTGATAAAGAGACACCCCCTACGGCAACCCTTAGAAGAAATTCCGGAATGAACCCTGGAGAAAATAAATTTTCCAATGTCCAGATGAAGTACGGTTGAGAAAAAATTAAATTTCGAGTATCAAAAAAAATTATCATTATCAAATAAAAATTACGATAAATTCATCTCGCGACTTTTCATTTGACAGTTATGGGTACAGCCACTCAAATAAGTAATGGGTGCAGGCATTGTCTCGAAATCAAGACTGAAGTAATTCAATGTTACTTATCAATCCTTTAATTCCCACTAATAAAAACTATCAGACCACGTCGTTCATTATAATTCCCCATCTTTCTAAGAGTCAATGAACCATTAACAGCGTTACGCGTCATAAGAACGGATATTGGATATTAACATTCCTAGGTTAGAACTTGGTTCTGCTGGCATGAGAAATACGTGGTAAATCAGTATCCATTCAAATGGTCAAGCCGTGACTAATTATCGATACAATAAATTCTAATTATACCAGTGCATGTATATATTACATATATACATACAATATACCCCACTTATGAATTTCTATTAAATAAAAAATTAAAAAGTGCAAAAAAAAATTAAAAATTTTTTAATTACGTCTTTCCATGCATTTCCATGTAACTAATCGCTCATAACCCCCCACACAGGAAATGATCGATGGATTATTTTTTGGGTCTGCCCCAAAAGTATCCTCGAAAATTTTTCGGAATGCACGTACGGTAACAATTTTTTCCCCTATTTCAAGAGAAAAAAATTTTGAAAAAAAAAAGAAAAAATTCCCACGTACAAAGTCCCGGTTAATTTTCACGCTCGGTCCCTGCTCGAGCGACGCATATAATATTACACGCTTCTTCCTCCGTAAAAAGACCCGCGAGGACCCCGTGCCTAAGTGCATTAACGAGGAATGCATTTCTTCGGGATGATGCTGTATCCGTATGCACGCATATCTGTATCTCCCACTTTCTTCCATTTCTCTCCGCGTGACGGAATGACCGTACAGCACGGCCCGTTACTAACCCCCTTTGCGTGGGACGTACGTGCTCTGCCCGTTGGCTAGTAAAAAATAAAAAATATATATACTCCATACCTGCAGTCTACCGTACACCATGTGTGAAGATATACATACGAGAAGATCTCATATGGTAACCTATAGCATCCACGGGCTCGCCCGAGACGCGTGGGCGTCGCTCAAATGGAAATTTCATTGCCAGGTATATATTTATATATATAAGCGTCGCGACGGTAGTTCGCTAAAATTATGCGTCCATCGTATGATATATATATATATATATATATATATATATATATGACTATATGAGATTTTGATACGGCTTAACAGTTCTGAGTGATTCAGTAAATTTTTACGGTATTCAATATTATTTTAATTAAGTTTACAGTAATTCCTACTGTAATTATAATTTACCTCATTTTCCCTATTGCTTGGAATTGCTTCGCGAAAGGATTATACCGGGGCGCCATATGTGAGCTGGAAACTGTACGGTGGAAAATGACGACGCTGCCGGCCGTGCGTGACTGCCAAAACTTTCCTCGTATATTTTATAAACTTGCTTAACGAACATTGGGAGTCCTCGAGTATGTGAACCTCTAACGATCGTTATGTGCGTTCTAATTAACCTGCAGTTGCACGTGTGCGCCAACTTGCATACATTTATAATTAATTATTCAAACCAGATGCAACGAAACGTCATCAAGACATTTTGGGTTGACTGAGATCGTCGTTACGTTCGTCTGGGAAGATGCTGAGATGAATAATTTCAGAAAAATTTTTTTTTTTTCTAAAAAATCTTCATTTAACTCGAATAAATGAATTCACGCGTGTAGATCGCACGATAGGACGACTCGGTCGTTACAATTAATTACCTGCAATCGTTACGTTACGTATTCGCCTTGCTGGTCGCGTTCGGTTTGCTCAGTACCGCCTACGACTTTCTTTGCCAAGCGAGAAAGATATGAATCTTGATTTAATACAGTGACGCTTGCAGAGAGAGGAACCTCCCTTATTTTTTTGTATATTAGATTCAATGATAAGAAACAGGTAAAGTCCGAGTCTTTAACAAGGAACGCGGTTCATTTGCGGATCATTGATTAATTTTCCAATTAGTTGGAGATAAGGGATCGATCGAAAGATTAATTGAATCTTCGACGAGCTACTGGCTGTAAGTATTTTGTAAAGTACAAAAAAAAAAGTTTAATAAAAATATTGCTGCAAAAAGAAAGAAAAATAAAATTTTCGTCTACGTAATTCGTGTATGGGTTAGGAGGATTTTGAAAAAATAAAAAAAAAATAAAGGTTCTCGGAATTTTATAAAAAGAGCAGAACGTTGGTTACGGGTTACCTTCGCCTCCAAGATCCACGAATTAGAACGAGCACGCGAGATTAAATTGCCGCCGAGTAATTCCAAACACGAAACTAATTGGTTTAATGGGTTAATCTCTCTGGAATTACGTACGCCGAGATAATTTCCCATGAAAGTACTTGCTATGTCATATTGGTTCTAATGTCCGTCGAAATTTGAATTAACGTGATTAAGGACCAAGGCGACTACCCGGTATCTCGATATTATCCAAATTAATACGATATCTGCCATCTTCGGAATACACCCCGATATACAAAACGAACGGCCGACCAATTCCAGTCGATTAAGTTTCGGTAAATTTACGTCCGATATTTTCAGGAGTCGGATGGGTCGTTAAACGTCATTCAGTGGCTGCTGCGCGACGCACTGCATTTCCCGGGATGATAAATCGCTCGCAATCAGCCATAATTGCGAGCACGAGTATCGATTAATCGTAATGCAAACCGTCAATTACAAGACCCGTGCGTAATCTCGGAGCTGAATTTATATAAAAAAAAAAATGCGTATCCAGCGCGTCAAGTGTACTTCGTCTGGCGATAACAATCTCTTGGCTGGCAATAATTGCCACGGACAGTCGGTTACGTAATTTCGTTGCGACAAAAATACATCGAGAAACTTTTCATATTTTTTTTTTTTATATAGCGACTGGATTTGAAAATTTTTTTATTTCCCAAAAATTTCGTCCCATGGTCACAGCACGTTGATTGGCTGTACGTAGGTATTAAAAATTTCTAAAAAAAAAATAATGCACCAAATTGCATCGAATCGAATGAAGTTGGGATTGAAGTATCCAAAAATGCCGAAATTAATCGTTGGATAATAAATATGAAAATTCCTATTGTTTTCGGTATAACAGTCAATAGGACGTTTAATGAATCGAACGATTCAAGTACAAATGATTGGCTAGCATAGAAACGTCTCCAAAGTGTCCACTCGAGTGCTCCGATAATTTAAATCCGATACGACAAAGATCAAATAAGCTGAATACTTTCGATTTACGAAATTTCACGAACGAAACCAATTTTACGCTTTTCGTTTCAATTAACTCTCGAATACAATTACGTGTAATACGTTTACGAGGAAACTCGATGTTTTCAATCACCAGCTGGGACCAAGTGCGATTGGGTGAAGAGGCAGAGAGTCAGAAGGGAGGATACGCAAGATTAAAAAAAAAAAAAAGAATTTACAAAAAAACAATATTTAACCAGTCCACCAGATGTCTTTCTGTAACATTAATCAATAAATCGATTTGCGAATCGATCGAATCCCAATACGCGAACAGATTAATGGGCACTCGACGACTCTATCGATCTTTCGTAGAGCCATGAATTTTTGTGGTCAGGGAAAAGAAAAAGGCAAATGACGTGGGAAACAAGGTAAAACCGTAACCATAGGCGTAGCCATTAGGCAATTCAGGCTCGTAACGTGTAGCTGACACAAGAGCAGACGGTAGCGTGATAAAGCGGATCAAAGCTACAATGTATCACGGTCTGACGTAGTAACTCCTACCATAAAAAAAAACTCCATAAAGAATTATCCCCCCGATACATTTTGTTCTTACAGAGAAACGATCCTCCTTCCAACTGTAGACAATGGTTAGAAAGAAAAAAAAAAGTACAGATAGTTTCATTCGAGATACTTATAGGCGTCCCACGACGATAATATTCAAAGAAGTTGATAATAAAGAATAAAAAAAATGCCTGAATAATAAAAGGAGTCACCCAGTAAATTCTTTTGACCCACTTACATAACTGCCATGGGTTTTCAAAGGTAAAATAATAAATGCCACCAATGAACCCAATGGACAAATACTTCAATTAATAATAATTATAAAAATTGTCATCCCTCGAGTATTTTTTTTTTTTTTCTTAAAATGTAATTTTTTTATCGAAAAATATCAAACTGGTACAGGTGGCCCAATTTTCTACAAAGGTCGTTGAACTCTCTGTCAAACGAAATGGACGGACTGTCAGGATGATATCCAGCTTCCCAACGAAACAACACGCGTATAATGGAAAGGACAATGAAGGCTGATCCTGGGGTCGTGTGTGTATCTGATCCAATGTCTCGGAGGGTCGCGGTGATTGATCGCAGAGAGTAACGAACCGCGACATCAGCTCCTGTCCGTTCGCCACTCGACTCGACTTGGCTCACTGCGGCACTTTGGTGCTTCAATCCGTTTCGCTCCTCACTTCAGCCGAGTCGCCCCGACGTCGGCTCCATATCCCATGATCCCCCATCTCTCGGCTGCAGTGTCACGAGGCACCTCGGGTTCCCTGGGATCGGTCAGCGCCACCACTCGAAATACCGTGGCCCTGTTATCGTGCGTCACCCTAGTCGAGCGAAACTGGTCCAGGGAGAAATGGCAAACCACCGGAACTGCCCGATATATTGAAATTGGTCGGAGGATAATCCAGCTGGATGGAAAATCTCTAACCAGGGGAATCCCCGGAGTATATAGCCAACGGTCCCATACAGTGTCGAAGTAGAGGTTGAATAAATTTTTTTTTTGAAATTTATACCAGGGTCAAAAAATTTTTTTTCAATTTTTCCAAAAAAATTACGTGAGAAATACTGTGGGGAGTAACTTTTTTTTTTTACGTAAAAGTCGGTACAGGCATGCTCCGTTTGGTATACATATGTATAAGTACGTTTTAGAGTCTGTGGTTGGAAGCTGTTATGGGTATCTTAATAACGTGAGATCCTTTCGAATCGACGATTTTCATGTTCAGCGTGACTTTACGCAAAAAACCCGTTGATTTATTCGTGGCTGGATATTGTTACCGCGCCTGGCTATATATCTACCGGGTGAAATTACTTTCTTGGAATCTCCGTGCCCCGCGACAGTCACCCCGTCATCTAAATTGCCTGCCGCGCGCTGCGCCTGCGAAAACCAAACTTTTACTCAATGTTTACTTAGCAACTTTCGTAAGTCGCTCGACGGGCAGCTCTCTCTCGTGGACCGAGAGCGAGATGAATCTTTGAGGGGAGAAGAAAAAAAAAAGAGAAAAAATCTGTCGGAAACGCGCGTAAAGCGAAGAGCGAGGGACGCGCATTTATTTTTCCCTCTTTTTCATATTTTTCTTTTTAATGACCAGACTGAGATTCCCAAACTTTTACACGTTAATTCCTATCGGGAGACTCGCGACGTAAATGATAATTACATAAAAAATATTCATGAAAATCGATAATTTTTTTTTTTGCTTTTTTTTCAAACACGAAAATTTTTATTTTTTTAACCAATGAAAAAAAAATTAAATGACAAATACATAAGGCACTATCACAGTGATGAGCACTGATAACGGTAGCTATATAAGAATCATTAAAATGAAAATCGTTCAGTGAAATCAAGAACCATGAATGAATCCCAATTATCATTGATTGCGTCATTGTTAACAGTTAATTGAAACCCTTATCCGGAATCGACCATTTACTTAATTGACTATCAGTATGTAAATTTGGGTCAAACTCGCGACAATGAAATTTCCAGTCTCTCCAATTCCAAGATAATCCGTTCTAGTAATGATCATCGTGTCACTGATTACCCATTTGCCTAATGATAAAAAGTATTTCTCCTTCGCTCTTGCTTCTATTAATTATACACAGACGTTTCCTTGCTATACCTATTGTAAATTTATCACGCAACCCAACGTCCTATTCATATACCTATACCTGTACTCGGTATACCCACAATTTATCCTGCATGTACAATATAAACGCATGTTTGGTTATTCTTATCAAAGGATATAAATAATTGTCTTTTTAGTCGACGGCATCCTCTATATCACAATTATCTACAGCGATAAAGCTACAGTAGAGGTAAACGAAAGTTTCGCGTGTCTATCTACTAATTTATTATTTTAGCTTGGAGCAATAATGTATAGTTTGTGCCATTTTCACCTTTCATATACTATACATATATAAGGAGCACGATTATATAGCATCATTAGATTAGCAGCGTTGGGAGTATCGGTTTTCAGTGTAAAAAAAAAATACATCACCATCTTACAGGAACGAGGATCAAATTCGCAACTGACAGTAACGAGTATTCAATATCCGTTTGCAGTCTTCTAAGTTTCAAAGATTCGACAGGTGTTTCCCGACTGTACTTTGAAAATATTCAGGTCGATTGGCACTTTGAGACTTTGTATCCTTTGATATGTATTCGAGACGAAACGAAAGTGACTTGACGATACTGGAAGAACTGAAAGACGTTTGCAAACATACTTGACACCGTTTCACGTGCCTTTAATGTATCAGCTTGGAGTACATTTTTTACTGAAAAATGGTAAACTGTTTAAATAATTAATTCAATTAATTAACTGATTTTTGGATAGATGGGAAATTATTTTTATTAGTGATACGTGGTGAGGCGTAAAAAAATATATGACATGTGCCATACGTGGTTTTCGTATTGGATCATCTTGAGGCAGTACCTGGATTACAGTACGAGGGGTGAGTTGTGACGTATTGCGCAATCTTAAAGGAGGCTGAAAATCTACTAAGCCGATTACCGTCAGGCAGGTATAAAATTTCTTCAAATATTTTTATATCTCAGCAGTCAAGATATGGACCACGGACTTTTATCGGGTGACCGCACGAGAAAATGGAACTACGGGATAATACGTTGTCCCGGCACGTTAGCCGTGACATGACGTAAAATCAAAGTTACGGAAAGACCTGTTCCCGACGTGATACGGAAGAAAGTGATGGGAAAATCGTGAAAATAAAAAAAAAAAACGTCAACTCTCAGATCCTGAATTACGATATCAGGATTTCAAACAAAAAAATCGATCAGACATCCCCAACAAAAATTTTACCTCCAATTTGCACCCTGGTCACAAATAACCATAAAAAAGATCACAAGCGTTAACGTATATATCTATATATATATATGCTATCCCATACAGGGCAATCTCATTGGATCTGCGTTCGATCGATCAATAGATGCACAGCATGCTAAATAATTTTGACTCATGAATTTTCGTAATAAAAAAATTACCGAACAAGTTACAGAGATAAAGAAATTTCATAAACGATACCGTAAAGATATCACGTAAATTCGACCTCACGTAAAAATTCATCCCCTATATAAAGCCATAATAATATATCCATTATCGCGCACCACTATGGGGGTACGTCGATCCCCATACTATTTTCAGCCGACGCAATTCAACGAGTCCTACGGAGATTTATGGCCGTCGAGTTTCAAAGTACCCACCGCGAAAATAACTCACTTACTGTATATACGTATATATATATACAGTATAAAAGCATGCGTCCGTATTACCTTCTTGGCTGCTTAGTCACAAGCGGATTTCCTGAGGCTTTCCGTAATACATATGTATATCCCAGAGGGGAGTAAGCGACGACGCCATGCGACTACTTTAATTTGACCTAATTTCGGCAGGAACTTGACACCCAGAAATCGGGGCAGCACCGTCACCCTCCCTGACGAGCGTCACACGAGAGCATGGACGCGCCTGACGCCGACTAACAAAGCAAGGTTAATAATATCACGTATACAGTGTACCGTTGGAAATTCAAGTAGCCGTTTTCTGACGTCACTATATCCAATCAATTTTAATTACCACAGAGATTAAACAGACAGCTGACAACCGGCACGAGAAACTAGTCCGAAATCATCACGGATTGACAGGGTAAAATTTAATTTCTGAATCACCCTGTATAACGCGGACTCATTAAACTTCGCCAGGTAGTCACGTTGCGTCTTTACGAACGCATTAATTGAGGCTTATCGGATGACACTTGGCATCGCGCAGGATCGATTGCCCGGCTGAATCCGTCACCGTGATAAGGCCCACATACGAGACCGAGCAGAGGCGTGCTAATTTACGATATTTCAGAACGCGTATAAAAAGATAACAAGATTTTTGGTTAACAAAAAAAAATTAAAAGTGATTAAATTTACTCGTGAGACTAGGTACACCCGGTGTATCCCAGAGTACTGTTCGTTGCTGGCGACGAGGATGGGACGAGCGACAGAGGCAGAGGGAAGGAGACACCGAGAGGAGAGTGAAGGAAAAATAAAAATAGAAGGAGAGAGTGGTATGGAACTGTCACAAAGAGCAAAGAAGACAACAGGCTGAAAGACATTGTTTATCGTACAGTCGTATATCTACATCCACGCTGACACTAAACCTTTATTACAGCAAACAACAGCATCCAGTACCGTCACGAAGTGCACAGCCCAACGTCTCGAGTCTTTCGCCGTAACGTCAGTGTGAACGCACTAGGTAAATAGGAACCTGTGTGAACAACCCCTGTGTATTCAAGATTGCGGAGTTCACATGCGTGGAATCGAATTTAGGGTATACAGTCACCTATGGCTGTAAAACATTTTTTACTCGTATACACGTACAGTATGGAAAGCAGGTGGTTTTGGTTAAAAAAAAAAAGTGAAATTTCGCAAAAACCCGGAGACTAAAAAATTTATTGGCATTACTTACGTCGATAGGTAAAATGTAACGTGGAAATTTCGCGCTAACGTTACGGTTAGTGTTATTTCCCTCGGTTGGGTAATTTCGTGAAAATAGGCGTAAACCAGCGCCAACGCCAGGTCCGTTGGGTAATCGTAGAACCACGACGCAGTTACGATAAAGGTGGTTTTAGGACTGTCTGCTTGAGTAATGATTGCGGTTAGGATTCCAATAGGTATATATATGTATAGGCTATCGCTACAAGTGAGAAGGGTTAGGCGTATCGTAAAGGTTCTTGTCGATGGTTAGGTTGGGTAATACATATTTTCCATGGTAACGTTACCATTTGACGCGTCATTAGCAGTTGGTCTTTGCTACGGATCGAGTGGCCATTTATGTATTTATTTTTTTTTTCATACGAATCGCGATGCCATTCACTCCCGTGCGAATACGGATATCCCGTAGTCCTTTGAATTTAACGAGAGCGATACTCGTAAAGCCGCGAACCCACGACGTAATACAGAGATCGGATGTACCGTAGGACACACATGTGCTTTTAGCCACTTTGCAATAAACATCAACGTAATTTTGCTAACGAGCAAAAGCGTTGATTGTGAACCGTTTTTTTTTCCAAAAATTAAGAGCGATAAATTTCTCAAAAAATTTTAACGACACTCCCAAAGCCTGACCTCGCTTCGCGTTATGGGTTATCCCAATTGTTCCAGTGTACCCCGAAAAAAGAAAAATCGACTCGTAACGTTTTATATATATATGTATACGTCAGTAAAAGTCGAAGACCACAAGAAAAAATGAGTCTCAAGTTTATTTTAACGATCACCGATAATAACACGAGCGTCTTAACCGAACGTAAAACTTTTAAACGGTTTTTTTCTTCCTTCTTTTTTCTCTTCATTTTCCCACAGGGGAACCGTATAACCGACGGTCCAGAGGCTTGTAAAGTGTCTCCAGCATCTTCCTCGCGGTTGAAATAAATTTCGGTAGAATCTTTCAATCTCGCGGGAGAAACGCATGCGTAGGGTACAGTCAGCCACCGGGGGAGAGATTCTTCGCAATGGACCATATCGCATGGAATCTTCTTGCGCATAATTCTCAAAGGGCTATACATATATGTATATAAGACAGATATATACTAAAGCATATACCGCTGAAACACGTGTACTATATACCTATAGACAGTGGCAGCCATCTCGCTGCCATTAAAGCGCGAGGAGTCGGGGTACACTATCTCCTGTCATCCGGTTTCCTGCAGCCGTTCCGAAAGATGAGACGAGAGACAACCGATGTCTCCTCCGTGGTCCATATTGTCCCGGAGAGCAACAGTGTCTACGTAGACAAGACAGAAAAGGGGTCCAAGGGGTGGCTGGAGGGTTCTACGTATATCTGATGACGCTTACCTGGGGTCCCTGGTACGCTCAACCTGGTCCAGGTTGAGGATTGACGCCCGTCAGGGATGAGAGAGGGACAGAGCCAGTCAGCCGTCCCTGACAAGGCCCCGGGGGGAAATTGGCCACCCATAGTGCCCCTGGGACTACCCAGGCTCTGCTGAGTTTCTGGTGGGTCTTGTAGAACGTCCCGCAAACCACCGTAAATAAGTCCCAATTCCATAGGCCAAGCGGCGTCCCCACTTTGCCACGGGACCCCATCGGTCAACAGTCAATTTGTGGCTTATTCCCCGTAAAAATGGGCCTCGATGGGACTTGTCAAGTTTTTACGTACCAAGGACACCCTGGCGCAAACTGACAGACACTTCGATCCCCTGTTAGTTACGAGCATCTTTTTTTTTTTTTTTCAAAATTTTGACAAAGTGACGAACATCCTTTTTGATTTTTTTTTCAACCATTATAACGGCACGTGAAAATTACTCGGATACCCAAGACGACTCCATCGTCCAATCCTCGGTGTATAATAGTTTTCTCAATAGGATAGCAATATACCGCATCAAAAGACGTTCGATCAGATTAACCGTCTAATGGACGGTTTATAACAATAATTTTAACATAATAGCATAGCATTACAGGAAGATCGTAGCCGTACCGTATAATTTTATCACACCATGCCCGGGCACCCGTCTCATAGCGAGAAGCCTAAATCTCGCGGGCAACTCCCAGTCCCACACCCCCTTGCCAGTTTGGCATAATTGCGAAAAGCGATTTCGACGGTTCGAAAGTCTTTCAATTATGCATCTCAAGTTTGAAATTGCAGTTTCGGGATACGTCGTAGCAATGCTGGGAAATACGTTAGGTGGGAAATCGATTAAGGCGCCCCAGTGGTACAGTCGGTGCGAAATCATAATTAAAGGTAAAGTTCAATAGTTGCCTGTACCAACCCCCTCCCCCCCCAACCGCATGCCATTACCCATCCCCCTAACGTTACAAAACCACTAAATTCGTAGTTTACCCGAAATTCCATATTCGAGTCAATCACGACCCGACCTTATAAGGGCATAATAAAAAGAAGGCATAAATTATAATAATTTTATTTTTGATAAAAAAACGTCATAATTCAATTGCCTTACTACCTGCGTACCCTTGAAATCTCAGATTCTATTGTTTTATCCGCGGATGAATCGCGAGAGCCAAGAGATATCCACGGTAGGTGTAACCGGCACAGTAGGACATCGGCGCAGGAAGATAAACGCCTTGAAAGGAGCCTATAATCAGGCGGCACTATAAAGGAGCGGTTGCTATACGGGAAGCGCAATTGAGAACGAGCCTTGACTGTAGCGAGCAGTAGGTAAAAGTTCCGTGAGAGTATTAACAACGGTAGAAAAAAAAATGGATGAAAAAAAAAAATTAAGCCAGATCGGCAATACGAAGCTACCGCCTCGAATCGGCCTTTCGTTTAAAACGCGGCGTAACGAAAATCCAAGGGGTTTCCGGGGGCTGATCGGTAACGTCGGTTGTGGCTGCGTGCTTTGGGATCTACGAAAAATCGATTGGATCGACGATTTTAATGCTCGATCTGCTGACCAAAGCTACGTGCTCGTCCTTCTTGCAGGTGTCGGAGAATGAATAGATCGTAATCTTGGGTGATTAATCTATCGTGTTTCCTAGCTTTTACGTGACCGTTCTGGTTCCAGTTTTAGATCCGCTATCGCGAACGGCGGATACTGTACGAAGTAGTTCTTGCATTCTACTTTCGTGTGGAACGCATCTGTATATACGTATATACGTATCCGGATATATATATATATATATATATATTTAGATATACTAAGTTCTGTGTACAATGGAGTGAATATCAGGAGCAGAGTATAACACACGAGAGTGCATATGTGCTCCGAGAATAGACTGTGAGATTGGAAGGTTGAGGGGTGGAAGGAAGGGTTGTTCCAGAATACCAGGGTGTGTCAGCGTTTGTATACGATGGAATATATTAGTTTGACCTTAAAAAAAAGTATTTTTTTATTGGGTAATTTGCAAAAGTGAAGAAAAATTGTTCCGGCAATGATGCAAGCGATATGAAATAAACAATCAATTGTAACTGTCAATAAATGGATATATCGATATCGATGACTGTTCGTGTAACTTGTCAAATTTTATTATTGCATAAAGGATCGTCGATGCTATCGCGACATCACACGTCGAGTAGAAAATTAATCGATAAATGCCTCCTCCGCCCTTCGACCCCCCCAACCCCCCCAGCCACTCTGCTCCGACTGTGTGCGAGTCGCGCATTAGAAAATTTGGGCTTCGCTCGCGGTGCTTTAATTAAGGGAAATATATTCGTCCCCACGCGCCCCTCAAAAGTACCAGCCGTATAATTCAGTGCCGCCGAGACATTATGAAACCCAGCCACCCACCCTGCTCCTCCTACTTTATACGGCGCCTTGTTACGAGCGTACACCCATATTCAAACTGGAATTGAATCCAATGAACCATAACGAACGAATCGAATCATCCGACAGAGTATATGCGGTAGTATACACAGTACGTGTATAGTGCCATACAGCACATATTGGCTTTTACACGTTAACCATAAAGTTTCACTCATCACGTTTTAACTGCAGTATCAATTCAGGCTCGTTTTCAATTCTACAGTGAAACGGGGAAAACAAACTTCGATGAGCGTTACAAATAATTGCACCCCGTAAGGGGGCATTGAAAAAAAAAAAATTCACTCTACACGATCGACAAAATCAAAATACGTCACTCTTGAAATCCTTAAAATCAAAAAAGAAAAATTGGAATCTCCATTCCCATCCCTTGGGACGTCAAGGGGATGATCGGTTAAGGCAGAAAGAAATAAGGTCTTGAAGATCGGCGATGGGGGTAGAGTATTCTAGCAGTGACTTTTCTCGTATACGTCACGTGGACGTCTGCAGGAGAACGACGCCGGGCGTCGAATTCCTTTCCGGGGAAAATTGGACGTCGGTATACCAAATCCTGTATATCCACTGGAATCTACGTGATTTAACGTCTCCCGTCTCGCGGGTTGACGTCGGACGCGCAGACTGTCATTGAAACCGGAAGTCGGAAGTTGGCGGTTTTCTTTAACCCGTAGCAGGTGTCACGTAATTCGACAGGTGAGCAAAACGTCGAACGCCTTTGCGTAGCAGAGAAAAAATAATTTTTTTTTCATATTACTTCCATGGTCAGTTATTTATCTTGGATTTAATTCATCTTATCGATCGATAATCAATCGATCCGATGATTTTGTTATTAAGTGTACCACTGTCATTACTTGTCCAATTAGCATATAACTATGTGGTTCAGTCACCGATTGATTTATTTGAATCGCGATTATCGCGAACCGACGTGTTATCTAATGTGTAATTTCGAGGATCGATAAACGTACCGGGTAACACTTACGGTTCAATTTAATCATACTTAGCCAGTCCTCGATAATCGAACCTTCCATTCGTATCGATTTGAACTCGATGTATCGATGACGAATGAGAGTAGCTCGTCGATCCAATCAACGAACGAGAATCGATAAAGTAGCGACTAAGAATAGACGCTCCAATTTCCTTAAACTTTTATTGATCCTGAGACGATGACTAAAGCAAAGTCCTTGGTAAGACGTCTCGGCGAATGCGAAATGACGGAAAGACTGAAAATCCAATTGGCATACTTTGTCACGAGCCAATCAGCGATTTTTCAAACTTCACCTACTTACAAGAGAATTAAGTATGGGCACAGTGCCCGTTCCCCGTTGGATAACTTCGGATTGGACGTGGTAAAGCAATTTATGTTAATGGAAATAATCGTGTGATTATGATAAATCTGCGAGAGAAATTACTATAAAAAAAAAAATAATTAGCTTACGTAGACTAATTGTAAGTGAAAAGTATTGCATAAAGAAATATCGTACAAAATAATATCGTCAATCCTTTTTTTCTTCTCTACAACGATTAATGGATGTGAATAAAAAAAATTGCACATTGACTTGAATCAAATACTTTTTATCAAAATAATATGCATTGTATCGCGACCAAACAAAGAATCCTTTGTCTATTCAATAATCGAACTTCTCCCTCTAATGAAATTTTGGGGCTATCACTCTGGGTACAGGCCACCACAAAATTTCAAACAGACAAAATTCTTCTTCGTCTATTAAGAGCAAGCTGTATTATTAATCATCCGAGTCGTTGATAAAAGCAAGTGAGGGGAGTGAAAGGAAGTGAGGGGGGGTAAATTTGCACGTCACTGTCGATGCCCGGAAGACCCCCCACCGACCCTCCTCACTATACCCGAATATAGAGACTACGTGGGCCAACTCCTTAATCATACGAACGTAGCACAATTAGAAATTAATGAAGATCCTTCGCGGTTTGCTACGACGGAAACGTGACGGGAGAGAAGCTGTAATAACTCGGTCCAGAAGTGTCGACAGGGGTAGGGATGCTGAGTGTCCGTGATTAAACGAGATCACGTGTTATCGTGACTGGGTGGTAAGAGGTGTTTGAGATGAGACAAAAAAAAAAGAAATTCAAGAGAAATACACGACTGAAGAAAAAGTTGCTCATTTATTTCGTTTTTGGGATGAAAAAAGAATTTTTTTCCTCCTCATCCCCCATAAAGTCAGGGATGATTTTTCAAAAACGACAGACATTCCGCGTGGACGATTCACTATTCAATGGACTGGCGCGATGTCAAGGGTCACCAAAACGTGAAACCCGGCGAAGGACAGACCCCCGGCAAGAGCGTGGATCGCGTTACCATTTGGGAAAGAGAAAAAAAAAGAGACAACGAACAATGACGTCAGAGCCAGGGTGATTTACCGTTGAAATGATTTTCACACGACGATCTTCCCTTTTGTATATTGAGATCGTAATTTATTTTCTTTTTTTTTTCTTTTTCTTTTTTCAATCTGAATACGTACATATGCGATCCCACATACTCGATACACATACGTATATTATTATCTACTTTCCCCGGACGACCACGCCCATTTAATAATCACGAATCTCCATTCAACGTTGATATCCCCTTTGAACTTTACGATTCGACAGACAGTCTGATTGTTATCAGGCATGAATGGTGGAATCTGCTGGCATAATGATTACAAGCTGTTTAGAATGTCTTTGGAGGGACGTGGTGCAGAGTATAGATATACACGTGGGAAAATGGTGAATACGTAAGCCGACAGAGGAATCATTGAAACTTACAAGCAGCTATAGTATTTTTACCACAGATAGTTGACGACGTAAGGTAATTTTGAAAATGATCGAAGAAATTAAAAAAAATCTATTTTATCAGCTCGCAGCATTCGTATTGAATTGAGCTGACTCGGCCATTCAATATTTTAATCCCGGATAAGTCCCCGGCTTATGAAATCCGCGACTGTAAATCGAATCCGGGATTCGGCGAAAGAGTAACTATTGTCTGGAAAGCAATCGAGGCGAAATAGGAGGTTACGATGGTGAAAATTTGAATAAAATTCAAATACACTCATTTCGCGTATATTTTCACATAAATCGATAAAAACCAAACACGAGAAGGTCTTAACCCATTTTTCATATCGCAGCGCGAATTAATTGTCAATGGCTCAAATTTCAAATTCGCATTTCGACCAATCAAATCGCACAGTTCAATCGGTCCGAAATTGTTAATCGAACCTACAATTCGTATCGAGCATCGAAACCCCAAAAGCAGCCTTTCCCTATCGATAATTAAATTGCCATTAAAGAGAACTGCACGGCAACGCCGAGTGCACTTACGCACCGCAGGTATAGTAATTGATACGACACCACAAATATAGGTTAGGCCGAGAGCGACATATGCATAAAGCTATTGTACCGTAATTTACGAAGATTCCAAGTGCACACATAAATTTTGCAAACATCAAAAAACGAAAAAAACAGAAATTGCCAAGAAATCCAAAAAGGCCATATTAAGTAAACAAAAAACGAATGAAAAGAATTTCCATCGAAAAAGACAATATTAAAAAAAAAAAAAAAATATTACTCCAAGAAAAATTTCTTGACTTCACTCAAGAACAAAAAAAAAAAAAAGTGCATCAGAAATGACATAAATGTGCATTCGACATAGACGGAATCTCATTATACAGTACAGCGCACTAGGTAGAGTCGGTGGTTAGTTAGACCAGCGGGAAACTTCGCTCGGCGTCGGCAGATCCGTCTCGAAGCCTCAGAGTGCACTTCGTTAAGTAACTCGACGTTCGAAGCGCGACTACGACGAGTTCGAATTGCGCAGAAATGCGAGGAGATAGGTACAGGAAGGATGATTCGTATAATCGCGATTTCAGAGCTACGTGAAATCGTTGACAGGTGTAAGGAAAAAAAGACAATAGTGTTCAGACCGGCAAGTTCCACTGGGACAGGAGCGTAGATTGCAGGTAAAAAACAAAAACCCCCCAACGCAGCATTGCGCAGTCTAATTCAAAGAGCTACCAATCGAATTGGCTACACGACTGCATAAATGAGATACACCGGTCAACTTGAATTGACACGTTTGAGCCGAACCACCCCCTGCACACAGAATAGGGGTCTGTTCATACATCCGTGCGCAGCATAGAACGCGACGCAGGATGGAAACTTCCAATAAAGAGAATACCGAATAACAGGCTTGTATAACATGAGTTGGTAGCCATGGCTGGATATGTATATATACAGACATACAGATACCTGGATAGAGTTCATTTGAATAAGGGCGTGCACGCGCACCCCTATGAACACACAGGGCCAGGGCCGGTTTGCCTAGGGGGGTGCCCCGTACCACGTGGAGGGTGGGTACGGGCGAGTTCCCATAAGCATCCCCGTAGGCAGGGACCCTGCGACACGTATCGGATTTCGTTACGACTATAGCGACCTGCCACGCGGTTTAGCTCCAAGGGTAGTTTTCCCGAAGAACATTGACGCCTAATTTAGAGAGAGAGCAGGACCCATGTTGCTTCCATCCCCTGCCGACCCCACCTATTCCCATCTAACGAGGTAAACCGGAATGCCATATATATATATACCTCAAGCCATTCCTTCCCAAACAAACCCAAAGCCGAGCCTAAACGCCGTAAAGCGACCGACTTGGATTCTAATTCGTTTGATTATGCAACCAAATGAAGTTGCCGCTGCCGACTGGAAACGCGCACGGAATAAAGTCGCAGCTAGTCGACAGGGACGGCCAAGCCCGACGTAGCGCGTCACATAGAGACGCGCCGATAGGTAACTAAGACTACCATCGGGGCAACGGCTGCTTATCCGATTGCGAATTACGATCCAATCGATCGCTCGTTAGGATCGTGCATTGAGAACAACCCTCTTTGCAGTGTTTTCAACGAGCCACCCTATAGTGTTCTTGGTAAACGGTCGGCTCAATAATAATAATTGACGCGCAGGATCTGACGTCATCGATTCGGTCGTAGATGCTGTCCGCCCCCCCCCCCCCCCCCCCCCGGCTACGAAGAATCTCCACGAACTTAATCCAAGCTGTCGCGACAGAGAGTGACCCGGGTTAATTAAATTGTTCCACTCTGAAAACTCCCTTTGCTCCATATAGCAGCACAGCCCAGGGCGAGAAAGGGCTGCGCGGGTGCCTTTGTTTAAAATCTCATTTGTTCGCCACATGCTCGTAGGGGTGTCATTCTGCGAACATCCCGGTCAGGGAACATCGCGCTAACCGTGTAAAACCACGTCCGACCTCGGATCCGCTTCGGCCCGGATATTCATTCGGCGTCTTTGTCATTCTCCCTGAGGAAACTGCGCGGCTGTCTCTCTTGCTCTGCTTGATGGTCGCTCGTCAGGCGCCAGCAGGATCAAAAGTGCAGGAAGGCAGCGGGGATCCGAATAGCGTGGAACAGCGTATTGCGTGAACGTAGAGGTCCGATGGACATCCAGCTGAGACATTTTTTTGCTTAAGTAGGTAAAATCGCAATTTCATCTCGAATCGCGTTCCTATCCAAGAACAGGTCCAAAATTGAAATTCCATGTGATACCCGGAGATAGGATCGACATGACTCCGAAAAATGGAATTTTGATAACCGAAGATCGATTTGTAGAAAAAATCAATTTTTATCAAAAATTCATACCAAACCGCATCGTTTCACAAGATTGGGTCTGTTGGGTATGAAAATTGTCGGTAACCAAATCTACCGTGTAAATTCGATAAAATTACATTCTGTCCACAGTGTCAATTTTTGATTTGCACTTTCGATGAGATCGGGGTACGAGGACAGTATTAGTATACGTACGTACGTAGGTCCCAAATGTCATTGCAAAGGACTCATATCGCTCTCTCGACAATATGGAAGATTTCATGCACGAGCGCCTGCCGCTCCTATTTCCATACTTGTCCGCGGTAGGAAGACTCGGCCGAACTCCGCAGCGGCACGTGCAATATCGACTTCGTCTCGAGTGGCAAGACTTATATCCGAGGAACGCGAAAGATCTCGTTCGCTTTACCTGAATCGGATTTCTATTATGTGAAGTCACGCTGAAAGCGCGAGTATTCATAGACGAGAGTGTGGGAGACGTGGAGAGGAGCAAACAGAGAGAGAGAGAGAGAGAGAGAGAGAGAGAGAGAAGTGAGGTCGACCTTACCCCACCCAACGTCGATAACATCTTCGGCTAAGTGATTTTTCGCGTCGTTCCCGAGAAGGATCGTCAGGGGGTGGTAAGGGGGGGCGCGGGGTAGGTAGGACACGAAATTTGTTCGAACCGAGGATTAACGGCGACATTAGTGATCTATAAATACGATCTTCGATCGTAAATCACGGTTTCTCGCGCCTCGGGTCGAAATCGGTGACCCGTGGACGTTAGTGGCCTCGGTATAATTAAGAGAGGCGATAAAAAGAAAAGCGACGCAAGAGGCCCTGACGAGGGAGAGAGAGAGAGAAGAAATAAAAATAAAAAAAATTTCCACCTGCAGATTTCGCGCAGCATCCGGGTTTGACTCGAACGAGTATCCTATGAGAGTATCGTCGACCAGGGGCAAAATATAAAACTTGCGCAGCATCACGGGTACAGATAAGATTCCTTCGTACGGCTACTAGTAGAATCTACTGGGTACGAGATGCATTGACTCACGTTTACGTTACGACGAACGTAACCCCGTGCGTTACGCTAGGCGCGCCTGGGAAGAGAAAAAGTTGATCGAGCAATTATCGAATCCTAATTACGAATCCAAGTGGTCCAGGTCGAAGATATCGTAAACGTCAGGCTATCTCGTGGTGAGAAAAGGTCTTGTGTTTATCGCCGACAAACAACCCTTGGTCGTGTAGCGAAGTGGAGGGAGTCTGTGAATAGGATGAGGTCGAACGTGGGATACCGGATTTTTAAACGAGGTTATACCTGGTGGATGCTTAAGCACTACTTTCGAATTTTCGAGAGAAAAAGAAAAATAGATGAAAAAGAAAAAAAAACAAGATCGAGGCTGGGTGTACGGGTCAACCCTTTGTAGGTCGTTTGGGATTGGTCAGGAGCGATTACCTATCGAAGTGGCGTATCCGTAAGGTAGGTATATAAGGTACGGTATACGTATATGTATATACAGAGAGAAAAAGATATACCCGGTGAAAAGAGTATATTAGGCACGAGACCCTTTATGCCGCTGGAAAGACTGGAATTTAAGGACTATCCGCCCCGTTAAGAACTCTATTAAGTGTAATCCACGGTAAAAGAAGGGTTTCGGATAATATGACCATTTAGAGAAAATACGGGAACGGCCGTGTACCAGCGACGATGAAAGGGTGGCCGATAATTTCTGAGCGGTTCCTCGTCTTCCCAATCTTCACCCCCTTTTATACCGGGTGCACTTTTGTTACAGGAGAAATAACACGGTATCGTAACGCGACCACGTGTATCTTTTCCATACGTTGACACACGGTATGCAGGGACGACTGGTCGAGCGGCGATTACACAGGTATAGGAAATCCTCTAAAAGCCACCGGGTAACTTACCCTGTAATAAAATTGAGCTATACAAGAGTCAGGGGGTTGATATTTAAGAAGCTACGAAATATTCAGTATACAAATATACATATATATACATACATACTATACGTAATGCACACTACAGGAGTGACGTACATAATCAGAAATATTTTCACGGCCATTCGGGTAAAGTCGAATTGGGTATGTAGAGGAAGGCGAAAAGGGGTCGCAAGGGTGGACGAAGGGAGAGGGTCGCGAGAATCCCGCGAACTTCTTACGCGTGATAACCCTTCGCGATATAACGATGTGCCTGACAGCACATACATTACGTCAGGGAGGGAGGGGGGGGGTGAAGGTAGAAGTAGGGTGGGACGTTATAATGCCGCATAAGTCCTAAGGTTCCAAGGGCGTAGCCGTAGGAAAAGTGTGGGGATAGGGGGTGGAAAAAAAAGGGCACCAAAGGGACGAAAGAGGGTCGTGGCCATCGAGTCGTTGAAGTCCTGTTACGTAACCAGGTGATAACCGAACGTCAGTTTCAGGTGAAATAAACGCATGGGGGGTTTCAGGCTGCATCCGGTGCACACGGTGCACGGAGTCCACGCACGTGTACAGGATGTCGCGCTTGAAAAAATAAGTCAAAAATAAATATCCAAAATTATTTCGTGAAATCATCCCGGGTAGCCGTACCGGTAAGTGCATACGAGCGGTGCAAGTTGCAATGACAAATTTTCAAACGCACGCGACAGTGCACGATGAAAAATGGCGAACGAGGTAAAGTGGTGAAAAAAAGTTCCTGGCGTTTTGTAACAGCCCGTTATGTATTTTTTATTCCAAAGTTTTCCCCCGTCGGAAGGATCCAGCATCCAGGGAGATAACCCGACCTACCCCTCTTTCTCGGACACGTACTTCGTGCACCCAATGGTCTCTCGGTCCATTCGTATATAGATGGCACGTGATCAGAGATCCCTTCTCGCCGGTATAAATTCTCCGAGGATTCGACGCCAATGGACCTCAGGTGTCCTCGGAGTGGATACGCGCCGCTTGGACCAATGTGACTCGCGTATATAGGGAATAGCAGCAGCATCCGATACGGTTGGATGGTCTATTAATTCCAATTTCATTCTCTAGAAACATACCCGCGATATATATATATATATATATATATATAGACGTTTGATCTTACGACGCATCCGAGAGGATCGTCCACGATCACGTTCCAGATCCTCGTGATGTTAACGATCACGAGCTCTGATGGGATAAAGAGGACGTGTTCTATGGGGTGAGCTAAAAACATTGGACGCGTAAAGCGACTAGTCGGGTCGTCCGATTGCCCGTGAATGACAGGACACATTAGGTTCGTTGATGCTGCCAATGGATTCATTGCCGACCCATTACGACATCAAATCCTCTTGTGCGATAATCTAGGGATAATCAGGGCTAGTTGCAACGTGGGCAGCGTCGGGAGACACTGACTGACATTGCGGTACGAAGTGCCGACGTCGACGTCGTGAATTTTATCGAGAAGAGAATGCGTCGGGACGTCGACGTCGCGAGAGATCGAAAATCGTTAACCGGATGCTGCGACTGGTAGATCCGATGAACTATTGCGTCATCGGTTGAAAAATTTTAACTGGGTATAAAAATGGAGCCTGACCTGGACCAGTCATCGAACGAAGATAATCGCTCCGTTGTGGACGCGTTCGATCGAATCCACTGTGGCTTCCGTCCAAGCGTCGCTCCGCAAGGACGCATTCTTCAGAGACGACCGTGACTAATTTTGGGGGGATCAAAAGCCGGCCTTGCTTCGTAATCCAAAGTGCTGGCAGATGCACGTCGTCGTTTACAGCCACTCTGGGAGATCATCCCAGGCGCCACTTAAGGTCCCTGGACCAGCGCCGGATACGTACGAACCGTGTATTTGGCTCCCGGAGGCAAAATTGATTTCCCCGGAAAGTCAAGACTCGCTACTCGTAAAGAATTAAAGCTATTGATAAAGATTCGGCAAATTAGATTGACCCTGTGTATAGAACCCCTTTTAATCCCTCAAAGATGTTAATAGAGAAAATCCGAAGTCACGTATCGATACGTGTGTAAAGTAGCAGAGTATACCGATTTTAAGTACAGTCAGGTGCAAGATGCATCCGAAATCTCTGAATAATAATTATCTGAACATCGATGGACCCAAAGTGCAAGATCTTTGAAGTCACGTGTTGGCGCAGTTGCAATTTTCATGAATCTCTACGAGCAATCGAGAGCTTCCGATTTGATTGAAGCCGAAGAAGCGAAGAGAGTGGAGGGACGGGTGGAGTAGCAAAGAGATGCATCGGATGCTGCGCCGAAGCTCGTTATCCCAAGAGCGTTCGGAATCTCGTTACGGAAGGGCCGAGGGCCATTTCGTACTATACGGGAAAGAAGAAGAAAAAAAAAAAGAAAAAAACGAAGAAGCCCCGTGTCTTCTAACATGATGGGGATGCTGCGCATCCCTCATCCTTAAGGGTAGTACCCAGGTGATAGAAATTCTCGGTCCATTCGAGTCTATTATTTTTCTCGGGTATTCCACGCGTGTTTTTCTTCTCTCGCTCTTTTATCTTATGCTCGCATGCTGCCGGCGCTATTTACCGTTTCCGGAAACACGTCATCAGACGAGAGACCTTATGGAAGCGAACGAAGAAGACACGGGAAGAAACCGTCCGAATCAATAATAAGGAGACGTGAGACAATATTTGTCGAGCACTAAAAACCACTGGAGCAACGTATTATTTCAAGCTGCAGTTTACGCGTCCGAAGGTTTCATCTTCTACACAATTTTCTTCTTCTTTTTTTTTTCATCTCCCTCTCGCTCCTTTTACTCTCCGTTTCCACGTCGACTCGTACGAACGACATTTCTGAACCAAGTGCAACGTCCTCACGCTGGTCGCGCAACGACCACCGTTTAAGGTAGAGATTATTTGAAATCCACTGAACTTCGTAGAAAAAAAAAAAAAAAATCTTTAAAAATCTCCGTCTGGACCAAACCGCAGCATCCAACACTCGACTCGTCGTAAACTCATCGAAACTCTTTATGGTACCCCCTTTTTTCCCCAGGAGTCTTATCAGCGTTACGTAAGTTCAGATATTCGTATACGATAAGAAAAAAAAAGAAACATCAAGCCTTCCATCCAAGCGAGCGATTCCGCTGAATTTCGTATTGACAAACCGGCACTGCCTTAAACCCACTTTAATTGGTACTTGCACGAGGTTCGCGTAGTCGCAGATGCGCTAACGCGAACGCGTCTTGGCATCGCATGCTGCGTCCCATCGATAACGTGTACCGGAGTCAGTCGCATGTGTACGCTCGACTCGTTAGAGTTATTTCTGCCTTTTCTTACGCCCACGTTGCAATTCCCATATGTCATATTTTACCAAGCGATCGCGTGATGCATCGCGCGATTACCGCCATCGGCCGGAAGTCGTCGACGAGTGGAAGACGCAGACGGGCGAATCAAGCCAGGAGGCGAAATATCGCGCTGCGCGAACGTTACTCGGCTCTGAAAAGTATCAGTTTCGCGCAGCCTTTCGCAAAGCTGCCATAGTTCTCTTAGCCAGTATACACACACTGTATATATATACCGTCACGTGTCCAGCTTGATACTCTCGGTGAACAAATAAAGGACTGCCGGGCTACCGCAATAACTTGCGGTCGGGATCGTCCCGGGAGACTAAAATACCCGGAATAAGGGATGATAACGTAGGGAGTATTGGCTGGGGTCTCTAGGAATCTGGGTAGGTTCAAGAATTTCTAGTGAAAATCAGTACCCGCTTGATTGCCTTCGTTGTTATCGCTCGCCAAAATAATACCGTGATAAATTTTTGAATTGCCCATTATCTCAATGAAAACTGCATGCGTCGACATCCCTATCACTTTACCTATAAATAGTGCATCGAATGGCTGGTCCAGCGAGGACAGACTCCGACGTTGGAAAAACGTACATTTTCATCAAACGAGTAAAATTCGATTTTTTTGTCACGTTCGAAGTTCTCGAAAAGATTCTTCATGGATGTTAAAAATTCCGAATTTTTTGCCAAAAAAAAAAAAATTTACGGACGAAACCACGTGAAAAGTTCATAATCATGCAGTTTTAATCGTACGAAACAGATTTTTCCTCCAGTCGCACGCATCCGCACCGCTTTCATCGTCCCGATCTGAATCCCTACTCGTCACCTTCAAAAAAGCAGAGTCGAAGGGATAGACGGGGGTCGAATTCAGCCAAGCGCTATGCAAACATCCCGAATGTGTATCCAGATGAACTGCAATTTATGTAGATTAAGCGACTCCTCGTCTTACGACGTTTTAAATCCTAGCTAAAATCCTGATGAGCCCTTAAAATAAACAAAACTAATCGACGACCGGTATAAAAATACAAAAAAAAAAACCACCCTCCCCGCTCCAACCTCGAATCCGACGAAGTGTCACGTATACAAAATTTTTCCCAAAAATAACCAACCGTGCCGTGAATTAAAAAAAAAATGCCAACTTCCGGTTCGACCCACATGGCCGTATACGGCAGCAGCAACATATGCAAAATCAAGTTTTCACCGAGTATCGATACACATCGCAGTCTCCGATACGCAAGATCGCGCAATTCGATGGCAGCCAGTGCAAAGCGTTAGAGCGAGATGATAAAGGAAGGAGTGAAAGAAAAAAAAACAAAAATAAATAAAGATAGCCTCAACCGTACACATATATTCTCATAGGCGGTCAAGCAGACAGATAAAATACGAAATAATGGTCCGAGTAACAGTTCACAGCATTGCGTATTATCTGTTTGGCGCAGCTACACGTCGCGCCGGCCATAAGCACTCTACTTGGACAATGGTGCATCCATTGGTGCAACGAGCTGGGTAAACACCAGAGGATCACTATTGACTTGGAATTAATGGGTTGCGTGGACGTAACGGCGACTATATATATACACATATATCGAAGCTCAACGATTCCTCTTAGGATTCAGATATACGACCAGTGTTTGGTTATAGGATATCAAGAGGGTGATTATTCGCGAAAGGCTGGTACGACTTCGAAATAATAATATTGGATAATAGTAATGATTGGTCGATAATCGAACCGATCGAGGACTCGACGAAAGAGTCCTGCGGGATTTGGAATTAAAAGTGAGGTAGACGTACGAGAGCACACTTGAAATTTCCACACGAGTGTTTCGTCGAGTGAGGTCGCCACGAGATTTGGTCACGATTTACTTGGATCCTCGTACGAAGGTCCGTATGTTCTTCTCGGTGTAAGATGTATGGTCGGTTGACGAGATGGATATAGATATTTTTTGACATTTCGCAAACAATAGACCCAGGCTTTTTGTAAAATCAAAAAAATTTATGGTAAAGTAGAAAAAAAATTTCTAAATATCGACTGTCGATTCGTTCTACAAATTGAAAATACTTTGTCGAGTAAAAGTCTCATGCAAATATACAAAGTAGTAACGATCGCGGGGAATCTCACAGCCGTCGTTACTCCGTGACTTTATCGTGCGCGTGAACCAGATTGCGTATACGTACTCGGCCGGGTGTGCTGCTATTTTTTCTCAATCCCTTCATCCCGGCGACCACCGTAAAATTCTCCTCGTCTTCGAGTCGCAGGAAAGAAACTTTACGACGCGAGTTACCCGGCTCTTTTAATTTATCCCGATTGGCACTTCGGCAAAGGGGTTTCGACGTACATTAAAAATCGATTAATTTTCACAATTGACCAAAAAATACCGAGCCAGCCTCGGTCACGATTCGCAGTCAATTTCATTGGTACGCGTACAAAATGCCTACCAATTAAAAATTCCCATACCTGTCACGTGACATCCGCTATACCCGAGACCTAACCTATATGCCGAAGATCCTCCCGAAACATAGTAAATCGCCCACGCGAAAACTCGCCCGAAGGGCTTTCGAATGAGTCTGAGAATCGTGTAAGGGGTCGTTGAGACGCGAAAAGAGAAAAAAAAAATGGAAAAAAAATTGCTCTACCAGTCCGAAGACGCAGAGCCGGACGTCTAGGACGTCCGTAGACGCCACTTGCGCGTTGCACATGCTCCAAAGCAGCAAGTGGCTGAACGAGCTCCCGACAATTAACCTTCGCGATGCTCACGCGCCACTCGTGAAATCTTGACGGTTTTCAAATAGTTTTAGCCGCACGGCCACCGTCTCGCAAAACTGTACAGTTCGCGCCTTCGTGAGTCACTTGCCTGGGTGGGGTGGGTCACTCGCGTACGGACGATTAGCCCGTAATTGACCGTGCTAGAAGAATGCGAGTCGGACGCAGCGTTGCAAAGTTCATCGGCTAGATGGCGCCACGCGTTATACGAAAAAAAAAAAAGGTACGAACGATTCCTATAACCCTACAATTTCATCGATCACTTACGACAACGCGTAACGCATAAACGGGAACTGGAAAGTAACGAGAGTGGCTCGTTTACCCCGTCGCGATAATTTAACGAGTCAAACTTTTTTTTTTTTTTTTTTTTAAACGACCCTTCCGAAAGTTACGTGACAAACAGTGCAATTTTATGAGGTCGTACGTTTCATCGCTATTCTTACGAGTAACGAGCCGGTCTTACAATGGGATTATAAGAGCTCGAATTTATGGTGGCGTTCACAACGGTGGATGGGCGAATAAAGTAACTGGCTGGAAGTACGTTGGGCATTGGATTGCAATTGGTAGCGAGAGGGGGTAGCCAGAAAAAAAAATAACTAAGTCGAACTCTTCGCCGAACCATGCAAAGTGGTACAGAGTGACGGGAGTTACGTAACGGGTAATACATTTTTTCTAGATAATCCCGCGAGTAGGTTATATCCCGATTTCAGTTTCAATTCGTTCACTGGTTTCCAACGGGAGCCGTTCGACTAGGATGGTGCCGGATCGTTTGTAGTCGTGGATACTTGACGTTTCTCTATCCAGCTGCAAACTTTATTGCGGTGCAACCCCCCTTCAAATGGGAATTTGATTAAAAGCCCTTCAAGATACCCCGAGTACCACTTGTGGATATTAATGGTGAAAATACCGCGTTCATCCCCCCACGTTTCCCTGCCCCTTCCCGATCCTTCGTTCTTTTGAAGGCAAAACGCCAATCGTACCAACCACCCCTCGACCCCCCCCCCCCACCGTCCCTCTACACTGGGAATTATGTTCCGAGTGGCCCATTATTTCTCCTATGTTCATTCGACGAAAGGGAGGAAAAGGCTTAATGCAATTCTCGAGGGTGCTCGATGCGAAAGTCACGAGGCTCAAAAAATTGCGTCAAAAACGCCTACGATTATTCGACGTTAATCAATCGTTTACTCACCCCCTCGGGCGATTCTGGTAAAAGTCAACCGGTATGGCTGTATCCACGGAGAAAATTGCATTGTGAAGTACATACCTGCAACAAGAAAGAATACGGGTGTCAATGAAACGAAAATTTGGTAGAAAGATTGAATTGCGCAACAACAAAAATCAACAAAGCTCCGAGTCAACGTTAAATTGGCACGTAAGAGGCGATTGCACCTCGCCAAATTTCAAACAGGGTTAAATGGCTGAACCGGCTTTTGCCCTATATACATACATGTACAGAATATCGTTCGGTATGTAGGCAACGGGGATTGCGTAATTCCCTCGCAACTCGATTCTCAAATGTGATTAAGGGGCTCAGACCTTGAACAGTGCTTGAATTTGTCGGTGACTTTGCAAACGAGCATTTTCGTTAGGCGTATCGAAGCTGTTCGTTTTCGCAGTAAGATAATGAAAAGACGTGGCGAACGAGAGCCGAGAGGCACGAGGGTATACCTAGAGGGTTTAATCAACGATTCCGTCATTGTGAGCTTCATCACACCCAGTACTGAATAATCGTGCAGAGCCACGTAATATTTGACACTTTTTTTTTCCACCTGGCACTTTTTTGCGTAAGAGCGAAAATAAGAGATCGATAAACAAACGCGTTATCGGATTTCTATTTACGCGATAGAAATTCAGCTGCCTTATGCATCAAGTATCGACGATCCGTCGAGATCGAAAGAGCTCCAGATTGGATATTGAAAAAATCGAATTCTTCGTTACGTTCATAGAATTACCAATAACGAACCCGTCCAAAGCACCGCTGACCCATGACCCGATAAGCTTTGAAAATTCGTAATCAAATTACCCCGACAAAATAAAAACGAGCAAATTTTTACAACGACCAGATACGTCCATCCCCCCCTAAAGCCACTGGATGCTGGACATTATTTGCGCAGACTGTAATCCTATTACGTATTCCCGTCTAATGGTTTCCGCGTGGCGAAAGCAGCGATAATAAAATCCATAAATATCGTCATGTACCCGTGAATCACCTGGGCACTTTGCGAGAATCACCGGAAGCGGAAGACCCGGGCATCGGCGGATCCTCGATCTTCATCAATTTCGGAGCCTTCGAAGCCATTTACACCTCGAAAATAGTTTTTCGGTAAATCTTCGTAAACAGTCGGAATATTGGAATGCTTTTAAAGTGCACGAGAGAGGGGGGGGAGGGAGGGAGTCCGTGTACCGGATATGCGGTCAGACCCTTCTCCCCGGAACAATGCCAACAGAATGTAGCCAGGTTTCTCATAACAAAAAAAAAAGACACCCGAGCAACGATTTTACGTAATTGGCATTTCAATAGAAAATAAAATCCGTATAATTCGAGAGCTGATAACGGTGCCACGAATAGATTCAATTGATTATAAATTTGTTATCAATTCGTTTTAACGCAACGACTATATGCAATTCTCCAAATGGGTAACACGATAACCCACTGCTACCAATCTGACCCATTATCAAGTGCTTCGAATGCACTTCTACAGCTGTTTCGCCCAGGCTTTTACCTTAGTCGCAATTACCAACAGTCTTGTATTCGCACAGCGAATCCCAGGCAACATATATATATATATATATATATATATATATGTACAGGATAGAGTATATAAGTGGTCTCCCCTCCATTTACTCGGACACATTATTTCAGTGAATCCTGCAAGCCACAGTGCTAATGTTCATCGTTTCAAAGATTACATATATATATACATATATATATATACACCAGCACACATTGCATATACCAGGTGTACCATTTGCCAATGGTTACTGTCCGTGTAAACTTTCACATAGCTACGTCACAGAGCTACGTAAATAGTCCCAAGCGTCATGATAAATTACGTCATTGATACAAGAGTACCACTAAAAAGAAAAAATACATCGACCATAAACGAGACAATGGTAAATTGTAACATCCCAGGAAAACTACCAATTCCGCGTTCACTTGACACTTACGATACACACGGTATCTAGGCGACAGTGGGTGCCGCCTGCGCCCAGCTAGAGTACGTATATATAATAATCCGTAAAAACTTTGAAAATTTTCCACTTTTCATGGAGATTGCGAGAATGCGCTCGCGGTATTAAATTTCGTTAGTCTCGCGCGACTATAAAACGAACGTGTCCCCCCTTCACCACCCTCCCGCGTCCTTCGCGGATTTTCGTCTACCGACGGATATAATAATAACGAGAAATTGCGGCGTCGCTTCCAGCGACGCCACGGCGTCCCTCCACACATGGGTTGGTACACGTGCACGGAGCTGGCTGATACAAAGCCCTTTTTTCTATACGCACGGAAAATTTAATTTTTTCATCCTCCTGTACTTACATACGAAAAAAAAAGAAAAAAAAAACATTCGTCCTGCGGCCAAATTGGAATTTATCTGCCATTTTTTTTTTTACGTAATACCGACTAATTGCCGGTCGTGTAAGACCCACAGTAAAGGCACGACTACCGTAAGGATAATAATGTCGCATAATAGGACACGTGGTAGCGAAAAGTCGAGAAAATTTAAGTGGGCGAGTAAAGCGTACGAAGAGAAACCACGGTCTTTGGAAAGTTCTCGTATTGTGTGTTTTCACATTTTTTTTCCAACTCGACGTTCGCTTCTCCAGCGTAAACTCGAAAGTGGATCGTGAGACACACCAATCAAAGTCCCGGGGCGGCACTCGATCACGATCAAATTGTCTCCGGCGTGGAAAATGGAAAATTCTATTCGTCGTGGACTGATAGGGAGAACTCGGTAGTTTTCTTTCGAAACTTTTACGAACTACGCTTTTCATATGCTGAGAGTATTACTATAGCATGGTGATAGCACATGGACTGCTATTATGTCATTTCTGTTGCAAGTGCAAGAATGAAAAACCACATCGACGTTACAGGTTGAGGATTGAAGAGGGTTCTATCTATGGTATATATGTATATATATAGCAGCTAATTTCATAGAGGAGCAATATTTAAATCGTCCGAATCACTCCAAAGACCCCTAAAAGTCTTATTATGTACTGGGGTCAAGGGGTGGCTGGCAAACAAAGTTCCTTAACCTCTTCGCATTGGGCGGAGGGGGTGTCACAGAAGGCCCCTCGATGTTCGGAACGTCCCAAGGAGCGACAGGTACCGAGTGGAACAAGCGAGTGGATGACTGACAATTTTTTTTTTCAATAAACCCCAATTGGAGGTCAGGACGATCCAACAATGGGCACCGCGTTACAAGGGGATGCACGGGAACGCGAACAGGAGGTATGGACCATTAGATTTATCGTGTGTTCCTTTCGAGGCGAAGTGGTAACGCCGGGAGTTTCCGTAATCGTTTCGTCAATGCTTTTTTTTCCGAGCAACGGGGATCGAGCGATAAAAAGAAGGAACGAAGAGGGTTGGAGGATAAGTTGAAAGGAAAATACAAAATTACGAGGAGAGTGTGTGTCTGCGAGAGAAGCGTGAATAGCTCGGTTACGGAAACGTTGGAGCACGCGTGTTTTTGCTTTTTCTACATTATTTCTACGAGGTGTCGAAATGCCATAAATGCTTTGACAGCTTCGCCAGAAAATTGAGGATACCGTGTGATTCTATCTTTAAGTCGAGACTCTCGTGTACATATGGGAGTAGAGAGAATTCTGGGGTATTTTTGGAAAATTCATCCAAGGGGGGGAGGACCAACTTTTGACAATTATTCGTAACTCGTGCAAGTCGAGTGTGGTGGGTTTGTTCTTTTTGTTAAAAATAAAAAAATAAAAAAATGTTTTTTTATATCAAACATATTAAATCCAGTCGGATTAATATTTTTTCACTCGGTACGTCGACTCTCGTATTTATCGTTGACTTCGCGAACATGCACGACGTTCCGCCTGAACGGGTCTGCGTGAAACGTTACATTAATTTTCCCATCCGCGTTACAAGTACAATGAACTTTCGCATTAACGATTCGCATTTCATCCCGTTCCCGAAAATCGCTACGGGATACCGGAAGTCCCGGGGAAAACGTCGCAAACGTAGGAATTTTCGTCGAATTTCGATAGGTTCGGTAGCAAAACAATGTTTCGCGATAACAGATAAGAGTAAAGAGCCGCGACAAGCGTGACTGATGAAATAATAATTTTCAATCAGGTCCAAAATTTTTTTTTATACAGATAAAAATATTTTACATCGTTCACAAGACGTTTATTAGTTTTCACAGTTTTCCCTAAAAAAATTTATATATAATAATTCAAATTTTTGAAAAATTTTTTCGTTTACCTGCTGGACAGTTGCAGTCGGTTACGTCCCTCTTGATCCTAAATACGGTCGTTTGTTCCGGATGCTCGCGTCGCACATCTAGTTGCTCCTGAACTTCCCTCCTGAGCCTCTGAACGAGGACTTCAGCGGATTCCTGTGCCTGGCAACGGGCCTCAAGTTTCGCAACCCTCGACTCAAGCAGCATCTCTCTGTAGGCGAGAATCCCAGAGACAACAAGGCTGGCGAAGCAGAGGACGCACATAGCCCCGTTGATGCGGCTCCAGTTCATCCGAGACGATTCCCTACGGAATTTCTTAGGCATCGTCACCTCGAGACTCTTTCTCGGCCAATTCGTGTCCGACTCCATATTCGTAACAACGTTGAACCTTACGACCGATCACACCTCATAAACCGGCGTATTATCGCTGCCAAGGAGGCGCCTTCAATTCGACGACACACGCACGACTGCTGCTGACATTCTTAAAGGCAATGTCGCGAAATCGTACATCTCGAATTCATCTCGAGCACTTTATACTTTTCGCGAGCCTTCAGTAGGACCCCATCACTGTATTGAGCACTCAGGAAAAAACTACGTCACCAACTACTTCGATTTCGTAAAAAAAAAGAAGAAATTATCGCGTCTGTCTTACCGATTTTATTTAGAAAACAAGAAATAAAAATAAATAAAGAAAATAATCACGCGAAAACACCGACGCCGATTTTCTTTCCACGAGAGTTTTAATCGAACGATCGATCGTTAGATCGATATTTCGTAAGATTAAAAGTGCGACTTCCTTTTCGGCCGATTGACTTTATCCTCGATTATCGGAGATATTTTATTAATCCGTTTAGTCGTCCACCGAGAACAAACTCGTTTTGGCAATTTATTTCAAGAGGTTAGGTTTTCGATTTCGAAATCACTCGCGTACTTTATTTGTGGAAATTTGACAGGAACGTGTCGCACGGATCACCGCGGGTACCGACCAAGCACTTTCGAAGCTCGCGCTCTGGCGCTCGAAACACGACTGGATGTGGTGGGGCGACAGCTTCCCGAGCGACGAGGGTTTGTTACTTCGGCTGTCTTCGGGCATCCTCGTGCATTTACGTGTCCGCTTATAGTGGCGCGCAACCGGTATACTACCGTCCGCTTCCATTCACATAGTGGCCGTTTAAAAAAAAAAAAGGTCTCGACCGACCGGACATTTTTCGACTAATTACCGTCCCGTCCGTAAATACATATGAGGTAGTAGAAGGAATATTCGTTTCAACTGGTATCACATGTGCTGTCAAAATTTGCGTGTGCGAGGACATTTCCTTTCAAATAAAAACGAACCAGGCACAATTATTCCACGATCGATAGAATTATGGAAAATATTTTTTTATTATTAAAAAAACAGCTTTCATTCATATTGTCATTTTTTTTTCTACGCTCCCAATAATTTTATCCGAAATTCATTTCGCGATGTTTTATGCAATTTTCCAGTATTGATATACTATTTTTTTTTCTTCTTGGACTTCCTCATACTTGTTTCCTGTTTAGTAAATTTTTCATTAACACCGACCACCCCTCCGGAGCGGATATAAGAAATTCATTGAATTCGGTCTACGCCATCCCCTCAACTAATTAAAACTTGCCGGCAGGTCATTGGGCAAAGTTTATCGCAGTTGTCGCCACTATAGAAACGCATGACGTCGCCCGGCGCGGCTTGCGAGGACGTACAAATTTGTGCAATTGCGGAAACGGCTTAGTGGGAGAGGTAGAGGATGTAATTTTGCAATTACGTTTTGCGCAAATATAAATCGCCTTTGCGAAAGTAAAGTAACGATTGAGAATCGGTCGTGCAAAAATTTGTGCACTGATATAGGATTATCGATCAAATCACTTTCGAGTGCCATCTCCTTACGTGTCGTAATGTAAAAGGAGTCACCCCAGTATAACACTCGTAACAGGACCTTTATATATGTATATATGTTAACAAAAAAATATGACCTAATCTACATACAGATATACCCTAACCAATTCTAAACTCAAAATCTACCCTATCTTTTTTGTATACATTTGACGAGTATATTCGCCACCCCTTTCCAATTTCCCTGAGTGACGTACAACCTCCAATCTTATATTTGCCAAAATAAAAACTTTCCAAGCTAATGTTTATATATGTTAATACACACGAGCAATCGAGACAGAGAAACATCCCAGAAAAAAATGATATAATCAAAATTTGAATCGACACCTCAGATAAAAATAACACTGACTCACGTAAGATTGAGTTTTCCAAAAAAAAAAAGACTTCGTTCCTCGTATCAATTTCGTCAAGAAAATCAATAACGGATAAAACAAAAACGAAGTAAACCCATATAAAAGTTTCATCTAACCGGCGGAAATTCCACGTCAGACCCTTTTGGATTAGAAGTTCCCGGGGGCCTATCCCTTAACGGCCATAAGCAGCTTCACGATCTACGCCAATTATTATGAAACAACGTTGAAATTTGGTCATAAATTTTATAACATCCAGAGCATCAACACCCTTGTCGTTACCGGGTCATATACTACGTAGCCCAAAATTATACCTAATTCCGCCAATTAAGCGAATCAAACGTGGAAACGGGCTGCTTAGTCGTACGGAACTAAGTGCCACCGTGTATATACATATATATATTTAATTCTTTTCATCCGCCGAGCTATTTCAGCCTGCCTAAATCCGACGCATCAAATTACATATCCGCATGATGAAACAAATCAATAACCCTGACTGTAAATCGACCATCTTTCAATTCGTACATAAAACAAATAAATCGGCATGGCAAACGATAATTATCATTATTATTTTATTGTCATTGTACGCAAATATCCTACAACACCGATAACAGGTACAATTTATATATGTATAAAAACAAATAAATTTTGTTTTCATACGTACAATTCAAACGTATATTCGTTTCCCATTGAAATCTATGAATGAATGTAAATATCGTAAACCTGCCGTATCGCTGAGCATCTCGGCAGCAGAAATAAGCACGACCATTTCAGTACGGTATGAATGACGAGAAAAGCACGGCATAAATGTTACATAAACGTAGGGTATATTAGGAAACATCGATCGACAAATCGATCATAGCTTGTGAAGTAGGGAGGAACTCATATACCACGTTATAGCAGCATATACCTAGTGGACCCCTCGACTGGTCCGAGAGTACCGGGAGGAAGTGGTTATAGATTACATCCTGGACCATCCAGCATCCCATGCAGGGATGAGAATTCGAATCGGAAGAAAAACGTCAGACTCCCTGGTTACCTGGGTATTCGAGTAGGAGGGGGGGGGAGTGCATTAAAAAAAGAAATAATAATACCATCGAGTTAGGCATTCGTAGAGGAATCGAAATTTTAATTGAAAATTAATTAAACGGCTCTGTTATAGACCTCTCCCTGGTGGTAAATTCTTTATCGCTCTCTCGTAAAATTCAAATGAGAATCGAGTGGCCTATCGCGCGGCTTCTGAAAATAAATGACATTCGGCTACAAACTTCATCGTTATTCCGAATGAAAGGGTCGACCCACCCGAAGTTGTCTAGAAGTTAAATCGATTGACCTCTCTGATTGTCTCCTGGATTACTGCTACCTACTGCCGATTACGTCTGTACAATTGATTCGTTCTTCTTTTTTCTCCACCGTCTCTCGAGGGGTTAAATGACGAAAGACTGTTAAAAAAAAAATTCATTCCCGTGTTACGTATGATACAAGAAACGAATTATTTAATTATTTATTTCCACATACCGATTCACTTGATAACGTAAAAATAAAGCTATCCTCGCAAAGATTCATTTCAAGAGTATCTGCTTTTATCTTGTTTCGAGAAAGCATCCCTACTTTTGTTTTTCTACTGTCCGTCTACTTTTTTATCCCCTATCTTCATACGTGTATATCTCTTCACGTGGTCTCATATGTACTAAAATGTATATACACGTATGTATCAGCTAAAACTTCAAAGCGGCGATTCACGTAAAGCAACAAAAAAACTGTCGCTGGTTTCAAGTGAGGTGAAGCCAAAGGCAGGGGGGAGGGAGGGAGGGGGGAGAAAGAGCAGGGCAGGTCAAAGGAGGGTAGATACTTTGAGGGTCTCGAAAGACTCTTGTCCCGAGGAAAAGACAGGGACGAACCCTGCCCATAAAACTAAGATTAAGCAAAGCTTTGTAGAGTAGGTCATCTCATGAGATTAAAACATTTTTCGTTGAGATGAAGGGAGGGGGGGGGGTGTCTGGCGTTTGAGTTGCCAGTCGAGGGGTGGTTAGAAGCAGTGTCGGCATAGATATAGAAAGCATTTTCGCACCTCGGATTCCACGAGTAACTTTCCGCAGCATCCCTCCCATCTGGACCACTTGGCTCTTTATCTCGGCAGAGACTCCGGGAAATATAATCTTACGAGAAAAGTCACAGTGGTTATCCCTGAGGTGAGGAATAATATTTTCCTAACTGTCCCCCGTCTTGTACTCGCGCTGGTCCAGAGCGGCGAAATGGGATGCGAAGACTTTTGCAAAAAAAAATGGCAAACTTTTGGACAACTATGTTAATCCAAAAATATACATAGGGGATAGTGAGATATCAAGATCCTTCCCTTATACGATTTTAATCCAGTTTCATCCCTCTATATCCCTCCCCCCTACTCACTCTCTTTCTCTCTCTAATGACACCTCCTGGGTACAGCATCCCTCTGTCTTCCTCCACGTGCCTCCCCGTCGCCCTCCTGACGGCGAAACTTTTAATTGGTCATTTTTTGTCAGGGCACTTGCCCATGCTCACGCGCTAAAGACCTTGCGACAACGCGGCCTGCATATAAACAAGATTTTTAAAGTAACCGCCTCGCTTAAATTTAGCCTCGAGCTACGGAACATCGTTACACGTCAAACAGCGTGTGCGATACGACCCGAAATATACGAATATCTTGTTACCAAAAAGCTTAACGATGGTGTTGGAAATTTTATTAAAAAAAAAAAAAAATTTTATCAACCTTGTTAAACAACCTCGCACGACGTCAATATAACCCTTATCTCCGTGACGTAATACAATTACAATAAGTCCGTATAATGATTAATTCGCAAAATCAAATCCCGAGACTTTAACGTTAAAGATCGTAAATTCGCGAAAGCGTACAAGGCAGCCCGAAAATTTGCAAGCGACAAGCGAACGACGTCGAGGATCGATTTCCCGGCAATCCTCTCAAATCCCCCCGAAAGAATAATTTACCCGGTAATCCAATCAGGTCCTATTAGACGCCATTGAAAGTCCTGCACAAAGGTGACACTCCCTTTTACCCTGATCGTTCCCGGTACGACGTGAAAAGACGCTAATGCCGCACTACCCCCCCTCATCTCCCTTTACGCAACGTGGATCATTAAAGAATCCCCGTAAACAGGACCAGGGCATGTTGCATGTAATGACGACGCGGTTCGGTCCAAAAAAAATCGACCCCAGCATCCCTTAAAAAAACATATACAACAATGTAGAGAACCATGTTGAAATTTTCTAAAATTCCCAAAAAAAAAAAAATTTCGTAAATAAAACAGTCATATGGATCTGAAGAAAAATATGTCTCATACATACAGGGTGTGTCGGAATTAAAGTGGCTTGTACCCCCGTAACAAAATTCAAAGACGTACCACGTGGTCCGAATCTGACGTAAGAACTAAGAGGGGCAAACGGAGGAGCCAAAGATTGCATTCGCAGTACAACGATAACATCGTATCCCGCAAGGGATCAGGGGATGGTTAGAGATAGGGGATAGATGGAAGGAGCAGAGATTAAAGAAGGGAAAGTAAAGCGTAACAGATCGATCGAAAGGCATCTGTTATCAAAAGCAGTACAGTGAACCGTATAATAATACACGGATGGTCCATGGTTCGATGGGATGCTGCGTATGTAAATTTCATATGTATCAATGCGGAGGCTGCGCGTTATATATATAGATATAATTCAAGTGTTTATATACACAATATAAAACATCTAACCTAACCCTACCTTCTACCTACGTAGGTAGGTAGGTGGTCAGTGGCCCTACAGGTTGCCCGGTGTTCGTTACTGCCTCAGGCGTGCCCCTCTGTTACCGTCATTACAATGAAACTGGTTTCATATTGCTATCTGCCCGACTCTCAATGCTGGTAGTAGGTGATTTACCGGTACCGTCGCTGCGTCGCCCGTTTCATACGGTGGTCAGATTATTATAATTCGAAAAGCACATACACGCGAGAGATCCCATCGGAAAGACAAAATCGAAATTAGGGTACGGGCACAGGGTAGTGAAAAAAAAAGAGAACTATGAATAAAAAAAATTTACTTTCATCACCTCACTATCGAATTCAATATTGAATATGTAACTCTTGGTAAAAAAAAAAAAAAAAGATTTTTTTAAAATCCTGATTAAAAAAGTTAGTTATATTTTTGTCTGGGTGACGTTGAGACTGCAATAAGCTATACATATGTATACAGGCATATCCTCCCGACATCAGACCTGACACGCGTCTTTCTTTTCTTTTCTTTTTCTCATATGTGTAAAGCATACCAAAAATTCACACACGTGTGTCCATATGTGCTCGTTCGGTAGTCTGCGTCCTATTCGAGCAGTCTGAGCAGCCGAATCCACCCCCGCGAATGTGTTTGCACGTGCTACGCTTGGCTCTGCCGTTTCTGTACGCCGGAGGGAGTCAATGCGCCGTTTGTATTCCGCTCGGAAGAAAAGAGTCGTTCGTTACGCCATACTAAACGCACTGCCTAGCCAAAACCTCGTCCTTATACCCGAGGACCGTTTATATTCATGACGATACTCCGAGAAAGATGTGAGGGCATCGCGATATATTAATTTCCCATTAATGGAAATCGTCGACATTTGCTACGGGGCTTTATATCAGGGTCGTTTGGCTCGGTTTAGTGGTCCAGCGATATCGAACGATCTTCATCCCCCTATCGTCGTTGTCGCCTATCACCATCAACGAAGTCAAAGTTACTTTTGACGCACGTGGTAAATCTTAGGGCTAGACTGAGTTCGTGGAGACGATTGGGTATATTAATAAAATAGGGATTGAAAAAAAATTTATTTTTTAAAAATAAAAAATTATTTTCAAACCACAATTTCAGGGGGGTTGACGAATAAAAAATGCTCGTTTCGTGTGTTTACAGTCACTTTCAGCTATCGCCGATTATCGTCGGACGGAAGTTACTTGGCTCGTCTAGTGGCTACCGGAAGTTCTTAAGAGAGGGGGGATGGGCTTATAGACAGTAGGATAAACGAACGGAACGACTTGCGTCAAGACTAAAAGTAACCGATAAAGACTCGCGTTCCAGTAAGTAATTTACGGTTCGCTCGACTAATGCGTTTCTGTGCTTTCTCCGTATTTTTCTTTAACTACCCACGAGGTTAATTCGACGTGACCCCAAGACAGGGCGAACCCACAATAAGACGATTAAACGGGATATTTATATATAGTCACTGTGTAAAGCAAAGTATTACGAGATACCGGAAGTTGGCATAGATCAGTGACTGATGCTCAGTAAAAAAAAAAAAAAAAATTCATTCACCCACTTTCTACACCACGTGCACGACCCAGGAGTACATAGAAATTTTTAAAAATTCTTTTTACCCGATTGGTCAACTCGCGATTGGCTCGTTCGGTAATGTCAAAAACGTAAGAGGCTTAATAAAATGTAATAATCGTAAAATCCAACAACGAAAAATACGTGTAGATCCTGCCAATGACGATCGTAACTCTTGGTTAAATCGTCAATGATAATTACTCTCGTAGCGCGTAACATAGCCGGAGTTGGATTATAAGGACATGACGATGAGACGCATAATCATCGCCCAGCGGGCTGGCGTCATTAGAGGAGATATTAATTAAGTGCATAATGCGTGGCCATTACCGTTAGCAGGATACTAATGAAGTTATCGTTGTACAAATTGTTACCTGGACTCGCACCTTGGATACCTTGGATACCGGCCTACGGACGTTCTCATGAAAATCTCGCAACACGATATCGTTCAGAGTCACAGTACCAGGTTAAAATGGTTGTCGGTACGTAATAGCTGGGTAATAAAAATTTTTTAAAATTCGAAACCACCCATTCTAGGAGTGTACTAAGTATCTCTATATCTATATACGGTTATGGGTATCCATAGGAGTATACAGTTTAAGGAAGAAATCGATTGGCCGAAACTTTGTACGATTTTCAATTTGCCCAAATCGGGCCCGAACTTTTACAGCCAATTTGTTGTTCCCGGCGAGATTGCATATGAACTTTTTTCTTTGCCAGGACGCCTTTTACGAGAAGACCAGTCGAAGAAGCGGCCCAACCAGTAGCGCTGCCGTCATTACCGGCTCTGCCGTACTGTGGTTAAGGACACGGGTCAAGGAGAAGAAACAAAAAGAGTAACGGGTTAAAGTTAACTAACTAATTTGCATGCAATTATACAAGGGGTATTTCAGATTTTTCCTTCTCTCCCTTTCCGAGACCAGTAGAAAGTATCAAAAATCCCATAGGTCAAAGTTCATTAATACAACAAAAAAAAAGTTTAAAACTCCTTTCAGTCGCGTCACGTCTATGTATATCTCGTAATTGAAAATCGGAGTTGGATAGGATCGGCGGAAATGAACTTTCGTTCTACGGAAGGATGAAAAAGAGTGTCTCTTTAGATTGGAAAAAAGGGGTGAAATCGAGAGAAAGGAGATTGAGAATTGGTGAAAAAAAAAAAAAAATCTTTTTTAAGGTATGATCCGAGTAAATATTTTCCAGAGACCTTCCATCGTCCCTATTCCGCACAGCGCACACGTATCCAAAAAAAATTTCCGTCAAAAAAGCTTAATTAAATTTCAAAAAAAAAAAAAGTGCAACAAATTAAAAATGCATCGTGCAAAAAACAACAGTTAATCCATCTCCGGAGGACACGAGACTCCACACTGAAAGCAACGATTATTTATTTGCGCGAACGAGCGCGGAATTGTGGGGCAACCGATGCCTAGGGATGAGGATAACAAGTGGTCACTTCCCTCTCTATGTGGCGACAGTTTCGAATAGAGCAACAAGGGGTCTCGTCATTGCGTCATTAGCTAGACAAGTAACGTACAGACTTCATTTGTCGCTGGCTACGAGTGCCCCGACGTAGCAAATGAAAGCAAGTGAGAGCACGGAGAGAGATAAGATCGCCTGAGATAAGGAGAGAAGGAAATAAAAACTTTTGTTAACGGACTGTACAAATACGTACAGATGAGATAAATCGTCAACAATGGACCGTGCTTAAATCAATGATATATTTTTCGTACGTCCGATCTTGTAACAATGTGTAGACAATAAAAATATACGAGTAAGAATCTTGAGTAAACTTTTTCACAGATAGCAAAACGATCGGACAGGGTCGAGTGACCACTTGATCGAATTGAATCGCCTCTCTTGTGCTTCTACGTATGTACCTTCGAGAATAACATTTGGCGCGAGCGTGCGAGACTTTTTTCGAGAGCAAAATAAAATAAATAATTCCACAGTCGGTAGGAATATGCTCGGGCGCGCTCGTATCTCTTCAGTTCCCTAGGTAGCAAATCCCACGCAGTTACCAACCAGCAGACTCGAACAGTCTATTTGGGTCAAGTGCTGTGGAGGATACTTCAAGCTCTTTCATAAACATTCATAAAATATCACATTACGCCTGTGATAATACGAAGTCGATCTCTTCGTCCCTCTGTTACATGGGAGCCACAGACGCACGTGATAGCAGCTGTCGGTACACCACGTTGGATAAAGAATTTTGTGATAACAACACTTTTATTAAGATTCAAGATCGAGCGAGGAAGGAATTCCTTTGTTTTTGATATTAATAATTTTAGATTTTAGAAAAAAAAATTTTTGAAAAATTTTCAAAAATTTCTTTTTTATATTCAGATACAAGCATACTCATGTATATATATATTGAGCTTTGAATTCAGCGGAAGCGACCGACACGAGGGATGAGATTTACGTCGTAATGACGGGAAGATGAGAATTGTCGTAAATAGCGTGAAATCGTCGAGATTGGTAATAAGGACTAATAAGAAATTATCAAAATTATTCGAAGAATCGGACGCGCTCGTTTTAACGCGATAATGATACTCGGCGCGGTAATTGATTGAATTATTTCAAGAAACACGTAAATCCTCAAGCACTGCGAAACAGTGGATCCACAGTGGGATTAGGTCTGATTCGTTATCTCAGCTATGCGATCTTGCGATCCTCAATGGAGAATGACGAGAGTCTAATCTGCAGGCAGCTACAATCACGCCTACCGCATTCCCAGCATCCGGCTCTGGACCGCTTTATTCCGTGATATCTGCAAGATCGTACGAGGCTGATTCAAACGGATCGAAATAATTTATTAAAAAAATATAATTCCTGATAAGGCCCCCCCCCCCCATCCCTGACACAGAATAGGATCCTTGTTCGAAATTCAAATCCCTGTACCACTCAGCCTGGATAATTAATCTGTACCTGATAACATCATATTCCTCGATACAAATACGTATTCACGATATTAGCGTTAATTACCCCATAAGCCTCTATTCGCGCAGCGCAATCCACCGTAAGGGACTCGCGCTCGAATAAGCATCGTAATTTCACGCCTCGTCCCCAATTCGCATCCAATTATCGAAGACAGTAAATTTTTTCTAATCGGTAATATCAAAATTTTCGAATCGATGAGTATCGATAAAAAATAATTACCATTGAATACCCAACAGCTACGTATACCTAAAATCGTCCAAATCCGCGCCAGTTTCCTATTACCACGTCACGGTACGTGTATAACGTAACCCGGGATTTGCACAGTGACAGAAACCTAATTCCCTTAGGCGCGACATGACTTCTTCTCGAAAAGTCACATTACGTACAACCAGCATGAGCCACGTGCACGCGTGACATGTAATACGTTACTTCTTTGGACAAGTTCATTATTTCCCCAGACGGTATGACGTAACTGTTCGTTGATTAACCCTTTTTCTTTTTTTAATTACAACATCGAACCCTCAAAATAATAAAATTTTTTTCTTTCCAGCTCTGCTACGCGGTTATCGGCTAGGTGTCAGAACAGTGCCAATTGAATAAATTCGACAGTTATCGAGTGTGGGAATTGAAGATGTCAAATCGGCTTGTCTAACGCGGCATCCGGCAATTTCCAAATAGCTCGTTGCCACCAATGAAAGGCGGTGTTAGCCGAGCGAAGGGGAGCAACAGCCGGGCGAAGCAGCGACGGCCAGGAAGAACGGAAGCAAGCGTGAATGAAGCCGCGTGTGAAACTAACGTCGAGCGGCCTAGCAGTGGCTACTTGCCTCAACGAGATCCCTACCAATACGATTTGATGCAGTCATTCTCCCCTATACGAAACCGTCAACAGTCAAGTGCCGTCAAATTGCCATATGAATAAGCGTACGAGCACGTAAGCCCGCATGCGATACATTCCAGCCGACCAAGTGCAGTGATAATAATATTCAGGATACAAATGATCGATAATATAACGACGAATTAGTAAACAAGTTTCTCCTTTAAATTAAATTACCTTTCGCGCTTAGTCCGACAATCTCTGGGCGGTCTCCTTTGATGCCTCGAGTGGACGTAGCGATGACGCAACGAACGATTGAGAAAACTCCAAAAAATTTTTTTCACGACTGTCATTTGTATGATGATCTCAAAATTCCATTTTGGTTATCGTTGCTCTCACGAAGTCCAAATTTTTTATTATCGACTATACACAGTTCGGAGAAGTCAGACTGTCGGGATAATAATCATAATTGCGTGGGATATGTGGTATACCTCATTTATGATTATTATGATTATCGTTGATCGATCGGAAGTTCTTGGTTAAAGATATTCGTTGAGATTTAAGGAATTTTCAAAATTTAGTTTTCAAAATCCTCAATTTCTTATCGCACCACGTGCTCGCTCGTCGCGCTATTATAATGTAAGGGTTGACGTTTATTGGCAGCCTCGAGTTACAGCGTTCGGATAATGGCGTGTTATTCGATGCCGTCAGCCAGCCGTTCCAGTGCCGCGCTGAACGAGGAGACGGAATTTCTCACTGGGTATACCAAGCACTGTTACCAAGGAACGACACTCGGGCAAGATCTTCCACGACTGACTATCATAACGATCATCGTAAACATGATCTTCACGAGATTGTCGACAAGATCGTGGGCATCATTACGTTGGTACGTATGCTTCTAAACGAGAATACGTTAACCGGAGGATGTTGATATCTCAGGTGAAGATCAGCGTGGAGGGACAAGCTGGTTCAACTGGTCCTTATCTGGGATTTGGTAAATTTTCAAATTTCGTATGAATAGGAGAAATTAGGATAATTGAAGAAAAAAAATTTTTTTACAATCACGATGACGAGATAACTGGATTCAAATCGTGTGTGAATTTTAGGGTACGAAGGAATTTGCGTGGTCGAGGACACGAGGAAAAAAAATTGAAAAATTTTGAAGTGGCGCATGCTGCTTTATCGACAACCGCAAAATTATTTATTTACGTGATCGTGATAACAAAGCTTTATTTTTTAGGTAAGATACCTTTTGAAAAAATATTTATTATTTATGGGGTTGGTAGGTAGCGTGTAGGACGTTATCGTTACTGCATGCTACTGTCTTTGCCTGCGGATATGGGACTGAAATATTCAACGGCACATGTATTATTAATCATTGGATTTGGTTTCCCTCGTTTCGATATTTTCAAAAGCACGGATTCTCGTAGGGAGAATCGTGCATTCCCGTTTTCTAGTATTTATCTTGCTCGGTCGTTATAGGCGGACTGGATGAAATCCTAATATTTTTGCAAGACTCGGTTTTCTCTTGGATCGACGAACGGGAAAAGTTTGGAAAAATACAAAATTTCCAATTTGATCGATTAACTACTTGAAATTATGTTACGTTTGCCCGTGTAGAAATATGTGTAAAGTTTCAAATCGTTCCTGAATAATTCATCTATAAGTATATCGATGCGTCTGGATATCATATGTACACATGTGCATTTATACTATCGATCTGATTGTACGTACCGAGAAAAATATGAAAATTTCAAAAAAATGTTATCACCTTTCATTTTTTTGGAATCCAACTATATCATTAATCTCCATGTACCCTTATTGCACGGGAATGCGTATGTATGTTTGTGCTCGGTAGGCGCCTTGAAATATTTGTTTTCCCAAGGGTGAAAAAAAACCGGATTTGTTAAAAAAAATATGTTTAAAATCCCGTATGAAATTGACAATTTGACAGAGAAATTTGGTCGTTAGGTAAGTCAAAAAAGTTAGCAGTAACCTCAGCCGGGCCACGAAGTACCGAAAGAATAATGAAAAGAAGACAGCCCTCTTCCTAACGTAACGTAACGTTGCATTAGCATACCTAAATGTCGCAGTGATTGGCCATTGTGAAACCGCGCCTCTTTTTCACCCCATTGCCTTAAATTTGAATGAATCAGCATTCATCCGAAACGCGGTTGTTTGCATGCAAATGCGAAAATCCAACATTAACATAATGTATTTGTCTCCGATTCGCAATTTTAAAGAGCCACCAGTCAAATTCAACTTGACGACGAGACGTCAGCTACCCCATCGTTAACGCAACGATTTAACGAACGATTACAGAAACCACACTGTTCAAATGTAAAAAAATAAATTTACAAAATACCCCCAACCCACATTAAAAAAAAAAAGTACCTTACTAAACCCAATTGGACAGCTGCCAAATTTCCAACCCCCTCAAAGGGGTCCTTATTCCAAATCGCACCGAAGGTACCCAAAGGGGTATACCACGATTAAAAAAAAAATTGGACAATCAAGAACGAGCCTGAAAATGGTAACAATTATCCTGGCAACCGAAATTCCAGCTACTTTTCCCACGTGTCATTTCCTCTCCTCCGTTTTTCCCCGTTTCGCCAGAATTCGCGGAGTCGCGATTCTCGGCACGTTCCACGCGCCCCAGGGCTGCTCTCCTTCCACGGGTTCACGCGGTGCTTGTAAAATCCTAACGACTAGAGTCAGAGAGTCCATAGGATAGGAAAGGAAGAGAGGGTGGCGGAGGAGACGAAGAAAAAAGAAACTACCTATCCAGCAAGAAAACGGAGTGCAGACACGATCGGCATAATTTATCCGAAGTCATTAGAAAAGGTGATTTTGGCGATACAGACGGAAGACTGAGAGATTCTTCCGAGTGAATCCGAACGAGGCGCCGCAGCCGACGCGAAGGTAAAGTTAACAGAGTCTGTTCTCGAGACAAGAGTGACGTCACGGGCAAGTAACGCACGTAGGACGTCAGATAAAAGCTCAAAACGGCCGAACTGTGCGCGATATAATTTCATACATTGTTGAATCTACTGTGCATTAAATCAACCACCCACATAAGGGGGCTGAACATGCCGAGTGTAAAGATGAGTAAGATGCCGGTTATGAAGTAAGTGCGTAAAGAAGAAAGAGGCTCGAGTCGTTTCGAGTCCTGTGATAGAGAGAGAGAGCAAGAGAGACGGTATAGCGGCTGGCGAAGGAGCGAGAGAGATAGAAAAAAAAGTGATAAACAGGAACAAGCAGTAGAATAGAACTGAAACGAGAAACTCTGTAAACTGGGTTTGAGACTCGTGACAAAGACGTGGGTGGTGGCGCTTAGGTTAAATGACAAATGGATCAGGTAGGATTATTGTTCGATAGCGATATTATTATTATTAGACCGTATATTATATATTACTTAACCCCTGTATTTCGCCTCTGTCACGATACAACACGTACAAGTGCGACAACAGCGTTGTACGAACCCGAACCCGAAGGATAGTTGTACCGCTGAAGTTACATGGATTTCAGGTGCCATCCTCTTACGGTATCCAGATACACGGGAGTCCCCTAAATTCGTAAACAACGTTCAACCCTATAAATATCACACGCTGTACTCGGTACGATAGAGGCTTCTAGCGTAGCGACAATTGTTGTTGTTCTTGTTGTTTCATGGCTTTACGACTCTGAGTAAAACTAGTTACAGTTGTTTTAAGTAGTTTAGCGTATACGATGCGGGGTAGGCACGTATTAACGCCGGGACGACGCCCCGGATCCTCCAGGTAATTTTAATGTTAATAACGCGTTGTTCGGTTGTTTCGTTCCTCGCTCGACCTGGCTACCACTGCTGTGCCTCGTAGAAGGATTTTCAAGCACTTTACAATGAAATCCTGTCCGCGACGTACCGAGGAGCCACCCCCCGTCGTATTCCAGCTTAACCCGACCACCAGGACCCGGCGACCTCGTAAAGTCCAGTTCACACGCGGATTCCATTAAAATGATAATTAACGCAGATTTTGCAAAATTTTGCACGAGTATTTTTCATCTCGCTATCAGCTCGCCTCGAGAACCCAGCTACGGAACAACCCTTGTACCGTCCCCTAAGCCTTTCCAGATCCTCTCTGTATCGCATACTTCTCTCGTCTGGCTCTTATGCTAATCCGCAATCATGGGTGGTCCACACGCCCTACGTTTAAGCACTCATCTCACGGATGCTGCCCTGGAGTTAATTACTGATATATACCTGTGTATATATATATACTCCAATATCAATCGACGAGCAATATCCATATCAGGAACAATTAACTACTTATTTCGTTATTATTATACGTGGTATAGTATTATACTATATATTCGATAAACCACTATAGATCAAGCACTGTGTACTATATGCTAAAGTATTCATCGATAATTCCATTAATTATCTAGCTACTCGATTAGCACAACATTTTTTACCAGCTTGTCGGTGAACAACATTTTTTCGCGAAAAAAAAATCTATCGTCGATCGATTATCGAGATAAGAGCTTTTATCGATAAATTTCACTGATAAGGACAGTCACGTTTAATTATTTATTTCTAAACTTACGAAATTTAGTTTTACGAAAACTTATATTTTTGGCTGTACGAAATTTCGCCAATCTTACGCGAAGGCACGTTTCGCTTTTCGCACCTCAATGGGTGTAACGTCTGCGATGCGCTCTGTCGCGCAAAATGACAATACGCGTCGCTCTTTCGGTTTAATTAAAGGCGCTCTTCAAAGTGCATCCACATTTTCCCCCGGTTCTCATGCAGCTACGTGCCTTCTGACGGAGCGGTGCCACTTGCAATTTCGACCTCGACGTAACAGCGCGCCACTTTGTCTACCAGTTTTCACGTTAAATAAAGCGAACGGGTCAAAGGTCGCGCGACGCGTCCCTGGAACCTCATGCGTGCATGCGCGAGATCGTTAATTTTTTTGAAAATGAAAATTAGCGATATGGTACTTACAATTTTGAATTTTTTTTTTACCTCGTACTATATCGATATTTAACTTACAATATTTTTTTAACTATGTTAACGATGCACTTGAAATTCAATATAGATTTAATTATAACATCGGATACGTTCTACGCTGATAGTAAATCATTAGTATGCATGCAAACTTTACTTTTATATATATACACTAAAGTATACTATTACGTATGCTAATGCAGATAGCTAACACTGGATTCGCGAGACTTAAGCTGCCAATTAAACTGCAAAGTACTAGCTTCCTACTAACAACTCTTGAACAATAGGATATCGAGAGGTACCATAGAAAAACGATTACATATATACATATATACCTGTACCAAAGTTCAGTGTATCCCATGCTATGTATATAGCTTGGCTCTATAAATACATCGTGCAAGATCCCGAAGACCGCAGACTGGACCCACAGGCAGATGCACATAGCCGAGGGGGAAGTCGATTGGCCGTTGATGAGTTTATTCCGCTTTTCTTCCCTCAGGAAGTGACGTCATGTTTCCTCGTAATAAATACAAATGTAACTATAGCACCCGAGAGCTGCGAATATTAACCGGGAATCGCGTCGAAACGGAAAAATAAATTAGACGTAGTAAAAGAGAACAAGGAGGTGTGATAAGGTCGTCACTGGACCATACAGATATACTAAGAGATCGTTATTGGATTTATCGATTATTTTTCTCAATTATCGAAGACTCCTCCGAGCTCCACCAGAGCCAGTTAGCATCGTGACTTTTACGCGTAATTCAATTTTCCAAAGTCACTTTACTCCTTTATACAATGTTACTGGGATCCGGGATGAATCCCAATGCTCGGGAAATGAAATCGAGGCTGGTGTTTGCGAAATAGTGCTTGGTGTAATTTTTAGTTTCATTCACGGTTATTTACAAAAAGTCCTTAGGGTTGCGTTCTTACTCTGACTGACCTGCGTAGAGGGAAAACGGACTATTTTATGCTTTTCTTGTGACCAGTGGGACTGGGTGGGGATTAATACCCCATCCGTGCCTTATCAAAAAATAGGGTCCTTGCATACTAGGCCGGGGGATTGATACCCCAGCCGTGGTGCTAGGATCTCCGTGGTTTTTTTTTCTCCCAGACTAGGCAGGCCAGGCAGCCATTCAGTAGCGTTACAATATATACGGCGAATATCCTAAGTGGGTCTTGCAGCTCTATTGAAACTTACACAGAGTTTAATGGATTTTCTGGAAACGCGACACAATGCTAGTAATTAATTGTGAATTAGAGTCAACGACGGAGAATTGCATCGTTAAACATGAATTACTTGGATATATATACATATATACCTTTTCATTCGGATTTACTGCAAATCAATCCGCGCCCAACGTCAGGGAAACATTAGTTTACTTAATGTTGTATAGTTATACAGGGTGTCTCAAAGGTAAGAAACGTCCGGATGATAAAAAGTAGCCGGTGACCCCTCGAGTGCACTGATGAAATTCGTTAATTTATTATTCGCCTAAACAATTTTGAGTAATCTAAAAAAAAAGTTAATTTTGAAAAATATGCATTTTCGAGTAATCACGAGATTGGATCGTTTTCGGCCGATTACTCGAAAACGATGAGGTTCAACTGAGCTGGCCCCTTGTAAAACCGACTATACGATTAAAACTAAAATAAAAGTATTGATATCGAAGTAGAAAGTTCAAAAATCAATGACCTATAATAATTCACCAATCGATCGATATCGAAGCTCCGATCGTAAAAGCGGACGTGCGTTTGTCGAAATTGACAGGAAGTTATGCGATGCTGCGGCTGGTCCATCAAATTACACCAGAATTATTTCCCTCTCTACGTTCGGATTGGCAAACACGTTTGAATTTCGCAGTACGATCCTTCGCTACGTTTCCGCTCTGTATATACTCCTACTGTACACATATATATCAATACTATATACCGACAATCTCCATTAGTGCCATTAGTAATTAATCAGAGTTGTCAGTGATATTAGATTTCAAAATGCTCCTGTTAATCATCGCAGCTTCCCGTTTCCGAGTTATTCAGTTCATAAGACAACATTAACATTGAATTAGCCTCCAGATATTTCCTATCTCGCTCTCTCTATCTATATATCCCATATATACCTATATACATATATTTCAATCGAATCCACATAATTTCATTTTGGGCATTGATTAAAGGGGAACGATTCGTTAGGAAATATTTAACCCGAACGGAATCCATTCGTCACTCTGTAAACCGGGCACCGATTCGACTAGGTGTAAACTGTATCTGGCAAGGATTCATTAGCATAACCAATAAGTGTTTAATGACGGTACAACAGCAAGGTATCAACCTATAACTCAGACTCTCGCCAAGTTCCTCACCTTTCGAAGATGAACGTCAGAGCGTTACTGTACCCCGGGGATTACGTTGAGCATTTACCCTACGGGTGCTGCCGCCGCCCACTGGAACTGCCGACCCGAGCCCGTATATACCTTTTCTTGAGACCCTATTTATTACGGGATGCAAACAAAATTCAGGCGCAGAGAGCTAGAGATTAATTAAGCACGTTTGACCCCTTTGGTCTCTCCACAAATACACGTAATGTTACACGAGAGTCGTTTGGCTTAACGCGGCAAATATTAATTGAAATACGACCAGACGTTATTTACATTGACTCGGAGCACAGGATTTCTCCTCGTCTCTGTGCCGCAAATAGAAACCGTGCACGGAGGTGCCGATTTTTTTCAAGGTACCTGGAAACTTCTTTTTCGAGATTCTACACGATTTTACAAATTTTTTGCATCGTTACGTAAGATCGTTAGGGTGATCCATTTTTTTTCTCAAAATTATTCGCGTTATGTGATATTGCGATAGACAAATTTTTTTTGCACCGGTAATTCTTTGTTGCGTCATCGTGACCGAGGATGCTGGAGATCAGCGAGGAACTAACGCGGAGGCTGTTACGTTTTTATAAAGACGCGTTCCGGGGACCAGAAAATTTTCATCTTTAAAATTGTGTTTTCTTTTATTTTCAGCTTCTACGAGCTACTGTACCTTTTTTTTTTACTTGTTTTTCTTAACTTTTTTTTCTTCTTTCCCCTCCTCGTTCGGATGTCTTATAACGAGAATGAATATCTAACGACTCGTACTTGGGCATTTTTTTTAATGAGAAAATCATTCTCATCTCCTTTTACGTTTACGTATACATTACGTGGTTATATTTGGAAGTAATATTACAAATGCATGTTTTAAGTACTACTCGTCTGAATTAAAAACTAAGAGGAAGTAGACAAAAAATTTAATTTAAAATTAAATATAAAATTCTTGTCAAGTTATTCGTTACTTATAAATTGTCATATAGCGTCAATTGGATTGGGATGCTGCTGTGAAAATTTAATATAAAAATTACGGCAAAATCCGGTATTCGCGTATAGAAAGCATGTACCGAATGTACATAGCGAATTTGCAAAGCGAGCTGCAAGCAGCTAAGAGATCTCGAAACTGCATCCCCATTTTGAAGGAACAAAGCAGAGCTCAATTATGCCCCAAGAGATGCTGGGGCTTATCCGCAGACTAATTTTTCGTCCCTGTGAAGGTTGAGGGGTAGATATAGCTATAGATATACGAAGGTAGGTATAAAGCACTAAAGTAGCTACAGGGAGGAAAACTTCAGGCGAGTAATGACGAGTACCTGCGTACTGAGTAAAAAAGAAAAAAAAAGAGGCAACAATTATAAACACGGCAATTACGAGGCTTCAATACGTGAAATTCCTTGAAGTTCCTCCATTAATTCCACAAGGGTGGCTGAAAATTAAGCAAGACTCGAAATTACAATGGAAACGCGCAGTTGTGGAATTTCACGAAATGGCGTCAGTCCTTATAATTTTTATTTCCATTTACAGTCATTTTTTTGGAATTCCGAACCAACCCTCTGGCCTCTTCTCAGTACCAAACTAACGTGGTGACCGATAGTATTAAAAAAATTCCCCAGCATCAATTTCGGTCCATTCGAATTTTTATCACGAGATGAAAAATAAACCACAGTAACTCAAAATATGGCACAGTAAATTCAAAGTAGATAAATGTAATATAAAGTAACTTGAAAAATTTCCGGTTACCCATTCGATCTTCTACAACGTGTTGCTTAATGGAAAATAAAAAATGATCAAGGATTTTCTCTTTCGGCTTTCAGAGGGAAAGTTCGAGCTCGGAAATTGAGATAGCTGGCGGTATAAAACAAAACGTGAAACGTAGACAAATCGAAGGTCGATCTCTGTACAGGCTTTAGAAACTCCTGATAGCAAGTATGGCGCAATCGAAATTTCAATGGTAACTGGTAGCCAAGCCAAGACTGATTGATACTCGCAATACGTCTGCACGTAATGGCTGACCCGCGCAGGACCGATTTGTTAGCTGCTTTTCTTTATTCTTCATTCTCTATTGCGATCTTTGCTTGAGCATATATATAGTACGTGTAGTACATAGCTACTATATTGGCGAAGTGAGGAATAGCCGCCGGTACTCGTTAACTCGGATTGAAACTGGGAAATGAATTTTACCTCGATAGTTCGACAACTATTGATTTATCGTACGGGGTTCGTTTGGATAAACGAAAGAATTTGTGAAATGCCTCGCGCCATCGAGCTCCAGTTTATCAATTGACCCGCGAGGTTCATTTTTTTCTATTTTAATTTTTTTTTCTCGCATACCTGTCATATCTACAATCGAATTGCACGTGCACTTCTCGTTTGCCGTAAAAATGTGTAATTTGGTTATTTGATTTTTTTTTTCAAAAATAAAAAAAAACAGTAATATAAGTAAAACTAAATTTCAGTGCCTCCGGGTAAATTGGATAGTCTGCAACACTTTATTATTGTATCTCAAATTCAGTGTAAACATTGTTTTGCCATTTTTTTCTCTCTTTCTTCAATTCTCATTACGAAATTTTTTATGCAACTCACACTTCCACGCAAGTTTCAGCTTCTATCTTCCTCTAGGGATTCACTGTGCAGTCTGTACGTATCTTTGTCTCTTTCTTTCACTATTATTTGCTACCCTGACACTGTCTCTCTCTCTCTTACTCCAGGAATACTAAAGTGAGATTCTTTACTTTTTACTCCGACTTCTTATTGCAATTTAACACAGACTTGACTTGCCTCGCAATTTGAGCTCCCACCTACCCTTACCTAGGTAGAGGGTCGTGAACCGCCCTGGTAGCTAAACTGCCGTGCCAAGAATAACGAGTGAATCCTGTCAAACAACAGTTCCACTTGGTTTGCATAAATAGTCTTATTTATTCAACCATTGCCCCGCTGACCCGTGGGCAAGCTAACGTCAAGATGTAATTTACTTAAGAGAATCTTCGAATGGACCCTCGAGACGAAATCTCAAAAAAATTCTAAACCCGCGAGTGAAACAATCGGACAATCGGTCGATAGCAAATTGAGTCCAGACTTAAAAAATTTTCCTCCCAAGTTTGCTCATTAATTTTAGGTCACACTGTATCATCGCACGGAGATAGTCCCATGATATATATAGATATACCGTCATTGATTTCCAATATCATTCGCACTCGACTGCCTTCTGTCAGCTATTATTATTATTATCCCAGTGACATCTCATTGTCCCATTTAGTGCCCCAAAATATATACAGCGAGAGAGAGAGAGAGAGAGAGAGAGAGAACGTGATCTCTATTTGGCCAATACGTTGATTTTTCGTTTTCCAATTCATCCAATCGCCCGTCAAATTTTCTTTCCAACATAAAAAAAAAAAGCTTCGAGCAGACGAGATGGCAAAAGTTTTCGAGGCAGAAAACCTAATCTAGTTTACCTACAGGAAGATATCCTACTCGTACTTGTATCTACCGAATGGTCCATTGTTGTGAATGTTGTTCGCCGCCATGTAGGAGTAAACGCGAGGCTGTGGTCCAGGCACGTATCTACCGTATTGGGATAGTATCACAGCCAGAACTGGATTGAGCGGTGGATGTAATTGGCTGTTGAAGCTCTTCTGCTTCCGGAACGCATTGAAGAAATTGTCCAGTATCGAAATGGCTGAAACGACGTCCTGTTGAGTGTACCGTGGTTTTGTCAACCCGTACCCGCTGCTACCAGCCGGTCGATCCTCCGACAACACGGCTGCTGCCACGTCGCTCCCTCCTCGACCGTTCCAAATATACGCAGCCTCCTGAGGCTCGTAGACTGGTCTGACGCTGTGGTCCAGATCTCCTCTCCAAGGAGATCCAGGAGCACCGCCGACGTCCGCACGCGGATGGCCGGAAGGATTTTCCCAGGAATTGACGATCCTGAGTCCAGGTAATTCCAGGGTCCTGGATGGGGGCTCAAGTGCGTCGCGCAGGTAAGGCCAGACGGTGCCGTTCGAGCCAGTCGCTTCCTTTCGGTCGTAATTCCCAAGGATGTCCTTCGAGGTCGCCAATCCCGAGGTTCGTTGAGAATGAGGATTGAGGTTTTTTAAGTCGCAGCATTCCTCACGCTCGTCTGGATAAGGTAGCGCGGCGCTGTTTGTTCGTGGATATTCCTTTCTTGGATCCAGGCCTCCCGGGGGAACGACCTCAGGATCGTTTTGGGGAATGGCTGTAGCTTCGCCGCGAGCTGGGTAAATGGAGACCGATTCAGGAACTGGAAGGTATTGTCGGGAGGGTAATAGAAAGGCGGAAGATCGATATGACTCTGCCGGATTGCTTGACTTCGTTGTCGCTAAGAAGACGGAAGTCACCTGCAGTGAAGAATGAGTTTTTCGCAAAGTACGGAATGGGGATTCGAATTCGTCTATTGGAATGAAATATTGCCACGAAATTCGGTAAACTTCCTTAACTAACTTTCTTCGATAAAGTTCTCACCAACAATTTTATACCGTTACGCGTGCTCGACATCCTCTCTGGTTGGTTTTTTCAGGACTGCCTGAGTTTCGGCTTCGATTTCCTTTATAAGCACAGCCGTTCGGGATATCTAAGAGCTAAAGCTTGTTTCACGCAGGAAATGTCTTGTAGGCGAATAAGGGAGCAGAACTTTCTCTTGCGCGATGTTGCAATTCCTGGCTTTGATTACGTAGCGATGGTAGATAATATTTTTTACGTGACCGTCCGATGGTAAAACAGTTTACAGGATACGGACTAGGCATTACCGTTCGCTACGTGATGGGTTAGGCTGAATGCTGACTGAAGGTAAGTAGACCAGGGCCTACTTATCGGGTTTGGTTTTACGTTGCCTTTTCTACCTTCTGTTCAGTTTACTCACTTTTAATTTGAGAGCTTCGGAATGGCCGATTTCACAAACGCTTAGAGTTATTACGAAGGAGTTCACTTACCAAAGAAGCGTTGTCACTGGGAGTGCTGCGTCTCGTCCTTGTCTTCCTCTCAGTTCAGAGGACACATTTTACACTCGCGATTATTTTTGCACTCGCGAATTTTAGAGTACGAACTATTCACTTATACTTTCACTTATTAATTTAATTAACACTAGACACTAGGAAACGCCCGGATTCTCGCGATACCGAATTACTGCGATGCGGTTACTTGAGTAGACCGATATACCGTGTTACGTATTTTCGTAAGGGGTAGCGGATATAGGAAGAGATGCTGTCAAATGGGCCGAACGCCCGAGGCGGAAAGCCTCAAAAAAAGATAATGATACAGATAGGGAATAATCGTTACAAACATTAAAATTGACATGGGACAAATGCAAAGGACCAATTTCTTAAAAGCAGTCTAGGGTGCGAAATCACGAAATCGGGACCAACGTTGCTCCGGCTGACAGATACCCAAGTAATCGCGGACGGCTGTGACGCAAGGGCGAAAGTTTTTCCTCAGAGACTGATTAAAAGTTACCGGGTGACTAGAAAGAAATACCCATACGCCAAATGGAGTAAAACAAGCAAACGCGGATTTACGTGATCCTAGAGGAGCCCTGGAGAGCGCAGTAAGGGATGCTAAAGCCTATCCATGACTCCCCACCGCTCAAACCGTCTTGGCGTATTTCCTGCAGAGTTTACTATGATAGTGTTATCGCGAAGAAGGTATAGCCCAGCGGAAGAAATTGGGAAAATAAGTAACATTAAGAAAGAAAAAAGACACAGAGGTTTCGCAAGAGCAAAAAAGAAACAGTGAAAAGTATACCTTAGATGAGAAGAAGAATAAGAAGATGTAACGAATAAATCACAAGAGTAATCTGCGGGGGGGGGGGGGGCAAGGAGGAATGAAAGGACGCAAGAGCTCGATGTAGGAGATCGGTTTTCGAAAGACTGAAGTTGGGCCCGATAGGTCCTTCCGGATACCAGTCAGTACCCCCTCCCGTTCGAGTACTAACCGGCAAGCGGTGCCATCCTGCGGCTAAATTTTCTATTAAAATTTCTACGGGAATCGTCACATCCGGCCTCTAACGGGGATGCAGACTGAGGGGTGCTTGATAATGATCCCCATTGAAGGACATTTATGAATCTCGTTGCACTACTATGAGATACACAGTTTTTTCAGGCAGACTTAGTAATAACTTAATCAATTCATAGGTGACGGTATTCACGAAAGATTTTTGAAAAATCGTTAAACTTTCCGGAACTGTGATTTTTTACGATTCCTCTAGTAATTCATGTAATCGAAAAATCACAATACGTTGCAGGACTAAAATCAAGACTCCGTCGAGTTTCGAGCCAAGTACAGGCAACCGGTGGTACAGCCGAGGCGACTAAGCCAGCTTCCTTTCGTTCCTGAGATTTTTTCCCCGGGTTCTAGATGCAGGAGTCTCAGGACTCTGAGGTTTTCCCACCTTCGGTGGATCTTGCAGGGGTCGTAGCTCCTTCGTGGAGAAGTGGGATCACGGAAATGGCTTCTTATCTTCAGCTGATGGTGGAATTATGGTATCGATCACAGAATCACAACCATAATACCATATATCGGTAAAGTAGAGTTGGTCGACACCATAAGTGAATATCAAATGGACAGTAGACGGCTTTAGTGTCAGGAAAAATTCATTCGTTTTGATTCATTATAGAATACACAAATGTTCTTTCTGAATGCTTCTCAGTGTATCCAGTGTGTTGATTTAACAAATTTTGTCAGTTATTTAGCTAGTTGTTTATTTAGTTAGTGTACCATACTTGTCGATTTACCTTCAGGAAAAACCACTTGTAAGTAAATCAAGGATAAATTAAAAAACGTTCTGATTTGCCTTCAGTCGATATTTACCCAAGGAATGTTGATTCCAATAACAAATTTAATGAAGTACGAATTTTCGTTTAATTTCCAACATCGACAAGGGTGACAGTTAAATATATTTAATTCTATGAAAGTTCCATAAATCTTGCCAAGAATTTCACTCGTAAAACAGTCACACGTAAAAATAGTAACGGAAAGTTTGGAATTGTTAAAAATTTGCTCCCTTACCAATTGCTTCCATACAATTGAAATGACATATATCAGGAATCCAATAAAAATATAGTATACGATTATCAACCATATAATAGCAAGTTAGAAATTTCACAATGACTTTACGTCCTCGTTACTTATAAAGTTATAATAAAATGAGCCTTTCTTCAAATTTAACAAGCGAACAGCATTTACCAAATTCGCAAAAAACACTGGCTGCAGTACGCATGCCATTTAATTCCCTCGTAAAACTGCAATTGCGCATTATACCAACCAAACAGTAGATACCTACGTATAGGCCTGTACCGCCGACGATAACTGCGAAGCCCCAACGTGAGCTACAAAGTAATTGCCCCTTTTGCAAGTCGCAATAACTATAACCCCCGCAATGTTTACACTCATCGTAATTAGCAATTGCACGCTGGAATTTCAGTCGTTGAAATATAAGCAGAAACATTGCAGGAACGTTTTTGCTTCGATGTTCCGAGCATTGGCCTTTCTTCAACCTCATTTTCACAACAAGCATTCGCAGTTCTTATTCGACTTGACGAACAAAAGTAGAATGGATTGTGAATTTGCATCAAGAGCAATTTCTTCTTTTTCGCTTCGACACAATTTTCTGTATATATGCATCGGCACGGTTAGCTACCGATAAGTTGGGCCAGCCTGGGTTTAAATTTCAACGGGTTGACAATCTCATCACGACCGACACTCTTCGCTATTTCTAACCAGATCGGAAGTCAATGTGTTCCAAGTCGCGAGAACGAAAAGCTCATTTGTTTTTTTCGAATCGAGTGAATTTGCAGAATTTACAGCAGGGCAAAAAAACGATGCACGTCCGTATTTTTGCGAAAGTTACATCAATCTTTTGATTCCTTTTCTTATTTCCTCCAAAGGCATCGCTTACTTCGATGCCAAGGATACTCGTTCTCAGCACACTGGAATTCCGCAGACTCGACAATGGCGCGTGGGAAGCTTCTCTCTGTGGGGACTCGATGAAAAAAAAAAGTGCATCCTTTTAAACGAATCGCGTATAGATACATAAAGACGTCGTACAGTCACGAAGTGACAAATTAAATTTAAAGTTCGCGAAAGGAAACAAGTTTCATATTCGCATTTGCAATTCTAAGGATCTCGTGCCAGTGCGAATTTAGCCTGTGAAATAAATCGGCGTTAAGACCCGAACTCTGACAGGATTGATAAATCGGTTTGAAAAATACGAAATTATAAAAATTATTGATAACTCCTTCGCGGATCAGTGATTAGAACGGAACATAGACAGCCGGTCCAGGTGAAATGCAAACCGATTTAATTTAAATCTTGAACAGATCTTGGTGGCTGAATAAATTATTAATACTTTGCATTACGCAATATCCTCGTCAAGCAACGATTCGCGACTGATTTTCGGTGACATTTTGAAAGATCCAAAAATTTCTTAATTCCACGTGACTTTGACACGTGTCAACAAACCCACGTGTCTTCGAATAGCGTGAACAGGCTTCTTTCTTCCGTCTTGCCAGTGCAGCGCTGCACTCGCGAATGCACCCGAGTGCAGCAGCACGTGGAGAAGACCAAGAAACCGTTGTTTTATATAATGACCAAACGGGCTACGCGCTTTAACGAATTCAGGATCACCGATCCTGCCAAAATAATGATGCACCACAGTGCCGAGGTACCTTTCTCTCCGTTTCTCATTTTATATTTCTACGCAACTCCCTCGAGATAGGTACGTTTAATTCCAACAGCAGAAACCGCAATTGCACGTTCAAACTCATTTCCCTCCCTTCATTTCGTCATGCGTTAGCCATGGTTCTCATCAAAGTCCTGCCGAGCATCACCGTTCGACGTTTACATGATGCAAATAATAATTGGACCCTTTCGGAAACAATTGCAAAATCCCTTAGCACTACGATCTGAAATCTAGACGAAGTCACGAAATCACTAGATTAAAAAGTAACTAGAAGTCCATAGAGGCAAAACAAAAATTTTACAAAACTAAAAACGTCAACAAATTATTCGAACCCGACTGTATTAAATCACTAAGAATTATTGCATGTTAAAATATTTTCAAAACATATCAATCAATCCTCTCTCGCATGTAAACGCAGAGGTGGGAACTCTCGTATCTTTATTGAGACGTATAGCGACCGCACAACCTCAGACAGGTCACTTTCCAACGAACGACGGCTGAAGTCGCTCGGTCCCAGTTATGACTCCCGGCCAGAAGTCCGACGTTCCTTGATCAATTTCACCGTCGCAACGTCTATTAGCTAAGCGTCGGAGCGACGTCATCGTAATGAACGAGCAATTATAAACGAGCCTCGTAATTGCGTCCACTTTCGTTTTAACCTCTACGAGTTCCCTTTCGTGACCCGGAAGGAACACTCTGTAACTCCTGCAGGTTGTAGCTCCACGCTGGCCAGGTGTGCACAGGTAAGTGTTCACTCCAGTATATGGCCAGTCGTCAGCTTGGTAGGCTGCCGCTGCTTTCCGAGTGCGTTCAACTCGGGACTCTGGAGACGAAAGGTAAAACCCTTCAAGCCTGAGCGTCTTTCGTGCTGCTGGCTACCTGGTGCAGCCTACCTGGAGCAGCCTGCTCGTTATTGCGTATCGATACGAGTGAATTTATAGAGATCGTTTTAAAGTTATTTCTTGTCAAAAAATGTATAAAGTGACTATTTTATAATTGGACGTATATATATATGCATATATATATGTCTGTGACTACAGTGCCGCGTGGTGCAATTTTTTGGGTAAAACTCAAGAATTATAACCAGTCTGTGATTTGGTGAGTTTGATATTAATTTTATTAAGATTTATATTTGTTAATATCGATGGCATTGCTTTTTTTATTGGGTACTGATATCGGGCGATGCTAATTCAACGCCGAAAGTTGCATCGTGTCAAAGGTCATGGGTCATGAGATCTTAATACGTAGTAATGCAAATATTTGAAATTGAGGTTATAAGGCTGATACGAATACCTGAGCAACGATCCACGATAATCGCCCATTCCGCGGACGAGCAGTCAAAATGCGATTCGAATTTGAAATCGGATGACCTATTTTGAAATTGGAGGTATTCGAAAAGTTGACCTTGAAATGTAACATGCGTTACATTCATTCGATCGATTTTTACATTTCGATTGAATTAAATCGATCCTATAGGTAAAATCTGTAATGGATTCATACCGTGTGTGTTACATATATCGATATACTGTTTTGCAGCAGAAATCAATGTAAGCGATCGCATGCATGAGAGAGCAGAAAGTTGAACGTGTATATTAAAACTGGTTATCGTATGTCAATATTAACCTGCTGTCATAATTTTTTTTTTAATTGACAAATTTACCAAACGGCGTATTAATACTACTTCCGTAAAAAAAAAAAAAATGACCAGACCCTCTTCCCACGCGTTATGAAAGTTAATTAATCGAGGTTATCCATATGATCACTGGAGGCTTCGCCCATTATAACTAGACTGTTATCCATTGTGTTTGCTCTTGGCTGTATAAGTAATTAGTATGTACGAAAGACCGGAACGCGATGGACGAACACTTGGTTTTGCATTACTTTATCTGGCTAAACATCAGCGGTGTTACGAAAAAAAAAAAAAAAAAAAAAAAAAAAAATTTGCTTTCACAGAGTAAAATTCCCTAGACAAGGATAAAGTATTGAAAATGAGTAGCCATTAGGTATATTACTCAAGATTGCTAATTGGCTGAAAGAACCATGCAAGAAATAAGAAAAAATTTCAACCTGCATACCGGTACAGTAATTTTTGACTATCCAAGTAATAACGAGAAAAATACAATCATGTCACTGATAAACGTATATATTATAGATAACGCTTTTACCTGTCATAACCCAAGCGGCTTTGATTATACAGATCCGTAAAGTCACGCGTTACGAGCAATTAAATAGATACGAAGGGAAAAAATAAAAAAAAAATTCAACTGGCACCTGGTTCGGTTTATGTACATAAACAATGTTGTATCGCTTAAGGCGAATATCTATTTGGCTTAGAACGTTCTCTTGGAAAGGGCACTTGCTGAAATGTATATCTATATATATCGCAGCGATATGTTGCCAATAGCGATTGGCATGTCAGCTTTGTACCGAAAGGGTTTGGCTTTATCCACATCACGCAATTAAGTGCGACAGACAGACGCAGATGAATTGGAAAATTTTGAGCGAGTCCATAGAATTTTTGAAATTGGACAAAAATAAAAATTAATAGTTATCACTATGGTTGCTCGGCAATGGTTGAGAATATTAAAAGATTTTTTTTTCGCCTTAAAGATGAAAATATTGATTTCACTGTCTCTTTTCTTTTTCACTCTGCAATCTGCACGTTATCTCTCTCTTCGTCGTACTAATATAGCTGCTCGAGAATTTGATTGCACTCTCGCTTATTACACTGGCGCACGTTACTTCGGTGAATTATTATTTTCTTTCCTTAGACTCTCTTCTGTACGCTCTAACTTACATGGAAAGTAAAGTTCCACACACGGCACGTGTCTTTTACCATCCACACGTATTTACATGTCTCGTTATTCAAACAATGCAGAAATTGTTACAATATTCCAGATATGTAGACAATTTTTTTTTGACTTACCCAAAGACCTACTTCGAGTCAAGAATAGAATACGTATATACATATATGTATGATGTATATCGTTAATAGGGTCAGTATAGATTTTTGCTAGGGACAAACTAGGACTTGAAAAACGAAGAGCAAATAAGTTAACGTGTCTATAATACATCAAAACCGGAATAAGAAGTCATCGATAAGAAGTTGATAATCTCTGGAAGCCACGATCCGAGAGTCGAGGTTATTTTCTTGTTCGGTTGAAATCTAGCTGGTAATTTAGCCGGATTGTCCTTAGGTGGGTAGCGGAGACGGTGCTCTGTTAAATAGCTATACGAATTGATGGGTTTGCGTCAGACTTCAGTATTTATTCACGTCATTCGTGGCTTTAAGGTAAAATATTGCAAGACATTAATGACAATGGCGACTACGAAACAATGTAACTTAATCGATGTCTATAGTCATACAAAATAATAACAAAATTAATTTTCATCGTAATCAAGATGAAAATAGACCGAATCTCGTTACACGATAACCCAGCATCCATTGGTCCATTCGAGAAAATCTCATATTTATCGTCCCAAGAATTTTCCTCCAGTTTTATATGTCTTCAAGCAAAGAACACATTTTGCTGCATCATTGACCAACTATCCAGATAATAGACCGTTTGCTGTGGAGTCAAGATGAGCTTTTTCCAGCATCCTCAAGGAGAGAGATAAATCCAACCGCGATACAGTTTCGTTCTATTTAACGCGAAACGATCATAAACTCCTGAACGGTTCGAATCTTTCAGGGATTTTCAGTATCGGAATTGTTCCTGTGTTGGTTAGTGAGAATTGATAGACCTGGCAGCCAGAGAAGGCCAGGGTCTCTGTAGATATATCTATATACATATATGTGAAAATTTGCAAAGTGGTGTCAGTGGCTCTTAGGATTTTCGCAAATAAAACTTGAAGTATAAAATGTGCAATTTGCGAAATGGCTCCTCGGAAAAGCCTAAACTCTTTGAAACTGGTATTGTATATCCGCCGTTATAATAATCCCGTTCGCCAAAGTCATTTGCAAGATCCATTTATTTGGCGACCCTTGTTATCCTCGGTTTAAATAGCAATGTCGTGGTACCATGTGGTAGCTAGGGGTTCAATATTATATCCCAGGTACGTATACATGTATATATAATAGTCACGGGTTCTTATCAGTCGAACCGTTATAAACTGTTCGGTAAGGGAGATTCTATTGATATTTATCTGTAATACGTGCTGCCATGTCCCTTCGTCATCTTCATTGTATAATACTAAACTCCACCTGTCATATCTGATTTGACGAGGAGCATGCAAACTGGCTAAAGTAATAGCAGTTGATGTCTGGATAAAATTAGCATAGTGGAAAATCGAGGTACTTATTACTTAGGCGGGTTATAATCTCGAACAAGGGTTATCGTGATAACCAGGGGTTAATGCTATTACCATTGTGATTATAGGATTTCTAAAATTCTATGTATAACTCTTCTATGTTCTGTATAATTCTTATTTATCTTGTTAATTCAAGTTTACTGTACGTTACGATATTTTTTTTTTTCTTTTCGTGAAAAAAATGAGAAAGGCATTTCGCACGCAAGAAGAAGACTGAGAGAATTCATTTGGATTATAGTCGTGGTACCTTCTCTTTCGGTTACTTTCTACTGTCTGGTGATTTCAGGCTGGTCCATGTCAATGGCTTTGTATAGGAGAATATTATTCTCACGAAAATCAATTTCACCGACCGCCGGGTACGAAGTGTAGGAACTTTTTCGGGGAGCGGACATTTTTAAAATTATTTATTAATTTTCGTGTCACGGATATATGAATCGACATTGTTTGGAATTTGTGATTTTTTTCTTTAAAAAATTACGAGTGGTCCATTTGATCAAACGGATGCTGGGCACAAGTTGATCCATAGTGAAAGCTCAATCGTGCACTGAACTTGATGATTTATTTTTATCATTTTTAAATTTTAGAGAAACGGCAAATTCAATTATATTTCTTTTTATTATTAATCTTGAACAATCCTCTTATCTATTTTTATTTTTTTATCAAACAGATATTCAGCCATTTACGTAATCTCAACGTGAATGGCTATTCAGATTAATTCCAATCCCCCCAGCTCCTCACTCCGTCTAAGCTCAATAGGATCTTCTTTAGATCATCTCGGAGAGATGGTCCAGTCGAGCGTAACGTTGTCGTATATTCCTCGAATGCCATTCGAGCATGACTATTCTTCATAGATTTTGATAGATCCTTCGATTACGATCTATGAAACTGTTTATACATCCGTGATACGTCATGGCTATGGCTATTTATTTTAATTAATTATTTCTCCATTGATAACTTACGTAATTTGGAATTTCGATAAAATACCCATTTTATTAGACGATAATAATAAAAATCAAATATCATTACTATCATGAGTGCAAGGTCAATGATTTGATTAACTGAATATTTGATTATACCATTTAAACTGTACATTTCTCAATTCGTCATTATACTCCGTTGTACCGAACAGTTAAACTTGTTTAAAACGGGTTATATCTTATAGTTATGTAGCACAATATTATTCTGTTCACGTGTAACGCATTACGCTGGGGTTCTTGACTCTTCCTATTAACAAAAAACACAAGATGCATAGTCCTGGACCTGGATCGTATTACGGTATTAATATTTCTGGACTTTCTTTCGGAACTGTATTGCGCGAGAAATAAACGTGGATATTAAATGAAATGGACGAATAAACGTATACTGTTATAGTTTCAAGTATGACAAAAATTTATTGGCACAAAGTGAAAGACGCTAATTTTTCATTTACGTAAAAATACTGCAAGTCATTATTGACTTATAAAAATGACAGGTAACGGCTGGTAAAAATTTTTTTTTAATTGAATACTTTCGTTACTTTATTAATTCGCCAAATCACATGCTTTCTTTTCAGCCAATAATTCCTACACGAGAAACTGTGTTTTGAAAAAAGTTCATTGTTACTGTACAACCAAATTATCCAAGAGACGAGCAGATTTTTGGGTATATTAAAGAATCATTAGATCGAGGTGATAGTGCAACAGTAGTAAGATTGGTACAGAGAGAAAGAGAGAGATGGGGATGCTTAATCTTTACACACATAATTTTTAATGACAATTGAATATCCTTTCGACCTGTCGAGCATTTTTAAAATCTCTTTACATATGTATTTACGTGCATCGGGAACTTGTGAACATGACGTGTAGGATATTTATTATTATTATTTTAAAACCAAACTCGTACGGTGGATCTCTAGGAAAATATTTATTATGAAACGATTAATAGTTACGTAACCGTGCAAGTGGTATTCAGGTAGGTCACAATTATGCAAATCTTACGCTGCTGTTTTAAAAAGCGTAATAACTCATCGGTGATCGGTGTTCGTGTTAAAAATTTAAGAAATCAAATCTTCCGGTTTGGATAGCTGCTTTTTTTTTAAAGTTCAAAATCTCCATTTCAACGTGCAGATCCCGAGAGCGATATATATATAATTACTGCAAATTTTCGTAAGACACGTGTTCGAGAGGCGACTGCTTTTGGTTATGTCACAGTACCAGATGAGTTTGTCAAAATTACCGTATAAAAAAATGATATCGAATAAAATTTGAAAAAAAATATTATGCGATCATAATTTCGCTAATTGACTATAAATTTGAAATTTATGGTTATCTAAGTCTTTACGTTAATCTATACGCGGTATGTCGATCTCGATCGACTCCTCTACTCAGCTGTTTTTTTTTCTTTTTTCGTTGTTATATATTTATATCCCAAGTATTGGGTCAGAATGTCGAATATCGATTGTTACGTGACCCAGTCCGAGATTGTAACGCAATTTTCTATTCTTTTCGTTGTCGGTGAGAAAACGTTGCGTGAAATCGCGCACGCCTGTATTCTCGAATTTTCACTGAATTCTGTCACGTAGCGAAGAAGTTGGGCGTCGAGCGAGTCCTTCGTTGGGTATTCCGTACGGCCGGGACCGGGGAAAAGCAATAACCAACTCCTCGGAGACCTTGCACCAGTGAAATTTAAGTGGCAGGTAACACACAAACGTAGAAAGAGGAAAAGGAACTTTTACATAGAATCGAAGTCAGCTGATTTGGATAGAAGTAAATGGACGGTGGATTTCGATAATTTTTCGACAAGGTTCAGCTCATTTTATTTAGCTCAGTCATTTATTAGCGTAACGCTGGCCAATGTGTGCCATTAATTATTCCATTGAGTATGTGCAAAAAAAATGGAAAGTTTAGATACATTAATAATAGGAACGGATGTCAGTGGGAGAGGTTACGCTAATGCTGTCATCGTTTCGCAACTTTATAATTATTTATCATACGCTAATATCGAGATATCCCGAGGAGACTAACGCGAAGCAGCTCTTACGCGATATATGTAACGACGTTGTAAATTTTTTTGCAAAATGCATTTTTTAATGCATATTCAGGGAGTCGCGTGTAACAACCGTATTATTGCAATTGAGAATAAAATATACTCGTGTATTGCGCTTTAATAATAATGCTGCAATTCTCTCTGTCTCTCTCTCCGATTCTTATAACTCAACGAACATTCGTATGTTTAAGTAACGATTAGTTAACACGTGGCAATTAACAAATCTAATGTGCAATAATTTGTAACTCCACCTTTCATTGTGATTTCGCAGTGTCCCATATCGTAACGCCTTCGAGATGCGTTTATTCCGCATGCGATTTCCTCATAGGCGGCCAGAGCCACGCAAGAAAGAAGTATGAGGATGCCCACGCAATTACGGATAGGGACGGACATGCGTGCTGCGCCTGCACGAATGCTTAGTATGATTGGTGGTAGCGATTTTGAGTAATCGCAATATAGTAACGTAGTAAGAGCAGCGGATATTCGTTCATTCAAAACGAAATTCATTCACTGATTCAAACGATGGATTAACACGTGGCATCGATATACAGAGAAGTATATAAATATATACAGATGATTTTTCTATATTTATGGGATTACTTGAATAAGTGTAACAGCACGAAAAAAAAAATTACAGTAAAGTGATTAACGGTTCCGTGTCTGTTATCGCTATTATTTAGTTTGATTTCATATAAACTTTTTACACCAACATATAATCGTATATTTTTGGATCTATCGTGATTATACCCAATTTCTTTATATTTTTTATACACACGTGTTTCGCGTGATTCGCCTTTCCTTTCGCTTGGGATTGCTTGAGCGTATCTAACAGCTTACACTTAAATCGGTACCCGGTCTATGACTTTGATAAATAATTGATAGTAACAAATTGACAACAATAAAGGAGCAATTACCTTCTCGGAAAGGAGAAAGTACCGACTACACTATAATTATTGCCACATCTGTCACTTTTACGTCAATTCGACGTCATACTCGATGTACGTAAGCACAAAGGGATATATCAGTCGTATATAATATTCGTATGGAAGTATTATATAATGATAATATTTTTAAAAAAATAATAACAATAGCATTTGGCAATATCGCTGACGTCACCCCACGTATCTCGGACGTCAGTCAATGTGAATTGAACTCCGAAGCTCCCGTTGGAAATTACGAGTTTTCGTCAAAAACATTGCTCAATCTGTCGCCACAATTTCTTAAGGACTCCCGAGACTTCGTCCACTTCGCTCAGCCACTTCTTTTATCATTCGTTTTCTCCACGCTAACGTCATTCGCGCCAATTAAACCATACCGTAAGAATTCTTGCTCCGTGAAACATAAATTATCGCAAGTTCCCTGATGACAGTGCGAAAAGACGATGACGCAACGGAAGGGATGATTTCAGAGGGAATTTTATTAAATTGCCATTCATTCGTTTACGCTTTCCCTGAATACTCATGTTGCTAATCAGAAATCGATTAACGATACGATGATTTTGCTATCGGTGATTATCCATCGGCGACGAGGATGCTCCTGGGAAAGTCAATTATTTTTTTTTTTTTTTTTTTTTTTTTTCGAAAAATAACCAATTTTGGGGACGTTCATCACTTTGTGGGAAATTTGAGAAATAACGTGATCGGAAGTGATACGGTTGATTTTTTTTTTTTTTTTGGAAATTACACGAGCGCGTATCCTTGCATTTCTTTGTCGGGTAAAACAAAAAGTAACATTGGATCGGTTTAGATCGATGGTCTGCAATTAGTAACACTTCAAAGGATTCCATTAACCGTGTCCTTGAAAGTGCAATCAATCTCGCTCGCGCATTGGGGACTTTGCCAAAATGTAAATCAACTGGCATTTAACGCTTTCGAGGGAATGTCTTTATAGCGTCTCGAGTCGCGTTAAATACGATAAGGGAAGCGAAAGGAAATAATTAGGTGCAATAAGAGTCTCTTCGATTATCATCGGTCTGACGTTACAGGATTATTTATTATCAACGGTCATTGATACTTTCTGTAGAAAAACTCAAAGTTGTTACAGCTCGTTGCTAATCCACGTTATCTTTTGTTTGATCAGCTATGACGATTTGATGAATTAAAAAAAATGCTACCTACTGCCGCTTATCCAGGATAGAAATATTTTTGGGAACGAGGTAAAAGTCATACGTGGACGATAATTAGGATTAACGATGACAGATTGATAAATAAAAATTTTGGTCATAAGAAAATAAGTGGTTTATAAGATAAGCAAAAATTTATTTACGAGTGATAAAAATAATATCGTCATTCGATTAACGATTCATGATGACTTTTTATATATTTATGAAATTTTTACCATGACTCTTTAAATTCCGATGCACAAGGACATTTTTTAGGGATGATCGTGTAGGACTTGTTTTTTTTCTCGTCGTCTCATCTTCTGTCTCGGTATCGATTTCCCACAGTGTAGGAAATGAAAATGAAAGTTCGGATCGTTTCAGTCGGACTAACAACCCTATCATTGTAACTCGGGTGACTAATCAATTCAAAGTTCATAGCCCCTCCGAATGACAGTTGTCGATATAATCCAGACTAAGTTGGAGGATAACGAAAATTTTAACGAGCGGAAGTAAAACTGTGCTTTTCAATGTTTATAACCATAATTATATTCTACCTTTTAAGAATTACCCATAAAACTTAATTAATAACAATAACCAGTAGCATAATTGATAATAAGCTAAAAGGTATCTAAAGCCAACACAGGAAGACAATAATTTCCACCGAACCATTAAACACCATGGTAGCAATGTCGTCATCACTTATTGTATTTGAAAACCCCATAGAAAGGATTCTCCGAGTACTTTGGATTTCTCGAGATATTTTCCAAGTCATTTTCATATCCAGAACTCATTACCAGCGTTACAAGTTATTTTTACGGACTCCATAAATTTCTATAAAAATCCAAAAAAATCATGAAAAAGATACGACCCGTCAGGATGAACACGTAAAATCTGAACCCTGAAAAGTTTAAGTCTCGAAAGCTCCGATGGTTCAATAAGTGAAGACTTGGATGCTGCCGTAAGAAATTTCACGATCTACTCATGGACCATTCAACGTAACGGTACCAGTAGTAAGAGCGATTCCGTACTGATGCTTTTAGTTCCAAGAGTTACCGTTACGGGCACTGCCATACCAGACGTTCTACGCCAATGCCAGTAGTAGCTACAGTGTCGTAGTCAGATCGATGCTGTTAAAGTTCCCCAATCTTCGTCGAGAGTGAAACCGTCTCGCGTTACAGATGAAAGCGAGGCTAACCGAGACCCCATCTGTCCTGGATCATCTCATCCTCGGAAATTTCAATCCATCGTGAAAATCAATCAACTACGAGAATTTTTCATTGGACACGGAATACTCTTTGGTTCATTAGTGAGAGTCAGATAAATTTGTCGGTCTAAAATTGGAAGGAAAAAAATAAATATATACTAGAAATTTAAGAGACCGTCTACCTTATTGTATGCCCTGTAATTTTGCTCGTTGAATTTGGTCCTTTCGATGTCGGACAAATTACATGATCTTTTGTTGAAATTATGAAAAGGTATCTTTTTTCTCGTCGATCGTAAAAGATGTGAACGGAAACTATAAATATCGAAGTGACTTTCACAGCTATAAGAATTTCTTTATTCGAGGCTTGGCGCGTACCTACCGCACCTCTCGATACTATCGTTAAACGGCCTCGGAGTTTCGATAAAAACTAGACCTAAGGTTAGCAGGCTGGACCATTGAGCTGCATTGAACTGCTTATAATTATGTATTATTCCAGCGCAATGGTGAAGATTACAAAAAAATAAGAGAAATGTCTCTTTCTAACGAGTGAAAAATAAATAACGATTGATTCGTCTGATCGGTCGTTAATTCTTAAATTATGTGAATAACGCAAAAGAGAATTTCATGGTAATGTCAAAACATCATTTAATATAATAAAGTATGATTTGTATAGTAATAACGATCACAATGCAATCCTTTACCTACATTAACCACTCTTATATTGTCATAGATTAAGTATCGCATTAAATTGAAAATGATACAAGACGTCTTTTCGCTGTTAAAGCGAAAACGTTTATTCTTCCTGAAATGTAACTAAAATTATAACGAGTGAAAGTAACATTGTTATTATATACTTATTAGATTTTTTTTCAATAAACTGCAGTTCCCTTCAGATTTCTATATTTGCCGTTTCGATACCGATACGTTATCAGTTCTTGAATTACTTTTAATTATCATATTGATTGTGGTTAGATATGAAACAAAAAATTATTTTTTTTCTCTCTCCCTGAGATCGATGCCCTTTTAATAAAGATGAATTTATACATTGGCGAATACAAAATTTTACTTCTAACGCGTGCTTCGCACTCACTCTGTCGGCTGTCCTAGGTACTAAAAAAAATATAACAATTAAATACGTGCCGACTAAAGGCAACTAAATAATGAGCACGTGTGCTCCCAAAAGCATTACAGTAAATATACGCAAAAAAAAAATTTCACCGTTGCGACTTTATTCCGAACGAGTTGAAAGTCAATTAGAAACTCCATTATCCCAGGTTACTTTTACACCTAGACTTCCCTCTAGCGAAAATGCTCCAGTTAATTTATGCACGTGTGCGTGTTCATCCCCTTTTTTATTATATCAGTGTAACGTCGACTGTCTGTCAACAGGTGGATTAGCATAGGGGATTACAAGTGTACATTTAATTTTTCATATTTTCATCCACTTGCTGTACCGTATCTTTGTTACTATAATTTTTCGAAAAATTCCTATGCCAATTTTATAATGGATTTAGATCAGTAGAAATTCCATGGAATCGTTAAAATTCGAAAGTCTAATCGATGCTCCAGTTTGTAGTATCAATAATGCATTTTCTAGTAATTTTAATACGATACATTGTGTAGAAAGTTTACGGAATTTTTGTACGTCTTTGGAATGACGTACAGTCATTAAAATACGAATAAAAAAATTGTATTTAAAATTGAACTTATTTTTTTTTTTTGAATAATTACCGATAAACGTCACGGACAGGCACAGATAACGATTGCAACACGTATAGAGGAAACTGGTCCATAAATTGTATTCCATTAACGTACGTTTCACGAGAAAAGATTAACAATAACCAATGGACCTATCCAATCGCTCAAAGGTAATCATCCAATTCCAACCAATTGGCACTTATCCTCAGTCCGGAAGAGAAGAGCACAATCATTACCTGGAAGCGTATCAGGCATAGTAACAGCGGAATATATTTTTCTTTAAAAATGAAATCGCCAATTACGTTTCGTCATTATCCAATATCAGTATAAAATCACGTAGCATGATTTTTCGACGATTCTTATCCTAATCCATTGCACGGACTCACAGTGATGCTACATGAAACTCATCTAGTTAGAAATAGACGTCTATCAAATATGACCCAATAATTCCCAGGACAACGAACTCATGTTTTCAATTAATTTATAGACATCGCGTATAGCTGTATATCCCTAATTATGTATGGAACTACTGTTTACATGCTTTTCATAAATCATTCGCGGGATGATCAAAGGAATTTCTGGTGATGGTCGCTATGGATACTGAAAGGGAAAGGATCGTCATAAAGTGAGAAATATTTATGCATATACGTATAGTCTTCCTACTTTACGTAACATCCGTACAGCCTCCACCTGTCGTCCAGCCGACTGTTCCACCTTGTCTACCAACCCCACGTAGGTGACTAGCACTAAGATGTCTCTATAGGGGCGTGGGGACATCGAATGGACAATCCCGCGATCACTGGTGCGGCCAATGCCAGTCACTCGTGAAACGTGAAACTAGTCGAAAGTTTTACTTTACCCCAGTGCCAGCGAGTCGAGACCGAGTGCAGTCGAAGTCAAGTGTCTGGATACTTAATTTGCCGCGTTGCGAAGTAAAAGAGTGAATTTTTCAATCGGATTTATCGGCCTGCAAAGTATCCTTGGTACCGAGAGGATTTGGAGTTGTTGAAAAAAAAAAAAATTTTTTTTTTTTTCAATTGCGAGTGTTTTATTGGTTATTTTTCCTGTGAAGAAAATTTAAGGGATGTTTATTAGCCCGGTGATACGTGGATTCCAGTGCTAAAGGTCGGTTCACAAAGCACCATTCTTTCACGAATGCTATCTGCAGATAAACTACCCTTTACTCGCGCAGGGCCCTATAAAAATGGCTGTAAAATTTTATCTCGGAGACTCTCGTTGCGATTTTCTACTTTCTTTAGTACGTACAATCGGTTTTCTCGGGGACAACAATCTTCGATACGTTTCAGTAATGCCGCTGGCGAATCGCGATCAATTCTCCTGGGTCTACAGGGACTTGCGACATTACGGATCTTGTTGAAAGTGAAAACGGGTGCTGCAATGCAGAAAAACTTTAGCCTGGACACCAGCAATAGATTGAATCGTAAATGATTACTGAAATTACAAAAATAATGATTCACGATATATATATATATAAAAATTATAATACAGCTCCACGGTATACAAATAAAGAGAGTATACGATCGTTTCTACGAAGATCAATTCGTATTTATGTCAAACATAAATCGCATCCCTGCAGCAAAAGATACCGTAGCTATGTACTCGATAAGTGAGCAAATAAGAAATGACCAATCGACTTATGTCAAATTTCCAATACACGACGAAAGCCAGTTGCTCGGAATGTACTAAAAGATTATGCGCATAAATTGGACACGTATTATTGCCTCCCTGAAAATACATTTCCATCGCGTCTAACCAATCGTTCGATCTATTCCGATAGAGATTGATTACAGTTTGCATAAACTTACCCATACACCGTTTTTGACGCCTCCATAATTCTGAAAAAAAAAAAAAAATTTATTTATTATTAAAAATTCACCCAGATTCATATTCGCACATTTATATTGATCTCTCGTAATTGTAGGTTAATAAAATTCATAATTTTTATTCCTTTCCACTATGCGCCCTTTTGCACAAAGTAAAGTTACGTCCCTGAATATAAATTACCATTGCACTGTTATACGTACTTCCTAGAATTATATACACGTACGTTATGCTTGAATTCGCACGATTTGCAAATTGTCCCATATTCAGTGATTCATCTCGCTTGTGTTACAGTCATGTCAATGCAGGAAGCCTGAGCTACGGCTAAGATGGAAGAAAACACGTTGGCCCAAAAGTGCAGGGACTTCCGGCACGTAGGTGCGGCACTGTTGCTGATTGTTGGTCTTTTTGGAAATTTAGCAACAGGTGAGTCTTCCCGATAAATATATATATATATATCATCTTGGTACAGTCCACGTAAAATTGTATCTGTGAGATTTGTCGAGGCTTAACGTTATCGCCGCCAACATTTGCCAAGGAGTTCATGGCTCCCACGATTAGCATTGAGATCGTGAGATCCAGGTCCATATTCTGGAATACAATAACCCAGCAATTCCTTATTACCCATATAAGGTACAGTTACCCTATTAATTAATAATTATCCTGATATTAATTATTCCCTAATAAAAAGTACCGTTACGCTGTAACGTTGATAATAAATTCTATACCGGAAGTCAATAGCATCTCACCTTTCCACAGTGAATGCACGAAATGACTAATCTTCGAAATTTTAGAATATTTTATTCTTATCGGATACTCTACACCGTTGCCAATACTCTCCTTCACGGATTTTACCTTCTCGACGTAAATCGTATGGAAATAAATTTACCCGTGTAAGATTAATAGATTTTCTTTTTATTGAAAATTGACTAGAGTCACTTTTTCTTCGTTTTAGTAACTCTATAACTTATACTGTACCTGTAGTAAACTATATTTCGTATCTGTGGGATAAAACGTTGGATGTAAAATAGAGCGTTAAATTACTTTCGAATATACGACGCATTCTTTAACATGCTTATACGCGAGTAAAAGATTTTGGTAAAGCATAATTTTTTTTTATACTTATCCGCAAAAAAACAGTCGACTAAAATTCTTAATATTGCGCAAGTCAATCACGGTCGGAAAAAATATTTAAAAGAAATCTCTCGTTTTTTATTTATGTAACGTGACGTCATACGCGTTTTACGAATACTACGTGTACATTTATTCCGGATAATGATTTGAATCAATAATTTTTTTTTTTTCTTAAATTATACTAAAAACGTAAAGAAGGTCTTTTGATACTTGTATCGATCGGTGTAAACGATTGATTTTCAATGGTCGTCATTCGTCAACTTAACGTTACAGTGACATTATATACACTGTACTGCACTGTCTACTACTATCCCGTTACGGATTCCCGCACATCCGATAAAAAGTGTGAAACATGAAATTGTTCGCGTAGCTCACTCCTAGGCAGACTTTCGGTTTCGTTGCGATACACAGCCAAGTTTCCCATCCGAATAAATTTTGTCGATACAATCTCCGGCAACTTCCTTTTCTGGATGTAATACAATCTGCATATCGGTTTGCTCGAGGTACGAAGTCGGAAATTATATTTCATCGGGGTTGCACATAAACAAAAATACGCAAATAGCAAAAAGCAAGTCATGGTATTTTTTAATTTTTTTTTTTATACTAAAATAATTTCTACGAAGACTTATCTTTATCCTAAGATCGTAACTTGTTAATATTTACATGAAATTAGCAAACGCGTATATATCAACTAGTATAGGAAGTGTAACCCACATTAACGTCCTAATACTTTCTAGAATATCTTGAGGGTTGATACGTGCTAAATTTATATCGCATTACGTTAATTAGCATTACGCCGCGTAACGACAGGTCGAATTTATATTGCCGGAAAATCGTGTTTTACACCAGTGACTATCACGAAAACCGGTTAGATTCACTACTATATGTATTATACCTTATAAGATTAATATTAGCTATAGAAAATTTATGCTAAGATCCCGTGCAAGAAAGAGACCAAGTCATCCTGTTATTATATTTTCGTTATGTAATTGATATGCGCGAAGAAAAATGCTTAAAGTGCTCGGAAGAAAATTGCTGGATTTCAGGGAATTTATTGATACACTCCGCAAGGATTCCTCAAGGCTGGTATACGCCCTTCGGACGCCATAAGCCACAAGGATCTTTCCGTTACTTTGGAGTCCTTGTCCCGGGACACTGTATTAAAAAGTGACACACGCGATATACGCGCCTCGTGTAAAAGCGGCGAGACGCGTAAAACGCATCATTATTCATCGCGTTCATTCATAGTCTAGATAACCTAATGCACAGTAGTTGCGAAGATATAAGGAGACTCGTAGACACGTTATTTGAGCGCAGATTTTTTTTTTCAATTCAAACGAAGACATAAAATGACATTTAAAAATTATAATCCTTCGTGGTAAAAAAGTATGAGCGACTGATACCTGATAAAATATTGATTATACAAAATTGCATGTTGAATATTCAAAACGTCATTGACCTATCATAAAAGAATGATGTTTCTTTACTTTCTCCTATTAACACTATTAATGACTTCTGGCAACAACGTTCGACATTTTTGGCAATTTTTTTTTTCGTCGCGTTGCTATACGTCATCAAAAAAAAAAAAGATTGGCGACACAGATAAGGAATTATTCAAGGTTGAAAAAAATGATATACGGCACGTGTGACTATAGAAAGTAATTTTATGGTATCGGACCATTTTTATTGTTTACCACAAATATCAGGTATAGGATACTTGAGAGTAATCAACGTCACATATGGTCTGCGGTTTCATTCTATATAGCATATGGTAGTACGTTATTGATTATTCTCACACATTCCTAGAAATTGAGATGAGACCTTTTCATCCCAGGTAATTAATCTCATAAAAAATATTACCGTGATATTTTCGCTGCTTCTTTGACTGTCGAGTCAAAATGAAATTCAAAAGTTCCAGTGACTTAGTCCCCTTGAAAAAAAAAAAAAGAAAAATTATTGTGGCCAAGGAGAAAGCATCCGTAGCATTAATTGCATTGGTGAGAGTATGTCACGGTCCATTTTTTAATAGTTTCGCATCCTTATTGATCCGAATGATCTTTTAACAGGTTTAACATACGCAGGATATTTAAGAGTTACGATTTATAACGCGAATATTTCAAGATGAATGATTTTTTTTTTTTAATAGAGACAGTATGAGTAAATTTATTATTGATTATCGATACGATTAAAAATCTATGCATGTGGAAATTGTTAAACGTCGTATATGCTAGCCTCGTTTTTATGTAAAATTAATTGTATATGCAGACACGTGAGAGTAATAATAAATAATTGGTATGTTTTCGAAGAATTTTACTGGATCAATGTGAAACGAGAGAATGGGAAGATAGAAAAAAGACGTGTTTCACTTTTCCACTTATGTAGAAAGTAACAGGACATTATAGGCAGTAAAATTGCGTCCTCGTAAAACATAGTGTTCGAGTCTAGGAAGCAGCAGGAGATACGAAAGAATTGAAGGGATTTGAATAATCGAAAGAAAGTAACAATTGAAATTCATTATTTCAGGATGTCAATTCTACCCGAGCGGCGAATATTTGAAATTCGTACGAGTACCGGAGAATCTGCCACGTGGAGCAGAAGTACTTTCACTCGAAGTTCATCCAAGGAATCATTTGTCAATAATGCCGGTTGATAAGGTCAGATTCTCGCGTAATCGAATTGCTAAATTAATATTTAAATTTATTTAATTATAAAAATTAACATTTTAATATATCTATAACACGCCTACGGATAGACATTCGGAATAAATATTGGTTAAATTTTGTATTAAAAAAAAAAAAAAAAAGCAAATCTGTCTTTCAATTGTTACAGGAGGAGGATACTAAGTATTTTACGTATAAAGACGTGAATAAAACTCATGCTGCTGTGATATTAGCGAAATCTTTAGAAAATTTAGTCGACGGTGATGCACCGAGAAATTTGCTCAAATTTCGTCTCGTGTGTGATTATACAGATGGCAGTGACTCTCTGGTAAGTTAATGCATTAAGACTAAAATTAATGGTGTCTATATGACGTAGCTAGATTCAAAGTAAAGTAGTATTACATTCAAAAAAAAAAAAAAAAGAAAAACCCTTGGGTACCACCCACCGTCCCTTTGTGTGCGAATAAGCATAATATTTTTGCACTTAATCTTGACGTGCTGTAAATCATAAATATGACAATTCTCAAGGCATTGTACTTGCAACAAATTTTGACGGAAGAACAGACAAACAGAATGATATGGACAGAGAGGAACAAACCGAATCCGACAATACGTGTGAGTAAGATAATAGAAATGAAATTTGAAAAAAATTTCTTTATTCGGACGAAGATTCATTTTTAACACATTAATATTCGTTTCATACGTTATTCTTGATATTGCGGTAAAATTAATAATATTAAAATTTATAAAGTAACGACTTAACCTTTCGCACGCTAGGGTATACGGTAACAAAAATTTGTGTCCGTTGTTCTAATCTATGTGTTCTAATCCAAATCTAAATGTTTCCATTTATTTTCCATCTTTGAGTTATAGATAACAATTTTTTCTCCTCTCATTAACTTCGATGCACGATGTCATTTTATGCATGTAAAATATCTCGAATCTGGCGGCCTCGAAATTGCATATTGATTGCCCCGCATATGGGCCATGCAACAACAGGAACAACGTTTGGCCTTGTTTCTCTCTCTTTTTTCTTATTTTTTTTTATCCCTAAGTGGATTGCCGCATGAGGTATTCAATTTTCGAGCATAGCACCGTCATACGTTTTCGGGACTCGACCTTGCGAGCAAATGCTTTCGTTATTTATTTCCTCGTAAAAGTACGTGCAGTGCTTATGGCGTGTGTATATAGGTATACGTATATCGTGAAAGGCGCCATATTGCGAGAATACTATTATTATTACCTCATAAGAACATGCAATACATGTTAACCAAAAAAACTGTCAATGACTCGTCAGACTTACTGCATATGTAAAATAATTTATGGATTTAAAAAAAAAGGGGATGAAAAATTTTTCTTATCTCATAGATTGATCGATTTGGATTTTTCTCTATCAGGTATCGTCCCATTTATCAGTGACTGTCTACGTAGAGGACGTGAACGACCATGCACCGCAATTTGTCGACGCACCTTATCACTTGGAGGTCGATGAACTTACACCGACAGGTAAAAAAATTTTTTGAGAAATAAAAAAAAATGTGGAATTTATCAAATTTCTATCGTTCAATAGGTCTGACAATTTTTCGAGATATTCACGCGGTGGATAAGGACAAGCCGAATACACCCAATAGCGACGTGCATTACGCGATAGTCAAGGGTAACGAAAGGGGTAAATTTTCATTGGAGTCTGGACACAGAACCGCCCTTACGTTACGTAAATCTTTGGACTACGACAACGACGATCGTGAATTCGTTCTCACCGTGATGGCCTCGGTGAGTTTGTAAATTTATTTTGTCTTTTTTATATGTTTATGATTTTTTTTTTTTAATATGCATTTTCGAAATGCAGACAGTCGTCACGTAGCCGCGCTCGATCTCTATACGTTTTCACTCGAGCGCTATACTTAAACCGCATCCAAGAAACGAAGAGAAATTTGAATCATATTCAAGGCAGGAAACGCCTCTTTTATATACGCGAACTTTCATTCCCTCAATGCGTGTACAACTGTACACATGCCGCGACGGACTACAATGGATAATTGAGCGACTGAGTCTCATTAGACAAGGTTACGGCTAAGCGAATCCCGCATAGAATCCAGCATTTTTAAAATCCTTCCTACGACAGTGTAACGAGGAATTCTCGGTATTAAATACGTGCAACTCGTTTTGGTGAAATCGCGGGTCGCCGTGCGATTTCACAAGGCAATTCGGGTAGCGTAGAAAGTTCTGACAATTGTCGTAACAGTTCATTGTCAAGGCTATTGGTAGTCACGATCCAGGATCAGGTGGGACGTGATTAAAAAATTTTTTTTTGAAAATCTAATAATCAATTGCGACACAATAATTGGAGTTTGAGGAGAATTGAAAAGTTATTAGAGCCTTGACTGGCGGTCGTATGGTAATCTTTAATTTTTGAAGTTCGCAGACAGCAAAGTTTACTCGTGAAAAATCGCTTGGGATAATACTGATTCTTGATAATTTACATATCATACCAATTATTGGAATATGGAACTTTATTATGAATCGTATGGATTTTTTTTTCTTGTTATTATTAAAGGTAGTACAGGATTATTGGATAACATTCGATATCCAATTTTCCAATTAGCCGTATAGTCACGTTCGTTTGTGCGAAACGTTGGTAACGTGTATTGCAATTTAGAGTGAATTTTCCAAAATCTTATTATTCCAGTCGCGTTTCGCGTGATCGATATAATCTTTAATTCTTGATATTATAAGCTTATCTTTTTTTAATTTGATAATTAAATTTTTTCATAGGATCGCGGAACTCCAATGAGAAGTACCAATACGACTGTCACTATAACCGTTCTGGACAATGATGACCTCAGTCCAAAATTCTCACAGCCTATTTACCGTACCAAGATTTACGAATTTTATCCAGCACCGGTAAGACAATTTTCACTATCAATCAAATCCTTATCAACAAGTAAACAGAATCTGATGCATGCGAAGATGCATCTAAACTCATTTACAATGCATTTCCATTGGAAAGTGTATCTTGCACTACCGATACATAATGATCGATCTCCCCAAGATACATAGTTCAATATACACAATCAAAATATCGGGGACATTTATTTTTCCAGAATTATCCCATCCACGTGGAATTGAATTTCACGCCACCCATCTACGCGGAGGATCAAGATAGAGATCTCGATGTTGACATTCGGTACGACATAATATCCGGAAACGAGAAAGGACTTTTTTACCTAAACCCACAAAACGGTTCGCTCTTTCTGGAGCAAGCAATCGACCTTGATTCGGAGCGTAACCTACCAGGAAATACGTACACCCTGCAGATCCAAGCATCCCAAACGGACAATCCCCTAAAGCTGGCAGTGGCCAAGGTCGAAATAGAGATCCTTGACCTGAACGATAACCTGCCAGAGTTCGAGGTCGACTTCTACAACATCAGCATAGTCGAAAATCTGCCAAATGGTTTCAGCGTCCTGCAGGTAATCGCCACCGATAAGGATCAGGGTGATAACGGAGAGTTCGATTACGAGCTGGAGGATCCATCCGGAGCATTTTCGGTGGATCCAACTTCCGGCTGGTTGACGGTCAGAGATCAGACGATCCTCGACAGGGAGCAACAGAATTCTTTAAGAATGAAAGTTTTCGCTCGGGAACGTAGACCAAGCGTCGTTGCCACGTCGAGTGGTTCATCCTCGGTGGACGTCGAGGTGACGCTGCTCGACGCCAACGATAACAACCCTACCTTCGTACCGAGCAATCTCTACGAATTTGTAACGAAAAGTGATGCTGGGCTCGGTACTACCCTGGGACAGGTTCAGGCCGTTGACAATGATCTGGGAAGGAATGGTATGGTTTTGTATAAAATACAAAAACCAGGAAACAGCTCGATCCGCACGCCGTTCACAGTCGACGAGCACACTGGTATTATATCAGTGGCTCAGAGTCCGTTGATCGAGGGAAGACACGCAATCTTTGTCGAAGCTGCTGATCAGCCAACGAATCCCAGTGAAAGGCGGTTTTCATTGGCAGTCGTGACTGTCGACGTATTCCGGCCCGGCGGTAGTGCGTATTATTCTATCAAATTTTCATTCGTCCGAAGAAGCTGCTCATTCGTGCCCATCGACTCTGTTAAGCCAGACGTCTTGTTTCAGGTCACAACTCATGGGAGCCAGACTTTGTCGGAGCGCCGTATGAATTTTGGGTCGGTGCTAACGTCGGCATCGGCACGAGCGTCGGTCAAATTCGTGTGAACGACGCTGTGAAAACGAGCAATCTTATCTACGACTTACTTCACAGTTATCACGAAGGGGGTATGTCTCTGTTCAATTACTTGAAAATATATTTCTATAGTTAGCGTCTTTGACAAGAACCGTGACTGGAGACAGTTGCTCGAGCATGGATTTCCAGTCCCTTGCGATTATTCATTCGACGTTGCTTTCAGTTCCATTCGCGGTCGAGGAACGTTCCGGAACTATAACCGTGGTCGATGAAATCGAACAGTTCGATCGATCCTTGTTCGATTTCGAAGCGGTCGTGACGAACGAGAGAGATCTTACTTTGGTCACCAACGTATCCATACACGTTGTAGATCCGAACGACGAGAGAGGGATTTTCACTCAGTAAGTTAAATCATAATAATATACCTTATGACACCCGCTATAATTATAACGAGGTAGAATAACGAGGATGATTCCGTAAAAGTGAAACTTTCGTAATGACTCGAGATAAGTAATCGTTTCATTACTTTTCGCGTAATCGACACGGAAGAAGAAGTACGTCGAGCCGCTGTCATTCGCACTTTCGTAATTTAACTAATAGCAGTGAGCGAGGACGACCCGATGAAAGATTTTCAAAAATTCTCAAATTCATGATTTCGATTTAATAAATGTATTTCGTTATTTCACGTGGGATTTATTATCAGCACTTTTTTGAGCCGTACCCTACTACCCGGGGGGCCTCGTGCAATTTTTCAAAATAACATCTCGCTTTTGTATTATTGATACAGAGGGACCACCAAAGCTCCCCTAATATTTCACGTCAAGGAAAACGTCCCTGGTGCTTTCATTGGGCAAGTGCTTCCGCACAATGCCACGAATACGACCAGGAATATCCACTTCCTCATTGCCAATCAGCAGGATGTTCCTGATATAGCGATAACCGCGGACGGTGCCCTTTACACCCCTCGCGGACTGGACCGAGAGGAAAGACAGAATTACAGCATCACCGTAATTGCCGAGAGCTTACGCGGAGTCGGTATTTTTCAAGTAAGTTTCGTCGTAAGGTTTTTTTTTTTTTCATCTCGAAATAAGTACGTTTTCTCGTTGGTAATTCTCTGCGACAGTAAGGTTGGAATTTATTTATATTTTTTTTAACGTTATTCGCTAATACTTGATTTACGTAAAATACGAAAAAAAAAAAAACTGGTATACCGATCATCGTTAAACCGGTCGACTGGTTGTTTCAGGTAACCGTTATCGTTGAGGATGAAAACGATAATCCTCCGGTTTTCTCTATGTCTACCTACGAAGGACATTTACTGGAAAACAGTCCTGTTGGCACTGAAATCATTATGACGAATCGTATCTTGGCTCATGACCCAGATGACAACGGGGATCACGTAGTCTTGACCCTTCATGGCGAGGGCAGTGAACTTTTCACCATTGACCAAACCAGCGGGCGAGTTTTCTTCAGGGGAGAGAATTTGTTGGATAGGGAGGAAGTGGCTGCGTATCATTTACGAATCGTCGCTAGGGATAAGGGTGAGTCAAAAGTATTGCTAATGAAATTTGACATTTTGAAATAATAATTTTTTTTCTTCATAACTGAACGAAATTATGTAAACGACACTTAAACTAAAAATTTGCACAAATCCAGTAACTGTTATACACTTATTTTAATATCCGTAAAATAGGATAATAATTGGATTTTAAAATTTCTCAAAATTGAGAACATGCAAAAAAAAGTTTATTTTTACAAAATACGTAGTAAAGCTGAATGAATTTTTTTTTAACCGGTCTTAAATCGGTATTATCATTTTTTTTCGGTAATTCCTACTTTAGGCAATATGAATTCCGAAGCTCAACTCGTAATAACGGTGGACGACGAAAACGACAACCCGCCGAACTTCAAACAAATGATAATCCTACCGGACCAAGGAGTCCACGTGGCAAACGACACGGAATACCAGCTTAAATCGGTACTAAAAAACGGTATAAGAAAACCGGAAATTGCCAACAACAATATAAAGAATAATCAGGACAGCGATCACCAAACACCGTTGCTCCTGATACCGGAAAACAGCACAGTCGGTACAATCGTAATTAGATTACTGGCTGAGGACAAAGACTCCAGCAACATCGAATTAACATACAGCATCATCAACGAGACCATCAGCGAGGAAATAATAAAATCCAACCAAAATCGTCACTTTGCGATCAATCCGATAACCGGGGAGGTATCGATAGCTCGAAGTCTCCCGGCAGAAACCGAAATTCACCTCACGCTAAGAGTCACCGACAGTGGAAACCAATCCGACAACGTAACCGTCCGCTTTCACATCCTAGACATAAATAATCATCCACCAGTCTTCAAGAAGTCCTGGTACACCTTCAGCATACCCGAAGGAACTTACGAGAAACGTACTCTAGGTACCGTAGACGCTATCGACGCGGATTACGGTGACAACGCGAACGTAACGTACGACATAATCAGGTCGTCCAACGAGTCGTCGCCGTTTAGCATCGAGCCTCACAGCGGACTCCTCAAGACGACTGGGATTCTCGACAGAGAGACCTTAGACGTTTTCAGATTCAGCGTCGTGGCGCGGGACCAGGGTCTGAACAGTCTGAGCTCGAGCGTCGACGTCGAGATCAACGTCCTGGACGTGAACGACAACGCGCCTGTATTTTACGGTTACGACGAGCTGAATAAACTCGTGACTGGTACCAGCGAAATCTTTAGCGGGGACACGAACCAGATGGTACCAACTTATTACGCGTCCGTGGCAGAAAACAGTCCGGTCGGTACGATCGTCACCAGAGTCTACGCCAATGACTCCGACTTCGCCGGAAATGGAAATGGACTCATCCTCTTTGATCTTCCTCACAGACGCGGAGACCCGCAATACTTTAGCATAGACAGCAAAGAGGGCTTGGTATCTACCGTTGCTAATTTGGATTATGAAATTCAAAGGGTTCATAATCTTACTGTCGTAGCTAGCGATCTAGGGTCACCCAGTTTAACCTCCACGGCGATGCTCCTAGTCAGGATCTTGGACGTGGACGAAGGTGACGATAATGACGTTCAACGACCGATATTCCAGCATCGGTACTACGAGGTCGAGGTCGAGGAAAATACCCCGGTACCTTTGAAGCTGGTGCAGCTAAATGTCTCTGGGAATTTCATTAACGAACACATAAGGTACTCGATCGTACAGGACGATTCGGACGCCAAGGATCATTTTATGATCGATCGTAAGAATGGTAGCTTGTATCTGGTTACGAGTATCGATCGCGAGCTCAGAGATCTTTACGAAGTGAAGGTCAGGGTGGACAGGGTGAAAAATGGACGTGGAATGCCCGTTATGATTTATCCTGTTGTTGGGGAGAGGTTAAATGGTCTGGCGCTAAACGAGGCGAAAATAATCGTAAGAGTCAAGGACGTCAACGATAACGCACCAAGATTTAAAGCTAAGGGAAGACCTATGCTGGCTGCCATACCAACCACTGCTCATTATGGATACGAGATTATCAAAGTTGAGGTAAGCTGCTTTCTTTTTTTTTTGTATTTTTTGAATCTCTTTTTTGTCAAATGCTTTTTCAATATTTTTATTATATATGTGCTCAATAAATTTATCATCAGGCCGAAGACCCCGACCAAGGCATAAATGGGGAAATTCGATACCAAATACTTGGCCGTGAAGATGCTCCGAGATTCGCTATTGACCCACTCAGTGGTCAAGTGCGATCCGTTGGAAGTTTTTCGCGGGATGCTGGACGAGTTTTTGGATTCGATGTCAAGGCTACTGACAGACGTGGTGCGGAAGACGGTCGTAGCAGTATTGCCAATGTTTTTGTGAGTTTGCGAATTTCTTTTATTTCATCTTTTGCCAATGGTGGTTTCACAGTCCCCTTTATCGGTCTCTCCCCTTATCGCCATACAGAAGATTAAATATTCACTGATTGCCAAAAGCGGAATTTTAGAAAAACCTAAGTTTCTTTTACGTGGGTAACTTCTCATTTTCTTTTTAGGTATACGTCTTGGACGATCATAAACAAGTCGTTATGGTTATGGGCAATAAACCAAGAGACATCGAACTGCAAATTGATAACATAACCTCGTTAGTACAAAGATATATTAATATATATATTTATAAATATCATTTTTTTGGTTTATCACTAATTTTTTGGATTTCATTAAATATCTATCACAGCGCGCTACACAACGTCACTGGACTGGACGTACGTGTCAGAAAATTGGAACCGCACATTGAGAAAAATCTCATCGACGCTGCTTCGTAAGAATTTTTTCTTTTCTTATCGTGAATTAATTTTTTTGAAAATAGTAAACAATTTTTTTTTCAGGACGGACATGTACCTGTACGCGATTGATCCTCATCTGAATGTTATGATCGACATGGATACTTTGCACAAGTGAGTATGAAATATTATGGAAAAAATAATTCAAGCTATCTTCAACCCAAAAAATACACGTAACACCAGTCGATAGGAAATATCAAATTTGATATTATTTTAACAACAATCGAAAATATCCTCTCTGCAATGTGTTACAGCGTCTTTCACAATAAGAAGACTGAAATCAAACGGGAATTAGAAAGATACCACGTGCTTGATATTGCCGGTACAACCCCTCGGCGCAGTAACCAGAGATATTTGCTGTCCACCCTCGAAGTAGGGGTTGTTGTTTTGGGTTGTGTCGTCTTTGTCGGTGCCCTTATCACTGCCTTGTGCGTCACCTGCTTCCGAAGGAATAAACGGTAAACATATTTCATCATCAATCACGAGGACTTACCATACAAACAATATTATCGTCGCTTGCCGGCCGACAGTACAATAGTCCGTAGGGGTTGATTTGAAAGGGTTGTTTAATTGGACACGTGAAGCATTCTAGTCTAAATGAAACTTTAGCGACTTTGCTGAATATACATATATATATTTTTTTTCTAATATTGAATCTTGGACATTCAGCAAGATCAGCCCTTAAAGCTACCCAAGTCCTTTTTGCTGTTGAATTTTCCATAATTCAGGATCCAAATAACGTGTAACTTTTGGATCCAACCGAGAATTATATCTTTGACAGGAATTTGCATGAAGGTCCTTTTTTTCTCTCTTCTCCCTTTTTATTCTCTCTTTCTCTCTACTCTACTTACACAAAGTCGTATTTCACGCCTAATGCTTTTCCTTAAATTTATAGGGGGAACGGTAACATCAGTACTATACCACGTACGACATGATCCAGAAGGTCGTGTATCGCGTTAAACTAGGGTGGAGAACACGTTTTAACCTTGACCTCTAAATGATCTTAGACGCAATCCTCGCGATAAAAGCACAAAACTGTTCGCGACATTGGATTAATTATTTTGAGTGAAATTTTTTTTCGATTTTTTTTTTCACTTCAAGATTCTATTTTATTCAGTTCTAAAAGTATGTACATTAATTTGTCTATATGTGGAAAATCAAGTTTATGAAAATTTGAATAATTAAGTCAAATTGATAATCGTATATATACGAAGTATACTAAAAAGAGGGAACTGAGGGTATGACCATGAGGTATCATACAGTGATTTTCAGTATTAAAAAAAAATCATACTAAATCATCCGCCGTCGATCGTTCGCCATTCTCTATGTATATAAGTCTCATGCCAAAATGTTGACAGTAGTATAAATCATAAGAGGTCGAAAGTAGTGACTGGTAGAAATAAAAGTATTTTGGACATAGTGTACCTGTATGATTGTCATAATGTTTATTAAAAAATAAAACGAAAGAAAAAATAAAATCATTATCAACAGAAATTTCGACAGAAGCAATACGTGGTGCAGTATGTTCAAAATCGACAGTTGCTCGTCGCTTGATCTCGCAGCTTTTCTTACTAATAAAAAGTGACACATTATTAATAATCAAACGTATTAACCAATTTCCTCATTTTTGGACTATCTGTGCCATGTATGTCTCTAACGCTTATTTCCATCCCCCTTAATGTACCCAAAAAAAAAATCCTAAAAATTTTCAAAAAAAAAAAAGGGAATCTTCGTCTCACCACGAGCAAAACTTTTTATCGTTATCCAAAAAAAAAAAGAAATTATTACCCAAAAACCCAACGATAATTCCGGACGTACGTTCTTCGTAAACCAAGTGAAATTTTGTTCGTTAGCCGACAAAGGCAAGGCACTGGCTTGTATTCGTCGGGCGCCCCAGTTGGCTTTGCTTTGGCAGACCCGACCGCAACGTTGCAGAAACCGCCGCTATTCCCGACCTTTGTAGACGGCCTTCATTACGACCCTGAACCGTTCTCCAGCGAAATGCGACATCACAGCATCTGCGAACACGAGCCCAGCTGCGTGCGTTTCCACAGGTGAGCTGGGGTGCAGATCTAGCAAGATCAGAAAATTTGATCCGACCTAAAATTCACTGATCAACCGTAAAGAGTCGTCACCAAAATTTCGTAGAACATGATCCGACAATCTTAGACCAACATTAAAGGGTGCGTTGATTAATCGACAGAACCAGCATGGGCAAACGTCACGCAGTAAGAACGAGTACAGGGACCCTGGAAGCGTCCGCTACGTCGCTACACTCCAGTGGTCAAGATTCTGGAATCGTTGCCAGGACTTGTCATTGCAGCCATTCGTCGAGTCCATCCAGCGGAGAAAGTAGCAAGTCAGTCTTTTACCGGACGTCCCGCAAGTAACTTACTTCCTCGTTTAACGCACCAATGATTTTTCAATCAAAATTTTGCACCCGCGCACGTATATATATATATATATATATATCGAATAGCCTTGTCCTCGTATTCCTGGTCCACGTCATCAGCTGTCTAATGATCCTGTAAAATCGTTTCAGCGGCTACGAGGACTCCCTGAAGTCGTTGCATCGACGCAGTGGTACCAACGACGCGATACGAGAACAGGAGACCAACGTCGTATCGAGACGTGCGAATTTACCAGCCTCGAGAAGACGTCAGAGATTCCACTCGTTCGCCAATGCAGGCTCCGTGTACTCCCAGGAGACCAGTCTGAAGCGCGACAAGCGATTGAGGCCTGATAGCGATAAGAGACGCGGTGACGTCATCAAGCACGAGCATCGCCGTGCTCTTTCGGAGGCTGAGAACAACATCACGGAAACTGTCATTCACGAGCATCCAAGCGCGGAAATGACGATACCAACGCCGCTGCCCAACGTCTCGACGCTCCATGGTAAGACGCACAACGTCGTCGTCTCGACGCCTGCCGCGATGGCTCTGGCGAGACGGCAGAGCGTCAACGTTATGTACGGCAGGCCGACGTAAAAATCATTTTGATTGGTACGTCGGGACTTCGACCTCGTAAACGTCCTCGATGATTAAATGCTCCTGAGAACCGCTGATCATTACAATCAAATTCTTTATATTCGCCAGACTCTCGTTTTTTAAATGGCACTTGGCTCTATTCAATCTCTATGGTTCTCTGCGGTTAACTTCGACCCCCTTAGAAAATCGTTTACTGACGCTCTTTTTCTTTTTTTTGGGGGGGTTTTCTCGGTTTCAGGTACTTCGAGAACCAGCCATATGCTCTACTAAAATACATAAACTACCCAAGTGCTGGAATGTTTGCTGCAAATTTTTTCTTTTTTTTTTTTTGGATACTCCGATATCTTCGAGAGGGGTGGCACTTGGGGGTGCCACTTAGAGTAGTGGATGATAAACAGCAACTTGAATGGTCTGCTTGGTTTTTTTTTTTATATTTTCGTGGGTTTTTTTTTTGGCGTAGGAATCGGGTTTCGATCGATCCAGACGAGCAGACATTTTTTTTTTACCGATTCTGATTACTGATTATCGGAATATCTTTAGGCAATTTATGCCAAAGTAACGGATTGTCGTGGAGGCAAAATCGTTTTTGTTTCTTGTGTAAATATTGAAGGCGTCGTTCACTTATTTTAGACTATGAAGTTCATTGTCCAATTTGAGAACTAGTGGTAATTTTTATTTTTTTTTTTGAAAAATGCATGATTGTATCAAAATTAATTGACAGGATCTACATTGTATATAATTCTCGATATATTCGATGAATGTCTATTTCGTTATAAGGACCGTAATATTGCAATAAGTTAAAAATAATAATAGCATGCATCCTTGCGATTGTCATAATTTTGTATGTATAAAAAACCCTTTAACTAGTACAAGTCGATATTAATGACTTTCATCCACATCATTGCATCATAATTATTTGTAAATTATAATTTATATTGTATAGTGTAACAGTGCGTTATTCGTTATAAGAGTCCTTCTTTTTTTATAATTAAATTGTAACTAGCAAAACTAAATGTACTTATTAAAAAAAACGTCTATCTGCTAATTATCTTTTATTCGCAGATAAAAATCTGTCCTTGTCGAACCAATTTCCAAACCACGTCAATAAATTTCGATAGATAATTTACTAGGACCAAAATAATCTCGAAATAAATTTTGTCGAAAACAAAAATGAATTTTTTAATTGAAATTTTCCCAAGGCCAATATATCCCACATCTACTCCAAATATTCGTGTAAGTACTTAAAGTCCAATTCCATGATGTTCTGTCATTCCAGTTCAGGAAAGGTCATCCAATAACGATGGTAACTACTTAATGATGAAAAAGCAATTTGCTCTTGCCCCTATTCGAAGGCTCAGTAGACGATCGACCATGACATCTCCCAGGGTTTTCTAGATAGGTTAGTGGTGGGGTTACTAGAACAATTACAACTGGACCAACCCATTTAGCAATGATTCATTTGGTCTCTTATGAGGGGTGTATGAAAGCATTAGTACACTGTGCACATAACGTCCCTCCCATCCACCCAGCGAACCCAACCCAACCCAAAGTTCACACTCTAATTTCTACAGCAATTCCCGTTCTCCATCCAATGGCAAATCACGCCTGGCGTGGCTGCGGTGCCTTTCCTTTTTAAATGCCCATCCAAGGTCCTGTACGTAAATTTTTCTCACGCCCCACGAGAATTATAGCCATAAATTCGCGAGTCGGCCATTTTATTGCGTTCAAAACTCACAGCGCGAATCCCGCAGCTGACGATGTAAATCATCTCAAGGTAAAGTACGAAAGCTGGAAAACGATAGAAGAGAAATGCCCGAGTGGTTGGGATTATATATAAGCTCGATCAAATATCAAGTCCAGTTACGAAATCCCCAATTGGATTTACCAGAAATTGACTACAAAAAAAAAAAAAAAAAAAAATAAAAAAAATGAAATGTAAACCATTCATTGGCACGCTAGCATAAGCAAACTCAGCTAAGATTCAAAAATAGACAAACGTATATTTTGATATTATGCAACGTCGTTATTATCGATAGAGAAAAATATAATCGATTACCCGATTTAACTTGCGCGAGTTTCTGTCGCGTAACTTTTGGTTGTATTTTGATATCATGAAAATCTACCTACCCAAGCGTGGGATCAAAATGGTTAATGGTGTCCTCGGTTTCCGAGCTGTTTTATTAAATCTTCATTAACTCGCTCTAGTGGCATCCATCTAGTAACCTGGGGATTTCCCAATTATCTCTAGACTGCTAAAGCACCCGTGACGTTCCCACAAAATTGGTTTTAAACGCTCGATCGATCGGCCAATCGAGTACAGTTGATAACACGTTGGATAAAATGCGCGAGGTAGAAAAAAAAAAGAAGCGATTACCGCGTGACCTTGACCGTGACCTTGATCAAGGTTTTATGGCGGTTGCATCCTGTGACGTTATTAGACCGAGTTCTATGTCACCGGGAGTCCGGAACGTGTCCTCGGACTTGTCAGGGATTAAGTTGCTAATATTTCACCGCCGGATCTGGAATAGCCTTTGGATAGCTTATAAGGTCTGCTTATACTATTGAATTTTCAAAGTTACCCTTATCTCAAATTGCGCCCGTTACCTACCTCGTGCATATGTATTAAGACCTCATACGTCATAGACTGTAGAATTGCGAAAAATATCAAAAACGAGATGAGGCAGAAAAACAAGATACAAATATTTCTCAGGCTGTGCTTTATGTATTCTGTATAAAAAGAAATTATGTCTCTTCGCACCCTTTAGTCTGGGACACTTTAGATGGCGCAGCATCTTCCCTTGTCAAGGCATGTACTTGCCTTGGGATGAGATTAATCTTCCTCTGTCTAAGAGTGGGAAAAGAGAAGGGTTCGCATCTTCATTGGGGAGAAGTCAGTATTTTTTTTTTGTTTTTTTTTTTCATAAGAAAAGGTACTGTTATTTTGTGGTTGTATATATAGATTGGAATAAAATGATGCATATATGAATTATGATTGTTCATCTCGTTATCGTTCATCGAGTTATATGGAGTCTGTGTTGATCCCTTTGGAAAGTATCCCGACAGCTGTCGTTCGGTAATACTACAGTTTGGATTGGTTTATATGTAGTGAAAAGAGATGAGGGTCTTTCCCTCGATTCACGGTTCAAGAACACTTTCATTTCTTTGATTCATACGGTGAAGACACAATTTCAAGAGGAATCGTGGATACTTCTTAGATAAAGTAATTCGGTAAAAAGATTGCTACGGGGAAAAGGAGCCATTAAAAAAAACAGGGAAAGTGAAATATATAGGGTAAAATACTTTTGTCTATGAAGAAATCTCTGTTGGTTTTATTATTACAGTTTCCTTCGACTTTTTCCTATAACGTCATAGTCGTAGACTCGAATTATTTGGGAGGTTTTATATTTCGGTTAAAAATGACAACAAAAAAATTAATATCGGATGACTGCAGAATATTACTACGTAAAAGTACTAGAATCGTTTATCCTTTTAGTTCTATACTTCTTGCAGGTAACTTCAAGTGTCTCGTACAAGTCTGTTACTGATTGCTGGACGGAACTGTTATTTTTTCTTTTTGGTTTGAAATATGAAATTTTTAACAGTGGTGGTGCCAACGGTGATGTAATGAATTTCATATTAAAAGCTCATTTGTTTTACATGCAGTGTCATGTACTGTGATTGATTAATATATCTATAATTCTCTTTTATTATTTGGAGTTGAAAGCAATGTAGAAATATGTATTGATAAAGTCAGTGAGTTGTAATATTTCAAAATTTTCGAAAATATATAGGATTTCCCATAAGCGTAAGGTCTTTGGACGTTTACTGTGAGCTAAAATACTATTAATTTTTTTTTCGTTTTCCCTCTTTCTTCTTCATTTCCTATTCCCAAAGCAGCCCCCAACTATTTCCCATTCTGTTTCCTTTTTTTTGATTAAGCGTTTTATTTCCTGCTCCTCTTCCCATCCCGATGAACCAGATATGGCTTTACACACGCACTGAAGCTCGCCAAAGACGTAACGTTAGTATAGAACCGTATTGGTACTATTAAAAAAAAATAAAGCAATAAAAGTAAGAATTTTCAAAAAAATTTTATCCAGTGCAAAAAGCATGCAGTAACTTTTATTCAGATACGTAAAATCTGACTTTTATCTAACAACGAGAAAAGTACGATATTCAAAGTTCACGTATCATAGAAAAATCCTGGTTTCAGAAAGAAAATTTCATTTTGAAGTTATCGAATTTTCTCGTAGCTCAGTTGACACATTCCTCACAATGATAACACGTAAATATATGAAACGTGGAGATTTTAAAGTATGTATGAATATCACGATACCAGATGGGAATACATAGATTTCAGGGTAAAATTTCAAGATAAAATGTCTCTAGAAAAAATCGGAACGATTTGTATTGTTATTAAAAATCTATATTTTCACATAACAATAGTTCGAACGTTATCGATCAATCTGACAGTTCCATATATGGAGGGTCATCGATATTCTAAAAGGACCACATGATACGTTATCACTTTCATGATATTCGTAAAAAAAAAAAATATTCTTCAATATCGCATCCGTAAAAAAAAGGGATTCTAATAATAGACAAAAACAAATAGAATATTTTATATCCTTTTCTCCCAAGGAAAAAACCTTCGTGTTTCCGTAACTCCGAACACGATGCAATCTACGCTATCGCAACATTTCAGCTTTTAAGCCATCTACTATCAAGCTCGTTCAATTGGCGAGAAAGTTGGAGCAGCTTTTAACAGTTAGTCAGTCGCCGGATACTCGTTGTGTAAAAAGTCGATAGTGATGGCATCGATGTCACAAGAGTTATGGCTTAGATGAAACTTTGTAGCCGACCTTTTATTCTTGCTCGTTCCAGAAGATTGCACTATGGTTGCCCGAAGTAGAAAAAAAGGGGCCCCTACGAATTTAAATAGTATTAAATGCTTTTAGCCTTACACTCAAAAACTCATTATAAAAAGTTTTAAAGAATTTTATAAAAGACAGACAAGTGTCTGTGAACCCATGAGGCATTTAGTTTATAGCAGAACACACTGAAATAGCTATAAGAAATAGTATAGAGTCTGAAATTATTTTACATGAAGAATTTTTATTGAAATTCATTTTATTGAAGTAATTTTATGGGTATCAATTCTTATCATGGAATCTACAAGGGCCTTCGATGGGGGTGACTTAGACGTTGCTTAGGTTTACGTTATCACTGTTATCAAAAAGTTATTTCATTCTGGTGCCAAGAATGATGTTACCCACAATCTACGTGGATCTTTTCAATTACCACTTTCAACGTGGCGAGAGTGAAAAACTCCAAGTATTCTTAGGTAACGATTTCAGAAACTTCCTTATCAGACATTTCAAGTAGATTCATAGAAAAGTTCCTCGATGACCTAACCCATCGTTGTGGCAATGCACACTATAATATTATTTTGCCAAATTTAATTATAATTTTCGTACACCCTATATTGAATATATTCAACTTTTTTTTACCTTTAAAAAATATTTCTAGCATCCTTCTCAAATTTTGTTATTCAATGTTTTCCTACGTACGACATATTTCTTAACTGATTTCAATACGAAGACATTTCTGCACTGTTTGATTAGATGAAACTTGTGCATGCTGCAAGATCAAAGATATCTTATGGGCAATATTCTGCGTTCGGATCTTTTTTCCCACAGGACATTATAATTCTTTTTACAGTTCGAAGGTCAATAACACCCGAACGACAAGACGACGCGGCGTAATCAAATGGCTGCTTTTTCCAGTCTCGTATGTATCCGTATCTACACGCAGAAAGTATGCGAGTTCGCTCGACTGCTTTTACGAGAGTGAATTTCGTAGGGGTGGTTGTTGGAAAAGGGGGTGGTAGGGGGTTAAATTCGACATCAAATCTAACGATTATTTCAGTTTACGAGAATGCCAATGACCACTATGGAGTTACCACGTGTGTCTTAAATAACGTCAATAGGTGCCTAAGAAAAGCATATGAGTTGTCATTCAGTTACTTTGATATGTATTTTAAGAACCCTTATATTCTTATTGGCGAAAGAAAAGAAACGAAATCACGATACAAATAATTTTTCTTTGATATCACGTTATAGAGTTTTGTCACAGAGTGGTGATATTTAATTGATGATACATTTTTATTCATTTTTCATTCTGTCACTTTATTTTTGCCATGACCGTGGAAACCGCGAGAAAACACAATTTCATCGTTTTGGTGGAACGATATATGAAATTACTGTTACCAAACCAATGAAAAGGTCGTATAGACAGTCATAGAGAATGAACTTGGTACTTCGGGGTAGTATCTGGAAATGGTATGTTATCTGGAAATTCGTAATCGATGCAACAATTCCAACTGCATCCCCAGCATCCTCATCCACAGTTTCCGTCCCTGGAGACCGTACTTGCCTCGTAAACCATCCAACGGCTTATTATTTCCCTTAATGGCGAACAGCATCCCCTACGACCATTTTTCCGGGCAAAATACAATCTTTCGTGAGTGTTTTCACAAGTTGGTATCTTATCGTAGACCAAATATTATTAGGGGTTGGTAAGAGTTTCTCAACATCCAAAATGACAGGATGCAACATAAACTTCTGTACTTTGGGTTCGTCGACCCACAAAGTGTTGGCCAGCTTAGAATCACATGTTCAACGTACGTGTGACAGGTATGTACAATGCTATTGCTTTCGGACGCTATTTATTCCTGCCCTTGATAAGGAAGGGATGAGGAAATTGACGGCGATCGTGTGTAAAGATAGGGGATGAAAAATGATTACGTTGGAACAATAAAATATGCCGGTCACTCCAGATAAAGAAATGACGAGACATCCAGGTGGCTATAAAAATTTTAATTTTTCAAAAAATAATTATTATTCATTTTTCAAAATATTTGTTCCATTATCACTTACTGATTAGCATTGCTTGCAACTGATCACGTATTAATCGAGTGTCTTCGATTGATCCGTTAGAATATATGGGATTGCCTAAACAGATATGAATGATGTTATTCGTCTTGAAACTTTGTTAATGATATTCTCAGATTACATTTTAATTACCCAATATTGATTAGATATCTAAGCCAATGATATCCGACACGATCGTAATTCAATAAAACCAGACATAGATTAGAACAAGTGTAAATTTGCATTTTTTTTTTTTTTTTCAAAATTCTATTTCCCCAGACACGTGCTATTTTCATTTGTAGGTATTTCATGCAGAATATTTTGACGAGGACAGGATTAAAATTGTTTCAAAAATTTATGTCACCTAGATTCATATAATACGTGTGGATATACATATCTATATTGCTGAGCAGCAATGATTAATTACTATTTTCTATGTATCCTGTAATTGCCTCACATTGTTCCTGTAATTAATCACTACCGAATACGCTTCTTCTCAGTTTCGAAAGAATGTCAATTATTTACGCTTGCATAATCAACTTCACTTTTTTTTGTTTCTTTCTTTTTGTTTTTTCTTTTTAATAGAAACTACGTGGGATCAAGGACAATTAATGTCGAGGAGAAATTGTCATTCGCGTTTGATACGTTGATGTATGATTTTCAACTTGAGATACTTTGTGTCCTCGGATTATTTATTTATTTTTTTTTCCATTTTCTCGTAAGCAAATGGGCGTAAATTTTAAATAATCGATCACACGTCTATTGTGATTTTAATCACTCACTATTATATCTATTAAGTGAAATTGACACTCTCACGTGGCGTGCTTAAATTAATTGACTTGATACTTTGCAAACATTACTTTCAAGACAGATGCGTTGTACAAGTGTACATTTTATGTGACACACGTGACGACGAGACGCTAGGATAAAATAGAAAAACAAAAAATATCATTGAGGTAAACATTTTATTCGAACATTTTCATAAGAATTATGATGAAGTTGGCAGAAATCCTTTGAATTATCAAAGTACATATTTTTCATGTAATCGTTATTATTCAAAAAAAAGTGAATTTGCCGTTGTCGCGTTAATGTCAAAAACTTTTTACATGAAACTTCGAAACTCTCGAGTCTTTTGCATGGAAGTGGATAGAAAAGTAACGAACGAGTTTAGAAACGCGAAACCGTCATAAAAATTCGCAACGGAGTGGCACAAAGTGATATAATTTTTCTTGCGAAAAACTCCATTCGACGAATTCGTGGTATTACGCGATTCTTACAAAAATTTTTTTTCGAATAATCTAAATGTCTTTGCGCATAAATATTATCTTGTTTTACAGAGTTTTAAACGAGATATTATCCCGCAATGCGGATCTTGGCTCGATACTAGTTACGCTACTGGCGTCTGGCGCGAAATTGATTAAATTCAAATGGCATTCACGTTTGATAAAAAAAAATCATCTACAGTAATGATCATTAGATTATTCATATATTCAAACAAAAAAATCGTACGAAAAACTCATTTTAAATATCATTGAAACATTGATCAAAATAATTTTAAATTAATCACGCGTCACACTCTCGTATAGTAAGTAATATATATATATGTATATCTCCTGTAAACTTGTCTTTAATTCTATCATTATTACATTTAAAAAGTTTTTCCCCACGCACGGTATCGCCGATGCGAGTAACGCAGTTACATACAGTAGCATCAACAAGGGAGTTAAAAATAGATTTCCATGAATCCATATTTTACCAGTGCACCGGCAAAAGAACTCCAACCTGTACAGTGACTGTAATCATTAATTATATACCTAACGACGACAATAAAAACATTTATTCTAGCATAGATCAACCCTCCGAAAAAAATATGCTGCGTAAAGAAAACCCGCGACCCTTGATTTCCCATTCGCACTTAAATTCTGCACTCTCATCGGTACCTACGGTGCTGGCATTGACTTTAAGGACGTGTATCAATAATTTATCCTATCTCGCCGTAAAGGCATGTCCGGTCTGGTAACGAAGATCCTGGGATGAGAATCTGTAAAAAGCATAAAAATAAGAAGGTGGATGTAGATCGCGAATAGAAGGTGGGCAACGCTTGCGCAGTTTCCGTAGTTTCGCCAGACAGCCCGCCGCTTCAGGCGCATCTGAACAGTCTGCGTTCGCCTTCTAGAGAAGCTTCATTAACCGGGCAGCATCGAAAGAGAAGAGAAAAAAAAATAAATAAAATTACAAAAAAAAAAGAGAGTAACTCCTCTCGAGGAGAGGCTTGCGTGAGTCACGAGCCAAGGAAAGTGACAAAAGCTAAAAAAATGCGAGTCTGAAGGAAACTAAATACAAAAAAAAAAACGACATTCGCTCAATTACGAAGATACGTATCTCCCAAGAAATCATTGTTGTGTCGACTGAAAAAAGAGAAAAGAAAAAAGTTACCTTCGTGCGCGACTCGTGCAAGTGATCGGCAAGTCACTTCAGCCTGAAGTTTCCCAATGCTTATACTGACACGTGTATACGTATATACAGGTGTCGGAAGGCGTATCGCTAATTGCGAAAAAAAAAAATAGTGGCAGGCATCGTTAGTCGTTCATAGTTAACAGAAGAAGACGGTACGCGTCACTTCGATCGGAAGAAGACATTTTTCGAGACGGAAAAAAATTTTTTTTTTTTTAATTCAACGGTCCAAATTTTTTCATTTTCAAATCGTTAAGTGCACTCCTTTTTTTTATATCCCTTGACGAGGATCATCTACGCGGTCCTTTTCGACCGGTGTCGAAAGTGCTTCGTGCGATCCTTCTCCAAGGATCCAGGATCGATATCGATCATCGCTACCCGCGAGCTATCGGTCCGATAACGAAGTTGGTCCATTGACGGAATATCATTGTTATTATCGATGAGAGTTTAATCATCCATATCAAGGATCGTCAGCCGATACTCCAGTTCATCCAAATGTTGCAACCCCCTTCGACCTTACTCGAGATGGCATCGCTTCGACTACCGGATTCTGAAGAATTTGACGTTGACTCTCGTCGTAGGACCAACGGAAATAACATACTGACGACTGTCAATCCGTCTATCAGTAATTTCATTGTAAATTTCAAGAACGACCTTGGCGATTACGTGAACAGTTCCTTGGCGGAAGTTGCCACCATAAGTCCAAGATCCACGATGGAGGAATCCGGCGGACTTTTAAATTCCAGTGACAACGCCAATCTGTCGATCGATCAGATGCCTGATCGTCTTTATAGGCACAGTATAGCCATGACAGCTGTATATTGTGTTGCTTACGTGCTGGTATTCGTTGTTGGACTTATCGGTAATAGTTTTGTTATCGCCGTTGTGTACCGCTCGCCGAGGATGAGGACCGTCACCAACTTCTTCATCATGAACCTCGCCGTGGCCGATGTACTTGTCATCGTATTTTGTTTACCCGCTACACTCATGAGCAATATCTTCGTTCGTGAGTATACATATATATATATATTGTCTTGAACAAATGTTATCACAGTGGTTGCTATATTTCAGGTTGAATTCAGACGAGTTTTATTTCTTATTTTACGAGGCCAATTGGATGGACGAATTAATTGAAATTTTAATAAGAAACTTTCTTCATTTTGTTGCCAATATTATGTTAAACGAATGTATAATTACATTTTTCATTCTTCTTTTTTTTACGTTCGATCGGGCGATTATCAATTTTGCGAAAATTCCAAACTTTGGAGGAACGACGGGTTATTTTCACGAACTTTCGGACATGGAATGAATATTCGGCCATGTACCAGTCAGTGTGTGCTTTGATTATAGCAAAATCTACAGTATTATAACACAACCAACGATTACTGGTACATGGCCGATGACTGGGCCATCCACCTTATCGACTTCGGGATTTTATAACGAATTTCGGTTTTTTTCTAGTGGTTCGTTTCTTTGGTTTTAACCTGATATGATATCTGGTGAAGATCGGAATCAAGACTTCCGGTATGATATATTTTCACGAAAAACTTTATTGACACAGAAACCAATCGGTAAAGAAATTTCTGCTGTTTCCACTTTTCGAAACGATATTTTAAAGTTTCGAAAGCTTTCATTCGACAGCGCAGAATTTATGTGTTCTGGTATATTTAGAAAATTCGTAATGTCTGTATTATATTATTCGACAGCAAATCGACTTTCCCGTGTTGATATATCGTATGCCACTAAATACGTGAAACATTATTTGACAAATATACAGAAGGCATTACAAAATTTACATGCAAAATGGGTTTGTGAATTAATCCTTCGGCATTGCTAGAGAGATTGACACGGGGTGATCTTTCTTTGTTAGATAATACAATCTAGTATGGTATAATATATCGTTATAAAAAATATCATTGAATTTATTCCATTATTACGTGATTTAACATAAAAGGATTATCCGCAAAGCGTTATCAGTTAAATAAAATTTTGTCGATCGCTGATTTAACCTGACCTTGAAAATATTCAAGATACGTCACGACTGAACGTTTGACTAAGGTATTATGTAATTCAATTAAAGATACACAGCTAAAAATTAAATATTTCATAATCAATTTTCAAGAATACCTCGGAATCGTCATTACGAAGGTAAACATTAATTACCCAACAGCTTTCTTGCATTTATCGACTGATATACAAAGATCACAACAATTAACGATTTACGTCATCTGCTTAATGCAGAAACAATAAGTCATCGCATTCCCAACAATCATAATTCAGGCTAATCAGGATCAAGGTCATTCTGATAAAAACTTATTTGCCAGCTCTTAAATCACTTTCAACTGGTTAAAAAAAAAAAAAATTAAGAACAATAATCCCTTGCAGTAGATAATAAATTATCATCAGGAGTTTCACCCCGTGGCGTATTTACAAAAAATAAATAGTTACCTCCACCCAGGGTGAGCAGACAATAAGTATCACTTAGGCTTTGAAAACCCGATCTACAGTGTACAACCCCATCTGTCAATTTCCTATTGGAAGCCCCCTTAATATTTTATATTTAACCCGTTTTCCAAAAATCGAACCCTGCTCAGCCCTCATCCTACTACCCCCATAATTTTCTATCTTCATACTGCACTCAGCACTACGGGTTCCGCGGTCCTTTCGGATGCTGTGGAATTTGGGTCGCGAATGCAGGTGAAATATACGGGATTCGAACCACGTCTGCGATAAGCTTCACGAGCGTCTTATTGATTCATTTCGCGTGGAATCTTTTCATGCGAATCTCATCTGAAAGCGGACCGATAAGAATCGATGATAACGCTACTGATTGGGTTGTGTACCTCGGAACCTCGTGCAATCGCGCCCTTTTCCAAACGCGGTTTAAGAATACATTCTGTTAAATTAAAGGGGGTCGTCGAACCAACGAATTCGATTTGAGGGTCGTCATATTTTTTTAAGTACTCTGATTCTTTCGAGAAATGAATTTCCCAGTGACCCTTTTGGAATTTCGAATTAATTTCTCAAGGGTGGAAATTGGTACTGAGGCCAAATGACTAATACGATAAACTTACTTGATTACAATCTGAAGGCTGGCACTTTAATCGTCGTCTGAGAACAAACTTTGTGGGTGGTGGGTGGGTCATAGCGTAAAATTCTTTATTCGGTGTATTCGAAAAACACCATTCGTTCAATTTTAATATTTGTATTCAGGGCACGTGTACTCGTATGCATATCGTGTAAGTTGTATTGTGATAATTGAAATTAATTGATTGGATTAGTTATCGATCGATAGGATTTTGAAATTGCGAGAAAGTAAACACGAAAATACATTCTGAATCTATCAACTGAAAAAGCAGAAGCCATCTTTACCTTGAGTCAGTCACCGGTCTCTCTCGATGGTGAGACCGTTCGCCAGTGATATTGTAATTCGCGCGCTTAAAACTTGGCAAGAAATTTCTTTGTACTCGGAGTCAATTTCCATTTGACATTACGACGTTGAGGAGTACAGAGCTCGTAAACCGAGCGAGTCGCACCTCCGGGAAGCTTTCATATGTAAATCAATAAGGAATCATATGATTTGGCGAAGATCAAAATTAGCATATCGATTCGAATTGAATTTTAGAATTGAAAAATATTCAAAATAAAATTCCAAAGTAATAATAATAAAAATGGTAAATTGATTCTTCCACATCTTCATTGATTTGAATTATCGTCCTCCGTGCCTTCTACAGCGAAAATTGAGACTCATTTATAAGTAACACATTAACTTTTACCTAAAACCTCCAATTTTTCAGTACTCGACGAGTCTGAAAGCCAGTAACCAAACGTTGGCCATTCAAGTTACAAATTGTTCAAACAGAATGGATTCTTTTCAGGAACCGAAACGCTCATCGATCAAGACTACGTCGAACCGCCGGGTGCTTGTAGAGAAGAGCTATCGGAGACTTTCAGCAATCTTTTTTCCCCGTGGCCTTTGACCCGTTAGATTTAAAGGACTGCTTGGTACGAGAGGCACTAAATCAAGAGCAGGAAAATCGACTGGGACTATACCCAGTGGCGCGCAGAGAGTCTCTAACGGAATAAGGAAAAAGACGCTGTCCCACTCAGGCGCATGCTGTGCCATATCCAAAATCACCGTAAAACGATGGACCATTGTGCTATTTTTCCTCGAATCATCGCCACGGGAAAAGTCGCCGAATGTTCCATAAAATCGAAATGACCATTTCTTCAAAAAACTAGAGTCCCGTTTCGAAGAACGATATTCAACGTACCTCGCGTTTACGGATTAGGTAATAACCGATCGATATACACAAAAACCTTGTCTACGGCATCACGCTATATATATATATATATCCTCTGTATCCCGGAAATTGATGCAGCACTACAGAACAAAGATGGCGCGCCACTGCCTTAACGATCAGACCATTCGAAAGGGGGATGAAATAGAAAGGAGGGCGAACAGGGGGTCGTGAATATAGTCGATTAAAACGTCTGATGCATAATGTGCAGGATTATCGAACGTCTATCAATTTACAGGACGCAAAGCAATGTGCATTGCATACTTGCCTATCTATACGTATATACTATATCTGTAGTCGATGGCCGCCGACCTATGGATGTAACCCAGGGGTGTATCCTAGGTGTGCACCACTGGGGGAAGAGGCTGCTGGGGTGCATGGACTATAACTATAGTACTACATAGGTGTACGGTACTATAGTATACGGCAGTATAGACACGGTCTATACTATAGTAGGGCACGTTGTAGGTTGTAGGTTGGTGGTAGGACGAACGGCTGCAGAAGGGTAGGTGGGTCGGTTGGTAGGTATCGAGTGCGCTGCCACAGGGTGAACGCCCCGAGGTGACCGCGTCCCGACGCCCGGCGTCGCTACCCTCGCTTCGAAAGTCTCAGTCGGAAACTGGGGCTCGGTCGTATCCCTACCAAACACCCTCTTCTCTGCTCGCCCTCGGCAGCCTCCGTTACTACCCCGTAATTCTACTACGTTCCTACGTTCATGTTTATCAACATTACCTGTAGCTCATGACTTGGCCACTGTCATTATATATATATATATATATTTTTTAGAAAAAGCAAAGGGTCGCTTCTTTTTCGAGGGTTCGAGATATTGCCATTATTATTTCGCTGGAAAAAATTGGAATAATATTTTTGAAGATACTTTTTTGTCATTCCCTGCTTTTCCTTCTTTCAGGTTATACTTTTTTGTCTTTATATAATTTTGTTATTCGGGTGCATATATGATTTTTTTGGCTCTCGACCAAGTCAAGGGTTTAATGGAAATTTAATAAAATTTTTCGAACATCGTCTCTAAGGGTTAACTCGTAGGGTTGGTACCGTCTTCGAAGACAATGGGGTATGAAAATAGGTCGAACATATAATGCAACTGAGAGATATGGCAGTGCCTCACGATTCATGAATATTCAAAATAAAGTGGCTGCTATTGTTTTTTTAAAAAAATTTTTTATCTATCTGGAAATTATGCTTCCCCTGTGACATTGTCGACTCTTATACAGCTTGGTGGACTCAAAAAAATATTACCACCCTGTATTAATTCTATTTGAATATTTCGTGTATTCCTTTACGACCAACGTCACAATTACGCATACACGGGACTGGAGATTTGAAAATTTTTAAAAAAATTCACATGTGTAAATTTGATAAAACGACATAAGCGATCGTCAGACCTACGATTTCTATTGTCTGTCTGATAATACCATGTCGCACAGTCTCATCCTATCCCCGATTGATTATTTATTTCGCTTAATTAATATATCACCCGTTATAACAATGCATAACTCTCGTACTGCCAGAATTAAGACGGAATATGCTTAATGCCAAGTCCAACGATAAGTTTCCTCAGGTGTAGTACGAGCGTCTTCGAGTGTACACAACTGCTCCCACATCCGAATCGTGCATACGAGGCTTCGTCATTACGCAAGTGTTGAAAATATGTTATTAACAATGCGTTCCGCTTTGCAGTTGAAAGAAGCGAAGATAAGAAAGAAAGAGAAAAAGAAAAAACCGCGTGCCACGAGGTTAGTCAGGCCGACAGAATAATTTATCATAAATTACGGATCGATGCGTGAGTATCTCCGAAAGGATCAACGTTCAAAGAATTTTTAATAAAAAAAAAAAAAATTAACAATTTCAATAACCACGGATAGTCGATTAAACGTTTAAATTAATTATCGACAACACGTGTCTCTTATCAAGACGTAAAAAAAAAAAAAAATTATCTACCCACCCCGTATATACGACTTTGGAGTATAGATCTGCACTTTATACAATTACCGTGTAATCTCCTCGTAAACCGTATTAGAGAAGTAATGAAATCCAATCGTTCCTTATCGAATAAAACAGTTTAGGCATTTAAAGAATCGATGCAAAGCTAACCTCACCTAAGTGAGGCTAGATAACCTGCATTTGTGTCAAGGCAAAGGGGTGCAATACTCGCGGCCGACCTACATTTCCCGATCACTCCGCTACCCGTTACTCCAACTTCAACCCCCTTTTTCCCGAGCCCCAGCCCCATTCCCACTTTCATCATGCACACCTATGGGCATGGCTACAATATACTCTCCTGACCTACCCCACGGAACCTGTATTTCTACCACTGGCAAAATTCCCGTAACACCCTTTAATTTTTTTTTAACCTACTGTACATATTCAATTTTATACTAAAATCAGGGAACGAATTATTTCAGGTATTTCGCCATTATGAAAATTCATATCCGATAACAAAGTGTATACTGGACGTAAAGGTTTAAGGAATTAGAGGTAACGATACAGTAATTGAATAATTAATTCGACGTTATTATGTCGTATGAACAATTTTATTGCACAAATTAATATTGTGCTAGGAAACTCATGTCTGTGCCATGATAACGAGCTGGGTCATACGGAGCTAACATAATTTAACTAGTTATAAACAAGACTAAAAGTACATAGGGGATTAATCAACACCCCCTGACGCCCCCCACCGTGTACTTTTACATAGAATGAAATGCCAGATCGTCGCATACGTCACGTATACACGTTCAATTCGCTTTGTCTATTTGTTTAATTGCCACTAGCTTCATTTACCTGGCGATCTCGAATGGATTTAACTACGATTCAAACTGATTCTACAGATGAACCTATTTCAAAGCATCGACGCGAGAGAGAAAATCGTTATGGGTGTTCGACAGTCGATCGATTTCTATTGAGAATTAATGATTTTATAGAACAATAATTTCAAAGAGATCGTGTATCCTTATCGATGGTATTATCAGAGTGATTAATTAATTAAATCCTAATGCACAGCCCTACCCGGTACTCTCGAGTCTAAGGGACTTTGTACTTGATCATACTTAGGGGATGAAATTTTTTATTTCAAAGTTCCATGACTCTTGAGACACTGTATATATACAGGTAAATTAAGTGGGTCAGCGTCCCAGTTGATGGTGTATGATTTAGAGGTGGGTGGGTGGGTGGTCGGAGTTCAACCTGGTCACCGGAGCAGCAACGGGTTTACCTGAGAACGATCCACCCCCACGGAGCAGCAATGTCCTATGACCCAGCCAGGAAGTATCCTTGAACAATCTCAACCCATCGACTTGGCGACCTCCTTTTCCTTTTCAGCACGACTACCTTAGCATTCGATGACCCACATGACCCCAAGGGTTGCCAGGAGAGCAAATTTTACGGGGATAATAATTCTTCCGGCATCCCTTAAACGAAATAAGGCAACATGTCTATAAGGTCGGACGAGCCTGTAAAGATAAATGGTACCAGGCGGCATCTTGGTATAGCACGTAATACACGTGAGGTTCCCTTTTGTAAGAGTGGGCTGAAAAAGTTTTAACGTCAAAAAGATCTTTCGACCGAAAATCTTCTTTGGGTCTGTCAGTGTGCGAGGAACGATTTATATTGTCAAGAAGAGGGAAAATATTTTTTTTTTTTGTATTCACGTAATAATCCATGTACGTGTCGATGGCGTGATATACGTTCGTTACTTAACAAATTTATAAGGAACAACTCCTATCTTTTATCATCTTCCTTCCAGGAGTTCCTTCCCGCAGATAGATCTTTGATTTGTGGTAAAAGTTTGCGCTTTCGTGCCGAAGCGGCAGTCGATTTTTCGAGGGAGTGGATGCTCCTTAAATATTCGTACGGTCGACGCCGTTGAAATACGTGAAGAGCCTTGCGCAGCCGGGAAGCGGAAGTTAACCGGGTCGAAGGGGGAGAGATGAGGTTGAACGAATTCAGGTGACAATGCCTTGGAAAGATGCTGTAAGTAAGACGAGTGACTCCGGGCTAGGTTGAGCTGACATTTTAGTCAGGTAGGCTGACAGTTAGGTTAGGTATAGTTAGGTAGGCTGGTATGCAGACAGAGACATGGCCCAGTTCAGACCTGGCCTGTCCAAGGTCGTGCCTCGTGAGAAGATAATTACGCATCTGGGTCACAGACAGATACCTGCCTAGTGCTGGCAGTCCCGTTTGTAGCTAGCATTCAGCTTAGATAGATAGCGCGTTTAACCTTTGTCCCTAGGTATAGGATGACCTATGCACCCGGTCGATTTTCAACCTAAGATCAGGGCGGATGACCTTGCTGGAAATAATCAGGATCATTTCGTTGAGATGGTAGCGATCGCATTGGGTCTTGGTAGGTTGAGCGATGAAAATTGAAAAATAAAAACACTTGAATTCTGACTGACTGATTAGCTCTGAGAGTTTTACTTCGATAGGAATTCCAAAAGCGTGTGGATTTCGGAGCGAGGATGAAATTCATGTGGGATGCATATTGGCGAAAGATGCAGTTTACGTATTTCGAAATTTCGGACAATCTCGCTACTGTTGTATACCGTTGGTGAACGTTGGTACTGGCGATTGCGAAACGGCTAATCCTGGCATTGACATTGGATCCCCATTATAGAGGAATTCGTAGATTTATGCATACGCTTGTTTGGCCAAGGCCGAAGTCTGATTTACGATTCGCTAGTGTGGCGCCGGGGGGTTGTTTTCAATGCTGCATTATCTAGCGACAAGCTTCAACCTTGTTCGTGGAGTTAATGTGTCCTTAAGGTTGCGCACTAGTTCTTAAATTATAGTTCAGTGTCGCTACTGCTATTGAGAACACTGCCTTTACTGCGGGACATTGTTTTTCAATAGGATGAAAATTAATCCCATTGACGATCCGCGTATAAATATTCAGTAACGATAGTATACACCGAGCTGAGATTGATCCTAGGAAAAAGGGGGTGGATGAAAAAAAATATCGATGATATAAATCAGGAGTTTAATTAATTTTTTAGGGCCCAAGAAAGATATAATTTTCATACAATAAAAACAAGTACCCATCGGCTTCCGAGTCTCCGCATGACAAGGGTTAATCTGGGTGGCCGCAACCCTTTCAAAATGTTTCTGTCGTAAGAACAAAGTTTCGGTGGAGCACTAAATTCAAACCCGCCTAATATAAGCTATAAGATAATCCACCGGGACACCTTATTCTCTCAAGTATTTACTTCCCAAAGAAACTCGGCTAAGCCACTTTTAGCACTTAATCACACGAGCCTGAGTGACCGAGAAAGTAAAGGAAGTTACGAAAAGCAGTAAGATCTCATATTTATTAAAGTTTACTCATCTCGACAGCACTGCTGATCTTCACGCAGCATCCTCTGATCATCCCCCTTTGCTCCCACCCATACCGACATTTTCATCAGTCATTCGTCCTTCCGTCATTGGATTCTACTTGTTCTATTGGTTTTTTGGGGTAGAGGGCAGTGGGACACCTGTACGGTACCGGTATCCAGGTCATGCATCTCGGTCACTTGTACTAGGTCACTACCTCTCTGCTTCAACCCCGTCACCTCTTCGTCCCAATGCACCCGACCAATCGCCACTGGCTGTCAGTTGAACAAGATAAAAAGTAAAAAGGGACGTTACGATATTCATCAAGCTACATACAATTTCCTATTTTTACGCATCGAAGCTTTATTAAAAGTCTACATATATGTATGGCCCTGTGACGTATCCTTGAAAGTAACGAATTTTGACACGTGTCCATACGACACACGCATGTGACACGTCCTATTGTCGACCCGAACGCGAATCGAGTTTTGTAAATGATTTCGAGTACGAAAGACAAATTTTCATTTCGCGGCTATACCTCTATATGTATACACCGACAGCCACGTAACGGTGGCGCCACCTGTTCAAAGTTAATAATCGTTAATGACAGAGCACGTGCATTTGTGATTTATTTGGATATGTTTACGTAAGACCAGTTGCCGCTTAGCTGGTTATACACGATTTCTCGACTCGTACCGATGATACTGATTGACACTGACTTCTTATCTTTTCATTTATTTTTTTTCTCCATTATCGCTTTACAAGGTCTCGCGTTATGTGACCGAAAAGGAAAAGAGGGTTATGTAAGGACTGGGAGACCTTGAAGGCATTCGAAACCGGGGCAGTGCACCCCGTAAGGTCTCTTGCGCAGTCGCGGGGTGAATACTCTACAGTAAGGTGTAAACCGGGCTGCCCTAGATTGGGGCTCCACTACTGAAACTCCCTAGCTGTCCGCTTTTACGATCGGCCAATGCAGAACTTCCAGAACTTGCAGAGAATGCACCTGACTGGCTGTGATTAAATTATTATTTGATATTCGATTTGACGTTGGGATTCCTTTGCTTTTTATAAACTTCAACATTCCTGAGAGATCGATACATTTATTATCGCCTATATTAAGGATTTTATAGATTTTTTACAAATTTTTCATTGACAATTGATCAGCGTGTGTGGTAATTTTTCTCTGGTGGTTGGGAGCTCGGGGGTCTAGAAAATTATAAAAATTTCAAATAACTTATACCATACGTGGAAGACGCGTGAGATCGTTACCACCTTTATCCCATGTTACTAATTCATTTTGTATATATGAAAGTTTTGGACTTTATAAGACTCGTGGGAATAATTGTGCATGACAAACGAATTTAAATGAGAGTATTCGGTACTTGGTTTTTGTTTGGACTAGACAGAAAAAAAAGAGACGACACTGTTGAAATGTTGAACCGGGTATATGAGGATATGTTACCTAAAGTTTATATTTTTAGTTAATGTCTCATTGAAAAATGTTATCTCAGCAGAGATATCGCGTGGATAGGCAAATAATTGAGATATTAATTTATATTGAGTATTTTATTATAATACTTGATTTTATTTAAGTACTGATTAATACTTTTTAAGTAAGGATATTAATAAGGATACGATATAAAGAATATCGTACGGTATAGATATAATAATTGTAAATTTTTGAAATTACTGATAACAAAATTTATTTTCATACTTTTTCAAAATACTCTAATCTTACTCTCTCTCTCTCTCTCTTTCTCTATCTCTCTTTCTCTCTGACTACTCTCTCAAGGGTGGAATTGCTCTCTCGGGGGCGGTAGGACCTTCGCAGTTCGCACTTGTCATGTGCCGTGTCCAGTAACTTTTTTTCGTATCCGTCATAAGTTTTTTCTCTACCACCCAGTGGACTAGTCTGCTATAAAATTAACTTGCATCTATTCCCTAAGTAAATTAAAAACAACCCCTTGATATGATAAATCTTTAAAAACATGATTTATCACACCAGCGAACCATCTTGGTTAGGTTTGCCATAAATATTGTAGTGACAGACTTAGTCCAGTCATTAAGGAACTTGAAGTAAATTTTACTGGAAATAATCGATATCTATAAAATGATTATCTTATTAAAAACAAAATCCATAGAATGTGATGTGCCGGATTGGAATTTCTTTTTTCAAATTATCCCAACAACTGTTAACCCTTTGAAACATATATTTTTCCTTCTACACGATTTACTTGAAATTTGATAGTCTTGGGTCGCTGATTATGAATCTGAACTTAGTATTCAGATATTCAAAATGGCGGATCCAATATGGAAGACTTAAGTGAATTGAGTTCAGATTCGTATTCAACGACTCGAAAAACGTCCTATTTCCAATTTCCACCTTTCTAATCACTGTGGTCCCATTATCTGTGAAAACAGAAATTTTTAACAATTTTATTTATTTACAGCACCTTCTGTATTTGCAAAGTCACCATAATCTCTCTTCGTACATTAACAGTGACACCTTAAGAAACTCAATTATGTAAAATAAAAATAGCAAAAATACTTTGAAAACTGACTTTTAAATGATAAAAAACCGAATTAAAAAAAGACGTAACCCACCCGATAAGCTGTGACTAAAGGGGTTGAATCGTGCTGGGTATAATAAATCTGCCCAAAGATTTTTCAGGACCAACTTTAGACAAAGTCATCTTAATCATCTTACATTATCAGTCTGTAAAAAACTGTTCTGGCTTCTTCCTTGTACAAGGAACCCGGCTGGGATGACATCAGCCTAAATATGAAATTCTGGAGGGTTGACTGATAAAAAAAAAAGTAATAAATAAACGCGGAAATAACGTGGATGGTCGTTAAGCCAAAATAATTTCCAGGCCCCATTCGTGTTTGACGATCATTCAAAAATATACATAGATATACTGAATGGGGCAGATATCTGACAATAGGATGGGTAGGCGGAGATGGGATGGAGTTAGTAAGAAAATTCAGTTCCCGGAAGAAATATCACCCTTGTATGTATATTTATGAGATTTAATCACCCTGTGAATTTTCTAAATATTTAATAAATCAGGATTCATCAATTAACGTCATAACTTTTAAAATGCTTAGATTGAATTGACGCATGGCTATAATTCTACCAACAGAAAAGATACAGAGGAGATAGCTACCCTATTTATATATATTTTTTTTCTTTGGTTCCTCCTTTCATCTTGCATCTTGATCTGTCAAGGCATATCGCCCCTTGATCTTCATCCCACTTCTGGTTTACCAACTTTTCAAGAAACAACCCCTGCTCTGTAAAACCTTATCGCGTATAAGGGTTGGTTACCCTTACAGAATCCCAGACAATGTCAGGCATTATCTCGACGAAGACAGGCTTAAAACAGAACAGAACAGAATATTGCGGTTGACCTAAATACATGATGCAGTAACCTGGACCCATATACCCCAAAGGTTCCTGCTGGCAGGCTAACGCCTACCGTTTTTCCACCCTGCCAATACGAATAATCTCCCCCATTTACTTCACCCTTCCGGAAAGACAGGGATATTGATGCACGAAGAAACAAAAGCACTGAGCCAAAAAAAGAATCGTCGGGATGGAAAATAATTTTCATTTCTTTCAATTGAACATTTATTCACCAAGAAAATCCATCGAGCATGCGATCCATGAAAATTGATAGGTAACCCCAAATATAACATGTATATAAACATACGTTAAACTGAATGAAAGAACATTTTCAAAATATCCATATTACCAAAATACTAGTCAAATCGTACCGAACACCGTATTCGCCTAAAGCATAAAATACCCTTAAGAATTTCGTGAAAAAGAAGATTCTACTAAAAATTCACCCTCGGTAAAAAAATATATAAAAAATTTAAAAAAATCGTCAAACATGTAGCATTCGATCATCCTGATTGAATAAAATCTTTCTTCGATATTTATCATGGACCATAAACCCTTATAGAGATCGACGAAACTTTGTTTCATATATTCTTAGACCCTTTTCCCAGTCCTTCGGCAAATCATCCATCTGGCATTTCCCCTTCACACATTTCATTGACAATATGTTATCGCCTCGAAAACTGCCTATACCGGAAAGTTTGTCTTCCGCGAATCCTTTGTGCTGGAAAATGACTGATACCAACGGTGCACGTAAATGCGTTATAAAGACATGCTAATGGGTGTCTAGGGTGTATAATCTGAGGCCATTAGGTTACCCTTGCATCATACATGCCTAGATTGGCAGCTTTGCCTTGACAGCCTTCGTCGACTGGCACCGTGCATGTAGGAGTAACGAAGCTCTCGCATTCTCAACACACAGCGCATGCCACGTTCAAGGTCGAGCATTATGTTGAAAATGGAAATCCTGAAGAGTAACTATTACGTATACAAAATCTTTAAACGCATTACCCGCGCCCTAGAAAACACTAATTTATTAATGTATATCTATACAGGCATATTCATTATATACCATATGGAATTCATATGAGAATTTTTCAATAAGCATAAGTGGTACTTGTACGAACGTATAAGAGGTACAGTATATATGTATATATACACTGTAGCGTATTTTCTTAACTCGAGCCCGATAACGAAAAATCCGAGAACTAAGCAACGTTACCTACGGCCGTACAACCTTCGCTCGTGCTTTCCGCAAGCCACCCAGTTTTTTCACTAGGAACTGACGAGCCGGTATAAACAGGGAGTTGGGGTGGAACAGGCCCAATTCCACTAAAACTAGAACTCTGACAGAACCTATCAGAAAAGACGATAACTTGACGCATCCTGTAGATTATCGGGGAGGCGTAAAATCGAAAAACGCAACCGTAGCTGCTGATCTTTGGGGTCGCGTAAAATCAGCAAACACAATTGGATGCGAACGGGAGCGGACGGTTACGGAAATGCGCGGCGGCTCAGGCTGCTGGGTTGAAGTAAAGGGGGTCGGAGTAAGCGTCAGGTAAATAGTGCGCGATACAGAGAGCAACGGATCGAGAAGGTAGCAGACCTAATCGGAGCTGTAAAATCGAAATTCATCCACCAATTAATAAATTGAGATTACTCACCGGAGCTGGTGCAGCTGATCCGCGAAGGCCGGAAACCGAATCCAGAGGACCCTCGGGTGGGCACTGCACTAGGGCACGACACCTGCACTTCCGAAACACGGAGAAGATCTATATGCAACGCGAGAATTACACGAGCGAGGACTTCCTATACCGTATAGGAAACACGGCTAGAAAAACTATCAACAAACAGCCCGGGCGCGAGGCATCTCGAGGCGCCTTGATCGGCGTCCCAAGACAGACTGCTTTGAAGCGGTCGATTGGCCATAGTCAAATTCGATAACTAATCACTCTGATTGGTCGAGATCCTTATGGCCGATAACTCTTATCCTTTCCCTCGAGTCGTCCCTTTAAACCAAATCGAGAGCGTTGCTTAGCGGATCGGTACGTCAGTCTTGGAGATCCTCCACGGCCGCTTCCCCAGGGCATCGGGCGACAGCAGGGCACCACACCCTTAACTCGGGCAAGGGGGTTCCTCCCCTGCGCGTATCGAAACTGTATCCCCGCCTGCTCTACAGCCCTTTGCCCATCTCCAGCGGGGCGCCGGTATCTCACCCGGGCTTCTGCCGATCCGTGGAGACTTCTCCGTCGGGTACTCCCCTCAGCCGAGGAACTGGGTACATCGAGACTATCTCCCCACGGCAGATTCGAGCACCTCGACCTCGACTAGACAATAACGAAATCTTACGAGAACATTGGCGTAGCTGTACGAATCAACCCGAGAAGCTGCGCTTCTGAGCAGGGTGGCGACCCGAAGAGAACCAGAAATCGAGAAGCCAGAGTCGCCTTGTGACCATGAACCGAAAAATCACTTCACAAAATTTTATTAATTTTAAATAATTAAATTTTGCAAATAAAATAATCAACGAACTATGCCTTTACATTCTTCCCGTTCTGAAACATCGTCAAATTGATTTGTTTGAAATGTTCGATCATGCAAAGACGATTGCTTTATCGAACAAACCAATTTGTTCAGTTATCGAGGAGGAATACACAATTTGCTGATACGAATCCTTTAAAGTACTTTAGCCAGCGATGGGATATCGAGGGAATTTAATCTGGAGGGGAGACACACGTAGGAGAGGGTCGAAGGGGTAAAGAGGGCAAAAGATCCCTAGGGAAGTGCGTCCCATTCCAGTGTTAGGATTAGGAGCAAGTAAGTCACCGAGTCCTTTAATTAGGTTACCGGGACTCGTAGTTTCTATTTGGGTCAAATTCCTCAAGCTTTCATTACGTATTATGCCTTTATTTCGATCAGCACGGTAAAGCCTATATTGAATTTTAAGAAATCGTCGATTCGCGAATAAAAGATCTGGAGCAATTGGTTGTCATGGGTGATGCCATAAATTTGACCTTTTTTTTTTTTATTCACCCCTCGCCTCATTTTCCGTCTGAGGATTGAAGGTTCGAGTAGGATATCTTCAAACAGTTAAGACCCACCGTAATCCAGGGTCCTATTTTCTGATTACATCTAATAGTTCCGAAATATATACTTTTAGGATGAATTCCAATTTTTAGCGATTTCTTTGAAAATAAATCTGATGAAATTGAGATACGTGAAATTTATTAAATTGTACGCATTAGATAGTCTGCAGATCCCTACCTTACCGACACTCCTTATCAAACGCTACTCGGCTCTCACCTGAACGTACAGATCAAGGGCTGCATTCTTTATGACGTCACCCTCCTCTCGATATTGTAATATCATTGTTATCTCGCGTCCTTTCTCAAAGTAGCAAGATAATGCTGATTACGGTGGTTTTGGATTCTGAAACAAAAAAAATGTCTGACGTTAAATTTGGGATTCACGTATTTCCATGTTTTTGGAAATTTTATCGACCAGTATATTATCTAATTGTGGGTGAGGAAGTTTGGAGGAATTTCTCAACAAAGGATTTGGCATTGTTACAACTGAATCGTAAGCTTTTTAGGGATTTGGGGGTGTGTAGATATAATAGAAAATTCAGTTTGACGTGTCACTTGAAATTAAACAAAACCATCTCGCTCGATATCATTTTGTATTCGTATTGATTTTCAATGCAAAACTCGTTTCTTATCAACTGAAAATTATCACGACGTACCTCAAAGAAATTTCTGCATGAACAGTGTCACTTGTTAATATTCTAAACTGATACATTACTTACGTCAATCATAAACCCACGTAGTTACCAAGCGATTGCAACACGACGAGTGCCAAGACGCGTAGCGTCCCACGTGCATCGCGACGCTAAATGCAATTCGTATGAGTACCTACATACTATACGTACATCTACCATCTATATAAAGATACACTCGCAGGCTTTAGTACATATAGACAGAGCTGTGCTTTTATTCGCACAGGATTTGCGTCAAGCATACCATGTATACGAGTGTAATTCGCGTTTAAAGTGAAATTCATTTATATTAACAGATTCCAGATAACAAATAAGTTTTCTCGATAAATTTCTTTGTGGATTAATTTAAATCTTTTTTTTAATCCACAAACTTCGGGAGACAATTTCGTAAAGTTGTAGCGAAAAAAAAAACGAAATTCACCTAGCCGACCAGTCTTTTATTATACCTAACGATGACGTCATACGTCTCTTGAAAACGCTCCACGGTTTAAAAATGAAGAACGTCAAAAATTCCGAGCATCCCCATGAATCGCTTCGCCGTCCTATGCAAATGCAATAACTTTACTTAACTTTGTATGTGGAATGCGCAAGTACAGAGAACACTGATTACGAATGCAGAGAACGCCAGCGACATTCTAAGGGTAGTTTTCTTTATCCCACGGAGTGAATATCCTGACCAGACAGAGGCGCGTTTCAAATATCCACCCCATTCTGCAAGACTTATCCAGCAGCTTCCCTTACAATGACATTTTCACTTTGTCGAGTATAACCAGGTTCACGGTCAAGGTCGATAGATTTATTCTGGAAAGCATACTGGCATTTATCATACGTGCATATACACAGAGGATACACGATACCGGTGTATCCCAAGCATCAATATAATCAGTGCCAAAATAACACGTCCCGTATAAGGTGCTATCTCCTTCGGTTATGGTACCCAAGCGACAAGCATATTGGCGAATGCCGAAATTCGCCTATCTTATTATTTCCTGTGGGCTGATGGAATTTTTCTATAACCAATCGCGTCCCTAGGCGTTATGGATAGGACCGTAAAATCTGATACCAACCGGAAACTGCATGTCTGATCGAAGGTTGACGATTTGCGAAAGTGCTGATGCGAAATAGCAACGTCTGGTCTGTTTGCGGCTGCATTCATGCGAAGTCGCGTTATTGATAAGACTTGTAGATGGGTATGATTTCCGGGGGTATCCATTGTGAAAGTCGCCCTTGGCTTTTGCTACGTGAAGGATCATTTACTTGGGCGTCATTTTCAAGGCTGCCGTAATGTTCTTATATGATACTGCTCGGGTTGCAGTTTGCAGTGTGGCAAGTGCATTAGGGTAACCTTGCGCCACTGACAAGAGTCGCTATTCATCTTGGCTTTTTTTTATAACTCTTTGTTGGCAGCCCTTTGTATTTCAAGACAAAAAATTGTCATACCGAACAAAAATTTGCATCACTCAAGAACTTTGGCTACGATGCTATCTTGCATATGCAAAATATACATCGTTTCGTATGAAACCTTTTAGCACTAAATCTGAAATAATCGTGGAAAAAGGATTTGAGAGGGGTTTTGACTTTTTTAATCATGAGGTACAGATTAGGTAAAAGACTTTTTATATCACGGAAGGGTCACAAGAAAACTTTCTTTTTCCGAGATTTTTAATTAGATTTTCCCTTTTTTTCATTTAAACTCATAAATAACCGAGTTACAGTATATCTATGTATATCGTTTCGTATCCCTTAATCCTTTGAGTTCAGCCTCTTGTCCGTAAAGGGTTAATATGGGTATGGCGAGTAAAAAATTATATATTTTTTTTCTATTACACATAAATATATCACTTATCGTTGTAGAACATTGAGAATCAACGTCCTTTTGCAATTTTCAAGGCCCGTCATCCTTTATGATTATTCAAATGCACTGTAACGTTTCTATAATATTCTGTCTGCGTACGACAGACACGAATACATTACCCGACACGGTATTACGTCAATTTGAAATTTTTAATTACTTTATCAATAATTATAAGCGTCGGTCGCCTTTCAAGTTTACATTGTATAAAATGATTCGTGTTACTGAAATTATTCATATAGCACGTGAGACTGGTTACGGGATTATCTGTGCGTATTTATCTATTAAACTGGTCCAGTACTTTGTCTTTACAGCGTATACCTATATATCGATCTAACTCGGCAACAGTCATACGGTATGCGTGAAACGTGAATTGCGTGCGTTGCGCAACGCTCTGCGGTTCTACGAGATTATATTGCTGTACCAGCAGATACGGGATAATAAAATTGGTGAGATAACTTCGTGCGGATAATAGCGATTGTTTCAAAGTTACAAGACAGGTAGAACCTAGCTGTAAAATATTATCAGTTGAAGGGATGCTGGTTGTTAGTTAAATTTTTAAGATAAATAAATTCAATTTTTTTTTCATATAAAAATAATACTGCTTAGATCGAATAATCGATAATACAAATTTTCTCATTAATTCTACAGGCAATTTAATCCTATTACTTCATCCCTCTACTTTTTCGATTATGAACGAAATATCCACGAAAATTCAGACCTGAAAAAGTTCGATAAATTTAAGTTCGATTCTGCCGATCATCCCTTTCTTTACCCTTCTTTAAATACGTATTTTGAAAAAAATTAATCCAGCTTCCAATCGAGCCACGAATAGGGATCGGGAGTCTTGGGCTTTATAAGGTTTATGAAGATACATTTTTTTTCTACAGGATTTTAAAATATATTTTCGTTAATGGTCAATACGGTAAAATGACATATGCTCAGCCACTGTAAATGCTATGTTGCTCAAAAAATAAGATAGGCAATTTTAAAAGTGCATATACTTTTTATCATTAAATATATATACTTTGAATATACATACACCTAACGTTATATCAGCAAAGTATCATAACGCGCATCGTTCGCTTCAAAGGGAATCTACGTTAAATTCACGGTTCGCCTAACTTGACGGCTTCCTTAAAAGTTTCCCTGGATCCGGGATACTGAAATACTAAAAACCACTGCAACGAAAGTATGCTGCAGTATGTATGGTCTGGGAGGTACATAAAAATCTACATATGCAAGATACGAGCTCGGGCAAGGTCCTGGTGTAATGTACTTCCGGCGAATTTGAAAATGGCCATGGAGAAAGCCGATGCAGATAAAACAGTAAAGGATTTCAATGATCTACGGAAAATAATTCAATTCTGTTATTACCTACCAGAATTATTTATATCGTACAATATATAGATATACACAAGTTGGTTATTTATTAATGATATATTTAAAAATATTTTTACGTTTTTCAACCAAATCCTTCTTTTTTTGTGTATTTATGCAAAAGGTAATGTGGGAGTGTGCAGAAGGAAAGAAGGCCGAAAATGGCATTGTTATTACGTCACTGAACAATTACGTAAAGCCTACCTCTTCGGTGCGCTATGGCACCACCATGGCCTTTACGATTATCTCTTCGCACATGACAAGGAGCGTCGAGGTACCATATAGACGCCATATTGTTACTGACCTACCGCTCATTGATTTCTATACCAGTAATTAATTGGCACAGTAGACGATCGTAGAAACTTGATAAACACTTTTATACCTTGTCATTAAATTACAATGCTATTCCTTCGGTATCGCTTTAAGAAATCTCGTAATTGTACAAGCCGTAGTGGATACTTGAACTACTAGTATCATAACGATACTTAAATATTGCTCAGGTATTTATATAATGCAATAATTGTATTTAAACGAAACTCGTTTAAAACCTTACACAACCTCATTCATTTAATCTGCTGAAAATTTTGCATATTGCAAATCTTTCCATGATATAAACTATTGGAATTATATATTTAATCAAATTATTTCACACAGTATTACCTATAGAGACTGCTACCTGAGTCCTTTATATTTTCCATTGTTTTCATTTGCTTTAATTCTTTTTTACATGTGATTCTTTTTAATTCTCTTAACTCTCCCTACGTCCTCTAGACATCTGCAGATTAATCCTACCGGGAGTCTGGGTAGTTCTGCACCATTTTAGCCAGGCAAAACAACAAGAGCACTTAACGAGTTTATTGAAGTAATAGCCACTTCATAAGACCGTGATAATGTTTCTTGCTTTATCAAGTTATATATATACACGTATATACTTAAAAAGAGAAATATATATATAGGGCATTCAGATATCGGACAATGTGAATATGAAAAGCGTTGTAGCTTATACAGGGTGGAAATAGTCGATAACATATGGCCCCAGTGCAAGTAACACAAGGGTACTCATATATTCTCCGAACACCCACACGTGCCAATGTAACTGTCCAATTAGAATTAGATCGTTTTTCCAGGCTCCATGGACCATCGGATATACTTTCGAAATCAATATACTTCGACTCTACGTACAAAGGATATAGCCAAACGTAATATTCCAGAGGCACTCAATCTTATCGATCGATACGTGTCGATGATATCGATTGCATTTTTTATCAATACTTTTTTTCATAAACTCGATTGGTCCGATATTAGAAAAATGTCTTACATGAAAATCATCTCATTTATATGTGCCAAGATTTAATCTCAGTCGAGATTATGGCACCTTTCCGATAATATTGTCAGGGTTTATTGATCAGTCTTTGGTGACCTTAATCGATTCGAATATACATATTTATTTTACAAATCTGATAAGAACGAGATTCGTAATATCTTGGGAGCGAAAGATATTTTAAAAATTATTATTCAATGTGTGTATTTATGATGTTTGGCTCTTTGGAAATAACCAATCGATGTAACTCATAGGATTAGATCAACGATCGAGAATTATTATCTCCTGAAATAATTTATCCTAGATCGTGGCACATATTTTTTGCTATGGATCATTTAGCAATGATATTTATAAATTATTACAGTTTTTATAAATTGGCTTTAATTTTCTTATATCTTAATACGATTAATCCATACGCGTTTAATGCCCAGCAAAGTCGTGGAGTCTTAACGTTATTCGTATATCTACAACTATGATTCAAGATATAATGACGTATGCATCCCACAGGAGTTACAGACTTCTTATGAAAGTCAGGATTACGTATTCGGTCGCATAATTACCCACTTAACGCTCGATCGCTGATTGAGATTACCTTTCTATGCAGCAAGTGCCCTTCACTTCACACAATCCTTCGTAGTCGGTAACGGAGATAAAATGAATCAAACAATAAATATATGCGATTCGCGTATAGGCAGGATGATAAGTTTCAAAGGTCACGACCCAAACCAATATGGAGAACGATGTATTTCCATGTATATCAGATATGAAAAGAGAAATGCGTGATACATGAATTTAAAGCAGGTCGTGTACCCTTTGGAAATTTGAAAAAAAAAAAATAAAACCAATGCTCGAAAAACTCGGAGTAGATTTTACGAGTTGGAATATTTCTTAAGGGATGAAATTGAAAATTTATTAATTAAAAATTCACAGCTTCTAGCTTTATTTTTTTCATTACTTAGAAATTTAGAATTTCCCATCAATCTTCTATAACAACATTATTTTGCTTGTATTAATTACTATTATATTTGTCTAGCTTGTATCATGCTGATATTTTTCATTTAAATTAAGTCATTAATCATGAGTAACTATTTCCCAGTAAACCTGTAATTGTCAAGCCAATGATATTGAAGTAATTATGGAGCAGCTAATATAATTTTGATTCCTTACACATTTTTTACATTACTAAAAAGTCTTCTCTGTTTCAGCATGGATCCTGGGATGGTTTATGTGCAAAACTGTTCCATATATACAGGGTGTTTCAGTAGCTGCCTCTGTATACAGTCTTGTTGCAGTTTCGTTAGACAGGTACGTGTTCCTGATAATAAAAATGCATAAAAAGAAAATACTCCAGCCTGAACTCAAAGTACACACCATTATGAACTATGTGTATACACACAACAGCAGATAAGAAATGTATTTTTTTTTTCAATTTAAGAAAAAAGCTATTTGAAATTCCATTAAGAACATTAATTTACCCACACAGGTAGGGAAAGTAAGTGAATTTAAAAAAACCTATCTTATACTTCACTGAACAATCCACTAAAATCCAAGTCATTGTGTTTTACCGAAGATGAGTCTTAACAAACCAATGATTGATGGATACAAAAAAAAACTATATCTGCTTATGACTAAAACTATGACGAAGATCTTGCAAGAACGTACAGAATGAAATATTAAGATCTCCATTGTATCACCAGTATCAGCAACCAGTACCATATATCAACTGTATCGATCTGCTAGAAATATGTGTATTATGAGTTTGGTACTATTTCCTGGTGAGAGATGATCAAAGAGTGGAATCAAGAGAAGTTCAAAAATAAAATAGTAACGGTAACCGAAAAAATAAAATAAAATTAAAAATATCGCTAATCAAAAACTTGATAACGCTGCCGTATGCGATACAGGCGAAAGACTAAAGTTCCTTCCAACATAATCGAATGGGATGAAAAGGAATAGACTTTTCCAATGTAAAACTTATCAAACACTTGAGAATACTTGAGGAATGCTCCGATCTGGAGTCCAGAGCTTCCCAAAATTCTTGGGACTGACAAAGAGATAAACCTGCAGATCACCAAGGAGAAAGAGAGACGTAGAATTAACATAGTGAAATAGTTTTTCGGACCATAAGGCTGCAATGTCTTGTGCCACAGAATTAAATGGGCAGAGATCAAGCGAACTCACGCTGAACGATATTAGCGATTTAGAGTGAATTTACTTGAAGCTATTTTCTAGGAGATCTCGACAGGACCTCTTGGTTGAAAAATAATTTATTTTTCTTTGATATCTAAGAAAAGCGATACTTTCAATTAATCACCTGAAAAATGGATTGTCGTTTGACTCGAGTATCACTTGTTATTTTAATTCTTTATTGTCTGATTATCTTTTGTGGAACAGCTGATGACGCTAATGTATCATGGATAGATATTATGAATTGGATGTATTAACGCGTATTCAAATTTTGACAGAAGGGGAGCGACTTTTGCCAATACATTTTGTATAGAGGTGTATTGGCTGTTTACGTGATCTTTGATTGATGATGATTACTTAATTTTTTATTAGGGGTTAACCTGAGTGATGAACTCTTACTTACAAAGCAGAGTATCAGGTTATCCAATTGGGAAAAAATGTTAAAATGTATCTATCGGTCTAATGGCACTAATAATTTAATATTCAGTACATAATGCTTAATCATATAGTGAATACCTGTACGTGGGATTCAAGTAAATTGGTACAGATAAATTCTTATATACCTCTTATTGTGAGTGAAAAACAAAAGTAATTTTATACCGTATAAAATGATTGTTACTGCATTGTTGCTATTGTTAGCAGTTACGATATCTAAAAATTAACAGACATTAAGTGCACAGTGTAATTTCAGATGGTCGGTACCATATAACGATTTCGATTTATTGGAATTATAATTAAAAATAGTTAGAGCTTGATTGATCTAGTCAATCGACAGTGATCATCATCAAAGAAACTGAAATTGGATGCGAAATAATTCATTGGATACAAGATATTTTTTTTTACCGACGTTGCGCTATGGTGTTCCAAAATTAAAAAGATTCAAGGATAATGTATTAGGCAATATCGCACATGGTCTTCTTTATTGATTGATCTTCTTTAAAAATAGTCTGATCTTCTTGTGACTGAAAAATATGAAAGATGATATAGGTAATTTTTGAAAGGTATCGCATAGGCTTGAATGGTTATGAGAATGAAGCGATGAAAAAAATTTTCGCCAATTTTCAAGACATTATGCCATATCTCTAGTAGTTTCATCAGTAAGTTTCCCAACAACATTTTTTTTCAAGATCCAAGGGGTTAAAAGTCTCAAATATTGCGAAATACGTTACAGTTCAATTGTCAGGGTTGTTGATTGGCTGGCTACATCCAGGCTTGCACAGGGGCTTGCAAATTATTGGTCACTGAAACTCCCACCATAAGAAAACCGGCTGACTCAACTATTGGCGTTACGTCGTCATGCAGTTCATTGGCCCACGTGACCAAATTTACTTATGTGGTTGGGATTCGATTTTTTAATTTAAGAATTGGTATAAAATCCCGGCTCCGCACAGTGATAGCATAAGCTTACTCACCTCCAAGCAGTAAACTACATCAACCCATTCAACATGTTCAAGTTGGTAAGACAAAAAATTATATTAAATAATCAATTAAATAAAATTTCCAACAAACACCCAACAAAAATACAATTATCAAATTTTCAAAATCTCAATACAGTATTTGAATTAGACTCACAAACTTATAAGAAATTCATAAAATGTCTCGTTCCTGAAGATCACAATGTATAAAATATTTCGTAAAATTAGTTACGAATTGAAAATTCATCTGCCACAAACATTCACCTCAAATTAGTCACCCTCTAATCAAAAGAAATATTCAAATCGTCGAAATTTCGTTAAAAACATTCCATTCCATTAGAATGAACTGTACAATCGTGCCTTCACATTCACTTAAACGTTCTCCGAACTCGGGTCACAAAAGTCTAGGTAAAATCACTGAAGCATGCACATTGTTAGCCAACACCAAGCCCATAGTTTAAATGGCAATTTCTCCGCTTGTAACACAGCAAAACGGAATGCAGTTTGACATTTCTGAAAAAGTAAACACACAGTGACGCATAACTTGCCCACGTGCTCTCTTGACAGTCGCAAAGCTGCTCACCATTGTTCAATCTCATTGTAAACAACACTCGAATCGCACGGAAACCAATCTCACCAAAATACTCAATTTGAACTCCAATCTTTATAAAATTTTTTAACGATTTTTTTTCAATTGTGGTACAGGCTGTTCTCGCCGCCATTCTGGCCGTCGCTGTTGCTGCTCCTGGAGGTCTGACCGGTATACCGATTAGCCATGGATATGGACCAGTCCACGCTCCTAACGTAATCAGTGTTGCACCCGCACATGTTGCCACACATGTCATTGCTCAACCCGTTGCCCCTGTCGTCCACGTTGCTCCCATCGTTACCAAAACCGTGCTGAACGGTGGTCACGTTAGTCATGGTATTATTGGACTTCATTAGGCAGTCTCCTACGGATAAAAAAAAACTTGAGACCCCCCTTTCCCAGGACTGCGCAACAACCTGTCTTCCACAAGGCAGACCAAAAAAAAAGTTTAACATCATTTCTCGTTAGAGAGACATCATCATGCGGCCATACGAACTTTCGTGTTTTATTTCTACTTTTGTATGTCATCACAAAATTGTCCCATTATTGAATCATCACCTGATCATCATTCTTCCCTCTAGCCCCCTTCAATTACGCGGAATTTTAATAAAATTTTTATTGTAATTCGAGAACTCTCATTAAGATCTGATTCACCCTACCCTGCTTCAATTTTTAATTGTTAATTAAATTAGTTGACATTTTTAAGTACTTGTTTATGTATCGGCTTTACGTAAATTCCTGATGCTTGATTATGAAAAATTTTAACATTAAGGGTTTTAAGGCATTTTAAATTATACGAGAGATTCTTTTCCTTCTCTCGAAGCACGCTTTACATTTCCAATTTAATAAATGCTTTAGGATTTTTAACGAAAATTTTTTTTACACCAAAAAATTCGTTTACATACTTTTCACAGTGCCGGCATAAACATTATCGTTCGTTATCCTTGTTTTTGAGTCTTGCCAGCTAACCGAAAATAAATTTCAATTTCATCAACGAAAGCATACCCATTTAGCATGTAAAGGGAAAAAAATTCTCAAAGTTATACACAGTTAAAAAAGTTTATTTAAAATAAATGGGAACGAGGAGAAGCCATATCAATATGAACTTTCATACTCAATAATAACGCTAAATCAATAATAACGCGACTACGTTAATGTGGTAAAACTGGATAATACGCAAGACCAGACGCATGGACCGGATGTGGATAAAAGCCAGGATGAACCGGTGAGATCAACGGTGCTGAAACCACCTTGACCACTGGTGGCGGTGCCAAAAGTACAGTTTGCGGTGGCAGCACTGGTCCTAAGATTGTTGCAGGTGGTACAGGTGCAGGTGCAGCAGTGATAGCCACAATGGCAAAAGCAAGAATGATCTGTAAAAAATAATAAAAAAATAAATAACGAAAGACATTGATAATAATTTATATAGAAATTTCTATAAACTCACCAGCTTATACATTACCGCTTTATTTCTTGTTAACTCTTTATTGTGAATCAAGAGAGGCGCTCTTGGATACTAAACCACTGCCCATGTACATCCTTTTATACTTGCAGCTAAAACCTTCTTGAGATTTATCATCATTTACCCCACTAACTTCTGAACCTTGAACACGTTAATGCATTATGCTCTTTGGCGCAGCTTTTTTGTGGCCTTGTCGCGTTACGTTCGATAGCGGATTCGTTTGCATTAAGGTTGGTCTTGGTACGTAACGCTACAAAATCATTAAGCACCATCCGAGAACAATGACTGATTTATCTCGTACTCGTTTACCTGATTTATCATCAGATTCTTTGATTCCGACAAGAGTTCAAAGATTACCAGTTGGCTACACGATTGATCCAAGGTTTTGAGATTGATATCGTAGTTTCTCATTAAACAGATGAATAGTGTAAGGAAGCGAATCAATGGAGGTGTTATTTTTAAAAAAAATGCCATTTGTCCTCGATAAATCGATCACTATTAATCATATGCGAGTTGCTTTTAATTCAGTATAATTACAGTACACTCTATAAATCTAGTACTCGGGCATTCTTAAAGTGTCAGGAAGATAAGAATATAGATGTGTATTCCAAGGAATTGACACTTTAATTAATGAAATCAATCTTGAGGTGTGGCTGCATTAATTTTTCTACCATATAAATAAATAAAATTTTGATACGTAAAGATAGCCCTTAGCTGTTTATTATCCCACGCAATAATATACAGTGTGTACAAATAATCTGAGGCAATTAAACCCAATTTCTAATCCACTTGGGGAAACGATCGAACGTTCGTATATTTTAATAAAATAATTTGCAGATTCGTAAAATAGATGGCAAACCCAAAAACAAAATTAAGAAGATTAAATGGTGGAGGGCCGAGAATCTGTTTGAGGGTTTCGCAAATTTATAAATTCAATTATGAGAGGTATCGGAATCCACCATTAAGTATTCAGCATCAGCTCGAACGTTAAGTGTGTCTATACATTGATGTAATTTACATTCAATTGAATATAGATCAGACTTTTAAACGATCAATAATTTATTTTCCAATTATCCAATAAATCAAAAAGTAAAATCCGACTCCAAACCCAATTGTATTTATAACCTACAGTATTCCATACGTATATATACGTTTTCATATTACGCATTATACCCTCCTTCGTAAATTCCGTACACACCCCTTATATAAATGGTTGCGAATGGTCGCGTATATATCTATATACATATATACACAGTCCCATAGAAATTCCACACGGCTACAAGGCGCACAATTTGTTCCTAGCAAAGTGGAATCAATAAACCGGACGCCGTTGGACAAAGGAAAACAAGTACATCGTAAAAGATGTATAAAACCGGAAGTGTAGATGAAAAAAAAAGAGTAAAAAAAAAAGAAGGGAATACTGAAACATTCTACAAAAATATTTCATTCTTTGAAATTCAAACGAGCGTCAAGGCGCCTCGTATTTTTCCAAAATTTCGACACTGAAATTCATCCATTAAATTCGTCTCCTTTATATCTTTATGCTTCTCTATTTCCGTATTTCCGCAGAATTCTCATAGTCGGTCCTTTACTCGCAGTAAATACAGTCTGTGTCTCTTCCATGAATTTTTTTACATCTGCTTCAGCGGGATCCTCGCATCCCTATTCAACGTCCCAATATTTATCTCAATGAATTAAAAAAAAAAAAAAAAAAAAAAACGTCCAACATCATCCTGAAAGTATAAAGCCGAGTAAAGACATACATAAGAAGCTGATTGTCAATATAATATAAAAAATGAAATGAAACGTAAGCCAAGACAGCAGATATAGGACATAAGAAACCGTACGACGGTATAACGTAAAATTGGCATAAAAGTAAACGGAAGTGATGTGAGACGAAGTACACACTGTGAAAAAATAAATAAACCCCAGATCAATTTCGCGGTCAGAATTTTTAAGACATACCCACCTTACTATCTCGCGTAGGCATATGTAATATATTTTTACAATTCAATACCATGCGAAACGTTCAATTACCTTTTGATATAAACGTAAGTTACATGACCTGATCCTAGTTTGCGGTCAGCCAAGCATAACACGTGCGTTCCTTTCGAAATCGAGAACGTACGTTACTACATGTGCCAGTGCGACTTACAAAAAATAAAATGAAACAATATTCCCAAGTCCAACCAACGTTCGTTACACGTGCCAAGCAGACAGCATACTAAATACAATAATCTCCCAGCACCATAAGACACGCATAACAGCCAGCGTAATTATAGCCATAGAGAAAAATTGCATAAAACTATAAAGTGAGGTATACAGAGAATTTTAAAAAATTAAAATAAATTCCCACGCGTGACTTAAACAAAATAAAAAAAAAAAAAAAAAAAAAAAAAGAGTAAAGGCCAGAGTATTTTCTATTTTCATCTGTCACAGCCTCCATGTAATTACAATGAAATGTCAATACTTAATTACTCCGATGCAATTCACAGGTTCCTGGCGATCTGGTGGCCGTTCAAGTGTCAAATAACAAAGCGACGAGCAAGAGTGATGATCGTGGCGATCTGGTTCGCCGCCCTGACCATAACTTCACCCTGGCTGCTCTACTTCGATCTGGTGCCGATTTACGCCGACGAGCCGGATCTGAAACTGTGCTTGGAAAAATGGCCCCGTCAGGAAAACGAGACCCTGTTCTTCCTGATTGGAAACTTAATGCTGTGTTACGTCTTACCAATGATATTGATCTCCCTCTGCTACATCCTGATATGGATCAAAGTGTGGCGACGTCACATTCCGACGGATACGAAGGACGCGCAGATGGAGAGGATACAGCAAAAGTCGAAGGTCAAGGTCGTGAAGATGCTCGTGGTGGTAGTGATACTCTTCGTCCTCTCCTGGCTGCCGCTCTACATTATTTTCGCAAGGATCAAGTTGCGAGGCAAGACGCCCGTTTGGGAAGAGGAAATCTTGCAGATAGCAACTCCTATTGCTCAGTGGCTCGGCTCGAGTAATTCCTCGATAAATCCGATACTCTATGCTTTCTTCAATAAAAAATATCGACGCGGCTTTATGGCCATCCTCAAGAGCGGAAGATGCTGCGGCAAGCTGCGCTACTACGAGACCGTAGCCATGATGTCGTCTTCCACCAGCATGAGGAAGTCCTCCTACTACGTGAACAATAACAATTCCTCGACAAGGAGGACCTGTCACGGTCCACCGGTACATCAGGATAGCAACGTATCTTACATATTTAATCAGACCGGCGTCTAAGAGCAATCTGAGAAAGTTCCAGGAATCAAGTAAGACCTCGTAAGCTGTGCGCCTCTTAATCGAGGACCGTAAGATACCCAGACGGGTTGAAGAGCCGCTCCGAGATATTGTTGGTCACGTATGATCGTCGGATTGTTGCTCGGAGTCGGAAGTCATTGTTATGATTTGATTACGACGATAATCAAATTAACTTTCCTATATGAATTTATGGGGAACTCATGACTTTGACGCAGTTTAATCATAATTTTGATGATGATGATCGATGATGACTATACTCGTTGGAAAAGCATCGGAGTCATGATCTAAGATTCATAGTTCACTCGAGGGTCTTAATTAATGGGATCCTTAATTAGTTATTAATTATACACACACTCACTATGTATACACAGACACATTAATTATTCTTGCTAAGGTTTAACGACGTTATATTATTGTACTATCATACGTTACGCACATAACGTACAAATGACTCCGGAGTGTAACGATATGACGCTTGTGATAAGAGAGTGGATACACTTATTTTTTTTTTTTTGTTTTTTTTGAAGCAAAATAAGAAAAATTTTTCTTCTGTATTCCGCGATCGTGGAAATTCATTGCTCGACGATTCAACTAGTCATCAGACTTGACGCTTCGATGACACGGGCTGTCAAAAAAGAAAAAGAGATTTTGCGGTTACGATTAGTCGAAATTTAAGGGAGTCAGGACGTATGTACGACTGTGTGTGAGAGAAAAAATTTATAAATGATTGAACGAGAGAGTGAACAGTTATAAGTGAATTTGTAAAAATAATACTTAAAAAATGGAATATATATCATGCGGATAAATTAAAATGCGATCCAAGTAGATATACGTAATACAGTAATTGATTGATAATCAGGATGAGCATTCGACGAAATACTCCTAGACTATCAAAGGATTTATTTTCAGATGAACTTACCATCCAATTGGTGGTACTGTTTATTTTAATAAAGCCAACTTTTTTTTTTTTTTTTCATTTACTACATGAGATTACGTTTTGCTTACGCCCACGTTTTACTGATACACTACCTCTGCGAATATACTATGCTAATTTTTATCACCTGCGGCTGAAATTTAGAATATTTTCTTATCGAGCATGTAACGCGTCGCACGTCCCTTGTACAATATCTTAATGATAACGGGAGCGTTAATTACTTCATATAACGATTACTACTGATTATGGGTAATATTAAAAGATATTTAAAGCCCCGATTGGATTTTCTGAAACATAATGAAAAATAATTACCTCTGCACTTAGCATTAAACTTAATTATAATTTTAACGGCTTATCGTTAATCAAACGGAGGGTTTACTCGCGCCAATCTGTTACTGAGATACGAATCGTTATTGTTAATTACAATAGGTATTTTTTTGATTCAGAACAATAATTGTTCTCATATGATTTTCAATTAATATGTGTCGATGACGAGCTTCTTTTTTTTGTTGGAATTTTAACTACAAAATGAATTATGCTCAATGAGCTCAAAAACGTCGTTCCGGACTTTTGATTGAAAAGTATGAAAAGTTAAATTTTTTGACTGAAATAAATTCGAAGCCATTGTTAGATATTTTGTATTCGTTGTCTCTCTCTCTCTCTCTCTCGGTCTAATTAGCATTTAAAAAGTGGCGACCCTCGATGCCTCACAATTGCGAAGAACAAATTTTTTTTGCGAAAATCCCAGATTCGCTCTCCGCAATTCTCACGGTTTCTGCAAGTTCAAAAATTCCATTGTCAACAAGACACCGTGTCGTCTGCCTGGATAAAAGTAATTCGAACGATTTTCAAGCTTTCGGATAGGTGTAAAATCGTTGTTCGAATTGACACCAAGACGATACCGACTCGCGCTTCTTTTTACTGCGATTTTAATGCAAAATATATTCGAGCTTGCATAAAGAATCAGCAACAAAATTTTATTCCTGCAATCCGTCATGATGATTTTTTCTTAACACAGCGCGTAAATACCCAACGTTACACTTGTTGCAAAAATGCAAAATTTTTTGACTTATCGTAGCGTAACAGAAATTTGGTAAAGAGGTACTCTTGATGAGATAATTATTTTCCTAAAGCTTTTATACAAGGAACGAATATGAATAATATAACAATAAAATACATATATACATACATACATTGTGTCATAGGTGCAAAAAAATACTGTAACTGTATTAATCGTAAAATACGAATTTCGTATGGGGATTTGTTACAGCCAACCATACTGAGTGCGAGTGCAAAAATTGCAAAAAAAAAAAAAAAGAAATGAATGAAAATAATAGAAAAATAATTTCAAAAAAAATATTCAGTATATATCCCAACGTATCAAACGCTTATCTATTGGTTATCGTATAGGCCACATTTGAATGTAATTGTTAATGAAATTTTTATTACCGTTATGGGCTTCTGCGTGTTTATAATTATGAAAAAAAGTTCATTAGGATAAAAAGTAATTGTTACTATATTAACGGCGACTTTGTTTATACAAGGCTTGAACATTTTTCTTATTGTTGATAAACTGCCAGTGCTGCCCGCGCTAAATGCCATTGTTAAAGATATTAATAATTTAGAATTTCCTTTAGAAATTAATATGGCTGATGTGTGTGCGAATTTGAATAGCGTGCAGAGATATTGGTAAACGAAGGAATTCCGTAATAATCGTATATAAACGATCAAAGCGTATAATGACAAATATTAATTAAAATTCTTTAAGACGCGTCAGTTAATCTCTGTCAGTGCTGAAAAAAAAAGAAACGTTAAGAATCTCCTTAAAAATACGATAAATAAATAAATAACGCGATCATTTTGGCACGTTAAATATTTCACGTTGCTGTCGTAAGCCGATCTAATAAAAAAAAAAAATCACTATGAAAAATCTGTATATCACCAATATATCAGAATACTTTGTTTATCTAAATACTGTATGGCTGACTGAAAGAAAACACGATATTGCGACTGTAAACATCGAAAGATTTAACGTCCATTAATTTTTTAATTTTTGCACATAACAAAACGTGGAATCCAATATCCAACGACTCGGTCCAATCGATTACTCGTACTCTCCCTATAATTTATATCGAAAGCTAAACTCTTCAACTTGTTCACTGGTAGTTTTAACGTGGCGCAATAATTAGATAATATATCACGATTTTACTGAAATGACAGAAAAAAATAATAATTGCCACGCAAATACAATAATAATCGGATTTGCGTAAACGAGTAACTTTTTTGCTTGACTACCTGACAACTGATCTTCGTCAATGAGAAATTACCAGACGCAATATTTAAATTAACAAAATTAATTCATAAATATTGATAACTGTCGTGTAACAATTTGTGCTGTATATATCGACGTAAACGTACCTCAATCTAATTATTGTCAAGACTATGATGATCTCTTAAACGAAAACTCTATTACAGACCGTTAGATAATAAACTGCTTCGCTACACGTTACACTAATCCGCGTAGTACAACTTTCGAGTAATTACCACGGAGCAGGTTACTTTGATTGTCAGAGATTGCGTATGAAAATTGAAAATTAATGGCAACGATAAAAAATAAAATCGACATACAGACGCGTTACGCAAAGAAATTCTCCATTTCGTTAAACCAAAAGTCAATCGCGTCAAAACAAAAATAATAATAATGACAACCGATAAAAAGTCGTAACCGTAATCCGTCTAACATTGAATTATCGTTCAATTTTGTGTAAACAAACAAATTCCGATCCGTTCTATCGTGTCTGACGAATAACTTAATTCGTCATTATTAATTTTTATCAATTAATTATAATTACCGGTAATCTTACCGCGTTACGAATCCAATGAACGAACTTTATCCCGTAGGCGGGTTCTGTGAAGCGTACGAGATAAGAGGAAAATTATTAGGATGCCATTTTTTATCACTTGCCTTCTCGCACGCCGTGACGCAAATTGTGTCTTCGTGTTGAACTTTCATACCCGTACCTACCGCAACATGAAAGGATATTCTACGAAGCCGAACAAAACTTTGGCCTTACCCCACTACTGCTAGTACATACTTCTCAAAGTAGCTACGTGCGGCACTGATAACATTATAAAACTATATTTTTTAACAGTGTATAACACAATCCCATAACTGATATTGTTTAATCATAAGACGATAACATTTGAAGCGGTCGTAGCATAAACGGCGATACGATAGAAAGTGAATGGATGTTAGGTGATTTTTTCATCCGATGTAAAATCATTGAATTTACAAAATTTTTTTTTTCCTAATACATTCGTCAAAACGAATAAATGAAAATTTGAAAAAAAAAAAAAAAGCTCCAAATAACGTTGAACATATCGTTTACAAAGATCAACGTGGAACGCGTTGAGACATTCGTTCGTTTGCAAGGGTTCCTCAAAAAAAAAAAAAAAAAAAAAAAAACCATCACGTACCTAAACACGATTCGCATAATTCATGCAATTTCGAACGATTACAAAATACCTCTCCCTAGTTATGTAATTTATTGCGATTTTTATAAATCCAATTGATCCTTCATCGATCAAGTACAAGATTTGATTAAAGTTCAGCGATCAACCTGTATCCGATAATCGATCTTTATTAAGTATTAATCCGTAAAAGAGCTTCGAATTGTCCGTCGGATTAAATAATTGTCTTCGTTACGTAACGATTATACCAATGACGGAAAAGCTTCGATATATTTTCCTGATTTACATAATTTTCAGTCGCTAATTATAATTCCGCAAATAACGTGACATTTCGTACGATACAATTCGTTATTCGATTATTCATCGAATGATATATATTTGTGTCCATATACTCGTGCGTAGGCTAGCATCTATTGGACGTATTATATCCATTTCTTTTTTTTTTTACTTGAGTTACGTATGTACGTGTTATGTGGATAGACAACGTTATATCCGAATAACAATGAAATAATAGAAACATATTAGGTAAGGAAGTATACATACATATATATATAAATAAATATATATATATCTATTTGAAAAAAAGATGAAAATGTTAATTACAAATATTTATTACACACCAAATGTATGTATCGACATCGCTAAACCCAACCTACCTTACCTACTATAATAGATTATCGTTTAAGAATACGTAACTGTTTATCCATATGCAAACTATTGAATAGTTTTAATTGAGATTGACATTAAGAATAAGTCGACGATTAATACGACGATTATTCAACGTCGCAAACTTGTTTATTGAAGGAATTTATATGATAAATTAGTTTACGCTAGCATCTACTATTATTATTATTTTTATTATTATTATTGCCACCGCTACTACTACTACTATTATTATTATTAATATTACTCAATTCATTAATTGATCCAACCAGGATCAAATAAACTTGTGACGTTGAATTAATCTCTTGCAAAGCTAGAAAATGCAATGATCTTACAAAGATATAAATTGTATGTATTTTCTCAATAAAATACCTTCACTACCGATCCCATTTGTTATTGCTTGTGTAACTGATTATGCAAATTTTAGCCATCACGAATATTCACTTACGATCGAATTTATCTGATCAGTCAAGATAAGTTGGACCTGGCTGAAATATGTAGTCTGAAATATGTTTTTCGGCAGATCGAAAAAAAAGAGGCGAGAGCGAAAAACAAGTGAAATTAATATATCTTGTTGCTTGTGACGCAAATATAAATTTGGACATACGTAAAAGCTACTATGTGATACAAGTGTTGGGTAATGTAAAAAAATATATATTATTACCTGTTTTTCAATTAAATTCACTGATATACTTCTTTGGGCGTACATCGATCTTCCAAATATGTTTGCATCCTATTTACGGTATTTTTGCAAACTCTTTTTAATTACTGGAATTGTACGCCCAATATTTTAAGGGAAGCTCAGCTTCGTTCGTACCGGAAAATGTATTTTAGCCAAACGATGCTTCCTGCACTCTCAAGAATTTTGGACTGACGACTATTTCACAAATTCATACAGTGAACAGCGAATAGTGAACCTCTAATTCGATGCAAATAGGATTTATTATAGGATGTTTCAATATACATATATGAAATAACAGGGTTGGGCAGATCAAAGAAGTGTCACGTGTGACGAGTCCGACGTACATATTATGCAACATTAGCATAATAGTTACACATGTAGGGTATGATTTGGTCAGAGTGGAGGGGAAAAGGTTGGGGTATCCAAGAAGAGGACGTCATTCGATTTAATGTCTTTTGGTCATCCTGCCAAGGAGTGTCGTGAACTTTGACTGATAAAAAATTGAATTTTATTCCACGCAACATATTATGTGTGTAGGTGAGTAGGTTTATTAAATTTGCAAAATTTTTTCTACAAATGCACTGTTCTTTGTCTCGAAGTTAATTACTAAATTATAGTCTCAATTCTTCTTCGTTTTATTTAATTAGCTAAGGCCTTGAGAAAATGAATTAAATATATCAGATATCGAATGAAGTTGAAATTTGTATATCATTTGCAATTACTGCCAATTGCCACGGCTATCACATTGAAATACTATATACTACTGCGATATGGAGGAAGATTATACCTCGATTAAAATAATAAGACTGTATATGAAATTTATCGGTATGTGGCATACTGAAAATCCATGCGAGGAATATGTCTATATCGGTCTTATTATATACATATCAATGACTTGTGTAGTGGCCGGTATAGTAACGGGTTTGGATTTTTATCATTCGTTAGGAAATTTATACGTAAGAACTGTGTTATTTAATTGTTAATCATATTTTTTTTACGTATTTGTTAAAAAAAAAAAGGATTTTATATTACATTGACCGTAGGCAATTTCTAATGCTACGCCGTGTACGGAAACAACTGCTTTGGCATTGGGAGCTATGGTGATTTTGACCAGAAATCGAAGAAAGTTAATTCAACTGGCAAAATATATGAATGAAAATTTATGGAGATCTGGAAAAAATCAAGTTGCTACAGACGTCCTAGATAAATGCAACAGACACTCTTTATGGATAATAGCTATATTTTTGTCAATCAGTCAACTGATGGTTGTTCATTACGTTAGTGGACCCATTTTTGGTCAGTGTAATCTGTCTAAGTAAATAAAAGCTTTTTGAATCTTTAGAGACCCAATGAAAAATCCTCCTTTATCATATACACATAAATTATACAAAATTTAAGTCATACGTATTCATTTAGACATGTAAATTGACTATAATAATTAATTAAATTTTAGATATGATGGACGAAAATGTAACTGAAAAAACTTTACCGTTCAAGTTGTGGATTTCCCAAGAAATAATTCCCTATAGCAGAACTCCGTATTACGAGATAGTTTACACAGTACAGGTAGCCCTTCCCTTATTATTTATATTATTAAAATTATTAAAAAATTTGACAATTGTCATTGAATCATGAAACTTTATTGCCAGAGTCTGGCAACAGTAAGTGTGGGGGTGACAACGGCATCGGTAGGAATATTTTTCTGTACAACAAACATATACACAGCTGGACAATTAGAGATTTTGCAAATAAATTTAGGAACACTGTGCGAAATAGATTCCAAAAAATTCGCAAAAGACGTTAACGACGAAGTAGCCTTGACGTATATGATTTATGAAAAATTAAAGGAATACATAAAACGTCATCTGATGTTAATTTCCGTGATTGAACAAATGGAGGATATGTATTGCTACATAATGCTGGCGCAAGCTTTAAGCTCGACCTCGCTCATATGTTTAACAGGTTTTCAATTAGTTACGGTAAGTATCGATTCATCAATAATAATAAAATTGAGCATAATTTTCAAATTAATTAATCACTTCCAATACCAGCCCAATTAATTTATGATAACGTTACAAAAAATATTTGCACAAATACAATTATCGGTTTTCAATTGAATTTCATTATTTCTTAATATTCAAAATAGTTCGTCAATCATTCGTATAGCTTACATACGATTTCTGAAATCAAATTGATTAATCTCACTGTTACGATTCACAGGTCTCAGATATGACTACTCACAGATGGCTGCTATGTTGCGAATATTTTCTCGCAATAAACTGCCAATTCTTTTTGTTCTCCTGGGTCTGTTATCAAGTCATCATGCGAAGTCTGGAAGTGGCAGACGGCGCGTACAATGCAAATTGGCACTCGATTCCTTACGCTGGAAAAGGGAAAGACATACGAGATGGATTAATGCTTATAATCTTAAGATCCCATAGAGCATGCAGTCTAAGCGTGGGAAAATTCTGTCCATTATCACTAGAAACATTTGCATCGGTAATAAACATTTTTTTAAATTTATTAGATATAAAAAACTCAAAAATATTAGTATCATTATATTTTTAGGTCTTGAGCACAGCAATGTCCTACTTTACTGTACTGCGTCAAGTGAGCGAAGAAGATTAATTAATTAATCAAACAATGAAAATTCTGCACAGTACCGGTTGTATCTCCGTAGACTATAATAATAGATTAGATAGACAGTACATACAAATTTGTATAAAAATACTGATATTCACTCACAGCACCTGTTTCTAACATATTATATAATTTCCTCAATATATTTTATTTATATATCGATATACAGCATCATCACGATTGATATAACTTCTAGCAGTAAAATTCATATAAATCCCAAGTACAATGTGAAGTCATTCTACAAGTTAAATATTTCTGAATAACGTGAGAGGCAACTTCACTGCTGGTGAAAATGACAGAAAATGATTGTAATTCGTCACGGAAACTGTCTGACCCTCTAGAGAAGTCTGATATCCGCAGGAATATCAATTGATTAGAGGAGGTGTCAAGTTTGACGTGACATACGTATCATTACGTGCCATTAATTTAATGGTTGCGTGACGACAGGACATGTAAGGTGCCAGAAGCTATCTAAACTCCCACGATGGCGTCACACGCGAACAAATATCTGTCGATTAAGTTGGTACGATTTTTCATGAAGCTAGTTGGCATTTGGGTGCCAAAAGATAATAAAGAACAATGGATAATGAACTGTGCGTTGTCATACACGATACTAATCATACCTCTTGCAATGGTTATACAAGGATCCGATATTTATTATTGTTGGGGAAATTTTTATGTGAGCATATTTTAAATTTACTTTTTTCAAAATTGATAAAAATTTGTTCACGATTGAAGTTAAAAAATTCATTATAGGCTACGACGTACACAGCGTGCGCTACTATGCCAGTGATTATTGTATTAGCCAAAATATTTTTCCTTTTGCTACGACGTAAAGTCGTGATGGAGCTAATTGAATTTACTCAGACAAAATTTTGGCAGGGAGATTATGATTCTTATGGGATAAGTGTACTGGATGATATTGATAGAAAAGGTGTTTTGCTGATGTGCACGTTTATATTTTTTGTCCAAGGAACCGTCGTTGGTTACGTGCTAACACCAATAATTGGTAAGTATTTTGATAAATATCATATATGATTTTGATATTATTTCACGCGAGTAATATATTTTATATACTTAAGTAATAACTGATTATAGAGAATATTGGAAAAAATGAATCAGACAGAATCCTACCTCTCACACTATGGATAAACATAATACCGGTAACAACAACGCCTTATTTCGAAATTTGTTTTATCATCGAGGTAGTTGAATTTTGATTAAAAAAAAAAATTCATATCCCCAAAATCAATAATAATATTAATTAACGTAACTCTATAGACTCTAACAATCGTTCATATGGGAATTTGTTTCTTTTGCTTTGATATCTTTCTCTGCATACTTAACATACACGCTGCTGGCCAATTCAAAATGTTACAACACAGATTCGCACTAGTCTACGACGGTGATAACAAGCAGGAAATGCCAATCACAGATAAATTACATTTGATGAAAGATTCCGAGGAAATTTATATGAAATTCAAAGACTGTGTAAAGCAGCACAAGATTCTCATCGATTACACAGAAAAAGTGCAGAGTGTCTTTACCTTCATTATACTATGTCAAATTTTGATATCAAGTCTAATGATGACCATGGCAGGATTTCAAGCACTTCTCGTAAGAGCCTCAATTATTATGTATCGTAATAAGAAAATAAATTTTAAAGGCGATGTTCTCCGAATACTTTGAAAAAAGATTTTCAAAGTACTCACAGAACAATACTCGTTTGACGAATAACTTAATCGACAGTTTAACGTATAATCTTAATAATAATTATTATAACAGACTCATGATTCCTTAATCAGACGTCTTTTATTTATCGCCCACACTTCGGGTTGCTTCGCCCAATTGCTGTTATTCACATCAACGTGCCACGAGATCATCATTGAAAGTGGTGGTATTGCCGATGCTGCTTACAGTGCTAATTGGACCAATGCATCCTACGATGACGTCGGAAGGAGCTTGCGGATTGGTTTGCAGCTGGTAATGATAAGAGCCAGTCGTCCGTGTCATTTAAGTGCCGGAGGCTTCTGTCTGGTGTCCCTCGAGACATTCACTGCTGTAATTTTCTGCAAGATAAATATATACATATGTTATATAATTAAAATATTAAGCCAATTAACGAGCATGATAAATTATGTTTTAGGTATTGAGTACAGCAGCGTCATACTTCACTTTGCTACGACAAATCGGTGCCGAAACTGTAATGGATACATAAAGTATTACTGATACCAGATAGGAATATAACAAATATTTTGATCTGATTGCAAAAACGAATTACATTGAACTTCCCAATTCAGTTATAACCTATGCTCGTATGAATGAACACGAACAGAGGAATACACCTAATTTCTAATGTTAATTCTAATAATTTCTGTTTCTAGTATATTCGAACCATACTGTAATGCATGGTGAAAAAGATGTAGATACATACCTCCCTGGCTTTAATATTAAGCCAGAACTGCAGATTACAAAAACGTCTGCTTGAAACTGCATTTTAACTATATTCATGACTCTCTGCAACAGAACGACAAGGTTTGATGCATCAAAGAATATGATTTTCATTATCTCAGTTTTTACAGTCGGATTTAAATAGTTTATTCTGTCACGGTATCGAAATTCTGTCGTAAATCTTATTCAACTTTCACTTAATAATTTGTGCCCCAAAACCAAACGACGAATTTCCTTATAGTTTTTATCACACGTCGATCAACGACTTTTATTTCTTTGACATGTCCCTATATTACATTGTATCTCCCAACGCTTTACATTGACGTTTGCTACTATCTATCTTAGCATCTTGAGTCGCGATTCCCTTTCATTGTAAGCGAGACTGAAAAAGTTATGAAGGTACGCTTTGAACTTTTACGTCTAACAGACAACTGAAGGATATAGATCCACCTGCATTTTAAGTTTAATGATGATTTTCGCTATCAGAATAAATAATCGCTATGCATCAAAGGACTAACGATTACGTCATGTAGACCTGTTATTATCGAAGACCTATTACCGTAATTACTCCACGGCTGTAGTTAAATGTAACACAGCGACAGTACGTATTCGTCGGGATATGGGGTTGGATCGGGATCATTATTTCTCAATCAGGGTGACGCGCTTTTTTTTAAGGCTCACCGGTTTTTGGATAGTAGAAAATAAGAGGGATGAAATGGTGATTGATTTTGCATTAATATATACAAGAGTTGCTGTGCTACTTGCAGCGGTGATTTCATCTTTGGATCTTTATCACTTATCAGAAGATTTGTATGTAGGTTATTTTTATACATTAGAATACTAAAAATAAATAATACAATACCCACATATTACACTGACGTATGTAGTATTGCGTGAGTTATTAATTTCAGTCGAAAATTATATTATTTCAGGATATGGTGTTTACTATCTGTAATTGGATGACAGTTTTGACAGTTGTTTTTAAACTGTTAATTATGACGTGGCACAGAAATACCGTCGCGAATCTCATTTCGTTCTCGCTAAATGAATTTTGGCACAAAGATTACAAGTCCACTGAGATGGATATTTTGAAAAATTGCGAACGGCAGTGCATCGTTTTAATATTGGCGTTTATAATATCAGCGTGCGGGACAGGTTGCAGTTACATAATGAGGCCAATTATCGGTACATAAACAATTGATTACGATGACACAGTAATGATTACTTCCTAATAAAAATATATTTTAGAAAATATTGGAAAAAATGACACCGACAGAATTCATCCGATTAAAGTGTCGTTGGACTTGCCATTAACGACAACGCCATATTTTGAAATCATGTACTTCGTCGAGGTGTGCTCTTTTAAAATATCGAAATATTATTACCCCATGATACCAATTACAAAAATCAATACAGATCATTATCCCTTTAATAGATTTTGATAATGACTCAAGTCGCAATTTGTTTCTTCTGCTTTGACATATTTCTCTGTGTTTTAAACATATATGTCAGTGGTCAACTTGAAATACTTCAATCCAGACTGGAATGTATATACGACGAAAATCGTATCGAAAGTCCAAAAATGTACAGTGACGAAAAGTTGAAAAATTTAGAAAAATCCAACATAGCTTACAATAAATTGTGTAACTGTATTAAACACCATGAAATGGTGATTTGGTACGTTCAACAGATTGAGCGTATCTTTACAATCATTATACTTGGTCAAATGTTGACATCGAGTTTACTCACGTGTCTTGTCGGATTTCAATTACTGTCCGTAAGTAATTAAAATAGTATATCAAATTCGGGTAATAATTTCAGAAAAATTCTAATTTCAAACTTAGTTCAGGATAATGATTTTTAATGATATAATAACTATTTTATACTTGTCGTCACGTGCATGTATCACGCACAGGGCATAGTTGAAATTACCAAACGTTATATTTTCATCGCCTATATGTGTGGATGCATTGTTCAATTAATTACGTACACGTTCACGTGCAACGAAATAACAGTGGCTAGTTTACAATTAGCGGATGTAGCATTTCACACAGACTGGTATGTTATGCCTTACGATAAAGGTGGACGAAGTATAAGGCACGGAATAAAATTTCTTATGCAACGTACACAGCATCCATTATGTCTAACTGCAGGAGGATTTTTTCCAGTATCTTTGGATTGCTTTACAAAGGTGATAATTTTGGAAAATATCACGATTGCAATGTATGTATTAATTAATAATACTCGTATTGTTATTGTATTGCTTAATTATTATAATAATCACTAACTGTCGACTTATGGTAAATCAGATTGTCATTATTAGGTAATCAGTACAGCAATGTCTTATTTTACTATACTGCGAGAAAGAGAAATCCATGCTGCCTGATTTGACGATTTTCACTGTTCACGATTTTCCCTTCTGCATTTCAAGACCCCATGTTCCGATGTTGTCGCTAAGTAACGAAATTATAATAATATATAAAAAAGTAATAACAAAGATACGTTGCACGAAATACACGACAGAGTTCGCTCAATTTTGTTTCTCCTGCAATTAAATAATCGAAGTCAGTGTTGCCGCAGGGGAAGCGAGATATCGCAGCAAATGGTATAACGTGACGAAGTATGAGAATGGCAGAGCTACAAGACAAGTATTGATAATAACGGGGTAAAACAGTAGAATACGACTGTTTCTTGCAGGGTTACACATAGAAAAGAAAACTAAACGATTTACAGCTAATTTTAAGGAGTCGTATTCTGTAGTTTAGCCATCATTCTCTGTATCACACATGTAAATATATATATTGTAACGTAGCGTTACAGAGCCGAAGGGGATATCACCTAGGAATGACCGAAAAATAAATAACTAGGGCTTATTAGGTCAGACAGTGGATTCGGTGGCACAGTGGTAAGTTCCCGAGTTGGCAGTCCGAAATTATCGAGTTCGATTCCCGATCAGAACTCCTTATTTTTCGGAAATTCCTAGCCCTCTAACGCTCCCCGATGGTCCTGTGGATAAATTTATTACAGCAGGGGCGAGCCGGGCACCCCGTGATAATATATATTTTCAGTCAGCACTATCAATACATCATCACTGTACTAGATAGGGCGAATGAGAATGACTAATTATAAGAAACCCTAATGAATATAATAATTCATAATATAGCAAATACTCGATGTTAGAAAATGCATTTGAGCAGCTTACCACACAAAACTACTCACCCTTTTAGTTGCGTAAGACAGAATACACATAAACAGATTAAACAGATGCTTCAAATACGTTGATGCTATCGCTGCTTTATTTAATGCATCACAGCTATCACGCCAGGCAAGAATATAATTTCTTGGTGTTTATCGAAAAAAACATAAAACCGCACACACCGATATTCTTCACACACACAATAATTATTTAGGCACAAGAATCACAGCAAAGAAAACTGAAATGACCGAGCAGTCCCTGCGTAGGGAAATTTTAAAGAAAAACACGCACAGCGTCATTATGCAATTTTAAAACGTCCCAGCGCCATGTTGCTTTAGCTACAAGTTTCAATATATGCCATTAGATCATTGATATTTCATGAGAAACTCTCATAAAACCGCACATTTCATTAAAAACAAAACAGTTATTTAGGCACAACAATCACAGTAAAGAAAATTACAACACCGCACAGATTGTTATGGCTAAAAAAACAACACACTGCATTGCTTCGCGACTTTGATGAGTCCCAGCGCCAGGTTGCTTTAGTTACAAGTTTTAATATTTGCTCGTAGGTGGCTCCACTATGTAGCGTCGTCAATGGCGTAACGAATGAATTTCTACTACCAGTAAAACTGTAATAATTTTGCGAAACAAACCCGGTTTCATTTCGTTTCCGATTTACATACGGTACGCAATGAAACTCCTTGTCGTTAAAGCTTACTTCCTTATTGATAAGAAAACAATTTACAAAAATCAAAAGGATTGCAGTAAACATCATTTATGGTAAGTGAACCTACGGGAAGATCGCTTTCACTATACATATATAATATTACTAATGTATGTATATTTTGTCTATAGGTAGTCATGATTTTCTTCTTTTCTGCATTTCAAACCCGTTTGGTAAGTCTTATCAATATCATATAATTGGAAATTATCACTCCCATGCATATTTACTTCAACATTGCACGAAATTAGTATATGATAGTATCTGAATTGTTATTCATTAATAGTGAAGAGTAATCTATCATAGAGAAATAAAGCAATGTCTCTATAATAAGTACAAACACTGTTATCTAAAATATTAATCTTAACACTGAAAAGAATACAGGGGTCTAGTGGGACCCCAGTCTCTTCTATGCCACGCATCTTTTGTAGGGTTAAAGAAGAATCAACGAGACCGTTCGCAATCTGTTACATATTTATGAATTTGGTCTTCGAATGAAATATAAAAAATTCGGTTAATATATAAAAATATTATTGCGCCATCTACTTTTGGCATTTTAGTATTCTAATCAAAATCAATCTAATTAAATTACTCATCAACCTATAGATGAAATTGCGTGTGCGCGCATACTTATTTATATGCAGCCCCTTTTCAGTAATGGCGGACCTATAAGTAGGTATATATTATATTTCATAGAATTATGCCTGATAAAGTACTTTATTAATACACAGAGGACACAAGTCTCCAGTGTCTATAAAAAATTAGAATTTGTTTTTCTTATGCGGTTTATAAAATCAGAAAGCACTGTAAATACACTACAAGTACAATAGCAGTTTCTATTGTACTGAATTACGTACAGTTGAACGAGACAGTAATGACTACATAATAGTAAGTGAATCATATTCTATTATTCGTTAAATTATCATTCAATTTAGTCATTATGCAGTTTTTACAGTACCCTTTCTAAATATAATGTGTCATAATATCACAAGATATTTTAATAGGAATTTTTAAGTTTCATTCGTCAATAGAAATTATAAAAAGAATTACATGGAGTGCTGTTCTTCCGTCTTCCTCTTTTTTTCACAGCTGTCTTAGTATATAATTTCTCTCATCTACCTATTATTCCGATATTATAGATATATTATTCAAAACGCATAAGGGAAAAACGTCTACGACGGCATAGCAAATAACATGGCAAAAGTACCTTCTACCCACACCTAATCGAGAACCCGATATTACCTCTATGAGGAATAATAATAATGAAGGGATTTTTCAAAAATTATGACTAAAGTTGTAATTCTTGGCTTCTGAGTAATATATAAGGTTGAGAATTGGGGATGTTAACCGACTTGCATAATTTCACCTTTTCATTACTAGTACTAGTGATATTAAAATTTATTTATTTAAATGTATCATTGAATTTTACATCAATGATAACAGTCTATTTGTGCAGTTTAGATGCTATTGGAACAGACATTACAGAGAGCTCGTTGCCATTCAAAGTAATAGTATATGACCTGCCACTTCAAAATACATTATGTTACATAATAGCACTTTCCATTGAGGTAATTTAAAACACTATTATAGTAGTAACAAAAATATATTAAAATACTATATATACAATTTTAATGTCAACCTAAGATACGTACAAAACTTCAATACTGGAATTTACTGCCCAAAATAAAGATTGTATAGTCAATTTTGAGATTGACTTGAGTTTAATCTTTTAAAGGGTTTTTCCAAAGACAACGACAAGTTGTAATTCTTGGCTTATTATTTACATAGTCATCAATATATTATACGATATGAACAATACATACTGATTCATATATTGTCCACCAAATAATTAAAACTGCCAGCCCATGCATTTGCACGGTAACATTTGGATTGCACTTCTACTACACATTAATATTTATGTCTGGCCAATATAAAATCTTACAGCGGAGGTTGGAAAATGTAAGTAAGATGCAATTAAAAAGTGAAACTGTAAAGTTAGCATATAATCCTTATGAAGACAAGGCTGTTTATGAAAAGCTCAAAAACTGTATTAAGCAACATTAGTTACTAATTTGGTACATAGGAAAACTGGAAAGTTTATTCTGCTACACACTGCTAATGCTTGTATTAAGCATTGTTATAAATCTTTGTTTCTCTGGCTTTCAACTGATTTTAGTAAATACAATAAATTTTCATCAAGCACTCACTTATTATTTTTACTATAAAACTAGTTTGAGTTCCAATAACGAATATTCCCCAATCTTCCCCACAAACCACAAACAAATACCGTAATATCTAATTGAAATACAGTGAAAATTCTAAAACTGCAATTTCTCCTCTTCACTAAACTAAGTTAATAAGTAGAGTGTTCCCCTACTACCGTGCACACCATTCAAATGATAATAAACAATTATTGACGGCAAGACTATAAATATGGGAGTAGGACTATGGAACTATGGAACTTTGATTGAACCTCATTATCAAACAAGGTACGGGAGTTGTCAGTTTCCATTGTAAAATTTTCAGCATTGAATATGCTTTCGTCGGCACCATGCAACTTACTCTATTCGCTTACTCTTGCAATGAAATTATATTCTTATCCAAGTAAATGTAATAGTGTTTTATAATGAATAATGTTAATGAATATTCTATTTTTAGAGTTCTCTATATGGTATAATAGATATGCTTTCAGTTACGGTGTATAGCTAATGGTCCAAGTGGTTGAAGCTAATTTTATAACACAGAAACAAAATTGCAGCGTAATGACGAGTTCGGTTTGATAAACATATCAAAGAGATTAAATTGATCAAAGTGTCATACGAGTTCAAAGTAAGAACGTCATCGATAATGCAAATCTGTGTTAGTGACGCTTCGATCAAGTGGGGCTGAAAGAAACAAAGAAATGAAAGATGAAGGAGAAAAGGAAGCCGCTATTACATTTCGATCCTGCATGCATTACGTTTCCTATTCTTGGTTGCAATAGAACAGTCCTCGCATTATGAGTAGTAAAAAAAATGCCAACTATTGTGGAAGGTTACACATCGACGAAGATATCGCAATTGCTAATGACACTTATTGGTATGAAACGCGGTAGCACTAAACATGAACAGTTGTTAATAAACACGTTATTGGTTTACATATTTACGACGGTTTTAATTTCAATAACTATCGAAAGTTCAGATTTATTTTATTCACGGAACGATCTCCATGTAAGCAGTGTTTCGTCGATTTTGGCACTTTTTGATCTAGCCTTTGATTTAAGTGAAAACGTGGTCTTATCATATAATACAGAAATCTCTGTGCTTATCAGATTTTTTATGCAATTATAGGCCCTCACTTATAATGCACCATGTTCCTTCACCGTGACATTCGATTTTGTAAAATTACTGATATTCACATACAAGCGTCATGAACTGCATGAACTGCATAAGTTTACTGAAGATACATTTTGGAATAAGGATTACAATGAACTAGATAAAGAAATACTGGACAAGTGCGATACTACAAGTGCCATTGGAATGAGTATATTAGCTCTAGTATCAACTATGCTTACATTTCATTATTTGACGGGACCATACTTGGGTAAGTCTTACACTATTTATCTTAACAGATTTATTGAAGGATAAAACAACAAAGACCTAAAATAATTATAATACGTAATTACCATTCAGCACCTGACAAGGACGAATATTAATTACCAAATAAATTCATATCTTATCTCGAGTAGAAATTATTTGTATTCAGTGTAAGAATTAAACTATATTTATACAATTTAGATGCCTTAGGAACAAATACCACTGAGAGAGTTTTACCATTTCGAGTAGTGTTCAACTTGCCACTTACAGTGACCCCTTATTATGAGATATTGTATGGTACTGAGGTAAGTCTCGTGGGAAGTATAATAATAATAGAAGTTATAATTGAAACAAAAAAATCGTATTTAAAGTACGAGTCTCATAACGGAAATTATTTTAGTTCTATTTACGTATATAAATTTTACTTTCTGTGGTATTCCAATTGATACTCATTTGAGTACTCTGTACAAAAAATATAGAGGAAACACTAAAATCCCCAAATTATTATTTATATTTATAATCACTGATAATAAGTTTAAATTATTGACATGCTGCTGACATAAATAATATCCATTAGGCGATTGGAGCAATTAGTGTGTGTGTGTGCAGCGTAGCGTTCGCCTCGTATCTATTCTATACGTCCATCTTTGTTGCGGGCTACTTTAAAATCTTGCAGCGAGAGTTAGAGAACGTGTGCGAGGTAGAACTAAAAAGTGTAAACACAAAATCATTATACAACAATAATGATACTATGCTTGCATACAAAAAACTGAAGAAGTGCATCGTGCAACATCAACTGCTAATTTGGTATTTGGATACACTGGAAAGACTATTCTCCTACATATTGTTGATGCTCGTATTATGTGCCGTCATAATACTCTGCTTTTCTGGATTTCAAATAATTTTGGTAAGTGTCATTACTCATTATCGTCAGAGGAATAGGTGTTGTCCTAGGACTAATTAGCATTCCAATAATTCATCCTTTTTCCGAAGCACAGAAAAATTATTATCGAACAATCTATGTTATGTGAATAAGTGCTATATGCAGAAAGTAATTTAAGGAGCCAAACGTCATACAAATTTTTGTTCTAAACTGAAATATTTTGTTAACAGGGTGATGGAACCACGAAACTCCATCGTCAAATTATAAGCGCAGAATTTATCATGGCTGCTCTGGCTGAAACAGTCCTCTTCGCTTTCTCGTGCAATGAAATATTGGAAGCCAGCGCCGCTATTGGGGAAGCTGCGTATCGATGCAAATGGTACAAGTTACCGTGTGATGAAAATGGTCGAGCACTGCGACAGGGATTGACAATAATGGTCATGAGGTCCTACAAGCCGTGCTCATTGACAGTTGGCAAATTTTGTCCCATGACTCTAGAAGTGTTCACTTCCGTAAGTATTAATTAGTTCATAACAAAATTCTATTTGCTGAGAAATTGTTCACCCTCTTTTAATGATCTATGCTTGTTTTAGATACTGAGTACGTCATTATCATATTTCACGGTATTACGGTCAATGAACGAAAACGAGTGACGAATTTCATAAATAAATCTAGGAGCTGATGGGTTTCATTGGGATAAAAATTAGAATTCCTTAGAATTTTTTCGTTTAAAAATTGGAAGAACACTGTACACTTTTGAGTGCATGAGTAGCTGTACGTATAATGTATTCTATATATCGCACGGTACTGAATTAGTAGGCATAGTTCAATGAGGCAATAATGACACCATAATGCTAAGGGAATTATATTACAGTATTTATAAAATTGCCTTTCAGTTCTAGTAATTACAATAATTGTTTTACTGAACTCTTCAGAAATATAAGGTGTTAATAAATATAATATTTGATAGGGAATTATAAAAGAATTACAAATAGCTCTGTGGTCTCTTATCTCCCTCTCAATTTTCACTATTTCTTATCCAAGTAACTTTAATGGTGTTTTACAAGGAATAATGATAATCACTATTCTATTTGTGGAGTTATCTATATGGTATAATAGGCATGCTTTCAGTTACGGTGTATAGCTAATGGTGCAAGGGATCGTAGATAATTTTATGACGAAGAAACAAAATTGCACGGTAACGACGAGTTCGGTTTAATAAACATATCAAAGAGATTAAATTGATCAAAGTGTCATACGAGTTCAAAGTGACAACTTCATTGATAATGCAAATCTATGTTACTGGCGGTTGGATTAAGTGCGGCTGAAAGAAATAAAGAAATGAAAGATTGAAGAGAAGCGGAAGTCGCTTTTATATTTCATGCATTACGTCGCATGCATTACGGTTCCTATTCTTGGCTGTAGTAGGACAGTCGTCGCATCGTGAGCAGTAAGGAAAATGCCGAATATGGTGGAAGGTTACATATCGACGAAGATATCGCAATCTCTAATAACACTTATTGGTATGAAACGCGGTAAAACTAAACGTGAACAGTGGTTAATAGACGGGTTATTGGTTTACATATTTGCGACAGTTTTAATCGCAATATCTGTAGAGAATGCGGATTTAATTTATTCAAGGAACGATCTTTATGTAAGCATTTACTTTTTGATCTCGCGTTTGATTTATGCAAAAAGGTAGTCTTATCATATAATACAGAAATCTCTGTGCTTATCAGATTTTCAATGCAATTATAGGCGCTCACTTATAATGCACCATGTTCCTTCGTCGTGACATTCGATTTTGTAAAATTACTGATATTCACATACAAGCGTCATGAACTGCATAAACTAGACAAATTTACTGAAGATACATTTTGGAATAAGGATTACAATGAACTGGATAAAGAAATACTAGACAAGTGTGATACTACAAGTGCCATTGGAATGAGTATATTAGCTCTAACAACAACTAGCGTTACATTACATTATTTGATAGGACCATACTTGGGTAAGTTTAAACTATTTATCTTAACAGATAATTCACGGATAAAGTAATAAACGTTTAAAATAATTATAACACGTAATTACTACTCAACACCTGACAAGAACAAACAGTAATTACAGAATAAATTGATATTTTATTTCGAGTAGAAATTATTTCTATTCTGTGTAAGAACTAAACTATATTTATACGATTTAGATGCTTCAGGAACAAATACCACTGAGAGAACGTTACCGTTTCGAGTAGTATTCGACTTGCCACTTACAGTGACCCCATATTATGAGATATCATATGTTATTGAGGTAAGTCTCATGGGAAGTATAATAATATAAGTTATAAAGTTTAAAAAAATCGTATTCAAACTACCAGTCTCATAAAAGTGACATAATTTTAGTTCTACTTTATGTATGAAAATTTTACTTCCTGTGGTACTCCACTTGATACTCATTCGTGTACTCTGTACAAATAATATAGACAAAACACTGAAACACCTAAGTTATTATTTATATAATCATTGATGATAAGTTTCAATTATTGACATACTACTGACAAAAATAATATCCGTTAGACGATTGGAGTACTTAGTGTATGCGTGTGCAGCATAGCGTTCGCCTCGTATCTATTCTACACGTGCATCTTTGTTTCCGGCCACTTCAAAATCTTGCAGCGAGAGTTAGAGAACGTGTGCGATGTAGAACTAGAAAATACAAACACAAAATCATCATACAATAATAATGATACTAAGCTTGCTTACGAAAAATTGAAAAAGTGCGTCGTGCAACATGAACTACTAATTTGGTATTTGGGTCAACTGGAAAGTGTATTCTGCTACATACTGTTAATGCTCGTATTATGTAGCGTCATAATGCTTTGCTTTTCTGGATTTCAAATAATTTTGGTAAGTGTCATTATTATCAGAGGATTAAATGTTATCCTAAGACTAATTAGCATTCCAATAATTAATGTTCCTTCACCCTTTTCTCGAAGCACAAAAAAAATATTATCGAAAAATCTATGTTATGTGAATATGTGCTATATACAAAAAGTAATTAAAGGAGCCTGTTAATAGAGAGGTATTTATTCAAAAATAGAAACACCCTTCTACACACTAAAAAGTTTTTCTTAGCGATCTCCAAAAACAAAACGAAACACAGTAATGATCTACCTCTCGAAGAATATTGTTGTGATAGAGCCAAACGTCATACAAATTTTTGTTTGAAACTGAAATATTTTGTTAACAGGGAGACGGAACCACGAAATTTCATCGTCAAGTTCTAAGCGCAGAATTTATCATGACTACTCTGGCTGAAATAGTCCTCTTCGCTTTCTCGTGCAACGAAATATTGGAAGCCAGCGCTGCTATTGGGGAAGCTGCGTATCGATGCAAATGGTACAAGTTACCGTGTGATGAAAATGGTCGAGCACTGAGACAGGGATTGACAATAATGGTCATGAGGTCCTACAAGCCGTGCTCATTGACAGTTGGCAAATTCTGTCCCATGACTCTACAAGTGTTCAATTCCGTAAGTGTTATAAAGTTCATATTAAAAACTCTATTTGCTGAGAAATTTATTCACCCTCTTTTAATGATTTATGCTTGTTTTAGATACTGACTACGTCATTATCATATTTTACGGTATTACGGTCAATGAACGAAAACGAGTGATGAATTTCATAAATAAATCTAGGAGCTGATGGGTTTCATTTGGATAAAAACTAGAATTCCTTAGAATTTTTGTTAAAGCGTTTAAAAAATGAAAGAACACTGTACACTATGGAGTGCATGAGTAGCTGTACATATAATATATTCTATATACAGCACGGTACTGAATTAGGCATAGTTGAATGAGACAATAATGACACCATAATGGTGAGAGAATTGTATTATAGTATTTATAAAATTGTCTTTCAATTCTAATCATTACACTAATCGCTTTACTGCACTCTTCAGAAATATTAAGTGTTAATAAATATTTGATGGTGAATTATAAAAGAATTGCAAATAGCGATGGTCTTTTATCTCCCTCTCAATTCTCATTATTTTTATCCAAGTCAGTTCTATAGTCGTATCGTTCCATATTCTCCAAGTAATTTTAATGGTGTTTTATAAGGCATAATGATAATAACTATTCTATTTCTTGAGTTCTCTATATGATATAATAGACGTGCGTTCAGGTACGGTTTATAGCTAATGGTCCAAGAGGTCGAAGCTAATTTTATGGCAAAGAAAAAAAATTGCAGCGTAATGACGAGCTCGGTTTAATAAACATATCAAAGAGATTAAACTGATCAAAGTGTCATACCAGTTCAAAGTGAAAACTTCATTAATAATGCAAATCTGTGATACTCACGGTTGAATCCAGTGGGGCTGAAAGAAGGATGGAAATGAAAGATTAAGGAGAAGAGGAAGCCGCTATTACATTTCGATCCGGTACTCATTATGTTTCCTACTGTTGGCTGCAATTGGACAGTCGTCACATCGTAAGCAGTAAGAAAAATGTCGAATTTGATAGAAGGTTACATGTCGACGAAGATATCGCAAATTCTAATAACACTTGTTGGTATGAAACGCGGTAAAACTAAACGTGAACAGTTGTTAATGGACGGGTTATTGGTATACGTATTAATGACGGTTTTAATCGCAATGTGTATAGAAAATGCGGATTTAATTTATTCACGGAACGATCTCTATGTAAGCATTCTTCCGTCGATTTTGCCATTATTTTATTGCTGCGCTTATTTTATGCCACCGTATGGCGTCACTGTGACCAGTAGATTTCTATGATTAGTATGATCGAAATCTGGCGTTTTATTTATGCGAAGCCGTAGTGTTATCGTATAGTGTATAAATCTCTGTGCTTATCAGATTTTTAATGCAATTATAGGCACTCACTTATAATGCACCATGTTCCCTCACCGTGACATTCAATTTTATAACATTATCGGTCTTCACGTACAAGCGTCATGAAATGCATGAAGTGGATAAATTTAGTGAAGATATATTTTGGAATAAGGATTACAATGAACTGGATAAAGCAATACTGGACAAGTGCGATAGTACAAGTGCCATTGGAATGAGTATACTGGCTGTACTAGGAACTGGAGTTATATTTCATTATTTGACGGGTCCATTCTGGGGTAAGTCTTAGACTATTTATCTTAAGTGATAATTGAAGGATAAAATAATAAACGCTTAAAATATTTGTAATACGTAATTACTACTCAGCAGCTGATAAAAACGAGTAGCAATTATAAAATAAATTGATGTCTTAACTTGAGTAGAAATGATTTGTATTCTGCGTAAGAATTAAACTATATTTATACTATTTAGATATCTTAGGAACCAACACCACTGAGAGAACGTTACCGTTACGAGTAGTATTTAACTTGCCAACCACAGTGACCCCATATTATGAGATATTATATGGTACTGAGGTAAGTCTGGTGGGAAGTATAATAATATTAAAAGTTGTAATTGAAAAAAAATCGTATTCAAACTGTAGCAGTCTCGTAACATTGAAATAATTTAAGTTCTACTTTATGTATACAAATTTTACTTTTTGTGGTACTCCACTTGATACTCATTTGTGTACTCTGTACAAAAAATATAGAGGAAACACTAACACGCCCAAGTTATTGTTTATATAATCATTGATGATAAGTTTCAATTACTGACATGCTACTGACATAAATAATATCCTGATTAGGTGATCGCAGGAATTAGTATAGGTATTTGCAGCATAGCGTTCGCCTCGTATCTATTCTACACGTGCATCTTTGTTTCCGGCTACTTTAAAATCTTGCAGCGAGAGTTAGAGAAGGTGTGCGAGGTAGAAATAAAAAGTGTAAACACAAAATCATCATATAATGATAATAATAATACTATGCTTCCGTACGAAAAACTCAAAAAGTGCGTCGTCCAACATGAACTACTGATTTGGTATTTGGGTAAACTGGAAAGTCTATTCTCCTACATACTGTTGATGTACGTATTATGTATCGTCATAGTACTCTGCTTTTCTGGATTTCAAATATTTTTGGTAAGTGTCATTATTATGAGACGAATAGATGTTGTCCTTGGACTAATTAGCGTTGCAATAAATAATGCTCCTTCATCCTTCTCCCGAAGCACAGAAAAATTGGTATCGAACAATCTAGGTTATGTGAATAAGTGCTATGTACAAAAAGGAATTGAAGGAGCCAAACGTCATAAAAATTTTGGTTCTAAACTGAAATAATTTGTTAACAGGGAAATGGGGCCACGATACTCCATCGTCAAATTCTAAGCGCAGAATTTGTCACGTGTGCTCTGGTTCAAACAGTCCTCTTCGCTTTCTCGTGCAATGAAATATTGGAAGCCAGCGCCACTATTGGGGAAGCTGCGTATCGATGCAAATGGTACAAGTTACCGTGTGATGAAAATGGTCGAGCACTGAGGCAGGGATTGTCAATAATGGTCATGAGGTCCTACAAGCCGTGCTCATTGACAGTTGGCAAAATTTGTCCCATGACCCTGCAAGTGTTCAAATCCGTAAGTATTAATGAATTATATGGATATGTATTTATCAAGTGCTTTCATAATCCGATATTCATTTTATATCATTATCATGCGGTCATGGTGTTTTATATCTTATCTAATTACAGTTTGTATATCGCATTTGTGATAACTTCAAATATGTACGTTGTTCAGGTACTGAGTACAGCGCTTTCCTATCTTACCGTATTACGTGGAATGAACGAAAATTAGTGATCAATTCTTCGACGCGTTGCTGATGAGATATGATGTTTTCAATTTTATTTCACACCAATGAAATATCATACGTCAAAATGATGTGTGCTTGTTATGTGGATTGTGATCTGTGATGCAATGCAACTGTAGTGCATTATTATTATAAAATAATCAACATGATTATATTCATTGTTCAGGTTATTTTATTTTTATTTAAACCTATAAGTAATCCATAAATTTCTTACAAGTCACGCAGTGATCTCTGCTGCCTGTGATTGGAGTTTACGCAAACTTATGTGGAATTATGCTGTTGGGTTCATGTCCGTGCTTCGATGCGTGCTTGCGTTGATTTTACCAGCTGACGCTTGATTCTATACATGCTCCTATGGGTATGAAAGAAAATTGTAAAAAATAATTTTTCACTTTACTGTTGTGATTATTTTTCTTTTTATGCTTTTTAAAGCACAGTTTTCGATTACAGTTTCAGTATCGGAGAACGTCGGTAAGATATGAATCGCTCTTTGCTTACGCATGGTTACTGTCATTGATTCCTGAACATTGTCAGATTCACGAGATGGCGACACTGGTGACTTTTTGGTCGCTCGTTAATATGATTAAATGTTTTTAAATGAATGGTTAGCAATTATATGGCGGTGGGTGGTTAATAACCTCCTTGTCATACTGGTGCGAATTCTCGTTATTTTCCTATGCATATCCTAGGTGCAAAAATAAGTGTGACATTGATGCTATGAAATTCTGCAAATATGCTGCTAATGGTACACCATGTATCTCCATAATGCACGAATGTAAACGCAAATCGATTCGATGCACCAAACAAATATTTATCTTTAATAAAAAGCTAGTACATACAGTGTATTAAGAGAATACTGAATATGCTTCTCAATTAAATACCTATATTTATTTTTCAAGTTAGTTTACCGTCCGAATGTTAAATATAAAAATATTTTCCATAAAAAACTCCACACTCCACAATACTTTCACACGTGGAAAATATATTCTAAATTACTATTTGAATGGTAGATGATGAAGAGCAATCACAGCCCTGACAGCTAATAAATTTGATGATTGTGTATTTTATGATTTGCATGCATTGAGTTAACATGTAAAGCTTGTACCAAAACAAGCATTACTTTAAAAATGAAGATTTCATGACTGTAATATTTTTATATGAATTTTTCCAATTGTAACGTCCACCATCAAAATTTGAAACAACCTGTCACCGATCAACAACAATTAACAGCAATACATACCATTCTTGATGTATTAATTGAATGATTGATCTTAATTTAAAAAAGCAGATTTCATTCGTTTAACAAATATTTATTTTTAACACGTAGACACTATACGTCATGTATCTCCAGCAAGAAGAATATTGATACTCTAGAACACAGATAGGAATAATAAATAAATTTCATATGCATAGTATTTGTATAACCACAATTTTCAAGATTACCAAGAAATATTCCAGCATCGAAACTCGGCCTAATTATTCGTAAAAGATTTGGAGGGATTGGAAATATTAAAATGTACTGGAATCCAGCACATCCCACCAGTTTATCGTCACAGCATCCAGACACTATGCTTCCATACGTTGACACAAGCCGCCGTCAAAAGTTCCACTGAAACGAAATTCCTTGATTTCGAATCAAGTGAAACATTGATGGATTATTGATTACGTGTAATCATCTTAACCACCTCTGAACTGAATAATACCGGAGACTTCCTGTTGTGTGTCTCTACCAAAGGACTATAAAATGCAAAAAACAATCAGTTCAAATTGACCATCACTTTAAATGGGCATGTAAAAGAGACGCGGGGAATCGAAAGGCTTCCAGGATCAAAGAGGTGTCAAGTTTGACGTGCCCAACGTACCATTATGTGTCTCCATTATCGTAATTGCTGTAGGTCTGGAGACTCGTTCTGCAGTATCAGCCGTTATCAGACCAGGCTATGGACACGCGTAGAAACAAATACTTTTCGATAAAGGTGACAAAATTTTTTATGAAAATCGTTGGCTTATGGCTCCCAAAAAGCAAGCACGAACAATTTGTCTTGGACGTGTCTCTGTTCGTTACCATCGCTGGGATTATTATTTCACTCCTATTTGAGATGGTGGATATTTACAAATATCCATTCAACTTCAACGTAAGTACGATTGCTTATCATATTTCGATTTCATTTTTTTCCCTCTATCCAAATGTCTATAGTCCTACGGAATCGACTTGTTCGACAAATGTTTTTTTCTGCCTGTCGATTTTTGCACTTTCGTTCGTCTCAATGCTATCGCTAATATCCACGAAATTTCTCTAGATACCTGCACTTTCTCAGCAGCTCCCATTCGACCACCTGTAGAATTTGTTTTGGCTTTTTACCTATGGTCGCACAGTCTAATTTTTTCGGAGTCATCATTAATGTAATCTTTCCGGATGTCTCTATCAAAATAATTGAAAGTATCTACAAGAGATTTCAGTTTAAAACTGATGTACAATTTGATTACGCTTTGCTGTGAACTATTTTTTATAATTAATTATTATGCGGTTGACTATATCTTATTTTTTTATATATATTATTATTCCAGGAAGCAGTTTATATAATGTGCAATATACTCACACCAGGTATTGTCTTATTCAAGGTATCAATGATCAGACTCAATCGAAAGTCTTTATACGAACTTATCGACATATGTCAAACCAAATTTTGGCACGACGATTACGATGAATTTGGTATTGCCATTTTGCAAAGTTGCGAAACGAAATGTGTCCTTTTGATTACTTCATTTATGTCTTTTGCACTATTCACAGCTATTACCTATACTGTACGATCGATTATAGGTAGATATATTTAACTTTGTAAATTCTGTATTCTGCTATCAGATTAATCGTAATGTTATGTGACAGATAATATCGGTAAAACTGGAACAGATAGAATATTACCTTTTACGATGTGGCTCAGTGAGACTATGGCAAAAGCACCGTATTTTCAATTGTTATTCATTTTTGAGGTATTGCATCAAAAAACGATAATCATTGATCCGTGTAAAATTTAAGATTTGTATTTTGGATATAGATTTTATTATTTATCGATTGCTGTATATTGATATAAATTTTTGGACATTTAGGGAACTATACTGTGCTACTTGGGAGTCGGTTTTTTTTGCATCGACAATTTCTTTTGTATAATCAATATTCACGTTGCTGGTCAATTCAAAATTCTCCAAAGCAAATTGGAAAGATTGTGCGGACCAACTGATCGCGAAGAGGACAAAAAGGATCGTGGAATTTCGATAAGGAAAAATCAAGCAACCGTCTTTCAAGAATTTCGAAGTTGCGTTCAACTGCATAAAATGCTTATGTACTACGTGGAAAAAGTCGAAGCCATCTTTAGCCTCATAATACTTTGTCAGGTGATATTGTCGAGTATACTCATGTGTCTAGCCGGTTTTCAAGCAGTTTCTGTGAGTAGTTCAAAGGTTCATTATAATATAATCGTAAGTAATTCCGCTAAACTGTAATTTAAAAATATGGAATCTTTCAATATTTCCGGTACAAAGGATGGCAATTCGACAACCCAACGTTGTATTTTTACTGCTTATACAATTGGTTGCTTTTTTCAACTATTACTCTATACGTCAACGAGCAACGAAATAATAGATGAAAGTCTTGGCATAGCCGATGCGGCTTATCGGGCTCATTGGTATATTTTGCCTTTCGATAAAACAAGTAAAATTATCAGGGGTGGCTTAGTGCTTGTGATATTACGAGCAAGACGCCCATGTTGTTTAACGGCAGGAAAATTTTTTGCCGTATCCTTAGAAACATTTACAAAAGTAAAGGCCGATTTGTAATATTGAAAAAATATATTTTCAAAAAATTCCAATATATTTACTTAATATTTTCAGGTGATTAGTACCACCATATCGTACTATACTTTACTAAGGCAACGTGGAGAGTCTTCATAGTGTATCAACTATAAATCATTATGTAGTATATTATGGTTATCTTGGATAGCAGAATATTTTATTCATAATAAATAAATGCGAGAAAAAAAAACTGGAAAAAAAATTTACTCAAATTTCAAAAATCTTCCAGAAAAATGCACACTTTTCTTTCTCTTTATACAGTACAGTTAAGAGAAAAATCTTTAATGTAAATAAATTTTGAAAGGGATCTTTGGAAATACAGTAATTGACATCCGGAAAATAATAATCTTAATTGATTTAAAATTTCCTCATCATGTACAGGATTTTGGAAAACACTATTATTCAACGTACAATGTATTAAATATGAATTATGCAGAGTCTTACGTAATTCGATAGCTTCTCTTCTCTTATTTATTCATTAAAATCGTGACGTAGAGTGCTGCCGTACCAGTATACCCCGTTACAGGTGGTAAAGACTTCCCATTATTATAATAATAATAAAGCTCTAAGACAAGAATTGACAGTAACAGTAATAATGAAATCTCTGAAAATTTGTTACGCGGCTTGAGATTCTCGCATTGGCATTCTCGCACAGCTCTGAAATTAAATAAATCCAATTGTCAATTATTAAAATGAAATTGCCACCTGGTTTCTTGAAATATTTCAATACATCATTTGTGATGTGATTTTTGGACTCATAGTCGCAAGGCGACTCCAGCTACCGATTCGGATAACGTTCTCGCTTTCCGGTTCCCTTCGAGGCGCCGCCCTGTCCAGAAGCTACGATTTGCTATTGTTGAGTCCAGGTGCTCGAATCTGCCGTGGAGAGACAGTCTAGACGTACCGAGTTGCCCGGCAACGGAGACGTCTCCACGTGGTTGGCAGAGGTCCGGCTGAGATGCCGGCGCTAAGAAACGCTCGGGATTTAGTTTAAAGGGACGACTCGGGGGAAAGGATAATAGTCATTGGCTGTTAGGATCTCGACCAATCGGAATTATTAGTCACCGAATTTGATTGTTGTCAAAGTCAGTCTGTCTTGGAACCGCCTCGCGCTCTCGTGCTATCTGTCGATAGTTTTTCCAAACGTGTTTCCTACCCGGTATAAAAAGTTCTCGCTTGTGCAGTCCTCGCGTTGCTCTCGCAGTATCCAGAAAATCCTACCGATTTTCTACGTGCGTTTCGGACGTGCAGTGTTGTGCTACAGTGCAGTGCCCACCTGAGTTGCCCCCGGATGCAGCTCTCGGCCTTCGCTGATCAGCTGGACCAGCCCCGGTGAGTACTACCAATTTATTAATTGGTGCAGGGATTTCCGTCAGACCTCTCCTTATGGCGGAGTTGAGATCGTCCCACCTCAATTCCCAGGTCGTACCGGATCGTCAGTTTCTGGTGAAAAAAGAATTGGCCGGCGCTCGCCTGGCATGCGGATGCACAGACGAAGGGTGGACGACCGAAAAAGAGTGGACGGCCCATTTTACTTCTCGGATTTTGGCTATCAGTGTTGATTCAAGAAAATGCGTTACACACTGTAGCAAGTAGAAATTCTTGAAGTGAAAATAATTGGATTTGGATATTCTGTCAAGTAATATATTTTAACTAATGGTACTGTTCTATCATGCCAGGATATAATGGCAAACGTATACAGAAAAACAACAAGATTCTTATCCCGTACGTATCACTTGATTAAAGTATCGATTTCCCATTAATACACTCAACGACATGTACGAGCTGCATTGGCAAAATATCTGCTAACTATTACGCCCTTCAGAGTGATATAACTTTTGATTACGTAAAATTTTTCTATATATCAAGCTCTTATATATCACAGTAATTAATTCCCTGATATGGATACCCGAGGTCTATTGCTTTTGGGAATCATTCAATTTTCATCCTGAATTATGAACTTTCACTTAGTTATCGACTGAACACGTGTTTGATCAAGTGAACTTAATCCAATTGTAACGTAACGAATTTACGTATACTTTTAAAATAATACTTATTGTATATAATTAATATATACAAGTTTTTTAAAAATTAGTGTGACACGAGAAAGGGAAATATATACTGGGCATTGATCACTGATATTTCAATGATCAAAGAACGACGCACAGACACCTACCATTACGTATATTACACTAATAACAAAAAATTAAAGCGCGAGGGAGAAGAACGTACCAAAGTGTGATGTCTTAAAGATGTCGTCGGACGAAGACAGAATATGTACTGTCGATTCGAATCTTGAAAATTTCCTTGAAATTTATCGGGACGTGAAAGACGGAGTACGCGACCAGTATCACTTTCTTGAAAACATATCTGTAAGTAAAAAGTACGTGAATTTCGGTTGTCACTTATGAAATTGATTACAATCAATATAATGGAAAAAAATGTCGAGCAAAATTTGAATATAATATTGAATAGGTTAGACTAAATTATATATATGGACGAGTTTGATACAGTGATCTTGTGGTAATTTGTTTTTCTATCTTGACACCAGGTGTAGTTGGATAAATGGATAATTATTCCGCTGATCGGTAAGTAGTGTGCTGAATGATCGAGAATGAAGAAGTAGCAAATTATTGGAAAATATTTTTTTTACAAATTACATTGTAAAGTTTGTTCAAGTATTTTTTTTATTATTCACGTATTTTATTGCTATTGACTGATACGTATGACGATATTGTGTTACGAGTGATTTGACTATGTCGTAAATATAATTTCGGAGATATCATCGATTTTTGAATTGCTTTAAAAATTCTTATAGAAAATGTACACGTAAGTGAATCGCAGAGGGAATTGCCTGTTAAAATGTATTTCAACATTTCATTCGAAATGACGTCACATTATCAAATCATCTTTCTCACGACAGCATCCGATTTTTTACGTTTCCGATGACATTTATGTAAGTGACAGATAAATATATATTTTTTTTCTTCGTAAGTGTGATGATACAGGTATATAATATATATACACACTATCGTAATTGATCATAATATTCAATTCGTCATTTAAGGTGATGACAACAGTAACGTCATATTTCACGCTGTTACGAAATTTCGTAATAAATGAAAAAAAGGACACTTATATCGATTCACGTACACTACAGTATTACAATTAAGATTCCTGTATATACTTTACATTTGAAATGTATATAAAGCAGAAGGAATCCATTTTATTCTCCTAACGAATATTTTCTCTCGTAAAATATCAAACCTTATGCGACCTATGAGGATCGCCAAGAGTCCACTGCAATAAAACGTTCTTACCATAATCGCCGTTCGATTGGTAAAATGGTCTTCAAGTATGATTACGGTCAATTTGCAAAATTATGCGGTAAGTCGTTTGCTCTTTTTTTCTCTCAAGAATGAAATTTCACCGACAGTACGACACTAGTCGAGTTTCTATCATGACGTCAAAAGAGAGTGAATATCGGTCGGTAAAATTTATGCGAATTTTAATGAAAATAGTTGGCATGTATTATACCGAAGATCCTCGTGAACGATTGTTGTTACGTGTTGCTTTGATATACGCTATTATTGCAATCTTATTTGCACTTGCCGTAGAGTTCGTTGACCTGTATCACTGTTTAGGAGATTTTTCGGTAAGTCGTTGAATTGAATTGTAAATGAAAATTCGACGAATAAAATAACAAAGTCTTATACGACATTAGAAATAGAATTTGAATATTTCAATTATTCATCTCATACCGTAGTAGTGAGAATTTATACTTGAAAATGGACTGTTAGAATTCTTAACATCGTCCGAGTTCATTTCAGGCTGTCATGTACAATTTATGCTCAACAATGCCCCTTGTTATGGTTTTGGTGAAGATTTCGAATTTTTTATTTGACTGGAATGTCATGATGTACCTAATCTCTTTTGCGCAAAAAAATTTCTGGTGCGATCCTGACGACGACTTTACCCGCGAGGTAATGAAGCGTTGCGACAAATATGGAAAAATATTTGTCTACCTCTTCACAAATTTGGTGTTGTTCGCAGTATTGGATTACATCTTTGCACCGGTCGTGGGTAGGCATATCGATATTATTAGCATTCAAATAGCCCCGTATTATTATCCAGAGATTTTGAATTTTTATTAAAAAATTCAAAAACCGGTTTTTTAGTGCTCTATAAAAATTTTCATTATCCCAATTTTTATTACTCAAATTAATGGATTCGAGTCTAGTCTTTAGTCAATGAAATTAATCGTCCCACATGCAGAAAACTTTCATCGAAACGAAACCGACAGAATTCTTCCATTCACACTGTGGGTCAATTTACCAGTCACTGTCACGCCTTATTATGAAATAACCTATACTATACAGGTATTGGATCTTATTACAAGGGCAATCAATATTTCTAAAAATTAACAGTCATTGTCAACACTTTACACAGGAATTTGTACGTGCTGCTTCGACAACTTCATATCAGTCTTAAACATTTACGTTGCTGGTCAGCTGGAAATTTTGGGACATCGTGTGGAAGCTGTAGCAGACACGTATGTGGATATCACAATGGAGGAGTACGTGTCGGGGAAATCAAAATTGGGACTTTCGTTAACCTTCAAAAAATTTACAAGCTGTATAAATCAGCATCAAATCCTCATATCTTATATAGAACAAATGGAACGTGCTTTCACTTTGATCCTACTTGGACAATTAATACTTTCCAGTTTTGTGATCTGCGTCGGTGGTTTTCAGCTCATGGTGAGAAACAAAGGATTATTCTTACCCTGCTTCATTGGCAGAATTGTTGCCCAGTCGAATTTCATTTTTTACAGGCCACGATGAGCTTGCTCCGGAAGTTTACATTTATTTGTCACTTCATGGCGGGTCTCACGCAACTCCTACTGTACACGTGGAGCTGCAATCAAATAAGTGAAAAAAGTCTTTACATCTCGCAAGCAGCTTACAACACGCGTTGGTACCTTCTGCCATACGATGAAACTGGAAAATCGTTGAGAAACGGACTATTATTTCTTATGCAGAGAGCGCAGCGGCCGTGTCAACTTACAGCAGGAAAATTTTCACCGATAACACTGCAAACATTAACTGCGGTAAAAGAAATGGCAATTTTTGGAGTGTCATTTAATGATAAAGTCGACTGAATTTTCATGTCAAAATATAATTTTTCGTATATGAAAAATATTTTTTACAGATATTAAGTACGGCTATGTCTTATTTTACAATGCTACGACAAATGAGCGAAGACGATGTGTAAAGGGGACGGTCGCAAAATCAAAAGAAAAATAAAATAGACAATCCTTGCACAAAAAATGTGTCAAACTTTATTAAATAATTCAATCAAAATACACACGTAAAAAAGTATAAGGTTTCAGTTTCGGGGACAAAAAGTACAAAATTTTAGCAACGAATCCCCGAAATTGTATGGCAGTGTGAAGATCTATCAAGTTTTTCCAGGCACCAGAAATTGGTTGTTTAGTTCGTTGGAAGGTTTTGACGAGATAAATCTTGTTTAAATGTAGGCAAATGTATTTTTTTTTTCATCCGGGCCAAATTAAGAATTAGGAGTTTGTTCACGAAGGGGCACTGGGAAAAAGAAAAGACACCGGTAGTCGCGTCAGGACACGAGGGTTCGGAGGAGGTGCTTGAGACTGGACCTAACCGTATGCGCGACAGGGAGGAATCGGACCGGATGGACACTTCAACGAGGATGAAGTTGCCGGAACGAGTACTTGCCAAGTGCTATAAAAATGGATGGCGCGAGGTCTTGGATCTTTCACTTTCACGATGAAGTCTCGCGAAGAGGGTGGTTGAATGGGTCAGGGGTCGATGGGTCCCATGGGACCCTTCGAGTTGGGTCTTTACGAACATGTCCTACAGCCCTACTGCGGAAGACTGACGCCACCGGTCGATCAGCCCCTTATCTGGTAGCCGTGCACCAGCAGGTGTACTGGGGCAGGGGTCAATGGACTCTGGGTGATCTTGCACTGGGAGTCAAAAATTGAACTTTTCACAGGACAAAATCACGTAATTTTATTTGTCGTTTTAAATGAATCAACACACTTTCGTATATGCTCTTTACACTCTCGGGTGATTCCCTTGATTAATTTTCTTTTTCTTACATGTTTCTTCTTTATTGGCTCCCATGTGAACCATGACTCACGTCGGTAGCTCGTGTCGTGAAAAAAAGTACAAGGAACTGTCTTTTTCCTTAGAGTGGATTTATGATTCGGGAGGCGTTACCGTGATGCAAAAATTGTGGGAAAATGACCTGCTGATCGAAGGCGTGAAACTGATCAAAGCGCGATGCGCCCTGTAGTCGCCTAGCACTGCTATCATTATAGTAAGTAATCACTATAATTTTATGGTTGCCAAGAGAATAATGTTGTGACAGTGACACATGTGACTGAAATGTCGTACCGTACAGATATCGGTGTGTCGCTAAAGATAATAAAATGTTCTATGAAATTAATTGGATTATGGAAAGCTGATAATACAATTGATAAATTTCTCACGATTTTAATTTATACTTGTCTATTAACTCTGATGATCGTCGGTGTGATACTTTCGATAATAGACCTTTTTTGCTCTTTGGATGACATTTATGTAAGCGACAAATAAATGTATATTTTTTTTGACAATTGGGATAACATTATGTTGTACACGATTATTTTTATTCATCTGGGATATTGGTGTTGGTGCTTTAATTTTTCTCTATATGTTTTTGCTTAATTAATTGCGAATTTTATATTCTGTCACTTTTATTTATCGGTGCGTTCAAAAATTTTTATTTACACTTAGTATCGTTGCAGAGAGCTGTGAATATATTTTGCCCAATGATTGCTATTCTTAATGTATTCGGAAAATTAACAGTCTTTGGTATTAATCGACAGAAAGTTTTGGATATTATTGACCGTATAGAAAATTCTATTGAAAATGGAAAGATAGAGGAGGAATACGGTATAAATGCGATTATAGATTGTGAGCGTCAGTGCGTTGTGTTGGTAATAACTCTTGGAATTCTAACTCAAGGGGCAACTGCGAATTATGTGATTCTTCCATTCGTGGGTGAGTAAATTTCAATATTATTAATGAAAATAAATATTTTCGTCCTCCAACTTTGCATTATTTTGAATTCGTATATCATTCCCGCTTCATTATTTGTCTGCCGTCTATAAGAACCTATCTTTACAGAATGTATTTAATTTAATATCTAATTACAATTTTTTTTTCTCGAAAATTATAAGAAAATATGAATGAAAACACGAGTGAAAAGAGTTTACCAGTCGTGCTCCATGTTGGTAAGCTGTCTCATAGCGAATCACCCTATTACGAAATTGGACTTGTTATCGAGGTATTTTACATTAATCTGCCAAAAATATCAATTTTCATAGTTCTAGCTGTATTACGATTCATTCGTTTACCGATACTTCGTATTCTGAGCATCCGATTACCGAAAATTAATTTACATTTTTAAATTTTGATTATACTAGTTCGTGATAGGCTGTAGCGTATACAAGTTTTTTAAAAATTAGTGTGACACGAGAAAGGGAAATATTGTATACTGAGTATTGATCACTGATATTTCAATGATCAAAGAACGACGCGCAGGACACCTATCACTACGAATATTACACTAATAATAAAAAATTAAAGCGCGAGGGAGAAGAACGTACCAAAGTGTGATGTCTTAAAGATGTCGTCGGACGAAGACAGAATATGTACTGTCGATTCGAATCTTGAAAATTTCGTTGAAATTTATCGAGACGTGAAAGACAGAGTACGTCAGGCGACCAGTATCACTTTCTTGAAAACATATCTGTAAATAAAAAGTACGTGAATTTCGGTTGTCACTTATGAAATTGATATTTTTTTTACAAATTACATTGTAAAGTTTTTTCAAGTATTTTTTTTATTATTCATGTATTTTATTGGTATTGACGTAAATATAATTTCGGAGATATCATCGATTTTTGAATTGCTTTAAAAATTCTTATAGAAAATGTACACATAAGTGAATCGCAGAGGGAATTACCTGTTAAAATGTATTTCAACATTTCATTCGAAATGACGTTACATTATCAAATCATCTTTCTCACGACAGCATCCGATTCAAATTTAACAGGTCCAGATATCTGTACATACAAAGCCCATAATGATTTCAAGAATTGCATAAGAGTGCATAACCTACTGCTGCTTTATGCTGCTGAGGTAGAAAATCTATACTCTTACATATTTTACTCACCCAAGTATTGGTATCCAGCATGTTGATATGTGTTATGAGATTTCAGTGGTATCTGATAAGAAGTGACATGTTCAAAATTTCATGATGTCATGAATCAACTCGAGAGCAGGAAAATTTAGATCTATCATTATACACTACTTCTCGCTTTATTTATACCTTGTCGTACTAACAAATTTTAATAATCTTTGAGAATCTGGAAATTGCTTCGGCCACCCATTCGGATAAATGGTACAGCCTGCCTGTAAAGAGTGAAACAAAGTCACTCAGGGATGGTCTGATAATTTATATGAGAAGAGCATGTAAGCCACGTCATCTGACAGCTGGAACCTCCGCGGTTGTATCCATCGAATCGTTTACGTCGGTAATAAGACAAAAAATCTGTAATGTAATTTTATACATGTTAGTGGAATATGTCTTTTGGAAATTTTTTCCATTGATAATGCAATCTACATATTTTATAGGTAATAACTACGGCTATGTCGTATCTTACGCCGTTACGTCAGCTCACCGAAGACGACGACTGATGGTAGATAGTTAATAATAAAATTCTCTCACTGATTAGATAATATATTTTATATTTAATATCGATATTAAATAAGTTGATTGATATACGGATTGACTAATTTTAATTTAACTTGCGTTACTGTCAAAAATTCAACTATTCACAGGACAACATCGCGTATTTTTATTTTTCGTTTTAAATGAATCAACACACTTTCGTATATGCTCTTTACGCTCTTTGGTGATTCACTTGATTAATTTTTTTTTTTTTTACATATTTCTTCTATACTGGCTCCCATGTGAACCAGGACTCACGTCGGTAGCTCGTGTCGTGAAAAATAGTGCAAGGAACTGTCTTTTCCCTTAGACTGGATTTATGATTCGGGAGGCGTTACCGTGATACAAAAATTGTGGGAAAATGACCTGCTGATCGAAGGCGTGAAATTGATCAAAGCACGATATGTCCTGTAGCCACCTGGAATTACTATCATTACAGTAATCATAGGAATTCGATACTCGCGAAGAAAAAAATGTTATCAGAGTGCCACAAGCCACTGAAATGTCACACCATTCAGACATAGGTGTGTCTCTTAAGATAACAAAATACTGTATGAAATTAATTGGATTATGGAAAGCTGATGATAGAACTGAAAATTTTTTTATGAGTTTAATTTTTTTTTATACATGTAGTATGGTGGTAATTGGTGTGATCTATTTAGTGACAGATCTCTTTTATGTTCTCGATGACATTTATGTAAGTGAGAAATATATATATTTTTAAATTCAATTATATTTTGTGCTGTGAACAATTAATTACAAGTTTTTACTGGTTATTATACACACTTGGGTATTGGTGTGTTAATTTTAATTCACGTTTGGCATTATTGCAGAAAGCTGTGAATATCATTTGCCCAACGGTTGCTCTGATTAATATAACTGGGAAATTAATAATATTTATAATTAATCGGGATGAAGTGATGAATATCCTTAAACGCATAGAAAATGCTATTAAAAATGAAATATACGAGGAATACGAAATAAACGCAGTCAAAGACTGTGAACGTCAATGCGTCGTCTTGGCAATAACTTTTGGAATTCTAACTCAAGGGGCAACTGCGAATTACGTGATTTTGCCATTCGTGGGTGAGTAAATTTCAATATTAATACAAAAAAAAATGAATATTACATTCTTCGAACATTGCACTATTTTCGATTCATATCCTATTTTCGCTTTATCATTTATTTATCTTGGGTAAGAGTTTTCTTTTACAGACTTTACGTAATTTAATGTCTAATCTCAAATTTTCGTTTTTCTTTCTTTTCAAAATTTATAAGAAAATTTTACTGGAAATGCAAGTGAAAAGATTTTACCAGTCGGGATGCATTTTGGTAATCTACCTTATGACGAATCACCGTATTTCGAAATGGGACTTTGTATCGAGGTATTTTACATAAATCTGCCAAATGTATATTTTCCAGTTTTATGCTACAAGGCAGTGGGCCCAGTAATTAAAACTTAACCAGGTTTGGACACCCTGATCCACAATGTGTGCAAGAAAGACGAAAATACGATATTGTGGAGTCCACGACTGGGCCCACTGGGTTTTATGAATTTAGTTCCTGATAATTCGTATTCCGATAATCTGATTAACAAAAATTTATTTATTTCATGACATTTTTATTCTACTAGGCATTGATAAGCATTAGCACTGGAGCGTGCTTAGTGTCGCTCAACAATTTCTTGACGATAACAAATCTTCATCTCGCATGTCAATTTAGAATTTTACATCACAAATTAAAATTGACTTGTAAAAGTGATTTGGACACGATGGATTTCAATGACTCACGCGACGCTTATAGCAAGTTAAAAAAATGTATAAAAACTCACAAAATGCTCATCGACCACACTAGACAAGTAGAACACGTTTATACATACGTGATACTTATGCAAATGTTATCATCTGATATACTGATATGCACATCAGGTTTCCAAGTATTTTTCGTGAGTATATATTTAACATTATTCCAAATTAGTCGTACGTATCGATTTCAAATTTCTTTTCTTTTTGCAAGTTTTCTGGAACGATACTGAGATTCATATTCAGAGCCTCTTTTTTCCTGACAACAATCGGCGAATTTTTTCTCTTCTCCTGGTCGTGCAACGAAATCATTGTAGCGAGTGAAAATGTTGGCGACGGCGGCTACGATACAACTTGGTACAGTCTTACCGCAACTGATCATGGAAAAGCATATAGAAATGGATTGCAATTATTAATTATGCGAAGTCATCATCCGTGTTATCTCTCAGCTGGAAAATTTTGTGTCATATCCTTGCAATCCTTCTGCGCGGTAAATACATTTAATATACGTCCAAAAGTCTTTAGATAACAGATGGGATTTTTTATAAATTTCTACATTTTCTCAATTAGAACTTTAATACGTATGTAAAAATGATGCTGTAGGAAATATATAAAATGTATGTAGAATCAAAAAAATCGACTTCCCGTTTTCTAAACGTTAATGTTGACTTTAGGATTTATGTGCTGTCCGCATACACTATTGTAATTGATCATAATATTCAATTCGTCATTTAAGGTGATGACAACAGCAACGTCATACTTCACGCTGTTACGAAATTTCGTTGACGAGGATGAATTTCGTAATAAATAAAAAAAAGGACACTTATATTGGTTCACGTACAATACAGTATTACAATTAAGATTCCTGTATATGCTCTATATTTGAAATGTATCTAAAGCAGAGGAAATCTATTTTATTCTCCTAGTGAATATTTTCTCTCTAAAAATATGAAACCTTATGCGACCTATGAGGATCGCCAAGAGTCCACTGCAATAAAACGTTCCTACCATAATCGCCATTCGATTGGTAAAATGGTCTTGAAGTATGATTGCAGTCAATTTGCAAAATCATGCGTTAAGTCGTTTATTTTTTTTCTACTCGACGTCAAATCATAGTAGATATCGTTCGGTAAAATTTTCGCGAATTATAATGTATAATAGTAAATCTTTGTGTTTGGTATCAAGAGCACGTACAGTGTAAATTAAATTTCTGTAGATAAAATATTGTTATTAAATATATAATCTCGTAGTGCATAGCAAAAGCTGTAACTATTTGGAAGTTTAATTATTATTAATATAATTTGGTTTTATTCGCGTTGCTCTTAAAATTTCATTTTCTCACAGAAAACTTCACGTACACGTGTCTGCGTAGTGTTAAGTTATAAAAATAAGTTATTTTAATAATTCATTAACAAAACTTGATTTATGCACTTTTCACTTTTGCCTAACTCAATCCATTAGACTGCTTTACGATTTTGTTTCCTCTTCAGTGGACTGTATATGAACCATGACGTATGCTGGTAACGTGTTTTATGAACCACGTACAAGGGACTCTCTTTTTCCCTAGAATGGATTTACGGTTCGGAAGGCGTTACCAGCATGCAAAATTTGTAGGAAAATAAGCTGTCGATCGAACACGTGAAACTGATCAAAGCACGATGCGCCCTGTAGTCGCTTAGAATTGCTGTCATTATAATAATCACTATAATTTGATGGTCGCCAAGAGAATAATGTTGTGACAGTGGCACATGTGACTGAAATGTCGCGCCGTACAGATATCGGTGTGTCGCTAAAAATAATAAAATTTTCTATGAAATTAATTGGATTATGGAAAGCTGATAATACAATTGATAAATTTCTCACGATTTTAATTTATACTTGTCTATTAACTCTAATGATCATCGGTGTGATTTTATCGGTAATAGACTTTTTTTACATTTTGGATGACATTTATGTAAGTGAAAAATAAATTTTTTTTGACAATTGTGATAATATGTTATACATGATTATTTTTATTTATTTGGAACATTGGTGACGGTGCTTTAATTTTTCTGTGTATGTGCTGCGCCGTTAGCTTAATTAATTGCGAATTTTATATTCTGCCACTTATTTATTTGTGCGTTCGCAAATTTCTATTTACACCTGGTATCCTTGCAGAGTGCTGTGAATATGTTTTGCGCAATGATTGCCATTCTTAATTTAATCGGAAAATTAACTATCTTTGGTATTAATCGACAGAAAGTTTTTGATCTTATTGACCGTATAGAAAATACTATTGAAAATGGAAAGATAGAGGAGGAATACGGTATAAATGCGATTATAGATTGTGAGCGTCAGTGCGTTGTGTTGGTAATAACTCTTGGAATTCTAACTCAAGGGGCAACTGCGAATTATGTGATTCTTCCATTCGTGGGTGAGTAAATTTCAATATTATTAATGAAAATAAATATTTACCTTGCTCCAACTATGCATTATTTTGCTTTCATATATCATTCTCGCTTATAAGAAAATTTCAATGGAAACACCAGTGAAAAGAGTTTACCAATCCAGATCCATGTTAGTAAGCTCTCTCATAGCGAATCACCCTATTACGAAATTGGATTTGTTCTCGAGGTATTTTACATTAATCTGTCAAATATCAATTTTCATAGTTCTAGCTGTATTAAGATACATTCGTTTATCGATGGTTCGTATTCTAAGCATCCGACTATCAAAAATCAATTTACATCTTTAAATTTTTATTATTCTAGGCCGCGATAGGCGTAAGCGCTGCAATTTCTTCAATTACGCTCAACATATTTTTGATGACAACAAATCTTCACCTTGTATGTCAATTCAAAATATTACACAACAAATTGAAATGGACTTTTTCAAACGACTTGGATATAATGAATTCCAATATCTCACGTTACGCTTTTGAAAATTTAAAAAAATGCATAAAAATTCACATGATGCTCATCGACTATACTGCACAAATAGAAAACGCTTGTTCGTATATGATACTTGTGCAAATGTTATCGTCTGGCTTACTAATGTGCACATCTGGTTTTCAAATATTTTTCGTGAGTATACATACATTGATAGATTTCGCATATATTTTTTTCTTCACAAGACATTATTCTACATCAAGCGTACTTAACAATTTTAAATTTGATGTTTTTCGTTGACAAGTTTTCTGGAACGATACTAAAGTTCGTATTTGGAACCTCTTTATTCCTGACAAGTATCGGAGAATTTTTTCTCGTTTCTTGGTCATGCAATGAGATAATTTTGGCGAGTGCGAAAGTTGGCGATGGCGCCTACAATACAACTTGGTACGATCTTTCCGCAACTGGTTATGGAAAAGCATATCGAGATGGATTACAATTATTAATGATGCGAAGCCATCGTCCATGTTACCTGACAGCTGGAAAATTTTGCATCGTATCGTTGGAATCCTTCAACGCGGTAAATATATTTAATATAACGATAAAAAAATTATATCACGTATATACACTATAGTGATTGACCAAATTATTCAATTATTTATTCAAGGTGATAACAACGGCAACGTCATATTTCGCGCTGCTGCGTAAATTCGTGGACGATGCTGAATTACGTAATTAGTCATTAAAAAAAAAAACCACCTCGATTCATACACGTTTACTCGTGTATTATGTTTATATTATTTTATAATATATTATACATTATTATATAATATATTCCTGTATATTATCATTCTCAAAAAGCATAAATTATTATACGCGTCACAGCAGAAGATTGAAAAATTTACAAAATGCACAATTTTTATAAAACTTCCTTTATTCGCTTCCTCAAAAGTACCGCTGAACTTGCACGAAGTTCCTCAACACCATTCCCGTCCGCTTCGTCGTACTGTGGCGCAGTCTTTTTCAGATTTCTGTACCAGCGTACAACGTTCTCGTACTTGGACAAATCATAATCAAAACTGTCATAGGTGGAAACACCAGCGACCAAAGCAAGATCAGCAATAGCCAGATTCTTGCCGGCAACATGTTCCTGCCCTTCAAGAAAGCTATCCAGCCATCCAAATGCATCGCACGATGGCGCGAGGGCAACGGGACAATTTTGCTGGTATTTATTTATCCCATAAAACTTTCTGACAACTGTTCATATAATTTTTATACAGTCTGTACGTACTAATCTTTCTGACAGGTAGAAGCCGTTGTCGTCAATTGTGGGTACGGCGTGTTGGATATTTTTCTTGAGGAATTCAGGCTCGAGTTGCTCTCCAGCGTTCAAGTTGACGAGCTTCGGGTTAAGGGGGATACCCACAGCAGCGGCAACGAGGCGAACTATCCTTACGGGTGGACTGGTGGGAACGTAGTACAGGTCAATGGTCATCTTGCCTGAAATGCAAATGTTTTCACGTATCATTTGCCTTTGGATCTTTGCGTTATTGCAGCCTGTGTTCGAATCGATTCGTTTTACCACGCCTGGGCGAACTGCGATTCTAGTTCGTGTATGTATATATATATAAGCACGATGCTACATATAAGAAATAAAAATGCGGAGTACGAACGGCAGATGCAAATTGAGGTAGAAATGGTATTGTGGATGACATGTGTTTTTCCTTGGTAAAAACGAAAGGAAAGTTATAAAAGAACATAGTAATTTTTCAATATTATATTAATATCATTTTCCTATTTCTTTTGTTCCATTTATTTTAATACTCTTAAATTCATTTCTCGTTAAAAAGATCAAGAGAATACATTACGGGGATACAGAAAGAGAGCTTAATTTGAATGATAATACATAAATTCGAGTTATCAATTATTACATATGTATATATGGTAATCACTGTTATGTCAGCACAAAGGATTACCTAGCAACGTAATGCTTAAAACATCAAATACCCATTTAAATGTGATGTTTTTAATCAGAGCTCAGCAATCATGTGAATATGGCTATATTAAATGGATTAAGTAATTTGAGCATAATGAAATTCACGTGGAATCTCTTGATCATAAAGTTTGGGTGGGCAACGTGCAATGATATAGAATATACACGCACGTGTCACGGTTAGATGTAATTACTGGCAACTGGAGTGTATGCGAAATCTTTTAATACAAATCAGATTCTCAGTTGAGTTACAGTAATTTGCTTATGATGCCTTAAGACTTTTAAGTGAAATTTTAATTTTAATTTTAAATGCTATATAAACTCACTGTTTTGTCCGCTTCGGAATTGAAAATTTAAGTGATAAACTTTCTTGCTTATTACTTATTTATACGGTACTAGTAGCTTTATCGGTAATAATTTGATAATCTTGCTTGTACTAAGCACGCTTGCGAAATTTTGTTTGGACGTGGTGGTATCAATCATCTTGAGTTTCGATATTTATTTAATCATGGTTACTATGAAGATTATAGAATTTTTGGATTTTATGAAGATAACTTTATCTGATTTATATATTCTAGGTTAATATCAATTAAATTTTTCTTACGTTACTAAGGGTGATAATAAAAATGGTTTCTTATGCAAGGATAATCTTTACTTTATTATAATGCATCGTAACGCAGTGGCGTATTTACACTTTATGGTGAACAAGGCTATTTAAAAAAAAAAAAATCATTTTTCGTGCGCTACTAATTCCGTAATTAGTTCATGACAAGCATGGGACCCCTTTTAATAATTTGTAATGATGTCAGAGGTCCATCTGTAACTATACTGACAATGGAGATATCACAAATAAATATATTTCTCATGACTGTAGAACGTTATAGAAGTTTCATGATTTTCATAACGAATTTTGGATTACGCTGTAAGTCTTACATCAGTCAACGATAAACTGCCATAATTACATCATCGAAACACATAAAATCGCCAGTCATTCTCGGAGTGGTGAGATGAGCAAGAAATTGATAAAAAATACATACGAGGAGAAGACTTCAATAATTTTTTTATATAAATCTCAATTATTATTAAATATTAATTCCCTCTAATTGAAGGCTGCGTCACAAATTATAAGCTTGCATGAATTTCTCGTAGGGGGAAGCACTTGCTTGGCAATACTCAAGGTTCTATCAGGTATATAAGGGGACGCACTGGCCCGTAGCTGTCATTCTTCCAAGAGTCGGTTCATCTATATCCAATTTTGTTCCAAGTCACCTTTTTCCTATTATTGCATCTACTGCTGCTCCATTTTTCATTTCCCTCGTTTTCTTCTCTTCTTATGTGTCTTTTTTTCCTCTTTCGTTTTTTGCCACCATGCATTTCTCCCTTTTTCTCACCGATCTTTAATCTCTTTACTATGTTCTCTTTTCACCCTCAGTGCTTTCTGCTTTCAGTCCGTCTACCCATCGGCCTTTCACCATGAAGCTGACCAACTTATAGAGGAATGTAATGCAGTGAAATATTGTATTTGAATAAGCTATTAGGCAATTACCCAGTGCTGCTCTTGTGAGTATTAAAGAAAAAATTGCATTAGGTGCAATATTATTATTAATTAATTTTCATTGTGTACAGAGCCTTGTAAAAACGTCATATCTGAATTCCGCACACGCCTCGTATTAATGAATATAAATGCATAACGTTTTCAGGAAAGTTTGAAAAGTTTCGAAAATTACAAAGTTTCTGCCAAGTTCTTCATTCCTTTATTAGGACGATGAAGTTCGGTTAGTTTCACTCTGAGATAAGAGGGACAGATTTCAGTTTTGCACTACTTGGACGAGATCTCGCTATGCCTTGAAATTAAATCTTATTTCTAAAAACTTTAGTTTTTCTTAATTAAAATATTGAGAATCTTATACAGCCTGCAGGTAATATTGGGAATAAGTCGAATTATCAACATGTATCTTTCTGATTTTGTCTACTAAGTCATTTAATCTCCATCAGAATCGTATTCTGTATAATTATAAGTCGACGATTTCAAACGGATCAGCACCATCGATTTAAGTGATACAATTCTTATTTGTCAACTATTTTATTCTATATTTGTCACTTGTTTCATGATACAAATAGACGAGGTATAGCCATTAACGAACGTATTTTGGTCCAGATCGCGGAGATCCAACCAGGTCACGTTCGAAGCTAACACGATGCCACTACATGCAACAACATCACCGCGACGGAACTCTCAATTTAAATGGTTCGTAGGCAGATGAGTAAGGAGATGCAAAACGCTACGGTTTTAGGCGATACCAAAATCATGGCTCTAAATCGTAGGGGCGAGTCTAGAAATAGGATTTTGTGATCATCGCCTCCGTCGACAATGCGAATCCCGTCGTAGCTGAGCTAAACGTGAACAGGAACATATAGCTTGGCGGGCAGAGGTTCTCCGCTGCCCACTGCTGGTTCCCAAAACAATCCTTCAAACGAGACCGGGAACTATAGAACTTCTCAAGAATTATTGAAAAAGCCTATCGTTGAAATATATTAAAGACATTCTTAAGAAAATTGCAGTGCCAACTTGACACACGCGTAGCACCTCAATTTTTACTAAATATATATTAGATCTTGATTTACTTTCAAAATTTATTCAAAATATAAAATTGAGGCTATATCAAGATCTCGCAGAATGTACGGAGTAGACAAAAAATGAATTGAAATTGTAGAATATCGAATATAAATTACGTTCAAATTGAAATATTAATAAATTAGGTGTTAGGAACATTAAAATAATTATCAAAATCAATAAAGTGAAATATTAACACTTAGAAATCGGAAATTCTTGTCAAGCATATTTATAAGTACTGGAAGATGCCCAAAATTGCGTGCGCGCAAATTCGTCGCGCGTGGGAGTGGGAGAAGGCGGAGAGTGGGGGAGCGCTCGAGGCAGAGCCCGGACTCGGAGCGCTCATTCTTCCTCGAGCCGGTCTCCTATACTGGTCTCTTGGAATCATTTCGAACCTTCTCCTATTTTTATATTTATTTCTTCTTTACTTCCATATTTCTTTATCTTCCATTCTTCACTGTCTTACTTATCTCTCTCCTCATTTCTTCTCCACTTTTATACCTTTATTTCTTACTTTTCTACTTCTTCGCTTCTTCATTTCTATATTCATTTCCAAACTTATTCTTCTATAATTATTTCTTCTTTAATTCTTTATTTCCTTATCTTTCATTCTTCGCTTTCGTATTATCTTATTCTCACTTCTTTATTTCTACATCCATTTCCAAACTTATTCTTCTATATTTATTTCTTCTTTAATTCTTTATTTCTTTATCTTTCATTCTTCGCTTTCGTATTATCTTATTCTCACTTCTTTATTTCTACATCCATTTCCAAACTTATTCTTCTATATTTATTTCTTCTTTAATTCTTTATTTCCTTATCTTTTATTCTTCACTTTTTTATTTATCTTTTTCCTTATTTCTTCTCTACTTTTATACCCCCATTCCTTACTTTTCTACCTTTTAACTTGTTAAATTTTATCTTCATTTCTTTTCTCTCGTTTCGCTTTGTTCCCTCTCACTTTTCATTGTATTTGTCTTACTTTTCCTATTCCTTTGGTCGGGTCGAGCATATTAATTCAAGTAGTAATATAGAGTAGTCATCCGGTTAGTGCAGCTAGACTTAAGACCATGGTGTCGGGGGTTGCCCTTCCGCCTCATCCGCTGAGCTTGCTCAGTGGGTCGGGCCCAAGTTGTGGCCGCAACAGGACCTTATGGGTCTCCCGACGGGGGCCTTGAGCCCCCTTAGGGTATCTACGGCCATGGTCTTTCGTTTAGTGAATCTAGCCAGGTGTCTAGCTCTCGCGTATTTAGTATAATTTGTTCGCTTTGCTAAAAACACTCCAATATGTCGTTGACCCCTGGGCACTCGTGTGGGTAGTGACGATCCTATGTGTCGGTGGGGAGGTCGGTGTGGTAGTCCGTTGGCTCTGGGTAAAGTCCTATTTGTGCTTGTGCTTGGGGGTCTTCTTCACTTGGGGTAGGTGCGGGTGCTATTGAGCACCTGCTAGTATAAAGTCACCCTCTGTCGGAGACATTTTGCGCGGGGATCGATGGCTAACGGGGCCCGCCGCCGGCGGCGGGCGTGGTTCCTTACGTCTAACCCACTGAGCTTGCTCGGTGGGAAGGGACGGAGGTTGTAGCGTTAAATATCGTCCTTCGGGATGTCCTAGCGGTGCTCGCAAGAGCCACTGCTGGGTGCTACGCCCGCGGTCTTTCGTTGCGGTGAATCTTGACAAGGGGTAGACCGCGTTTAACTTGTCCCTTTTGCGTTTAACTTATCTTAGCTTCTTCGCGTTTAACTTCACCTTACCCCCTTGTGCGTTTTTGTTGTCCCTCGACCCGACTTCCTTTCCTTCCTGAGGTTTTTCCCCCCTAGTCCTGTGCGCGACAGCCGCAGGACTCGGGGGTTTTCCTCAAAAAAAATAAAAAAAAACACGGTCCCCTATGGGGCCTCGGAGGGGTCGTAGCTCCCTTCAGGAGAGGCAGGACCTCACGGAAATGGGCGTGGTGGGGCCCATTTCACTCCCTTGTACTTCCTACTTTTCCTACTTTTACGAGTATTCTCTTTTCTTGCTCCTCCAGAATAATCTGGTCTTCGTGCATACGCTTTATGCATCTTCTTCTCCCCTTGTTCTCTCAGTCATAAACATCTCTCTTCTTCACTCTTTCTTTTTAACAATCTTCCTCTTTTCCCTTTCATCAACATCTTCCCTGTCTGCTGCCACCAAACGTTTGTATTCTATTTTCGAATCTCCTATTCCTCTCTATATCTCCATCACTCTCCTTCTAGTATATCCTTGAGAACTAAGTTTTTAAAATGTCTTTTGGAAAAATAAAGGTCTATAGTGGTAGCACATGTAACATACCACACGTATATTATATTGTAGTGATATATTTTAATATATTTTTAATGGTACTGTTATTGTTAATCTTTCACAAGCTATATACTGTATATGTATTCTGTATCATTATTGCATTTGTCCAATAAATTATCTTGTAACACTTATACCCTTTTCGAATTTCCTATTCCTTCCTATATCTCCATCACTCTCCTCCGAATATATCCTTAAAAATTAAGTTTTTAAAATGTCTTTTGGAAAAATAAAGGTCTATACCACACGTATATTATATTGTAGTGACATATGTAGTATATCTCTAATTGTACTGTTATTGTTAATCTTTCACAAGCCATATACTGTATATGTATTCTGTATCATTATTGCATTTGTCCAATAAATTATCTTGTAACACTTATACACGTTGATTTTCTTTTGCCCTATGCGAATATCCCAGAGTACGAGTGAGTTCTGTCTCTCTCTGACTCTCCTCCGTTATAACAGTATCCTTTTCCTCCTCCTCGTGCCTTATGCTTCGAAACCCCTTTCCTGCTATGCTCCATTTTCTCTATCATTATTTCCATTCCATCTCTGCCATATTATCCGCATTCTGTCTTCGCTTTTCCTGTGTGAATATAACCTTCTAAAAAAAATGAATTCTCTTAGTCATTTGCTTAGCCCTATGTTACCCGATCTTCTTATTTAGTCTGTACATCGTGCCTTAATATTTCTTATATTGAAAAGCATTCGGTTACATATACTTTAGTTTATTCTTGAATTTTGAAAATACTTCAAATTGCACCTTTGAGAGTCTGTATCTCGGAAACGGCTGGGTTTAGGGCGTTTTCCTTGAAATTTTGAAAGATCTCTTAATACAGAAAGATAGAATGGTCCATAGAAGAGGCTGGTACAGGTTAGATTGCGATAGGGCCACTTTCAAAAAATTCCTTTACTTTTTGGTATTCGCAGACTTTTTTTAAATTTAGAAATTATCAAGCATTCATATTAAAGAATTTGAAGTTCGAATTTTCGCCAATAAGAGGGCAGCACCTCCTGGGCATGATAAGTGGCACCATCTCTGAGAGAACGAGTGAACTTTCTCGAATAAAATAATGCCGAATTCAATTTAAAAGTCACTTAAACGAAATTTCAATCGAAAATTCTTATTAAACAATTTGCATTAGTTCGAATTTTCGCCGCAAGAGGGCAGCACCTCCTGGGCATGATATGTGGCGCCATCTCTGAGAGAACGAGTGAACTTTCTCGAATAAAATAATTCCGAATTCAATTTAAAAATCACTTAAACAAAATTTCAATCGAAAATTCTTATTAAAGAATTTGCATTAGTTCGAATTTTCGCCGCAAGAGGGCAGCACCTCCTGGGCATGATATGTGGCGCCATCTCTGAGAGAACGAGTGAACTTTCTCGAATAAAATAATTCCGAATTCAATTTAAAAATCACTTAAACGAAATTTCAATCGAAAATTCTTATTAAAGTATTTGCACTAGTTCGAATTTTCGCCGCAAGAGGGCAGCACTTCCTGGGCATGATATGTGGTGCCATCTCTGAGAGAACGAGTGAACTTTCTCCGTTAAAATAATTTCGAAAGTAATTCGAAAATCAGCTTTACTCGGAAGAGACTGGTACAGATCAAATTGCGATAGGGCACTTTCAAAAAATCCCTTTACTTTTTCAAACTTGCTGATGGAATGCAAGTAATGACATAGAAAATAGAGCATAGCCGAAAGAAGGTGTAGCAGCATAAGGGTGGTGGAGAAGGAAAAGGATACTGTTATAATGGAGGAGAGTCAGAGAGAGACAGAACTCACTCGTACTCTGAGATATTCGCATAGGGCAAAAGAAAATCAACGTGTATAAGTGTTACAAGATAATTTATTGGACAAATGCAATAATGATACAGTATACGAAGTACAGATGTACATATATAGTCCGCGAAAGATTAATAATGTATTAAAATATATCATTACAATATAATATACGTGTGGTATTACATGCGCTACCACTTCAAACTTATCTTTTTCCAAAAAATATTTTAGAAACTTAGTTTTTAAGGATATATTCGGAGGAGAGTGATGGAGATATAGGAAGGAATAAGAGATTCGAAAAGGGTATAAGTGTTACAAGATAATTTATTGGACAAATGCAATAATGATACAGAATACATATACAGTATATGGCTTGTGAAAGATTAACAATAACAGTACAATTAGAGATATACTACATATGTCACTACAATATAATATACGTGTGGTATAGACCTTTATTTTTCCAAAGACATTTTAAAAACTTAATTTTTAAGGATATATTCGGAGGAGAGTGATGGAGATATAGGAAGGAATAGGAAATTCGAAAAGGGTATAAGTGTTACAAGATAATTTATTGGACAAATGCAATAATGATACAGAATACATATACAGTATATAGCTTGTGAAAGATTAACAATAACAGTACCATTAAAAATATATTAAAATATATCACTACAATATAATATACGTGTGGTATGTTACATGTGCTACCACTATAGACCTTTATTTTTCCAAAAGACATTTTAAAAACTTAGTTCTCAAGGATATACTAGAAGGAGAGTGATGGAGATATAGAGAGGAATAGGAGATTCGAAAATAGAATACAAACGTTTGGTGGCAGCAGACAGGGAAGATGTTGATGAAAGGGAAAAGAGGAAGATTGTTAAAAAGAAAGAGTGAAGAAGAGAGATGTTTATGACTGAGAGAACAAGGGGAGAAGAAGATGCATAAAGCGTATGCACGAAGACCAGATTATTCTGGAGGAGCAAGAAAAGAGAATACTCGTAAAAGTAGGAAAAGTAGGAAGTACAAGGGAGTGAAATGGGCCCCACCACGCCCATTTCCGTGAGGTCCTGCCTCTCCTGAAGGGAGCTACGACCCCTCCGAGGCCCCATAGGGGACCGTGTTTTTTTTTATTTTTTTTGAGGAAAACCCCCGAGTCCTGCGGCTGTCGCGCACAGGACTAGGGGGGAAAAACCTCAGGAAGGAAAGGAAGTCGGGTCGAGGGACAACAAAAACGCACAAGGGGGTAAGGTGAAGTTAAACGCGAAGAAGCTAAGATAAGTTAAACGCAAAAGGGACAAGTTAAACGCGGTCTACCCCTTGTCAAGATTCACCGCAACGAAAGACCGCGGGCGTAGCACCCAGCAGTGGCTCTTGCGAGCACCGCTAGGACATCCCGAAGGACGATATTTAACGCTACAACCTCCGTCCCTTCCCACCGAGCAAGCTCAGTGGGTTAGACGTAAGGAACCACGCCCGCCGCCGGCGGCGGGCCCCGTTAGCCATCGATCCCCGCGCAAAATGTCTCCGACAGAGGGTGACTTTATACTAGCAGGTGCTCAATAGCACCCGCACCTACCCCAAGTGAAGAAGACCCCCAAGCACAAGCACAAATAGGACTTTACCCAGAGCCAACGGACTACCACACCGACCTCCCCACCGACACATAGGATCGTCACTACCCACACGAGTGCCCAGGGGTCAACGACATATTGGAGTGTTTTTAGCAAAGCGAACAAATTATACTAAATACGCGAGAGCTAGACACCTGGCTAGATTCACTAAACGAAAGACCATGGCCGTAGATACCCTAAGGGGGCTCAAGGCCCCCGTCGGGAGACCCATAAGGTCCTGTTGCGGCCACAACTTGGGCCCGACCCACTGAGCAAGCTCAGCGGATGAGGCGGAAGGGCAACCCCCGACACCATGGTCTTAAGTCTAGCTGCACTAACCGGATGACTACTCTATATTACTACTTGAATTAATATGCTCGACCCGACCAAAGGAATAGGAAAAGTAAGACAAATACAATGAAAAGTGAGAGGGAACAAAGCGAAACGAGAGAAAAGAAATGAAGATAAAATTTAACAAGTTAAAAGGTAGAAAAGTAAGGAATGGGGGTATAAAAGTAGAGAAGAAATAAGGAAAAAGATAAATAAAAAAGTGAAGAATAAAAGATAAGGAAATAAAGAATTAAAGAAGAAATAAATATAGAAGAATAAGTTTGGAAATGGATGTAGAAATAAAGAAGTGAGAATAAGATAATACGAAAGCGAAGAATGAAAGATAAGGAAATAAAGAATTAAAGAAGAAATAATTATAGAAGAATAAGTTTGGAAATGAATATAGAAATGAAGAAGCGAAGAAGTAGAAAAGTAAGAAATAAAGTTATAAAAGTGGAGAAGAAATGAGGAGAGAGATAAGTAAGACAGTGAAGAATGGAAGATAAAGAAATATGGAAGTAAAGAAGAAATAAATATAAAAATAGGAGAAGGTTCGAAATGATTCCAAGAGACCAGTATAGGAGACCGGCTCGAGGAAGAATGAGCGCTCCGAGTCCGGGCTCTGCCTCGAGCGCTCCCCCACTCTCCGCCTTCTCCCACTCCCACGCGCGACGAATTTGCGCGCACGCAATTTTGGGCATCTTCCAGTACTTATAAATATGCTTGACCAGAATTTCCGATTTCTAAGTGTTAATATTTCACTTTATTGGTTTTGTTAATTATTTTAATGTTCCTAACACCTAATTTATTAATATTTCAATTTGAACGTAATTTATATTCGATATTCTGCAATTTCAATTCAATTTTTGTCTACTCCGTAGATTCTGCGAGATCTTGATATAGCCTCAATTTTATATTTTGAATAAATTTTGAAAGTAAATCAAGATCCAATAATATTTCCATGAAAAATAATTCCATGCTCCATCAAAATAACTTCATATATGATTTATAAGTTTATACGAACTTTGCTTGATTAAAATTTATAGACGAATTAAATATAATCGTAGCAAAAGAATTGTAGAACTCTTTTCGTATGAACTAATGGAAAGATGGAAAATTGAGAAGAAAAAGTTACAAAAGAGTAAACATTTTATAAAGGCTCGAACACAAATATTCTTCTTTTTTCACAGACGGTTCTCATCTTTCATCATCATCCATACGATCTTTTAAAATAATCAAGGAACATGTTTTTCTATTATAATTTACATTTTGACTAATTTTTAGTTTATTATTATTTATTAATTTATTAATACGAGTTTACAATTGTTAAATAATCTAAGCCCGGGCTGAAATAAATACCTTATTTAATATCAACAAATTATACGAAAAGCATATACTTCTTTAATCAACAATCAATGTAATCAAATGTTATAATATAGGTACTATTTAGATCTTTTTATTGCACACGATGCAAGTTGCCTGTCGCGTTGAACGTTTGACGTCAAATCTAGCTTGGAAACGAGCGATGTAACAGTTAAAACATTAGAACTTTGCGGCAGCGAGTGGTCAGCCAATCAGAGTAGAAACGGTCCAGACCGTCCTAATCTGCAGAACCGCTAGGCGCTAGTGGCTATACCTCGTCTATTTGTGTCATGACTCGTTCCATCAGCTTCTTCATTGATTCAGCTCCTTCTCCATTAGCCTTGCGGTATCCAGGGGCAAAGGTCTTCACCTTCTTCAACCATCTTGTGACGTTTCTGAATTTTGCAAAATCAAAACCGAAAGCCTGAAAATATGAAATCTAGTCATAATACCTCCTCAGTCATTCACATTATGTTAACGAAAAAGCTGCTTATGAGATTGAAAGTAAAGTTAAAATAGAAACTGGTCCGCGTCATTAATGCATCACTTCGTTTGATTAAAGAAGCTTCTCGAGTAGCTACTTGGGATGTAAAATAACGTTAGTCAAAGGAAGGGCGAATTATCGTGCTTTCGGGTAAAAATAATTCAGCGAATAAAAAAAAGTCTGGAAGGCTCATATGAAGATATGAAATATTCTTCTTCACATGAAGATATGAATATTTTTGAAAAAATCATTTTTTTTCACCTCTGCAGTGGTAACGGATGCCACTAAAGAAAGATCAGCTATCGTTAAGCTGCGTCCTGCTACGTAATCCTGGCCCTCGAGAAATTTATCCAAAATTTCAAAAGCCTTTTTCAAATTATCGTAATGCTCGGACTGATACGTTTTCCTTTTTCCAAATAATATCGGATACTGAAATAAAAAATTAAAAAATTATTCGAAAATTCTATTTACCATATTCTTCATTATATTAATCAAACAAACACTCACGTAACAAGCTGCCATTGCTTTGTAAAACGTACCAATATCAAAATACAGTCTCTGATTGACTAACGCACGACTGTTTACCATTTTCGGATAGAGTCTGGTATTTTTTCCATACTGGTCGACCAAATATGCCATTATAGCACGACTGGAATTGAAATTATATTTAATCAGGAGGTCACGTGCATAATTATTTATTAACGTATCGACTGATTATGGCAAATGTCCAAACGGTTGGAATCTTAATATAGATAGTGATGTGAAGAAAATATTATCAACTTCATAAACAAAACTTCAGACTTGTACATATTATTATAAAAAGACAACCCCTCACCTTTCTGTCAATGTTAAATCACCGTCCACCAAGCATGGAACAGTTTTTTGTGGATTTATCTGAAACATTAGAAAATTATTTTTATCATTTAAAATAAAATCAAGCTTAAGATAAAATTAATGATTAGGTAAATAAATTATATGAATTTCCTGACAGATTTGTGTTACTATCTTTAACATGGTTTATCGTACTTGCTCGTATTCCGAATTAAGGTGTTCCCCAGCCATCACATTAATACTCTTTAAATTCAAAGTCACTCCGATGGCTTCAGCAGTCAGCATAACGGCACGGCAAGGTGAGCTCGTAGGGACGTAATAAAAATCCAAATTCATGATTCTGAAAAAAAAAAACTTTAAATTTATAATTTTCACTAGCTAGACGAGCACTGGCGTACTCTGTACTTTTGTTATATCTTTCGCAGTAAACATCAGAGAAGTCAGTTCGCCATTTCTCGAGCGGAAGGAAGAATAATCAAAGAACTGAAAAGCAAGTTTTCGTTTGAAGTAAATATACAACTAAAAATGAGAAGTCGCTCTCGCCCACTTCGTAGATCTTTATCATTTTAAGAATTTCGAAAGTATTTTCCTCTTTTCCTTCTACCAGCGTTCCTTGGCCTTATCAAAACGGGGGAAAAAAAGGAAATGACCTTTGGTAAGTAATTTATTACGAGAGAAAGAGGGAATCATGCTCGAACTGTCCATAGGAGAAACGGGTCACGCTTGTCATATCGATCGATACGAAATGGGAAATAAATGAATGTTTCAGGTAATGCATGTCGTGTCAATTTCATGACGAATCGATATTCAGTGATGGGTAGTAATATATAGTGATACAAGCTTAAAGAATTTTGTTACAATTTTTGATAACATTTATTTTATTTTTTTTAACTCCATCGTGCAATATATTATAGTGAGTTGATAATCGTGTATGATGACTTGATAAAAAATTACTGTAATTCTATAGAGTGACGGTAATCGATAATAGTACTTTGTTAATGTACACGTGTGAATATGGTGCTTTTATTTGTTGAAACAAACATATGTGAACGTCAATATTTTTCAATGATGACGTATCTCATACAGATACTGTTTACCTACAGAACACTGGAAAACAAGTACTGCACTGGTTTCCTATGGATCTACAAAAATACGTATGGCTTGCAGCACTTTTCCTCGTAAACAAAATGAACAAACTGTTTATTCGGCGTATCACAGTATCAGAGTCGTCTATTACCGCTTTGGAAAAGCAGAATGTAACTGATATTCTTCCGGTGTACGTTTACGTTTCGCCTAAGGAAACCACAGTTGTACTGAACGTAGAAACAGTTTACTGGTCAATAGTTTTATATCGAGGATGTGCAGGTGAGGTACGATATAGATATAATAGAAGGTAAAATCGATTTTACACGACACATACGGCGTTGCGTTCTACACAGCACATAATAAAAATTGAAAATCAGATTCATGGCAAATGCAATTGATTTGTTAGATACAGAAAGCAGATATGATTGGAGTTTGTGAATAACGGGAAAAAATTAATTTTTGCAAAATTCTACATAGTCAATACCACATTCGGTGTTTTATTCACGCATATATGTGTTCAAAAAGAATTTCGTACTTTTCTCATATAATTTTCTTCTTTTTTCTTTTTAATTCCATGCCTCTAATAACTTTTGCCATCTTCATATACATCGCCGTCTCATTCCTCATTTTATCGAGCTGAGAGAAACACGTTCAGATAGTTTGAAATTTCGTGATTCACTGCCTAGAAAACAAATATGGTAAACTGTAACGAGATAAGTTTGCGAAGAATACTTGGCAAAGCGGTACACTGCGCGATTCGAATATTACCTCATAAGTCGACACTGTAGCCAAGAGACTTAGATCTATAGTTACGTGATTTTTTCCAAATATCTAATCTTCAAGATCAACATATTTTAAAAGAGAGTTGAAAATTTTTTTATTTTAGCAAATTTTACTTATCCAATAAACCAATGACCATTCGGTGACATAATTGTTGAAACTTGTAATTGACAAATTGAATAGTTTGAATTTTCTTTACATAGGAAATAAATAGACGCTGATACGAATTGATTACCATTGAAAAGTGATGAAAAGAAATATTTATTTATTTCATTTTCAGATGAAACTCTACGCTACGTACTATATGAGCAATCATTGATAAACCAGATTATGCTATTACAAGGTTTACACTCGAAGCATTAATAATGTATACAATGTACCTATTTACGAAATGTTTGTATGCATTAACGATATGAGCAAAGTGCATTGAACGCTAATAGCGTAACCCGTGGATATGCATTGTATTAAACTTATTAAAGCATGGAAATAAATTGTATCCATACGGACATTAGTAATCATTTGTGTTTACGAATACGAATTTAATTATAAGAACGTCAGTATATATACTGTGACGTGGCATTTTGGATAAACGTCACAAAGTGTGGAATTCTGCGATTTTCGGCTACATCGTGGGGCTCTATTCGCGGGGAAGGAATTTCGTGGCGTTGCACTGTGTATTATTTACTAAATTTATACTTAGACAATTACTTTATAATTGTATCTGTTTTACCAAAATTTTGAATTCCACAATGAATGCATATTAACTATTTGCGATTATTATGTGCAAACTTATAGTTTCTAAGCAATTTGAGGTCAATTGCAATAGAAATGGTAGCATACTTGCCACCAATTACATACACCCAGTTCACACTATAAATTCCATAGCAACCGGATGCCAACAGCTATTATGTGCAAAGTCCTTCATACGAGCATGTGGCTCTCTCGATCAATAAACACATGAATTTCCTCTACCATAGATAGATATACATGTATAATATATATGTAACCAAAAATGGAGTATTGATTCCCTGGACGATTCTGATTCATTGTAGATATATCGACATTAGAAACATGTGATTTTATCTGAATCAATAATATATTTAACATAAAAGTTGAACAGCTAATGTTCGAAAGACGTGATATAACTTAATCGCAAAGAAGAAATTGAAAGAAAAATCACAGTAGCACTATAAAATAATAGGTTTTGATAATCATAATAATAATTGTGCGTAAACGATAATCTTAAAGATAAATGAAAATTTTTAATATAAAGTATGAAACTTAGTAACAAAATTTGTTTTCAAAATAGATATGAAACAAGGGAGGCGTTTCACTTCTTGGATAAACTCTCGACAAGTGCTTTGAATGCTTTGAAGCCTTCGCCATTGATCTCTTCATACTTTGGAATCTCAGCCTTGACTCTGGCGAACCAACGGTTGACGTTTTTGAATTTCTTGTAATCGTAATTGACAATCTGAAATTAATAGTTGATTAATATTAACAAGCCGTTCATCGATTATTCATTGATACAAAGACTGTCTGATATTCTTCATCAAATTTATATTATCCTTACTTCGAAATTTGAAACAGTGACAATCAGCGCAATATCTGCAATAGTCAGTTTGTCTCCGGCAACATAATTTTGGCCTTCCAAAAATATGTCCAAGAACTCCATGGGTTTGTCGATCTTTTCAAACAGAGCAGGATCCTGTGGTGCACCACGGAAAATCGTGGGATACTGTGAAAAATATATGTTTTCAAATTTAACACTTATTTTATTTACAGTAATACAATATCCATTTAAAAAATACGATTCAATGTAATTATCGTATGTATTTTTTGTACTTACAATACCATCGACGGAAGTCTGGTACAGGGTGCCCATATCAAAGAACAGTCTTTGATTTACCAGTGCACGCTTCTTAGGGTCCTTTGGATAGAGTGAGTCATCCTTGCCATATTGGTCGACCAAATAACCCAAAATCGCTCGGCTGCGAAGAGAAACACGTACCAGTTGAAATATCCATACTATGAGGTAATGTAATTTCCGCAATATTCGAGAAAATTATATTAATCTAGATGGAAATCCAACGTTACGATTCAGTGCGGTATAATGATAAATCGTCCACGCATCGAGGATTCTCGATAAATGAACGCCTGTGACGTTAAATACTTGAAATACTATACCTATCAGCCATGTCAATATTTGATTAAGTCATTAAGCGATAGGATTTCAATATATATATATTTTTTTATGTCCATCATTAGTATAGTGCGAGGATGGGGGAGGATTCTGGAGACAGAATCCTGCACCAACATTTACCGACATTTCGAGAACTTTTAAGGGGTCGTGTCCGTGCTAAATCGCGCAGGATCGCTCGCAGGCCGGCAGCTCTTTCGCGTCCTACACGATGTAGTAAGGACACGAACCATGGAAGGTTCCGAAAGCTTCTAGAAGTTTGTCGATCGCTCGCAATTCCTAGAATCGATCGTAAAATTCCTGGAATCCACCCCGAATTCCCAAGAATCGTAAGTCCCAATAAGGTCGTTACAGGAAATCGCAGGGTTCAAAAATGTAAGTTCAGCACTGACACTACCCTTCTGAGGTTTTGAAAATGTCGGTCCCGGAATTTGTATCCAGAATCCCCCTTGCTATACTACTTCCATCCAACGAACCAATAACCGCCTTTCGTATTCCGTCAACGTATTCTCAAAGACTGAACGAAAAAGTGCAATAATCTTTTGTCTGGAGATACTACGATATATATTTCGTATTTTTGACGTAGAAAATAAATAAATATATATATATGCACAGGATATATAAAAGTTGAAAAGGGTCTCCAAGACTCTATATATGCACTACGTGGTCTGACACAGCAATAAGCTCACCTTTCCCAAAGATAAAAGCCATTGTCATCTATCGTAGGAATTGTGTGCTGCGGATTCATCTGGGAGCAGAGAAATAACCTCAGTTTTATTTATTCTATTTTTTTAAGCACAACGAAGACATAATTACGCCGTACCCCTTATTAAAAGGGGAACCTAAAGCGAGAAGGTCTGACCCTTCTCCTCATTTTTCCTTTGAATTTCACGTCAAGTGTCTACCTTGATGAATTCAGGCTTCAGGTGCTCGCCGTTCATCAAATCCAGGAACTTCAGGTTCAAGTCGACGCCGACGGCAGCAGCCACCAGTCTTACAGCCCGACATGGTGCACTTCCGGGTACGTGATATAGGTCGATGGGCATTTTTAAAAATCTGCAACAACGACAGAACGAACTCGTACAAGTCGAACTTCATTGAAATATAACTCGCGACATTTAGGACTTTTCAAAACTTAAAAGTTACGTCGAGTCATTGTGCAACAGGAAACGGCGGTACAGAGTATCGTAACAGGAAATACGAGTGGCACAATGAAAATAATTTTTCTAGAGTCTCGACGTAGTTGAAAGCTTTTAGACAAATGTTCCCAACTCGTAGTCGTTCTATATTTCCGTTTTAATCTTTAAAGATTTATATAATTTTAATTATCTGCACCGAACTGCACGCTACAGAAATTTCACTGTAACACTTCAAATCCGTTATGGGTAAATTTTTATTTCAAGAGAAATTTAATTTATTTTTTATTCTTTTTCTTTCGCCTTTTTACGGACTCTCGCGGAAATTCTCTGTTTCATAGCTGAATTATAGTTCGGCAAAGTCCACGCTTCCCAACTGGATTTCACGTGAGACGTAAAATTCTCTGAATTCGTCGAAAATGAAAATACCGAAAACGAAACACCGGCAATCTGTATCTGAATATGTTAAATAAACTCGATCATCGTAAATTTGAAACGTACCGGCTATTTACTTATCAAATTGTATAACACCGACAAACTATAGACACAATTCGTATGCGATCCCACTGGATATTCGCCAAGAGTAGCGTCGACTGTCTAACGGAGTTCGTTTTCCGAGCCTTTATAAGTACAACGGCAGTGCTGCCACTCGATTGGATAAACAGAAAAGAATGACGCACCGTGGGTACTCAACCTGATTTCTCAACCTATGCATCTATCTTTGCAAAGTCATCCATGTATTGAGTTATGTGAGATCATACACAAAATGTCAAAGTCATCACTTAGCAAAATCTTTTTCAGATTAAATATACCATAATAACCCGTGATATCGAATACATACGACTAATGAAAAATAAAAAAATTCAAAATCGTACAATCAAACTAAAGCAAGGTTCTCAATTTTAAAAAATTGACAATACAAAGTAAAGATAAATATAAAATTTTATATTTTCATTATCAATTTACGCAATGCTATACTATATACACTATTACGAATGGTAACAGTGTATCGAATACAGTGTTACGCATTATAGGAGTGAATATAGTAAATAATGCTACAGTCTTCTCTGTAGCGTTGAACTCCAGCATATCTGCTCGGAATGCCGTAACTATTTTTGTCCTGCCGAGAAAAAAAGTTCATTATGAGAGGCACCAATGGCAGACTGCCGTGTCTGGTTGGTGAAAGCGTTCCTACAAGTGGGCAGCCTTGAAATCTCATGAAGGTCTGCCTTGAATCGTGGAATCCTGTCACGGAAGAATGAGAACACATCGTACCGTGTCTAATCTAAGAACCTTCAATAAGTGAGGTTGACTCTATGCTCACGATATTACAGCTTGTTGCGAAACATTTATCTGTTGATTCATAATATTACTATCGCTATTGATAAAGTCGCCATGGAAACGCTGGTACAAACTTTGTTCAGTAATTATAGTAATGACGTCCAATGGCCAGTTAAGAACCGTGGTGATCAAATAAGTTACTTCATTCCTGTAAATTAATTAATTCATATTCATAAAATTTCCACATATCATTGCAAATTACAAAGAGACTGCACTGTCATAACAATACTGACATGTTATTTCCTTAGTGATATTCTAATTATGTATGTAAAAGTGTTTTTAAAAATTTTTTAAATTATTTAATATTATCAATCATTAGTTTTATCATCTTTTGTTTCTTGTATCATTGAAATATTAATTTAATAAATGTCAAAACACGTTATTAGCACGCAGACTGAAAATCTAATGGGAAGGAGCATTGTCATGATTTCACAAAGAGAAAGATTCTTTGAGTTCTTGAAAATTGTATAGATTGAAAGGAATTCCCAGGAAAGGTACAGACAAGTTTAATTAAATACTTGAAATTCTTTTTCGACAATCGTACAGCCTAAGACACGACTTTATACAAAGATTAAGGATAAGCAGATAATGATAGGTGATACGACGCTGTGTGACTTATGTAATATTCGTGCGAAACCACGTGACAGCTACTACAGGACGGATGTCCACATAACCATAATAATAATATGGTACAGTAGACAATGATGATTACCACTGGGATCGAGAAGCTTCGTTGACGATGACTCGTGAATATTATGTTGCCTTGAACGACTAAAATGGCACTACGGTATCCTGACGTGAAAATCGATTCTGGAGTTTTACAGGGGTTCGTGAAACAGCATGAAAATGTATCGGCGTTAACATCGATCCTTTTAACAGCTGGAGAAATTTTGACTGTGACAATAATTATTTGCCATTGAATATGTACGAACAAATTTTTTGGACAGGTACGTATTAAAGTTATGGACTTCCTCGAGAATTAATATTGCCTGCGAACACGTAACAGGATAATTCCATTGCCGCGTGTATTTCTATAGGACGAAACGTGAATCAGCTATGGGAAAAGGGAAGAGTTATAATTCCTGCAAGCAATTTTTTTCCATTGTACCCTGTACATTAGGGTGATTACATAAGCGGATACCGATTGTGAGTCGCATTTCTGGGATTAAAAAATCCATTCCTCTAATTGTAATGGGAGGAGCAAATAAAACGAATGAAGGTATTAACAGATATAGGTATATATTTTGCGCATATTTATGTTCGTTATAGTGAATGAATCTTGTTGTTTAAATTATTATGACGTCACTGATTGACAAAGTGTGTATTACAAAGTTATTAATGAATATCGTGCTGAGTACCAGCGTGAGAGCCATGTGTGTACGGAGGATTAGGATGAGGATTTAGAAATTTAAAAATTTGAAATAGCCGATAAGGAGAGTCGAGATTATATTTATGTAACAAGTTGTATAATTGGATATAGAATGATTAGTATGTGTAAATAGAAATTTAAATAGTGGGAGTAGGGAGTATCAGAGGAATGGCTGATAAGGTATGATAATTATAAATAACTATAATATTTTTGAAACACAACATACTTAGTGCACTAAGATAACATCTGGGTAAAAATGATTCTGGAGTATCTCATGCAGCTTAAACGATAGAATGATGTACAGATTACTAAACTTGAAGCTGAGATCAATGACCTGAATAAACTCGACGTCTCGAGTTCAGCTTGATGATCTAATGTATGAACGAAAGTTCCTGTCTGGTCCTTCTACAGCATCAGAGTTTATAAACCGGTCTTGCGGTTGGTTGGTGGAATGAATTTTGAAATTTTATTCGAAGACGTAATTGGCTGATATTAAAATAAATAAATAATTAATCTTCTCAGAGGAGTACTTTTGTAATAAGTGTTATTGTGTCATTTGCACGGTTAATCATTGTGCAATTTATGATGACAGTGCGAAGTTGATGTACATCTGATACAAAGTTGAGGCTGATTTTTCTTTACAACATTTTTAGAGTTTTCACGTACTCAACGCTCTTAAAGGCACAAGATAGCTTTTTTATCGGACCATTCAGTTGTTGCACTTTGTGCTCACACGGATAAGGAATTAAAACTTCTAAAGATAAGATAAGTCTCGCGTATTTACCGGTTTCACTCGTTTATAACGAGGGGTAAGGTTGGTAAACTTATTTTAACGGCGCGTTACGCAGGGCAACTAAAAAACTGTTGGGTTTAAAGGCTTGGCTTGATTAAAGAAATTTTTTGCTCTCAACAAGAAGATACGGATAAGGTAGGGCCGGGGGAGGAGTGGGGGGAGAGGTTTTAGACGAAGAAAAAAAAAAGTATTATGCCTCCTGAAAAGATTCTGACCCATTGTAAAGTTCGAATGCCCGAAAACTCGTGAATATATACGATTCGGTGGGAATTCACATGGTAATAGATGATTTTTATACTTTTATGGAATAGCTGAGATACATTCAATTCTTCGATTCTTTTCGCTTTCCTTTTCGTATATATTCCAGGGACGATTTAAACCTGCGAACCGCATTGATATATTATTTATAGGAAAATACAAAAATTTCGAGGATTTACATTTTCATGTTGTTCGGTGACATTTGAAGGTTTTGGAATTACTCGAAGATTTGTGTGCACGTTAACTTTGTCTTTCTTTTGAGTGCCGCGAGTTCCCACGGAGAATAAATGTTGGAGTATGAAGAGGAAGAAAAAAGCTTAGAATTTCACAGAGAAAAGTTAACCGGTATGTTGGCAGTTCAGCGAGCGAGATGGCTTGTATCGCCGTAAAAAGTCTTAAGAGTTGAAACTGCTCGCACTTTTCAAACTTTCTAACAGAGAAAACCACATGGCGTTACTGGCTCTTTATCAGGGACCGTAACAGTAACTGACAACGAAGTGGATAACCGATAATAAACGGAAAAATAAGGAACCGAAACTGTAACCGTTAAACGAAATTTCATAATTTCGTTAACTTCAAATTTTCGAAATTGCCAATTTTCATGGCCCAAGTTTTATTTCGACGTCAACGCGTCACTTGAGCAGAAGGCTGTCGAACCATACCCACGTGTTTGATTGGTCGAGTATAATCTACCAAATATCTGAAGCAATGATTATGAAGTTGAAATGCAATTCCTTAAAAATCGGTAGCGCTGATTATCTGCTAAGTAGAAAAAGTATCTTTTTGATTCGACGTAACGCAGCAAAATCAAACTTACATACCACCTACTTCTATAGTTGAAAATAAATAAATTTATAAAGTTCATTTAAAAAAATGCATGTATTACTCTCTTCTATTCTAGATTTCCTGTACTTATGTAACAGTCGAAGAAAAATATATTCCCTGATGCTATTCAACAGATAGTATTGCACAAATAGATCAGCAGGTTAAACCCATAGAGCCTAATTACAATACTATAAAATTCCGCTATACTTTAACAAGAAAATCTACACTAACTTTTCATTCGTATACACAAAAATTGCTAATTAATTTAAGTAAGACTCCAGTCGACTCTTGTAGATTTCGCCAAACTTTTTCGCACTCTTCGCATTGATCTCCTCGTAGTCGAATCGCTCCAGAGCTTTTTTACAATTTTCATACCAGGCTGCGACGTTGTCGTATCGACCAACGTCAAAACCAAAACTCTGAAATTCAATGCAAAGCTTTAGTATATTTCCTCGCTAACGTAACTACCGTGCAAAAATTTTTTCATTCAACCAAAAACGTTAAGCTCACGCGATTCTCGACGTAAAATTAATTCGCAAAATGTTCAGCAAAAATTTTTGCCAATAAAAAAAAGCAAATGACAAGTGGCAGAGCAAAAAATCTACTACGATACGATTGGCTTGACATTTTTCTGTCTTCTCTCGCAAAATTTTCCTTCACGTCACTCAGTAATATAAACTTGTAATACACTAACTTCCGCTGTGCTGACGGTTACCACGATGCTGAAGTCAGCGATCGTCAAATTGTCAGAGGCGACAAACCGCCTGCCATCCAGAAACATGTCGAGAGTTTCGAAGGCATTCTCCAAATCCTTTATACTTTCCTCGTCGATAACTTTGGTTTTCCCAAAGAAAATTGGAAACTGCGAAGCAAGATAACAGAGTGATATCAGAAACAGTATCGGCACGATGTTCGTTATCATTAATGGCGTAAAGTAAAGTCTAATAATTATAATAGAGTACAGTGTGATTGTTATACGGAATACAGTAGGGCAACTATAACTTTCCACAGAAGTAGTACTTAATCAAAATGTCTCAGGAGTATCAAATATTACTACTCGATGCGAACGTCGTTTAATTAAATGTAAAATGTCACAAGGGAAATTCCCTGAATGCTACTGGAATTTAACACTCGATTTATATAGAAAAATCTCTACGTCACTGGCGAAAAACTCCGACACTATTTTCGAAACTAAATTCATTAGTGGGTAATACCAGGCTTTTTCTTTTTTCTTTTTCCTATATTTTTTTTAACGTTCCGACAAACAAGCTTTGCCAACAGAAAGTAAAAAGTAATCGGACTGAAGTGCATCGATCAGCAAGAAACTTTTCAACGGGAAGAATTTTTATTCCAAGTGACGTTCGCACGTAGAATATCGACTCTTTTTTTCCGACGAGTCAGAATAACGCCAATTTCCTGTCACACTTTTACTCATTTTCTGATAAAAATTTTGAAAACGTACGTAACATTTCGTGAGTTTTTCGTATAGAGTTCCAATGTCGAAGTACAATCGTTGATCTACGATTGCGCGTGCGCGTGGATCCTTTGGATATAACGAATCATCCTTGGCATATTTGTCCACGAGATAACCCATAATGCAACGGCTAATAATAGAAAACAAATTATAAACGGGATCGAGAATTTATTTAATGTGCTGTGGCAAATAAAATTTATTTACCTTTCCCATAATACGAAACCATTGTCATTAAGGGTTGGTATTGTGTGTTGAGGATTTATCTGGAAGAAACGATAAAAAATATAACTGGGATGTAACGACTGAAAATTTATCTTTCCGTGCTTTCGTCCTGCTTGTGAAATATTACTCAATCGGCATTCAATGAATTTTTGGCATTGAGCAATAAGAAATTTTTGAAAAAATACCTTTAAAAATTCCGGTGACATTTGCTCCCCCTTTAATACGTCAACTGTTTTTAAGTTCAAATGGACACCAACAGCCTTGGCCAGCAGCATCGCTGCTCGACACGGTGGGCTCAGTGGTAAATAGTAGAAATCGATAGGCATCATTGAACTTTTGGTTTCGACAGTTTTATTCCTATAAAATAATGACATACATATACGGTATAGAGCTCGATTTCAAAGTACCCACAAAATCATACTAAAATAATTGACGCATTTCACATACAGTTTTCCAGGTATCAATCTGAAAGTGCTTTTAAATGCGGTAGGACTTTTAGTAAAATTAAAATAAATTAAAATTAACTCCAGCAGGAAAAATCACATACATATTGAATTTTTGTATTTTGAACGTTTAAAAAAAAAGTTATTATTTATAAGTTTTAATAATTTATTATTATCATCACGAGATTACAATAATCCCAGATACACTCAATTTCAGAATTACTTCGGAGTTAAATTTGCAATTAGTTTAAAGAGTCAAATTATTCTATCACGCAACAAAAGTCTTACCTATCTCCGCGCTGCGTGTATCGGTAATGTCGAAGGAAACTCGTGGTTCAATGAATTCGTATTGTATACGAACGGGGAGACACAGGAGTTTCCATGACGATGGTTACACAAAACAGTCAACTGAGAAAGTACGCGCCGATGGAAAAAGAATGCAACAGTCCAAGGATAGTATCGATTCGCGATAATAAAAGATTTTTTTAAAAATTCATTAAAAAAACGCAGGTCTACATTTTTGATAATAAATATTGAGCTACTAAATATTTCAAATTGGGCCGATTTACATTTTTGTAAATAAAAAATAATTTTTTACAAAAAAATTAACTACAGTCCTATTCTTCGCGTGACAATTCTATTTGTTAATTAAAGTTTTCGCATTAATTTTCAAATCACTTTTACCATTTATTTCGTCCAGGTACAATGCGAACAACTGCTTGTAAATTATTCGGTGGTGTCGCTGTCCCAGTTTTCCCATAAAAGCGACCATACATGCTTCACTGCCGTACTTCATGATTATATGTATAACGGGGTTCGTTATTCTATTCATGCTTTAATTACCTAACACTTCACGGTGTAGATTTCAAAATGCGTTATCTCTGTTGCTATTTGCACCTGTCATTACGTACACAGTTTTTCTCAATGCTTCGACAATTAACGTGATTCATATTTAAAGCTTTTGTCCGCACTCAATGGTACGACTTTGCCAGCGTAAATTACAGCGAGAATAATTTACGTGAAATAATTATTAATGCAAATCGGCCATGGGACTCATCAACGTGGTAATAAAAATATATCACAGTAATACGTTTGCAATCGATACGAAGGACACGTGCATTCGAAAGGGAATTACTTTTAGCGATATAGAAAAATATTATGGAAGTAATCGAACGAGTGGGGTTCCGTAATGCGATCGTTACTGAGCAAAGGTAAAATGATTAACTGACAAAATAATGTGGTATATTGGTAAGTAGAACGTGATATATTTACAATATAAAAGTTACATACGTGGTAATGTCACGAGAAAGTTTTTTACTCATACAGAAGCCCATGACTGCCGGAAGTTGAAAATCGACTGATACGGTTGAAAAATTCGAATGGCGTGTATGTCAGATATATGTTTTATCTTTCGAATTTTTCTCGGCCGATTATCGGATTCACTATCAACTCTGAAATCATTGGTTTATCAGTTTCGCGTATAATCGTTGCCGTCCTTATCATTTTGTCGATAGTTCATGTGCGTAAAAATTGATTGCTTATAGGCTCGATTAAAAAAATATATATTAAATTTGAATCTTAATTTTGCTTTGTATTTCTGTAGGATGGAAGCTCAAATTTCATTTATACACAATTTGAGCAAAATCCAGGTGATATTTAAACGCAAGCAAGTTTGTTATTTACCATTTTAGGTTAATTAATGTGATTTACACACATGATATAACTGTATACGATCTGTTGATTTTTAATATATTATTTTGGGGATGCATCTTAGGGTATTACAAATCTGAAACAGCACTAGAATCAATTGCACAGTGCAATTGACTTGGTGTGAACGTGCAGTGTCCATATGCCTACATACTCACATATGAAATCGTACCAACATATGGTACACCCATTAGACGATTGACGTATGGAAGCTGTTAAGAGATACCTGAAGAATAGTTTCCTTCTTCAACGCAGAGATAGCGCCTCCTTGGATTCCTCAACTTTTCTAGACACAATACCTCGATGCTTGAAAAATATCAAGTAACAGAAGTACACTCGAAAACTTATAAAAGGAGCTGCTACCAGTGATAAAGTAAAAAATTTTATTTCAACAAAATACCCAATTTTCGATGATAATAAATCAATTGATTTATAGAAAATGGTAAATCCGGCTTTAATCAACGTAACAGTAAGCTTCTAGTTACTAGTGTTGACTTTGGTGTTCGATCGATGACTTCAGCTACGATGGACCGTCGGTAAAGTAGTAATCTACTAGTAAACCTACTATTACCACGGGAGCAGGAAGTAGAATTTACTGATCGATAGGAAAATCATCGATTGCAAGATAAAACTGAAACGTATAAATGTTGTAAATAAAAAAACTCATTTTGAATATCACTGAAATTCAGGAAATTCACTTACTACTGTACTATCGTACAGTCTCATTCAGTATTTTTAAAACGCCGTACCGGAATGTCGTTCTGCAGCACCTTAATACTGAATGCAATATATTATTAAAGTGACATCCGTGAATCTAGGGACGAAAGCAAGTGTCGGTAGGATTTCTGAATAATCCAGATCTCCGTTCTACCGAATGTAAACTTAATGTACGTATAAATATTTTCAGCTAAACCCACCTGTACTTTCGAATTCAACCAGTCTCCAGCTGCACTACGAAGATTACTTAAGTGACAGTTGCAGACATTCGAATTTTCGTTACAACGTATTATCATATGCCTGATTACTTCCTATGAGTTTTTAGAAAAATCGACAGGTTATATGGACAATTGGCCATGATAGGATATCTCGTTAAATTATTGCAAGACAGATATCCACTTGACGCAAGTCAGGATATCAAATATTTAATATAATATATGTATAATAATATTTCCTCAACAGTTGGATTTTACGTATTACGTGCGCACTGTGAAATTATTCAGCCAGTCAAATGCTGCTTTGTCGATGGTTAAATTCTCATGTATCCATTTCCTTTGCATATCGCGGTCTGCCGATATTTTGACATATATACGACATGACTATTCGTTTGATCCTGGTTAATAGCGTATTGGATTCATAATCACAGAAAATTGAATCCATAACCCGTTCGATTTCACAGACACGAGTGTATCGTGTACATTTTAAAATAAATATATATTATCGAAAAATATGTCTATCGCATATCACTGACGTCACACGAATAATACGATAGACCGGATCATTATCAGGTAGTCGACGAGTCAGCGCTTAAGTATTACAATTTTGAATAAATATTCAAACTGACAGTCCTGATTGCTCTTTTTGGAAATTTTGCAGGCAGGTTTATAATTAGAAAAAATTAATTTTTCAACGGACAATGATTTACAGTCAATATATTTGTATAAACATATAAATTCGTAAAATAATTGGATTTCGCGTAACAATTAATATTAATATAAATTTTCATTTATTTCCAAAATTCACTAGTGGCATCCTACATGGGTTTGTTAGCTATAGGTATATGATACGTGTAAACATTCATTGCGGATGCTGGCTGTTCATGTAGCGGTAACGTGTGGGATCCCGGCAGATTACATCTAGATTAAAATGTATTCCGTATGATTATACAGCGAACTTTGATCTCTGACAGTAAAGACTTTTTAAAAAACGTCCTCGACTATTCTCTCTGGTTTGGCTTTCTTCGACTCGACTTGTGAAAATGTATTAACAGTATATATACCGCCTGCACGTATATAACTGTACAAGTTGTTACGTCGGCAGCTACCAACATGAAAGTAACGCGGTGGCTTTTCTCTGAGGAATTAAAATATTTATGTCGTAAATTCGTAAAGCCTCACCCGAAGAAAGGTTAAATCTATAGGTTGGGGACAAGAGAGGAGAAATCGATCTCCTCACGCAGACCGCAGAGAATCAGGGGCGTCAACAAAATTGTATAATTTCTCAGGGGCATCGAAATCATACCCAATTCACTGTATCGTTAGTGAATTCGATATTAAACGAAAAGCATTTTCAAATTGACGTCAAATAAAATATACCCAAGCTATATCCCCCGACGAAAACAAACTTCATTTCGAGTATCGTTAAAAAATGCAACCTTAAAACTGATCATCCAATCCCTGTCAGTGCAACGCAGTGCGATCAGCAGGTGCACTGAATCCGTGTATAATTTTGTGCTTTTCAATGAATGGAAGCAGACATTATCCCCCAACCGTTTTTTCTGGCAAGCAGATAATAAAAGTGCAAAAAAAAGGAAAAGGAAAAAAAAGGATACAGAAACCAATCATCTCGTTTTCACGAGAAAAAAAAATCCATAATCCCTCAAAACGAAAGAAAAAAAAAAATAGAAAAAAAAAAACCAAAGAATTTCTCGATGGGCGGCTATTTTTCGCCGATGAAAGACGTTCCAGTCGTCTGATCAGTTCAGGGGGTAAGTTACTTCATGTAATTTGTCAAGATCCTAGTAGGGCGAGTCGATTTCAATACGAAGCTACGCTTTGTGTGCAGGGTGGGAAATGAATGAAGGGTAGGAAACGAGGGGTGGGTTCAGAGGCAAATGTGTCTTGACACGAGGACTGGAGGGTGGCTAGTGGGTTGAGGTACTTGATTTCTGGTTAATAAAACGTTACTGGAGACATAAAGTGATACTATGATATGTCACGGCAAGACGAGGGGGTGGCGAAGGGGGGTGAAAGAGGAGGGGGAGGAGGGGGCTGAGCCAGAGAATGTAATGGGTTGAAGAGACTTGAAACCGCGCAGCCGCAAGTCTCGCACCACCCCCCGCCTGTCCCTTCAACCCCCCAACACAGCGAAACGGAGTTGACTCTAGCGGGGTGCGGGCCAGTACGCTGATCGTCGCGGTGGATGCGTCTTGATGCGTCCTTGGCGATTACGCGAAAATAGCAAGTGTTACGTTACGATAAGAAATTGGCATTGATAACGTACCGAGTAAAACAGTGAAAATAATTCATCCCTATATTGACTGTCAGTGACGAGGAAATAAATATATATATATATATGTATATATGAATGTATGGTTTGCCAAGATCGAATTGATACGCCCTAGTGATAACAGTGATACTACTTCGTATACATAGAGATATAATAACGGGTGCATATTGTGGGTGGAAATTTGAATTTCTTCTGTAAATCGAAGGTGCACGGTGGAGGCGTAATATTCAACAGTGATTAATAATCGGTGAGAGAAAAAAGAATAATAATGCCCGTTACATTGGACTTTGGCCGAATTTCTGTAATGACGTGGATATCGTATCTATATTCATATATATATGTATACGCATATTGTATGTACCAGTGACGACTGAAATTTTGAATTCTCAACGGTGCTGTTGATTTTACCATAAAATCTTTGACAGCCTCTAGATTTTTGAAACGTGTTTTCTTATACGCGTGAGACGGGAGGGATCCATTTGTAGGCCGCTACGATTCCGTTACTGGTCCGTTTTTTTCCTTTTTATTTCTTTCTCTCTCTTCCTCTCGTTTTCGTAAGGAGGTCGTTTCGAGCCTTCGGGCAGGGACGAATTTTCGGGTTTGCTGACGAATTCACTGACACTCGTCACCGAGTCACCTACGCAAAGCCACGTTGGAGTCAATGTATCAGGGATCGTGAAAAATTGTTGTTTACAAATTTCTCCCAGTTCAATACCATTTGACGTGAGCTGATTGTTCGACGTAGGTGGGACAGGCACGACTGAAAAGCTTGTTACGTGTTCATAATGACAGTAAAGCTACGGATGGAGAGTGTGTATCTCGTTAGACGAGTTGAAAATGATGATAGTCTTAAGAGGCTTTGCAGCATTGGTTTATAAAGCTCTTAAGCTGTTCTACTTTGTCTTTAACTACTTTAACTAAGTTCGCCTTGCGAATTACATAAGGATGGGGAAAAAAAGCGATTCAATCTTTTATTCGTCTCCTCGTTGCCGACCCTTGGAATTTATATAGTTTTATGTATTACGTATATACTATACACCCGTATATATACCGAAAGCCTTATATAAGTACCTATACACTGGAGATTTAGTCGAAGCTACGGTTCTCAGGATTTTCTTCCGACACGTACGATAATCTGAGATCTCCAATGAGTTTATCGTGTAACGGCAGCGTCGCGGAAAAAGGTATATTGTATACGAGGTCTATACATAAAGCCAGATTGTCTATAACAAGTGATATCGCAGTCAAATTGAATCTCTATCACGATAATTGATAAAGTTTGAAATTTATGATACGCGCATGTACAAATTTCATTGCTGAATTAATTTTTAACTTGTACGGGTCCCCCGTTAAAAATTCCCATATCAATCCCGTAAATATTAAATTTGAATTGCCATCAAGTCGCGCCACTGATAAGTAACCTAAATTGAAAGTATATAGAGCTAGGCTTTATTTCATACTTAATTTAAAATTTACGATCGAACACCTCTCACAATTACGTCACCATTAAAGAAGGTAGTTTCCACGAGAAAACTTGCGGTTATGCGGCGACGTTTAATTCAGTGAAATTATTCTTTACCGTCTTCGATATCAAAAAGCCATTTAGCGCGATCACCCGAGGACGAAACTATAGGGAATGAAAATAAACATTTTTTCTACTAAAAATCTTTGTAAGACGTAAAATCGAGGAACGCTTATCACAAAACGAGAAATATTGCGAATCCTCAAACTTAAGGATTGTTTTCGGAAATTGCACTCAGGTCGAAACAGCGATCGACGATTAACGTAACTTAAAAAAAAAAATTTTTAATGTGCCATAAATCATAAATTCTTAAATACCAAAAATCAGAACCCTTTGGGCACTAGTCAAAGCATGACGCAGGTACAGGATCGGTACGATGGAACTCTATTCTACAGATTGATAAGGGATTTCGGCACAATGAATAATTGAATTGACAGTGAGCATCCCAGGTACCAGAAAAGGCATTCGGATACGGCAGGTACGGACAATAAGTTAAAGCATCTAAATAGCTCGCGGGTTGAAGAGAGACACACATACCTTCTATCTGTCTATATATATATATATATCTCCTCCGTGGAACATTTAAGCGCGATAAGCGTCGTCTTAACTCTCCGAGAAGGGACTGCTAATATATATTCAAATTTGAGATGACAATCGTGTGGCCCCTTTGACTTAGAGAAACGATTCGCGTCCTTATATATATATATACGTATATATATACTATAAACCAACACGAGTCGTCGGCGTGATAAATAGGCCGGAAAAATCTGATTGGAACTCTGAAATCTCAGCGGACCCGGGTCAAGGAAAGATTAATGATCGTGATAACTCATAAATCATAAATAAAGGAAACGGTGTCGGTCGGTCCGATGTCGTTCTCCAAGTAAACTAAACCACTTGCTCGTACAAATAGCATCTCATCATCCCGACTAAGTGAGTTGTTAAGAAGGGGACAGCAACGTCACAACGTTTCATAAGTGGAAGCGAGAGAGAGAGAGAGAGAGAGAGAGGGATTTAACTGTCCAGAATTAGCACAGCCATCAATCCCTTTGATAACATTAGGTGCCACTGCCTCGAGGTAGATACGAGCGAATCGACAGTCTTGGCCATTTCGCTTATGGGAAACTCGGTCAATTACCGGATATAGCATCCAGCGCGTGTGCTATCATATACATATAGTGTTACGTAAAGCACCGTAAATGGGTATAAATAAATATACGTATTTTTCATAATTAGAAACGTACGTTAGAACTTACGCGACGTCGTTAAACAGACTTGAGCAGGATAAACCTGGCGAGCGAAGTTGGCTTCGTCACACAGAAATCAAAGAGACACGGGCAACTTCGGTCGGTAGGATTTTCACTTCTGTGCCAACTGTACACGTTTATTTGATTTCTATAGTAAAATCATGTTTGCTTGATGAAATAATACTGTACCACGTACAGTATAATAGACGCTATAACGTCGACTGGCTGACACTCATTTTTTTTCTATTTACTAAAAATTTTCCTAGCTGTACAGTCACGCGCGCGGTACTCTAGTCTGCTACGGTATAGGTGTATACGTAGGTACAGGTATTCCTAAAATTATCGGTCTTCCGGCCGCGTAGTTAACGACACGTAAAACGCGCTTGTGCATGGGCTCGTAACGTTCTGCCAGAGGTGGCAGGTGAATTTACGTGAACGAGAGAAATAGGAGTGAGGGGGGGGTAGAAGGTGGTAGAGGTGACAGGATTGGGGGGAAGGGGGGGGGGTAGGAAAAGCGGACAAAAAATCTCACTAAAAAGTACATCGTCCGTTTTGCATTTACGTGCGAATGACTCGAATGCATAATCATCCGTGTATCGAATTAAATATTCCGGGGTGCACTCAAATTGGCGTAACTTTTTTTTTTACATTATTTTTTTTCAAATATTTATGCACGCTACTCATTCCCTATTCCCCGGGCGCGTCTATAGAGTCGTGATAGGTTAGGTTAGACCAGCCAGAAGTAATTGTATCACCGTGTACACGAATGTGCCGGTGTACGTGGAAGAAACAAAAAGGGGTGGAGGAGTGGAGTGGTAGAGTAAAAAAAAAATTTCATTTTTCCCTGGCTTCCAACAAAAAGTAACACGCTACGGTTGTCCAATTTTTTTTGCATGTGGTATCACGTGGTATTAACGATAATTTTAAACGGAACCCCTCCGTCTCCTACTTTTCTTTATTTTTTAACCCTCACTCCCGATGTCTGTCTCTTTTTATGTATATATATATTAAAACCCACGCAAATGCTTCTCTCCACATGCATTTATTCATCCTCCGGTCGGCATAAGGCTCGTTGACTTTTCCTAAGTAGAATCCCGTGACGTCGACCCGCCTCGCACGTCGTCCAGTCAACGAAAACCGATCGCGTCTCCCGACGGACTTTTCACTTTATCCAATTCGAGCGATTCGATTTTTTTTTCTTTCTTTCCTGTCGTTTCTCAGAGGTAAAACGGAAGTTACGTCACCTCATCGAGCTCCGCTCTGAAATCCACGTGCATCGACCGCTGGAAAAATTTCTTAGCGAGAAATACTCCTACGTTTATGGCAACGACGAGTGGCTTTTTTCTTTGATATATTACTTCCCAAGAGAATGACGTGGCTTTTTTTATTATTATTCTTCTTCTCGCAGCTACATTGAACACGATACTCTTAGCTTCGGAACAAAACGAGTCCAACTATTCAGGGTCCTAGCAAAAGTTTCAAGTTTCTCTCGACTACCCTTTATGTCGCGCGGAGCATAAATGAATGCGACGTTCGATCATTACGAGACACCCGGTATATAAGGGAATTTTTATACGGAAATAAATTACTCGAATAACACGACTGATCGAAGGTGCCATAGAGTAAGGATGGATCAAGAAAAGAATTTCACAGCATCCAGCTCTGTATCCATCTTCCTTTCCCTCCCTCACTCCCTTTCCCGGCGTTCCTCTCGAATTGTGCGGATTACGTGAATTTCACAAGGTTCCCGTTGTAATTTGATGAATTTTACAAACACATGAAAAAAATTGATCTCGAGCAAACTTTATTAAACAGGCAACACAGGGCTACATAAAAATTCATTGCGCGACGGGTATTAAATGAGAGTCTCCAGCATCGCACCCGGATATTTATATTCGATGCAATAAAGGGGGAAGAGACTCTTCCGCTCCACTTGGGGTGTAGCTGCGGCATATTTTTCTCGCCTTTTATACATCGTCCTCTCTCTCTCTCTCTCTCTTCCTACTTCTCCTTTACCGTTAGCTCGTACGCCACTTTTACCAAAGCCACTCTTCAATAGAACGCCCGAGAAATCGATCGTTATTCATAGAGCGGACAGTCACGTTATTGGAAGTATTAGCCTCTATGTGGTTGATAATTAACCGCCTCACGGTATCATTGACACGGAAGCCCATCCCAGCTGAATTGGCCAACCGCGAATCAGCCCCATACCGGTTGCCAATCAACGCAATTATTTCCTCTTTCGAGAGTCAAGTGCTGCCATCTGCGGTTCAATATCATTCAAGTCATTTTTCATTTTCCCTCCCTTTCTACATTGATCTTTGTTTCATAGCTTTTTCCTATCTCTCTTTTTTTTTCATCCATCCGACGCAACATCATTTCGAGGGAAAGTGTCGCTTTCATTTTGCCACGCATCCAGGATAGTACTAAGCTTTTACGACCTCTTATGCTATGTGGCTGAACACGAGGTTGACCCAGTCTCAGCGAGTGGGGGCTGCATACTTATCTGTTCCTGCTTGCCCGAGCAAGGAAAGAACTTCTGCCTCACTAATTCACGCACTTGCCGACACTATCATAAATTCGCAGGAAGACTTAATACATCGTTTCTTCCGGAAAAAAAAAAAAATAAATAAAAAAAAGCTCTCGAGTTGATAGCTGTTGTTAGCATGGTAGCATATGACCAGATGATAGAGTAGACGAGAAAAACATATTATAGCGATATACTCGAATAAGTTACAGACTATTCGAGTGAAAAAATATTTTTTATAACTCTGATATATGTATAACATGTACGTAACACTGTGGGCTTAGTGATTGGCTGATTGCTGAAAATAAAAAAAAAAGAATTGTTCAGATAAAACTATTCAGCGTTCGCTGTTCTCTTATTCAAGCTGTGCAATGCTTATTCGTGAATCTTCGATCACAAATATTCGTTGAATATATATGGAGGGTCGTTCTCCACACTTTTATATATATATATATACTGATTCACTTCTATCTGGCTGACAGAATCCCCTCGTATTCTCTTTCTCTCTCTCCATTTCTTTGTTCTACACTCATTCAATTCGCTATCTTTTCCCCCTGCCATTCTCTCGCTCCTGTTCCTCATTGTTATCAAAGCCAGGCTCTGCCAGGCTGCAAACCAGTTAACCAGTCAGCGTTTCAGCAGTCGGACGCACGAGCCCCGACTGCGCCAGCGCCTGGTACCCGGCAGAGCCCGTTCAAACTTGCATTCGATATAAACGAACGACGTCCGGTCGGAATTTATATGAACGTACGTCTCTCCCGCGTTCGTAGATTTATAGAATGGAATTGAATGAAATCGCTGGGCGGGCAGAGAGTAACTCCTTAAAAACTTTAGCAATCTAGCAGATAGGATACGGAAGTAGGGGATGACATCGTTAAGGGAAATAAACGCGAGCAAAGTCAGCGCTCAATGAATCTTTGAAGACCTTACGGTCGCGCGACGAGAAAGATCATCCCTTTATTACCCGGAAGCCAAGTGTCCACAGTTACGTACCTCGTTACGGCGCATAGCCGAAAAACCCGTGACGCGGGGTAGAATGAAGATAACGTGTAAAAACGCACTTTTTCAAAACTTCCCGCCTTCCCGGCCATACAGATCCACTTCTTTCTCCCGGAGAAACTGTAATCCTCCGAGAATGGATCACCCGAGTATATTGCTAAAGTGGATCAGTCTGGTATATATATTAGACGAATGGATCACTCGAGTTCCTTGGGCTCTCTCGCATTTTTGCAATTTGTACGCCAAAAGGTACTTCCGCCCAATGTCCCCGGATACGTGGCTCGGTATTGTCCCAGTGGCACTTTGCCACCGCAATACAGAGTCTGGTGCCTCGTGTCTAAATTAAATGTGTTCCGATGACTTCAAAGACCAAATATTTTCATTTGATCCGACTTTTCATAAGGGACCAATAAAAAGGCTGCGAAGTGCCTGATGCTCGAGGATTTTCATGGAAAAAAAAAAAAAAAAAAAGAAAACAGGACGGTGATCGGATGAGGTTGTCGCTATCTGAGATAGGTTGGCCTTAACGTATGTTGCGTGAAATACGTATACTGGGGATGACTCGAGGAAAAAAAAAAGTCCTTATAAGGATAATCGAATGGGTTTTACCCAAAATGAGGGACCAGCGCAAAACATCCGGGGTAATCGTGTCTCTCTCTCTTGTTTGCACGGCGCTCTATCCGTGAAATTAGTGTTACCACGTTGAAGAAAGCCTATCTTGAAGTTACGTATATATATACGTATATATATATAATGTATATATATACACTACATAGTTCCTACAGGAAGCCGAACAGGGGACTGGATCCTGGCGAACGTCGTTTGAGTCTTCGCGGCTTAGGATTTCCCATCTCGAGAGGCTCTGGTACCTACGACCAGGACATTACCATTATCGATCGGAAATCGTCTGTTAACCAGGAAACAGGAAGAAAAGTACCTTAGCTGGTAGCCCTACCTGCTATACCTTTTGCGTACTATCTATCCCGTCACGAAGCCGTCTGGGACGAATTCCGAAATGAATTCACGTGAGGGTAGAATAAATTTGACTACCAGGTTACACGAGTGACGTCTACGCCACGTATGCCAACCTTTATATTCCATTGTAGGATACGGTCTCTTCCAGCCATTTTGTCCATCTCCAGTCACATTTCCTTTTACCCTGATTACCATAGCAAAGAGCCGCGATATTCACTTTTTTATAGCGACTGTATACATGGTTTGCGGTATACACAGAAAGATACACAATGCGGTAAAATCCAAAATCGTTATGCAAGAACAGAAGTAACGGAGGTTGCGATAACGTTACTGTATACCGAGAACGTGATTACGTTTCACGAATAAAAAGAAACGTCAGTAGCATTATGTATGTCTGTATATATATATATATAATATATATACACAGAATAGGGGATAACGTAGCCTATTCAAAATACCACGTGCGTTAGCTAATAGCGAGAAATTGGTGAAACTGAGTTCCAGTACCATATTGGGAATACGAATTACATTAACGCAAAGCATATAGTTGGTATTATCGATAGTCACGATTAAATAGATTACGTAACGTTACCAAATCTCATATTGGACTGGTTAGTTCGTTGTTCGTAGGTGCATCCATGGTAATTGATAGCATAGTCAAAATATGAATTTTAAGAGTGCACGTTGATTAGGGGGTTGTTAACGTTACGAACCTTACTTCTGAAGTCAAATGGCTACGTGCACCGTACGGATATCAAATCTTTTGTACCCTTTTCTTTTTTTTCCACTTGTCATTTTTCAACAGTCCACAACCCTCTGAACGGATAGAGATTACACAGGAGATTCAAAGCGTTTCTCGATCTCCGGTTGTGCGGTAGAGGCGCTGCAGTCGCTTCCGTTTCCATAGGACTCAGCTATTTACGGAATTCTAGTATTCAGCGTAGTAGAAGCAGCATCGATAGGAAACGGCTAGCCAACTGCGTCGAGTCCTAGAAATCTTTAGATTGGCATTCCGCTAGGTGGAAAGTTTATTTTTAAATATTATTTTACGTGAATTTTTCACCGCCTGGTGCTTACCTGCTAGCTTTTATTTTCTGGACTCTTTTTATCCTGAGACCGAAAGGGAGCATCGACGCCGATGGAGACTGAAGAATGATTTTCCTGGTTAGCGCTGGATTTCACGAGGTCAGAGATGCGAATCTATATAGGGAAGAGCGAGTTTTCCTTTGTGAAAAATTGCAGCTTGACGCTCAATGACCTTTTAGAATCGAATTGAACCCTCGCTTTATCAGCTGCCAAGAGATATCGTAGGAACAGAAGGCGGTACGGGATTTGACGTTTTCTGCTTCTTCTTCTTCTTTCACTTCTTTCCGCTATCGCCAAGATAGGAGACCCACCGAGAGACCACTTTCTATAGGTTGTTCCGTGTATACGTATAGACACGTTGTTTCGCCTAATCTCAAGATAGTCCTGGTACCTCCGAGCAGATCCGCGTTTCACATTGCAATACCGATTATTTCCCTAGGATATACAGCTGGCAGCCCGAAAACTTTTTCGAAAGTTACTCGAACAAGGTACCGAGTGATTCCATTCATTTTCCGACCTATAGAAAGGAGCTCCTTGATGTCCTGGACTTTCGGGACGGTCGGGTCCCTTTCACGTGTACCAAAGTGACTCGTATTATGGGCACCTGCGATTGTTAGAAAAAGGTCGGAAACCCGATCCTAAATGTCGATAAGGTAGACACCTTGCCACTGGGATTTCGAGTCTGCCTTTTTCCTTTTCTTTTTTTCTCCCGCACTCGGCATACTTCGCCATACGGAGCAGGTCCCAGGGGTTTCCGATCACGGTCTCGCATGTCCACATATGCTTATAAGCTCATACGTTCGGCGTCTCGCGTGCTTTAGCATACGTCGAATAACCTCAACAGATTCGCTCGTGTAAATATTCGACTGAATGCGTCTCGAACCTTGAATTTTCACGACTCTCCATACGTTACGTATCGATTCCGTCATCTTGACGTTTCATCTATCCGCTCGCGCGTGCTTGGAAAACATGAAGAAAAAAAATTTCAATTACCAACCCACCATCAAAGCTGTCGGACCCGCTCTTCCAGACGCTATCGGCTATCGTTATCGCAAATCTTCGCCATACTTGACCAACTGCCTATGATTTCGTTACATCATTACCGATCCCTTTGGATCTAATTTACAGGCATGACTTGCCTTTATTCGCATGAGAAGTGACTCGCGAAAATCCTTAATCGCGTCCGCTCGAGCGTCGCCCCGAACCCGCAGACAATAAGCTGGCGCCTACGTAAGAGTTTACCACGTGATACCGACTGCCAACCAAAGAACAATGAACACGTGGTGTTGGGCGAAAGGGAAGTAACCCTCTTAGCATGAGAAAATACAAGGAACAACAGATTTCAGTGCGGGTATATATGTACCTAGCACCCCGTGAGAAAGCCCTGGTCAAATTTATGAAATGGGTAGGAACCACAGGAACGAGGTTTATGATAGCGAGAAGTATCTTTTATATCCTCGGCTGACCCTTTCACTGCGTGGGGCAGGCGGGGGGCAAGCAAGGGCCGCCGGTTGACGCTCGCTATTCGGCCAGTCTACAGCACGAGATTAACGCCTGTGTTTTTTCGAGCGTGGGGAATCACGATACGTGCCTACTCTCCCTGCTCGTGTCCAACCTCGTGTTTGAGGTTAGGTTACCGGTTATGCCGTGAACGGCGTTACGAGTTTATATAACGGAAAACATTTCGCTCCAGCTTAAACAGATTTTACGCCACTCGAATTAGTAAGTCGCGTGAATACTTTTCATTGTGCTTGGCTACCCACGCCGCACCCGCCACCCCCGACCGGCTCGCCAGTTCGTCCCTCTTTCTTCAATTACAACGAGGAGTTTTCGCATTTCCCGTGAATACTAACGATAACTACGAACCTCGTTACCAAGGGGGACGCTGAACACCCCTGGCGAGATTACAGGAGCGGGCAAGCAAGGTGCTTCGCCTAGCTGCATGGCTGTGCTGTATATTGTACAGCAACGATTTTGACGACTTTGCGAATCTTAGAGAAATATGTTCCTACGCCTGTGTAATCCAAACCCGCAAATCCTCGACGCTTTTGACTGACAATTTTCTTTCAGACGCCGAAAGGATGATTCGCGACTGTCTGGTTTTACTGTGCTGGCTGTGCACGGTGAACGGTAAAATAGGTGAGTCTTTGAAATTTATCGCGATACACGTAGATATTGAGGATCTGGAAAATAATTTTATTCGGCCACGTGCTAGTTCGACCGACGATGTCTGGAATCACGGCGTAATATCTTTTGAGCGTAAATAGTTTCTCTTCCGTCGTGTTTTTCAATTCAACCATATCATTCGTTTCGATCGTTTCGGATATCAGTTTCATTTTTTTTTCCTACTTTTAATAATTTTTTTTTTTGTTTTCCGCTATCCGTAATCCGAGATAATAACGTTACAAGCGCACCATGAAAATCGGGGGAGTACTTGTAGAATATCGCGGAAAATTATTCCGGTAATGGGCCGCTACTCAAAATGTAAATACGAGCTCAACGTAAAACAGCCGGTTATCACAGTCCCGGGCGATATTTCACGTGAAATGGCAATGTACCGGATAATTTTTACTCCGGAACCACCGTACTCCAATCCCTGGACGCCGGGTACGATCATCTAGAAATCATGAATTGGAATTACCGGACGGAAGTCTGGATCGAATTTTACGTGTAGCCCGAGGAGATATCATCAATAAATGTATTACGTATTCGTACGTTAGTTTCCCTATAGCTCTATGGGTGATTCGATATTGGTGCTAAAAGAAACTTCGAGATCTTCTCATACGGTGATCCAATGAAGAAATTTAATTAGGACAGGTCGTTGAGTTCTAAGATTATTTCGTTAGACCCGACAAAGCGAAGCACATATGCTCGCTGACGTTTCGTACGTGTTATTATTACACGATAAAAAAAATTTTATTATAGAAAATTTTCATTCCCTTCAGTGTCCGCTCGTCTTCGCGCGTCACGTTGATAAATGAATAACGTAAATACTCGTGCATTGCGGATGACATGGAGGTATTTGGGGAAAGAGTTGAAAAAAATGATCCCGACGTCTAAACGAAATTTGAGCTACGGTATCGTAAAATGGAGCGGAGTACTTCAAAAATTGTTTCGACGGAAAGCCCCGCACGTCGTATGCACTTTCTTGGGCGAATAGAGAGGCAATTTCTTCCGGTAAATAGACACTCGACGGAAGTTCGTTCCGACGAAATAATATCATCTCGATAAAAACGCGAGATGAAAATTCGCGTATAGCCGATACGGAGGAAGGTCCGCCATCTTGAATAATTTTAACCTCCAAATCCGACACTCGATCGGCAGCCCAAAAAGTCTCGCGACAATTTTTCGACCAAACGTCAGCGAGTCGCTGTGCCTTCCAAACGCGTGACAAATTCGGATCGCGTATTAGCCGAACGTCCGGGGGCCGCGATTTCCGGTTAAGTGATTGTTGAAAAAGAATAAGAGGAAAAAACATATGACAACCCCGTGTTTCGTTGCAGGTTACTTCTGGCACATTACCGACATCCACTACGACCCGAGATATTCAACTCATGGAAACACAGGAAGCAGTAAGTTTTCATCGCACTTGGTCCGCTTCATTACACACAGCCTTCCCTTTTGTCCATTTTCTTTACTAATCCGAACTTCCACTTCGGCTTTATTTGCTGTTTAAGTAGCGACGCGTTTCTCTGGCACCCGGAGCTTACCCACTTGAATATGGTCTCGAAACGCCAGAGACCCTGGTCCTTTGTGCTCCTAGGCCAGAGTCTCATCTCCGTATCTTACCGTCATCTTGCCTTTCTTGATTTCTTCAAATAAGTAAAAAAAAAAAGAGAAAAGAAAAGAAAATGGAAAATGTCAGCAAACAGACTTCCACCAGCGAGCAAGTATTTTTTAAGTCATCGGCGTCGCCTGAAACTCGCGCGAAAGTTCAGTTTCTCAAAGTATCATAACTTTAAAAAAACGTGAAGCTGGCTTTGCGAGATGTAAAATAAAAGACTAAGAACCCTATATACGTATATACATGTCGTACCTGGATGCTCGTTTTTCCCCCCATGAAGAGCCACCAGACGCATCTACCTTACCGACCGAGTTTATCGTTGAGCGATGGAGCAATTCCAGATAATCGCTGTCACTGCATTAACAGGCCCGCCAGAGGGGAATAACGTTTTTAATATTGCATTATCTTCTGCAAATTTATAGATATAATAATTACTCGGGCGATATTTTATCGCGACCAGTCGAGGACAATGAGATTTATGCAGGCCCGACGAGATACCGTGACTATTTTTCATTCCCGAAGAATTGCTCCATTACGAACGCGCCAGGCCGAACGTTAAAACGCAAAGTGATCCTGGCAGAGCGTAAACGACTAAACTCGCTAAATATTCCAACCGCGCCCGAGACACGGATTACTTTTTCTAAGTGAAAAATATATATATATATATATTCTTTACGGGCTTCACTCCTTAAATCCCACTAACCTTCGTTTTCTTTGCAGTGTGCTGGAACACGAGGAGCAATATAGACAGTGGACGTATTCGATCTGACCAAAGGCCTCCTGGCATGTTCGGGGAATATAACTGTCATTCGCCATGGGCACTTATCGAATCAGCAGCACAAGCTATGAGGGCAAAACACGGCGAAGGAATTGAATTCGTCTTGTGGACCGGGTAAGGCTCTAAGGAGATCAGACACGACTTATTTATATACTTTTATTTTTTCTTTCTCAAAAAATAAAATCACTCGACAAGACCGTGGCCATTTCGCAGATTGAGTATCTTTCACGGGGTGTATTTGTTTTTGCCTCTCGCAGAATCTTCAAGTAATACAGTCGACCCGGTACATAACTTGCAGGGCGCTGAAGTTACTTCGAAAATATTCAAGTGGCTGCAATTCACGTGGCATTTAATTTCCTAAGGAGCCGCGCCGTTCGTTCGCGAGGGGGGCTCCCCAGCCCAGGTTGGCTCATTTGCAAGTTATAAAGGGTGGAATCCACTTTTTCTGTTGTTGATGTTCCAGGGATGCTTTATCTCACACGGCAGGAATGAGCGAGGAATTACGTATTCAAAGCTTGAAAAATCTTACCGACCTCCTCTCTCACACGTTCACCGGACAATTCATATTTCCCGCTCTGGGACACGAAGACACGGGCGTCAACTTCACGCAGATTGCGCATCTCTGGCGCCACTGGCTGCCGAACGAAGCTCTTGTCACTTTCAAGAAAAGTTTGTACCGCTAGTTATTTATCATGTACAAAGTTCATTAATCGCGTCTGTTACAAATTGGTAATTATCTACCTACGTACGGTTAACCCGTATTTGGTGCATGCATGAAACTTTAATTTGAACCCTGGTAACGGTATATATTCCCGACAAGTGACTGACCGTCGAGTGGATGAGCCGTTGCCAACTTTATGAATATTTGTTTTCGCACGTACTGCCACAGCCTCCGTGTAGCAAGTTCGCATGGAGTATGTATATGAAGATTTATACAGGATTTGTAGAACGTCGTGTGGATTGTTAATTGAAAGAAAAAAAAAAGTGTCAGAAATCCGTTGGTTATCTTGATACGTACATCGAGCGAACGAGCGGTCATAGGAGTTCAATTTAAAAAAAAATCATAGTAAACGGATTGATTGTTTTTTTTTTTTTTTTTTTTCGTTATGCCAAAAAGACTACTTTTAATTCGCTCTCATCCGCTCGCAGGACTCACGTAATTAGCGAATGAAAAAGAATAATGAAGCGATTTAAGTAACAATGGCGGATTCTGCCGTAGTGCCTCGTAATTACCTAGGCAATTATACGAAAAAATAGAGCTTATATTTCTTGTCAACTTTTATATCACTTCGAGTGAAAAGAACAAGCGCGCAATGTACATCGGTTTTGTATTGTTTCGTCCCCTTTGTTCCCTTTATTCAGTACCTTTGTAAATCCACAATACACGTAGCACAGTGTACTCGATGCAGACAAATTGCCAATTTCTCCGATCGCCAAATTGTTTCGTTTTCAATAAAAGGCTGTTTACTTGAGAGATAAAAAATATATATATATATATAAAAAATACCAAAGTTACGGCTTCTTTTATTTTTTTTTTTTGGAGAATAATAAAAAACAACGTAACGTTAGGAGTGTAATGAAGGCATATCGGCGTTTGCTTTTTAAACTGCTACCAGGTACATTGATAAACCGATCAATCAAATGACAGCTTGATAAAAAGATAAAACACGTGTCCCTGCGAAATTTTAAAATTGATCGCGAATTGAAAAACAAAAAAAAACAGAACGATACGCCAGCCGTGAATGATAATTAAATTTGCTCCTCCCGCTACACTTACAGTGGCTGAAGAATATTCTCCCTGTTTCTTCTCCCTCTTTGCCCCCCTTTTTTTTTGGTTCCCCTGCAAAAAATGTCAACGAGCATTTTCAGCACTTTCGTCCCTAGAATAGCTTCGATAATCGATGCTGACGTCATGAGAAGTCATTCGAGATCCGTCACAATGAATCGCCACATGGATATCAACCTATCGACCATGTATTACTTCCAACTGTCAATGCAGATATTGTTTCCTTTATAGGGGATAAATCCTAAAGCTCGGTGCACAGCGGACGATAAAAGCAGGAAATTATCATGAAAAAAAAAAAAATGTCAATCACACAATAAAGTTACAATAAATTTAAATATTTTCAAAATCTTAATACTCTCAATAAAAATACTCTTAATACTCTCTCTAAGCATTCTCATATAAAATTTTGATATCGTAATAAAAAAAATAAATAAATAAAAAACCCATATCGCAATCACCTCTTTTTACTCAGAGATTAGGGTTGTCCATTGATATACATATACGTATAACTTTATAACTAAAACTCTTTGTCGATCAAGTACTTGAGGAATATACAATTCTTTATAAGCTTTTATTGTACATATTATTAAACCATGGCCTCGTCCCAGCTTCCTGGAGCTTTTCAATATTCCACTCTTGAGAATAACAATATAATAATGCTTCAAGGAAAATATATATATATTATATATAATTCTTGGATAATACAAGTGGCTGTACAGGGGAGAGTACGTCACTTTTTTTTTACAAAAAATTAGCATCAATGATTTACAAGCGTTTACAAGAAATCCGATCGAGCGAAAATTGAAGATCGTTAGTTGAAAAATGAAATTTCGTTAAAGGAGAGTTAAAACGGAAAAAGTGCTAAAGATAACACTTGAGCGGGATTAAAATAATGAAGTGCCATAAACCTCATAGCTCTACATGTTTACCACTGTACTTCCAGAGTGCGTGCTCAAGTCTTAGTTCTCCATTACGTAATATGCCTTGTGTATAATTAAACGGCATGACTAACTATTCGAAAACCAAATCCCAAGGAACGGAACACGCAAGTTCCGTAAATACGTCTGCCCTTCGACAAGTAGTATATTCTCGAAAGGACGAAACTCGAATTCTTCAAATTCATCGATTCGTTCAAGATCGACAAAAGTATCGACCAATCGAAAGTGAAATCGTCAATATAAAATTCGTTTAATCCACGCAAATCGTCTGTAAAATTACGTAATTTCAGTTTAAAACGTTCACGTGTAAAATCATTAAGCCCGAGCTGCAATACCTCGAATGACTGCTTCGTTAAGCTGATTAAATACATCGACACGAATGGCTGTATTGGAAAGTGAAAAGAAAAAAAAAAAAAGGTTTTTTTTTTCAACCCACAGCTTTGACACTAATCTTGCTCAAATCTTTCCTGTATTGTGTGTACCAACCTTAATTAATCGTAACACGCACCTTAGAAGGAATAAGAGGGTTGCGTGTTGAAAGTGCTTAAATTTTTTTTTGTTAACGTTCAAATTCCTAGCATGTCCGATTATTATAAAGAATCGTATACCGGGTAGTCTCGATGGATCATCATCCGTATGCATGCATCGTTATAAATCACTGGAAAAAAAGAAATTTCAAAAATAATAATTTTTTCAAATCTGTCAACAGCTGGATTTTACACGATCGAGCAACGCTCCGAAAATTATCACATAATATTTCTAAATACGAATCTTTGGCTGAGCACTTCGTCCATAATTGATAATCGCGTCCCTCAACGTAACGGTGGCCAAGTGATCGATCATTCGGCCGATCCGAGTGGGCAATGGACGTGGCTGGAGAATAATCTGAGGAAAGCACGCATCAAAGCGGAAACCGTAAGTAAATGTCAATCTCTCTATTATTTCGCGATGCTAACTCAGCTACGTAATAACCTTCAGCATACACAATGAAACGAACGATCCAATAAGTAACAAAGTGCTGTATAAAGTGAACGTTGACGTTCTTCGAGAAATACGCGGGGCACCGATCGCTCCCATCACGGAGTATTACGTTCTGCCTGTAGTACCTATAGGCGGGACGCGAATGGACCTCGGCAATAAATCTTACATAATAGCAGCGAGTGGAGCATAAAGTTGCGCTTACATTGTATGAAGTTTTAGTGCGATTTTCACGATCCTAAATACCTACACGGTGTACGGAGATTATTGGATGTTATTTTAATGGTAAATATACGGCCGCTACTGCGAATAATTAATTTCCCAATAATTTTGACGCAATTGGCTTGGGAATACGATTAACTTATTGGGTGTAGCCAATCACTATGTGAAATGCCAATAAGACTTTCGTTTGGACTTTCGAAGCTTCGTTGCCAATGCGAATATCGAGCTGGTTTGAAATGTTTTGGAAAAATGAAAACAGGGTAACAATTTCAGAGAATTATTTTTTTTTTCTTAAATTTTTTTTTTTTTTAATATCACGACGGTTCTACAGCACGTATGGTCTTGACGTTAATTCATAAAAGTCTTATCGTGCGAACATACGTATTTGCCTTGATACGGCTATAAACATTTGAGACAAGTGTATCCGCTCGAAAAGCAAGACCCCATTCACTTCCGGTCGGAATGTTTTTCATCGCGCATAAAATCAACCCTTTGCATTAACACTTTGCGGAAAAGTTAAAGCCTATGTTAAATGGGGAGATACGTATTCTCCACGCTCGATAGATTTCGTCAAAGGGCTCAAGACTTTGCGCCTGGTAAAATCGTCCCTTGTACGATTCACGTTTCACCGGGGGGATGAAGCTTGTCGATCGATCGGAGACTGGGATTGGTATAACATACCAAGGAGCTTAGGGTACTTCGACTGTAGTTTCCTCTCGTTTTAGTCGCCTATGAAGTTTTCAGGGACAACGTTACACGCTTCCTGTTTTAATGCCATTATTACGTAGTGCAAATCACATTTGACACGTTGCATGTACAGATATGCAAACGAGGATGTAATTTTATTGAATAATCCTTCGCGTCGATATTCGCCAAATCGAAATTTGAGAAGGTCGCTTTTTTGACATTGATGGAATTAACGGTAGAGACGCGCGCTTTGTATATGTCGGGCAGATTAAAATGTTTGTCAAATTGAATTCGAAGCTGAACGAATATTGGTGAAAAACGTGTTACCGAAAAATGTTTCAAACTTTATTGTCGATTTTCGCGTGTTAAAGCCTTTATCCAATTTTGGGGCTAATTTATACCTCGCCCCCAAGACGGGATATCAGTTTTCGTTAAGCCACACTCACATTAAGGGATCACGATCCTAATTTCCAGTGGTCCAATGTGGCTACGATACATTGAATAATGCAACAACCAATATACCCTCGGATTCTGGGACCTGTTGGTTTGGCCCGTGTATCGTTTCGCCGATAATAGCAGTCCCATTGAGGTAAATATCGACGTCAATAATTCCTGGCCCGACGGTACTTTGCCCTGTAACGAATAGGCAGACGATAGAAATATTTCAAGCAATTTTGTCGTGCAACGCATGAACATTATTATGATGGTTATGCATGAGTGACAGAGGAAGATAAATCTACCTGGAGACTGGCCAGTAATATTTTTGAATTGATATTCTGTATAAGAACAAGGATATTTGAGGAAAATGAAGAAAGGATTAAATTCGAATTATCCTTCGATCAATGAGGTATTACCTAGTGTGAAATAAAATCAGATAGACTTAAGATTGGTCCAGATTGAAAAACTGCTGCTGGCTCTTTGCTCCCTGTTGGGATTGAGAAGCATTGAGGATACGTGTCACGTTTTATCCTATGTTTGTTCGAACCTTAATTCTTGAGATTACACGGAGATTGAATAAGGTCAATTTTTATTTGTTTTTTCTCAAGCTGTAACGATTTATAATGTAAATTGTAACGATACGCATTTCCGATGCTTAATTGTTCCTAAGTAATGATTGACGTCGAAGAAAAAGGATCGAGACAAAAAAAAAGGAAAAAACGTCAAAGTTACGCGAAACTCAATAAATTCTTGCGTAATTAAACATAAATCGTATCTCAATGATATTTATTGAATGTCCATTTTTATTGAGTTATTCCGAAGGAATACGAAAGTATGCATTCTATTCCTGTTCCAATAAATATTATTGGAATCGATGCAAGCTTTGAATTAAACGTGGAAAGTCATTCTTTTTGATGAATAACACTGTGGTAAATTTCATATTTCATTAGGGGTCTCTGGAGAGACACTCTCAGTGAATAATACACCGTAATTTAGTGACAGAACACGAGTAACATGGACAGCTGAAGTAAAACGGGGATTAGGATTAAGCGAGTTTCGCGAAAACCGGATACAGCCTCCAGGAACAATGTTAACAAATAGCCTGAGAGCAACAGGAACTACGTCCATACGTCGTAGAAGATCAGCAATATATCACGTACTTAGTAACTTCTTAAGCTCAATAATTAAGGATGGTAGTAAGGTTGTCTGGAAGATTCATTATAGACGGATTTTCATGGACCTACTTAAAGCGCACATCTTAAACCAGTAAACCAATAAACTGGAACTTACCCAATCGATTACTATCGAAGTAGTTATCGATTTATCCAAGTCCGCGGCTGCACTCCGAAGTCGAATCAGTGTACGCCACATAAACCATGTCTTCGATCCCGAATGTAACATAGCACTGAGAAAGCTAGAAACATGTCAATCTAATCTACCGTAACCGTCCGGTGCGAGACAGCGAGTGAGAAACTTTCCCGGTCGGGGCATTCGTTAAATTATGGAAGGGACTCCCTGATTCAGGTGTAGAATTAGTAAACCACAAAACCAAACTTTGTAGATTGAGTTACGTCGGATCAATCGCTTTCACGTTATCTCCAGACCCAAAGCGTATCCACTCCGCTCAAAGGCAATTCCATAGTATTAATTCGTCTATGCTTGTGTACGCGCATGCGCGGACAGCTGACTGGGGCGCCGGTGGCGCTCTCTACCGGGGACACGATGAAACACGTATCGCATCGGTAGTCAATCTTGACTACAGGTGTGTGCAAATTGGTTTTATGATCAACGGGAAACTATAAACCTTTAGTACTGCGTTGATTGCACCAGGAACCTTTCTGAAGGTATCAAGATAGAGATATTTTCGGAAATAGCTATACCGGAAACTAGTCGTAGCGGTAAAAAGTCCACAAGAAAAAAAAAATACAAAACGTAACGTCATTGGTATGCAAACTCTCACGTTCCTTGCAGCATTCTGCTTGAATCTAGCGAAAGTTATCGCTTTCGACATTATCGTACGAGGCAGGAAGTACATAAAGGCAGCGTTCGTGGAAAAAAACTATGTAAATCCGAAGAATTCCGAGGGTCACGGAGGGTCGGTTAATTCCAGTACGATCTTCATGGTGGCTTAACGATTGACCATTGACATTTTAGGGCTGCTCTAGATAACGCGTGTACTTTCGAACAGCTAAATAATATACACGTACACATACATATCCGTTTAAATATTACAGTATCTTCAGGCAGGTCAACGTAATCGATAATAAATTACAAAAAAAAAGACCTCGATATTCGTTTCGCTTATTTCGATACCAAGCAGAAATTCATAAGTCATAACACGACGGCCATCGATCTTCGTTAATTCACCCTCTTACGTCGCTCCTCGAACAGGAGTGGGAAAAAGTTAATAGGGTACCTAGTGGATCAATCGTGAAATAAAAAAAGGGGGTAGCGAACGTCTACCGGGCGAAATAATTTCCGTATCTGTACATACAACATACTACACGCAGTTAGGTGAATTCTGTTTATCCTACACTTAATTAATTATCTAACTGAGTATCCGAGTCTCGCGAATGCACCCAGTAAACTCATAACCTGCTGCTATCAGATCCCTTACGTTATCGCGGAATTTCCAAACACGTTCTCGCAGAAAGGACTTACGCTGCTCTCTATACATATGGCGCTCTGTGAGCTACATACTTCGGTACGTAATACGATATATACATATATAGACATATACAAAGTGCGCGCCACATGGAGAGCACATATGTACGTATGGGATACGAGGAAGATGACCACCTTGATTTACTCATAAGGTAAACGATGCCTCGTGGAATTTTGCCAATATAACTTATAGGGATTTCCCAGTAAACGTTCTAGCGTGGATTAAATTATTTTTACCCGATATTCAATATTCCACATGACGTAACGGAAGATCGATCATGTTACAATTTTCTATTATCGAGCTTGAACCGTTTTATTTCGTATACAGGGGGGAGGGTCATTATCATTTTCCCACCACAGTACAATGCTATCCGAATAAATCTTACAGAACTTGATTAATTAATTTCCGCGAATAATTTAAGAGACTCCCAGTGCGATAAATCTTTAATGCAATTAAGCAACGAGATAGTAAGTAGCATGGAAGTCGATTTGATTGATACAATTTTATTTATATCACTTCGATTTTTTTATCGACTTCGACATATCACACATCGATCCAATGATTACGTATCTGTAAGGTACAGAGGTTCACATACGATGATTAGAGACACGCATGGCTATGAGATAACAAAGATTACACGTACACCCTGTCAAAGATATATTAACGGTTTGTATATTAATGTGGCTGTTATAATTTCTTTTTTGGATTTTCATTTTTTTTTTAATTTCAATTATTTTCTCCAATCAGGTATACATCGTGGGTCACACGCCGCCGGGCGTTTACGAACGCGAAGGCGGAGCCAGTGCTTTGCACGAGAAGCACAATAAAAGATATCTCAGACTCGTTCGCCAATATTCCGACATTATTCGTGGACAATTCTTCGGGCACTGGCATTCCGACACGTTTCGTGTAATCTACAGCGACACCGGTAGGACTTTTTCAATCTAACCATTATAATCGTTATAGGTATTTCATCGGGACTTTATTCTCTCTCGTTATTTGCATTCCATCAATGGCCGATAGACAGAACGGAAAGTAGTAGAAATGGAGACAAGTTACATTCGTCTTAATGGAACTTTCAGCTCTGTTAAGTTCTTCCGTGCTATTCAGAAGAGCCAACAATAAATGAACTTTCCATGTAATTCGATATATATATGTACAGTGAATTTTTTAAGAAATTCACACGGACAAATGAATACTATCAAAATTATATATTGAAATTTTCAAATAGATTGAAACTCGAGTGAATTGATATGTTAAATTTTTAAACGACTTATTTTCTACGCGCTCATCAACAATAATTGAAACCAATGAAATTCAACGCGACAAGTTTTCTTTCTCGTGTCAAACGGTTCAACTGGGATATTCAAGAGTTCAAAATATATAGATATGCCTGATATTGATTATCCTACCAGGATCAGGTATCGTATAAGAAGGACAATTTTTGTATTTTACCATCGACAGAGTAGTATAGCGTAAAGAGACATCGCGCTGTAGTTTTGTATTTTATACCCAATGGACACTCGGATATCAAAGTAAAAATTGCATGGAGCAGAATTATAAGATAAATTTTAACGAAAGATTTCTCGAGTCGCGTGATATTAATGCCGATCGATAATAATAATAATTTATCCATTTAATTTATTCACAGGAGTTCCGGTTTCTTGGATGATGATGGCGCCCAGTTTAACACCCAGCAGTCCGGGCGGTCCAAATAATCCCGGGTTACGTCTGTACAAGTTCGAAACTAATACCGGACAGGTAATACGCTTCGTGCATCGTTAAATTATCAGAGGACTCACGAAAATAACAGCCATACGCATTTTTCAACATCGGCACGAAATACGTGCCGGAAAACGTTGAAAATTTCTGGGCGACCCGAGAGAATCGTAGCGGCTCCTTTTTTTTACGAGCATTTTTTACTTTTTATTTTTCGGGGCCAATCCAGACCCTGGGCCCAAAAGAAAAATGTTATAAACGTTTTAGTCATAAAAGGCGACCGAACGTGACTGGCTTCTCTAGTGACAGTTATTTGTAAAAAGAAAGGAATTCAGTGCTACCTCACGTTTTCAGCAACATGGTGTTATGGAGAGCCAGAATATATATATATATATATGCTTTTTGGATATAATAGAATTTTTCGTGAAAGCGAACCCTTGATATATCGTTTACAATACAAAACTATTATAACCCCAGTGTAAAAACGAAAAAGTCTCGAATTAAGTTCATCCACGTATAAAAAGATCTACTCGTGGAAAATTGTGGTTTTTCTATTACACAATGAACTCGGGTCTCAGACCATAACGCCTTTACGTCGTACAATTATTTTTATGCGCAATTCTTACGAGCAATTCCGTCTCATCGATTTTTTCGCATCAACGCCCACGATTTCGAGCGACGCGGCTCCGACAAAGGAATTTTCTTTACTCGCATCGAAGATCAAAATTTTCTAACGTTTCACCACTAAACGTCATTCCGCTCGTAGATCATTTCTCGAGTTTGAAATTCGTAAATACGACAACGTAAGATTACACTTGTTGGCCATTTATTTTTATTTTTTCTATACAGCTACAAGAATTCTTACGTTTTGCTAGACTTTTAATATACGGCATTGTGATGATATTCGTAGTATGTATAACTCTGCAATATATCTTCCTTAGCATTCCTACGTACGTAGCTGTAGCTTTGCGGAGCTAACGCTCTTTCCAAAATTCCTACATCCTTCGAGCATCTGACACTCTTGCATGATATCACATATGTCAACCGTAATAAGAAATGCTGTCAGATGCTATTAAAGCCGTATATACATATATACAAATTCATTGCACTTTGAAAAATTCAATTCGCATCGGTAACACCCCGTGTCTAAATATACAGAAATTTGACGTGGAAGCGAGACAAGCGGCAACCGAATGAACTGTGAACCGACAAGCATATATATATATATATATATATTATCTTTGAATTTTTCGAATCAGGTAAAAAAAAAACGAGAGATAAAAGTCGGATTTCTGGAACGTTCAAAGAATTCAATTCAAATCGTATATCCATCGTGATACATCCCGATATCACGCGTTTCGTTTCATCCGTCAGGTTCTAGATTACAAGCAATTCTATTTGAATCTACCGGACGCCAATTCCGCCGGCAAAGCAAATTGGATTACCGAATACTCGATGCTGGCGCATTACGACCTAAAGGAGATAACTGCCCTCAGTCTTCATGATCTCGCAGACAGATTCACGCAATCGTCCGACAGTGCGTTCGTTAGGTGAGTCAAAGTAACGATAATTAATTGCATCGTTAACAACAATCTCCAAATTTCTTGTTTACCATATAATTAGTTGACATATATATACTTGCACTCGGGTAATCGTTTACCCAATAAACTCCACGATTAAGCAGATATCCTCGAGTGACCTTTCATTAATTTCATCCTCGACCACGTGACTCTCCGTGGAAAAAAAAAAAAAATTTCCTTTAACAAGCGTCCCGCCCTTTAAACTCCTTTCCACGTGGGTCAAATTAGGCCGACTTAATACGTGCGGTTAAATTATTCGAAACGAATATCAAAGCATACGTTTCCATAGAAATTCAAGCTTTTGATCCACCCTCATAATTTCTTTCAATTGCCAACCCTGTGAATATTTATATTATAATGGACGTAGATACGGGCAAAGTGTATTAACTGTAACATACATCTGCATAAAGTATACCCATACCTAAGGTGTCAAAAATATATAAAATTTCTACAAAAAGTTTCATTACGTCACTATTGCAAATATATCGACCCGAACCCTAAAGCCCCAAGACGAACGTGAGAGTCGTGCGTGAAATTGATTTGTAAATAAGATTTCCACGTGAACTCCATTAATACCAACCGCACAATGTGTTCCGGGAGTAACAGGCTAATAAGGATCTTCCAGAAATCCCTGAAAAGGTTCATTTCCCCAATTATCCCCTATTCGGTCGACAAGTTATTACACTGGCGTCGTGACGGGCCCCCTCAAGATCGTAGAATCAAGTGGCGCAGACGGAATAAAGTAGAGAGGTAGAGAGGCGCTAATTGGAGGCGAAAATTTCGCGAATTCGCAGATTAATCGCGGAACGAGATATGCCTAATTAGAAGATACCAAGAAGCCGGTAGACGGTATCGCGGTAATTGGTACTCGCGGATTACGTCACCCCTCCGAGATACATATGCCACGACTATACCCAACCCCATAACCAACCCCTTCGCACTCCGACAAACCTTGCTTCGGATGTATTGAAATTTTCATATCTTCGCCCTACCTCCCACCCGTACGGTAAACGTCGTTTCACAGCCTAACCCGAGTGTCTTTTGTACTGAATACTTTGTCCTGTTTCCCCCCAGATACTACGCAGCGAACACGGTCTCGCTGCCACGAGAAGTCGAGGAAATATGGGGCTGCGGCGGTGCGCTTAACGGAGCTTGTGCATTGCGCCACTACTGTGCAGTGACCCGTCTGAATCCTGACTCGTACAGGGATTGTCTCTCCTCTTACGCCGACGCCCTTGCATCGGTCGGATCGCGAAGAGTGAGCCCGCTGCACTACGTGCCCTACCTGTTGACCACGTGGCTGGCCTGTCGGTAGGGGAAAGCGCGCGCTCGAAACTAGCTAATATTATTATTTAACGTCGATCAGTTTTTTTTCTCTTTTTCTTTTTCAGTCAAGTTATAAAGGGAACATAACACACGTCACGTATAGACTGAGAGGATGGTAAAAAGTTTTATACGGAATCTTACGTACCGAAAGTGTTTCTGGTGTATCCGAGACCACTGTTATTAATTTTCACGTTGTTGTTGTTGTTCTTAATTTATTCTTTTATACTTCGGTCACGCATTACCTCTGTATATATTGTCCCTGGCAACGGCAGTAAAGATTATTATGATTATCCTACGTCGCGCATACGTATCGTCGATTACGAGCGTCACGATGATAATGATGATAATTGTATTTCCAATTTTTTTTCGAATCCTACGACTTTATTATTATATTACGTTTTTATTGTCGTTGTATCTCGTGCTATATAAATTATAAGGTCAAGATACGCGCTACGAACGTTAATTGTAAATCTTTCGACGAGATCGTCTAATGTATTAGCAATTATTAGTGATAACGAACGATGCGATTGCACGCATATTCATTTCAACGGTTCGCATCTGTCAAAATGGAACTGTTGGAGAAACAATTCTAGTTTTTTTTTTTTTGTCATTCATCTTCGCACCCCTTACGTGAACACGTGACGCGTACCACGTGACCATCCTGCAATAGGTACATGCCTGTGCTTCCTTAAAATACAGTGAGTCGGAATTAGATGAGATTTACGAGCGAACTGAAAGCTTGTCGATTACGTAATCAAGGAAGAATTGAGTTTTACGCTGCAGTGAGAAAAAAAAATTTGTTTTAATCTTACCGAAAAAAAAAAATATCAGTATCCATATCCACGATCCAGCCGCGCAGTCCGTTTCGTACCCGTGGGGGGACTTCTTTGCATTGTGGTACACAGAGAGTTGGCACCTCGATAACGAAAAACGATCGCGCGGCTCCATCGTGGAAGCTTTGATCGATGTCGATAAAATCATCATAAATTTCCTAGTCACTTTTGTCGTTCAGCCTTGTATTACGGATATCCTGTGTCTATTCGCGATCACGTGCGTAGGTACATAACCGTACGCGTGTCAGGCTGTGTCTGCGTAATCCTCAGTGAAATATGCGACGGAACGATGAAGCATGAATTTCACGAAGGACCGAAAGCCACAGGAGGGACAGAGACAGGGAGGAGAGAGTGAGAAGTCAATAGCAGCCGTTTAAAAAAAAAAATACAAAAACCAAAAAAAAAACATTATCCCAAAAAAAACAAGGATTAAAATAAAAAAAAGCGTGTCGTTGTCGTTAAGCTAATAATGTAATCTATCCTGTATATGTATGTACGATTAAGAGACCTTAGTTTCTTACGTCGCGTTAATTAAGCGTAAAGACGTCGTAATGCATAAGCGTGTCGTAGCAACGGCTGCGGGAAATCATTTGTACAGGCAATTCTCGAACGATCGTCGATTCGCCGTATCGTTCGGCCTAGTTGGCGCCGTTTAACGCCGATCGACTGTCATCGACTCCGTTAAATGGTCGGAATCGAATTAGTACTCACACGTTCCCACGCACGTACGTGCTATCATATCCCCACAGTCCACAGTCATTTACCTTGAGCACCGTGAACCCCTGACCCCGATCCCCGATCACGCTCATCGTCATGCAATCATTTCGCTGAATGACAGAAGAGACGCCCGTGCAACGCGACGCCAGGCGTCCGACGTGCATTACGTGATACTACTGTGGAAAAGCCGTGTTCTCGGGAACCGCCAACAGTCTTTGGGCCGTTTGACACGTGATCGCAATGCGATTTCTGTAAAGTCCTGATGGAATCGTCATCCGCTATCGATCGACACGGCTAATCTTGTGGCATTGAATTTTACATGAAAATTAATTATAAAGAATGAAAAAAAAAAACCTGAAATTATCTTCGGCCGCCAAAGCCAATCGAGCTCGATTAATTTTCGGATCCGATCGATTGATTAATCATGTTCGAAGAGTGGGCGATAAATTTCATTAAATTACTGTACAACGATATTGCCGATATGGGTATACCGATTTAAGTAATTTGAGGTATTTAATTAGGGCATAGCGAACGACGATTCTTGGGATGTCTTAGCTTATGAGGAATACAACAACAAAAAAGTCATTATATTCATACGAAATTTTCATTCGTGTTTATCGTAAATGCAATGTTTATTAATAAACGAATAATCGATTTGTAAGACGTTTCTTTTTTTATGTGTCTGCTGGTTTTACTTGATATCGTGTAACGTGTTCTTTTTTTTTACCTATAGCTTACACGTTACACGGTATATAAACCCCATCCCCGCATTTTCCACTTAATTGTTTGAAAGTTTCTACAGTCTGCAAGCCCTGCGAACAACTGGAAACTAACAGGTAGGTAATATCCCACCTTGCACCGCATGCAATTCTGCAAGACGTATTAACTTCGTTTAATCCTGCGAGTTATGTGTACACGTACAGATCGGCTGATGATATAGTTAAAATAAATATCGATTGCGTTATAAAATTATATTCCTAGGAGCGTTATACGTAACCGAATGAAATACGCGTAAAAAGACTGTGCTAGGGCGAGGCGATATTGAAAATACAAAAATTTCGAATTAGCCACGCTTACCTGAATTCGCAAATTAAATCGCGAAAGTTTCGAGGAACGAATTAATAAGCCGATCCGGATGGTTGGGTAAACACGAAGTGTATAAGATGCCATGGGTTTTGAAGTGAGGGAGCAGCGACAAAGGGTTGACGGTATATAGACATATGAAAATATTGAACCCGTTGAACCGTGGAGGGTTTGTTAATTAATTAAATTTTACGCTTAATTAGCCACGTATGTATACATATACGTATGATATTTACAGTGGGGTAAGCCCAAATGAGTATGTGTTTCGTTATACCTGGAAGTACGTATTTATATACAAATATGTATTACATACGTATATTGCCCGCCTAACCCCCAGCGTATGTCATATTTCTTAAGCACGGGTTCCGGGCAATGGTTAAAACGAATATAACCCGTTCATTAATATGAAGAGGGCATTTAACTGAAAATGCAAGAGTTTTGCCCTCGTGATGAGAGCGGGTCTCGGGGGTGTAAGTGAAAATATCATGGAGGTACAGGGGAATAAGGGAGGCCCGGGTCGACGTGTACGTGGATTATGGGAAATACGAAACACGATACTCGCAACGCGCTGGGTCTTTTACGAATAAATTTCTTGGTCTCTGCCCTTATGGCCATCATGGAAAAACAGAAGCTACCCATGTGCAAACAAGTCGCAATGTAAATTCTATGGCATCCGTGGACTCAGGATGTATAGTAATACGAAAGTATATACACGTATATTGAAGCAGATGAAAAAGGGGTTAAATAAATAAACTTCAAAACCAATATGAGATAACTAACGATAAGCGGGCAGATTTCCTCCGGTTGGATGAACAGCGACGATCATGGAATTGCCCGAAAGCAGCAGCCGTCGTTGAAAACGTCAAATCTACGAGAATTTAATTGCTATCGATCGATACGTCCAGACGGATCGTTTGCGAAATTCAATCGAGATCGATATCGATCGGACCTACCTAGGCATGTATACGAAAGGTATAATCGATTTCCACAATTCCTTTGCACGTTGGAAGACGCACGTGGTCATTTGACGTTTGACAGACGAACTGTCACGATGACGTTTCGAAGAGTCGACCGGCAATTCAATGCCAAGTTAAACGGTTAAGGGCGGAATTTCTATGTTGGCGACAAAATCAAGCGACGAAATCATTTATTCGCGTGACGTAAAATATTTTTTTTTAATGAATTTCAGACACTTCATTTTTTATATTTTTCGATTACGAATTGCTCGCGGAGATGAAGGCGAAAAGTGCGACGACCATGAATGCGACGGCCGACGATTTTAGCAGTTTTCGCGTGCGCGATACGTCAGACGATATATACTTTCGATATTACACTCGCGAGGCGTCGGGACGCCAGGCGTCCTGAAGCCGTATCTTTGAAATATACATGCGTACACAAAGGACGCGACTGGAATATTAAGAGAATGGAATCGTAAGCACTCGAATCAGTTTAAGAGGGTAAAGGTTCGAGTCCCGGCGGCGTCACCCTTACTTTAATCGCGATAATGGCGCGTCTGCATTTAATCTCTCGCGCGAAAGCTTATCCGAGCGAAGTTCGCCTTAAACCAGTGGTTTTCAAATGTTTCCCAGCGAAATTCCATCTTAAAGCCTCGTTACGTCGCAGCTACTTAAACACGGCCCATTCGAGTCGGACGATATATAACGGCATAGCCGTCTAGGAAGAATTACACGGTCTAATGGTTAAACGAGGAAGAGAGCTCTTTTCCGCCATCTTACGATATAAAAAGTTCTTCCTTAACGAGGAATTCTTATTTAGATTTTTATTTAACGAGATACCAGCGTGTGGAGGTTCGACTCTGACGGATTAAAGTCTTACCCTATATATACAGAGCCTGTATAGAATATATATATATACTTTAATTACGCAACGTAAATCGTAGCGGTTTCTGTTCATTCGTTTTGTACCAGGACCACCCGCGAGGCATTTTAATTTCGTGAATCAAAATGGCATGTTCTCAAATTCATTACGGGACAATGAACGCGGCGCGATCTCCCAAGATACAAACGTTAATCTCCATCTCCTTACACAAACCAAATGAATTCAAGGAGAAATCATTTGCATTCGAACAGAAGCAAAGTCTATTGTGATTTTCGTTATGCGATCGCAGATAAGACGTTTCGTTCTTATCCATGGATACAGGTCGTTTCAAAATGAAAACCCCCGTGCCCGACCATTCGTTTCGAGGGAAGCCAAAGAACCGGAAGAAGGGAAAAAAAAACAGAAAGAAAGAAGAGCCAGAAGAGAATCGACCTGGCAAACTCCTGGCGTTTACGACTTATCGTTTCTGCAGAAACTTTTCTTTCCCTGCCGTGACGTCCCGACCACTGGAAGCGCCATAACGAAACTTCCTGAAAATTTCAACACTTGGAACCGACTGGAGTCCAGAAGAAGCGCATTTCGCTCGAACGTAACCACGGGATGTCCTCGTTTACCGTGCTCGAGCAACCCGACGATTTCTCGACGTGTAAGCATTGCGAAGCGCAGAGAAACCGGCAAAAAGTAGAGAACAGACCGTACTGACTCTTGGGACAAGGTGTACCAGCTCCCTGTAATTCGATTCATGCATTATTCATTGGCCTTCACCCTTTAATAGCATGGAAATTTCGGGTTGCTTAACATTCCCGGTATTAAAGAAGAGATTAAATTTTCTACACACATAGCCCAAAGGGGGACGACAATGTCTTTATTTATTTATATCTTTATATAGGTAAATGGTTACTCGGTACAAAATCACTACACGAAGTTAGCATGTGCATTTGACTTGGACTGTACGTGCATGCACGGCTAGTGCATTTATACTAGAGAACCCTTGTAATGTATTTTCTTAACTCGACACTGATAACGAAAATCCTTGAGCCTACGTCACCTTAGACCGTCCACCCTTCGCCCGTGAATTCGCACGTCAGGCGGCCGCCGGCCAATTCTTTTCTCGACGGGAACTGACGAGCCGGTACGACCTGGGAGCTGAGGTGGGCCAGTCTCAAGTCTGGCGAAGTAAGAGCTTTGACGGAACTTAATCGGAAGAGACTGTAGCTTAACGGACCCTGTTGATTTTTGGGGACGCGTAAAATTGAGAAACGCAGCCGTACGTGCTGATCTGCACGACCGGAAGCGAAGGATCGGAATAAGCGTCAGATAACAAGTGCCGGAAACGGATAGAAATTGATCGGGAACGTAACCGAGCCGGAACTATACAATTTAAATCCCTGCGCCAATTAATAAATTGGGAGTACTCACCGGGGCTGGTCCAGCTGATCAGCGAAGTCCGAGAGCTGCATCCGGGGGCAACTCAGGTGGGCACTGCACTGTACCACAACACTGCACGTCCGAAACGCACGTAGAAAATCGGTAGGATTTTCTGGATACTGCGAGAGCAACGCGAGGATTGCACAAGCGAGAACTTTTTATACCGGGTAGGAAACACGTTTGGAAAAACTATCGACGGATAGCACGAGAGCGCGAGGCGGCTCCAAGACAGACTGACTTTGACAATAATGAAATTCGGTGACTAATAATTCCGATTGGTCGAGATCCTAACAGCCAATGACTATTATCCTTTCCCCCGAGTCGTCCCTTTAAACTAAATCCCGAGCGTTTCTTAGCGCCGGCATCTCAGCCGGACCTCTGCCAACCACGTGGAGACGTCTCCGTTGCCGGGCAACTCGGTACGTCTAGACTGTCTCTCCACGGCAGATTCGAGCACCTGGACTCAACAATAGCAAATCGTAGCTTCTGGACAGGGCGGCGCCTCGAAGGGAACCGGAAAGCGAGAACGTTATCCGAATCGGTAGCTGGAATCGCCTTCCGACCATGAGTCCAAAAATCCCGTCACACCCTGTACATACGCGCTGCCACTATAGCCAAGCTACAAAACGTTAATCGCTTAAGTGCTCTCGCACTTTTCCCTTTTCACAGGCATAGTTGAAGAAAAGCCAACAAAAAATACTTCCAACCTTAAAGATACCACAGAGGTAGTCAGTAAAGCTTATTTTTTTTCTCTCATCATCTCTCTCTCCCTTTTCCTCCGAAAGTTCAGCCTCTTTACTAAAGACGCTCGTATAGCCAAGACCACCTATATACATATATACTGCTACGGGAGTAAGATACGACCGTCAGGTTAGTCTGCCTATGCCCCTGGTTGAAGATGATTCTGAAGATGCTGGGTGAGGGTTTAACGGAGGCAGCGCTGGTGCAAAGGGAGGAAGGGAGGAAGGGAGGGAGAGGATAGGCAGGTTCTTTTTGTTTAGCCGAGAAATGGGAGGCGATTTCGGTCAAATGAGGAGCGCAGTGTCAGTTTGTAATGGAGTTAATATTTTAGCGACGACAGCCCCGACGCTAACATCCCTGGAACTCAGCTCCGAAGGGGAAATGACTAAGGAACTGGTGGGGTGGCTCCGGGGGTGGCGGGGGGACGCATACATTTCACGCCTGCTTTCGTGACAAATGTGACGTTCCTAGGCACGTGGGAAAACGAGGCGAGAGGAACAAAGTAGTCTTTGCTGCGGCTATTTATGAATGTCCCCCCGATAACTCAACCCGGCACGTTTCTCCAGCCCTTATTTCTTTTCCCATTCGAACGGGAAGACGACGCGAGGCACGCCGCGACGCAGACCCAACACGACGGCAGACGTCGGAACTTACGAATTCTCCTGTGCAAAAGAGAAACCGGAGATAAAATTACGTCACGCTCGCGAACACGGACTTCTTATGTCCCCATGCAGAAATCCAATGTCTGCCGAACGACGTCGACCTTTGGCTCCCTGTCTACTTTCTCTTGTCCTTTCCTTCCTTTCTCCTCTCTTCCACTTCCTGTCTACCTCCCACCTTCTACGTGCAGCCGTTCTCGTCTCCGTCTGTTCCAATGAAAATAACCACCCTGTTACTCTGCTGCCTTCGCTGTACTCGGGAGTCCCACTCCCGACCTACCAACGCATTCCAATATCGAGTGGAATCGCAATGCTCGGGCTTAGCGCTGTTATCTCGCCCGTGGAAATGAAATTTTGAAAATGGGTTAGTTGGGTGAATCTTATGCTCTGGATAATTGAACGACCATATGCGTGGGTATTACATTTTTTTTATTTTTTATTTTATTTTACGGCAGATTTTTTTCACTTAGGTACTCTATGAAAATATCATTAAGCCTTGTGTTGTATTCGAATAAAAAGTCCAGTGGCATTGTTGTGCATTTTTTTGAAATTGCGTTATTCATGGAAAATTGAATAGCATATTTCTGGCAAAAATATAATTCCCAATTTATATATATACGAGGTCTGATTTTCTTCTTGGACTATTTATCGTTCTTGATACTGCTATTGGAGAATGCAGAAGTATTCTTATATCCTTTGAACGTAACAAGACGATTATATTCCTAAGAGAAACGAGGAAGTCCTGTTTTATGTTTTTCCAGGACATTTCGTCATTTAACTGCAGCAGTGGTATTATCGATTTCGCATTTATTTTTGAAACGAAGAATAACAGAGAAAGAAAAAAAAAAAAATACAAAATTGCCATATCATTAATCAAACAATATTCGATATAATTTATTTGACCTACCATCACTTTGACTTACCTTTGATTTCGGCCCGTTTATCTCTGCTCGTAGCTGCACGACATCCCGTGCTTTAACTTCTGGCCGATTTATGTCGACATTGTCCGAATAGTTTGCCCGCGCCCGGTATCCTCCAGTAATGTTTATTGCATACCCATGCCACCCACTGAGATCTCCCCCCTAACTGGCGCAGCCTATCGTGCCGATCCTTAAAATTCTTGATTAGTCGAAAGCCACTCGCGGCGTCGTAATGGCGGCACGTAGACATTAATGGAATTCTCGGGAGGACGATGTTAGCTGGGCTAAGTAAGACTAAAATTACGTGGGTTACGAGGCACGAGATTGAATCCCAAGTGCATCGAAAACTTTCCCAGAAGCATCCCTTCGTCCTCCTCGTCCTCTTCGCCACGTAACGCGTCTCCCGTAACTCCTTAATACCGTTCGCAACTTTGCGATTCCGTCTGGCGACTGATTGTGAGTGATTGCGACGACACGACAGTTAAGAGGAAAAAAAAAAAAAGAAAAGTGAAAAATATATTTTTTTTCAATAAAATTACAAAATTGACCAATTTCTTAATTACTCATAAATCATTTGATTTTAATGCGAATTAATTTACCTAATTAAATGTTCGCTAATCTTTTTTTCTATTAATCGCAGTAAATTCAACTCTGGCTTTTACGTTTCATTGTCTTCGCGTCCAATGACGTCGCTCCACGTCACGGAACTTTATTTCTCCTATGAATATGTAACCGTGGCACGAGGACTTTCGCGTAATAGAATGCATTAAGCATTCGTCCTGTAAAGGAAACGAAAGATTTTTCCGGCAGGATATACGTGCAGTCGGAAATTCTATTATCCAACGAAATTTTCACTGAAGTCACCTCAGTTTCAATTTACCTCGCAGTAGCCGGACCAATTAGAACAGTTTCAGGGGCCTAATCGATGTCGCACGGAACCAGTGGTTATATCCATTAAACGCGAACCGTTGTTTGTCAATGGAACGAATGTTTCTGACTAATTAATAATTTCGCCGAGGGGGGGGGGCAAAAGTGTAATTATAATTGTTATCGTAAAATTACGCTCTTCCTCCCTGACTGTTTCTCGGCGTACTCCAACTCCTTGTACGCACTTGGTTTAAGGGATTTGAGAAAAGGGTTGAGTCAGACAGGTATATACGTCATTATCTCAATGCAGATAGCACTCTTTCGACGGGTGATTATTTTGAATGAAAAAAATTGTTAAAAAAATAAAAATTCATTCTCGGTGATTATTACTATTATTATCCTACGTATTCGCCTCGTTTCTTCGCCAGCCATAGGTATCGGCTCGAGGGAGGAAAAAAAAGAAAGAAAAAAGAAAAGCAGATTCACACGTAAAATACCAGGAACGCGTTATTCACTACGGGATCTCGTTAAAGAAAAATTCAAAGTCTCTCATTAAAGTTACGCGTTGTTCGTTTTCTGATTCCACGTCCATTCACAGCGAAATGGTAGTCCCTGAACGTCCTTGCCAAAGCAAGTTTAGCCGACTAATAAGAAGAAAAAAAGGGGGGAAAAAAAAAAAACAAAAAATGATACGAAATTAAAATTAATTGAAAAGACTTACCGCCGGTGAATCCGTCGCGATGCCTTGGCTTTGAATTGAACGATTTCAAGAGGTTTCAGTGTTTCCCTTTCGCGCAACCCTTGTTGCCCTAACGAAGAATTAATTTAATTACCGAAACTTGGGGCGGACCGATTTTGATATAAATTTACAGAAGCATCCGTATCACGAATTCAAATTTTATTCCCACTGCCGTGGCGCGTCTATCGGCCCGAAACGAGACTTTCAAAGGGATTATCAAATTAATTTGTCGCGCTCGACTTAAAGCCATCTAATTCCCAAGGATAATTATTTACAAAAAATTAAATAAAATAATTGCTTAAAAAATAAATTAAATTTACGAAAATTTCTAAAGATTCTCTAATCACCCCCTTCCCCTCTCGCCACGTTATTATCGTGTCATATTCCGCACGGCGATCAACGCGCCTCCTAATTACACAAAATGAATTAACGCACCCAACCAAAAGAGTCAAGTGCCCGGCCCCAAAAGATCGACTCAAGATGAAAGGAAGCGCCTTCTGTTCGCGTAAAGCCACTCGGGAACCTGTTGACGTTCCTCCATTAGGGGCGCCTCCATTCTTCGGTGATCCACTCGGTGGGTAAAAAAGGAAACGATCGAAAGAACAAAAGTGCGACGCTGCTAATTCGCGCAAATAATCCCGACCCTTGAAGATAACAAATGACGATAAAAAAAAACCAGGCGCAAAGAGTAAATAACAAAAATCGCATAACCCCACATTTGTACGCACACGCAATAAAATGGGATAACCAAGAAATAATAATTAATCCGCAACCCTCCACGAATACACAATGTCAACCTGCAATACGTACAAGTGCATTTGAGCATCAATTATAATTTCAGATATTGGCGTAATTCAATTCGTGGGATTATCGAATCAATTTGGCATCGTTTATCGAGGGAATAACGCGAAACGTGTAACTGCACCATGGAAGATTATTGATGGGTTCGACGTTTCGAAATGGCAGCGTTTGGTAATCGGGCAACTGCTATGTAGAAACAATATCATTATATACCTATACAAACATTTATACCGGTACACAGCCACATATAATAATAATATGAAATTCTCTGAGCGAGCATATGCATATACGTCGTATAACCCGTGAATATATCTAACAACGATATATTAAAGAGAATTACGTGAACCTGGTCCAGGACGCAACTTCAGAAACAGTATCGAACTTGTCCGGTCTCCTTACGTATCGCGTTGTATCGAGCTCCTGCCCTGCTATAACGTTAATGCCCGGGATTGCTTTAATGTAGGAAACGTCCAAACTACCGAAGACTCCCGGGCGTGGGTGGGCGTGGGAGGGAGAGAGACGCCAGGACTAAACTATATTTTCCCATAGACTGTTGCGCCGGTGGCTTAGTAGCGTAATAAAGTTAGGGATCAATTGAGTAGTGAAGTTGGCAATAAATTGCGTGAAGTCGGCGGCGGAGTAGGAGGCGCCAGGTCCGCAGCCCAGGGGCGTAGCACGCGAGAATAAAGTACAATAGATCGTGGAGAGTGAAGGGCGAGGACGAAGGTGGGAAGGTCTGCCGGGTACTAAAGTAAGTAGCCGTCGTTAACGAGTGGCATCACTCAGCTCGAGCTTAAACCCTCGTTAGGAGGCTAACAACCGTCCATGTATCTTGTAAATCGCCAATCCCACCCCAAAACCACCCGCCGGGCTCCATACTCCGTACCACCCACTTTCAACCGGACCGAAGCGCCACCTCAGTCATTTATACAACTATTGACAGAACTTTCCCGAAACGGGAAACGACGGAGGACGCCGGTGCAGTTTTGGAAAATTTCATTGAAACCAAGAAACAGGGTAGCGACCAGCGGGTGGAAACTTCAAACCTATTGAAATAATCATCCCCTTCGCCTGGTACGGAAGGCGTACCTGGACGATCCCTTAGCTATTTAGACATTCGAGCTACCGATATACGTACAGTATAAAATTCAGGACCCCTCGACCCCCCTCATTTTTATGTACGTCCTGGCTGTTAAAGTGTCTTAGGGGTTTCGCCGCTTCACGATAAATCGATCGCGATCGACTTTGCAACCCCTTCGCGTCTCTCTGCTATATATATATGTATATAAATGGGGTATATCGTTCCGTGTCTCTTCGTCGATTCCCCCTGACAGTTCGCGCTAAGGCCTTTTATAAGCGAGCATCGCGAACGTGACACTTTTACGCGTCCCTTATATTTGTCAAATGCGCGTTAACCTAAGCAACTTGGGTCGAGTCGATTGTATCTCGGGTAACGGTAGACACCCGGGAATGTAAATTTCAAAGGTCTCCTGTCACGTGGATGCACGTGCTACGTGACGTAACGCATGCTAAAGATAAATTTATGTACTTGGATACGTAACACGCGTGTATACATACCGAAGCGCAAGCACCCCTTACCAAATTTTACAGCGTCGCCTACCTCCTCGATGACCGTTTCGTGACTGAGTCCCGAAGATCGATAGTTCGCGTGACCGGTATCCCGAATAATTAAAAGACCTTTATAACTCGGCTACAACCCCATTCAGGCATCGTGACGTTCGATTTGACACGCGATCCATTAGGCCGCGTTTGTGCTCGCGACGTCTACAAGAGTTCGATTCGTAAAGCACGTTCGCGAATCGACTGCTGCTTCCATGGGACACCGAGTGAAAATCTCCGGTTATTCTTTTCCTGGTTCTTCGGTTCGGACCTTGGTCGGTAGACTCGGATCATTGTTTTTTGTAGTAGAAAAACGCGATTAATCGTACGAAGAAAATCAGCTAGTGAAAGGAAAGAATCGTCTGCTGTCACCGATACGACTTCCTCCATAAGCCTCGTATATCGATTTATTCTACTCGACTTCCTTTTTCGGATGCTGGAGACTGTGTCGTTCTTCTCCTCAGGTACCGAGGACCTATATTGTTTTCTTTTGCCTGTAAAATATATTCTATAGGGTCGTACCTACTTGGGTTCTTACAAAATCGACTATTATCTCACCCTCGTGCCTGGTTCGACTTAAGAAAACATTTTCTCCCGAAGATACGTTCAGACTGACAGCTCGATACTATTACGCAACGTCAAACTCGAACCGGATATCACCGATATATATATATACCTATATATCATTCAAGTGCTGGTTTCCTTGATTAGAAAACATATTTCGGGTACGATGACTGTGGTTTGTAAAATATGTAATTTAGATATTAAAAAAAAGAAACATTGTATCCCCCATATCATGTGACCAATGTATGCCTGCCAGTCATATAAACACAATAATATCACAATCGTAAAAGCATGACTATCCGAAAGTAGGGGAAGCGAATCGATATACCGTGTAACGTAAAGGTAGAACAAAGATCAGTATATGCGAAGGGGGATGATGTCAGGCCATACGGTTTACCTAACGGGTCAAGAGTTTACGATAAAAAATTCATCGAGCTGCATCTCGGTCCACTTTCCTGCATTTCCGATCCGCCAAAACCGATGATAAAATTTTCACGCGTAAGATAATACGTACTGTGTCGCGAAAATTCACGAAAATTTGATGAATCCACCTCGCAGCCACATACGCGCCATTTACATTACCATCTCGCGTGTTTCGGTCCTTTCTGGTTAGAGAAGGAGGCTCTTGCGCTCACAAAATATTCAAAGTTCTTCGGGACGCTCATTTGTCACGGATGCCGCGAGACGTAAAATAGTTTAAAAATTCACGTGCGAGCATATTCATTCAGAAACGTATATACGTATACACATACCCGCCTAACGTAGATATCACAAGATCAAATTCCATAAGGACGCGAGAGTGGATAAAAATAAGCGAGTATCTTGTAAAGAAAGTGAACGAGAAAAAAGAAAGAAAAAAAAAAAAGAAATGAATACCTCCAGCAACCCCTAACATTCTCCGTGACTTCTCTTCATCGGCAACAGCGCACGGCTATTCTTCCTCGATGTTTTACTCTCGAGCGTGATGCAGCTGCTCTCGTGCAATTCATCTGAAACTGCCGGAGCACCTAACGTCACGTTCCTCCTTCGCCCCCTTCGTCGCCCCCCCCCCCCCCCCGCCTTTCTTCCGTCAGTTTAGCCGGCATGATTTTGTATTATCCTCGAGATAAGAATGCCGCCCGACGATACACGCCGTTGACTTTGACTTCGGTAGTCCCTCTTAACGCGGGAGGCAAAGCAGCAAGAGGATTTATCGAGTTTACCGTAGATTCCGGACGGGCGTGTCTTGCACGGGAGACAGGCGTAATTTTATTTTCCGGGGGTAAACCTGCCCCTCCGTATTTCCCTGTAGAACCGGGACGAGAAGGGCCCCCGGAGTGGGGGGCCTCCTTCACTCAGTCCTCCGCTCCTGGCTGACTGCTGCACGCCAGGGCTAAGCCGTACGTCTCTGCTCTATGCAGTTGAGGCTGGTAATGGCCGCCTACGAAAAAAAATTTTTTTTCAAGTTGCGCCAGAACGTCCACTTCCGGCGGTGATAGGCTTGTCGAACCGACATGCCCGATCATCCCGTATGACTTAACCGGAAATGACGTCACCCAGACGTTCAGCGGCTGAAGATCGTTTCTCGCGTTTGACCCACCGCGCTACCAGGGATTAGACGTCAACTTGCGAGAGTTTCGATCGATATCACGTAATTACAAGAAAGGCTGTTAAGGGTTGGCAAAATTATTATGGTAATTTATTATCAATTCGTAGAGACCCTGTAGTCCCTTGCTGTAGATTATACTTTTTGACGTCTTTTAAATCATTCCCTTGTAAAGTCTTCGTAACCTTATACCTTAGTGAGGGTGGGGAGTACTCTTATTTTAATGGGAAAAAGGGTTAATGCCAAAAAAATATTACAGACGCCCTGCTAACGGGTCCTCTTATCGGTAAGCAAATTGTTATCTCGCCAAGAGACGGTCACGAGTTAGCCGTTGATAGCGTATAATTTGCCGTGTTGTAATCTTACCGTATTTCTCCTTGTTTCACGTGTATACTCGGGCGCCTCGAGATACGACGTATACCATTCCGAATACCATTTTTTTTCGACCCTCACGCACCTTTATTTCACGGTACTGAACTTAGCGTGATTCGCTTTCCTATATTGGCAGCCTCCACGAAAAGCACGTGCATCCGAGCCTATAGTGGGTTCACGGTGTTATACGTGGAGAAATAACAATGTCAATACACGCGAGTGTCTTTGCTAGGGATGAATTTTTCTTTACGAGTCAAAAGCACCAACCTGCGTTAAACGAGGTTGATCTTGAGAAAATAAAATTCAAGTGTACAGCGATCTGTGTAAATTAAGTACCCTCGGTACGCGTGTCCAGATAAATTTTTAAATATTCCAGCATCCCGAAGGTCAGGACAATCGTCACTTTCCAGCTGACGCAGGACAATACCTACAGCGTATATACGTGATATCAATGTTATCAAGATGACGTCATGGATACCTAATAATGCATAATCAGACGAGAAAGGATATTTCATTAAATAAATGAGCCCCGAGTTATTCTGTTACGTCCAACTTTTCTTATGCTACGTCCCTGACATAATGGGCATTAATCGTTATTACAACAATAAAGAAAGTATTAATTAGCTGACGTCGAGCGGAGTCCCCGGGAAAAGGAAACGCTACTTTTATAGTTTTATATAATGAAAGTACCCGGACAAAGTTTCTTTTAATCAATTAATAATAAACAAAGAAATTCCCTTCCATTACGTTAATTATTCTTAGCCTGTAATACTGGTATTAATTATTTTATATAAAAATATCAAAAGACTCGTGGCTTTTAATTTTCTTCAATTCCCACCGCCACTTACGACTCTCCGGTAGCTCCAACTGGACACGGCGGGAGGTGCTGCGGGTCACGGAGAATCGACTGCGAATGAAACTGTCAAACCTGTGAAAAAAAAGAGAAAAAAAATATGACAATTAAAAACGCTTAAAAAGAGAAAACAAGCTTCTACGTTTCGATACCAGCGTTGATCGAAAATTTCAAATAAAAGAATTTTCGTTCCATTCGAAAATGTACCTATGGGAGAAACACGCATTATAATCCAAGTGGAACATACCGCGACTGGTCAGACTCGTGAACGAACCTACGTATAAAGCTGAAAGGGAAGCTATTTCATACGCGCGATTCGGTCCACTGTATAACATTTATAACACCCAGTACATACGCATTGTACCCAGTGGCCTGTCAATCAATGTGAGCATAATAATAAAAAAAAATATTTCCATGTACGAACAGTCGTAATGTAATCACAGATAAGAAGATAAGAGTTCAACAATGGCACACACATATATATGTATATATAGCCGCGAATATATTTCCCCTCTATAAAAAGAAAGAAAAAAAAAATAGAGTACAACGTTATTTCGTATACGTTAAAAGGGCGGCAGATTCGAAAATAAATTCCTGAAACAAGTCCTGCGGTTTCGGCTCGATATTTCAAAGCCATTATTATGTCGCCCAGGATATTGAGAAGCTAATAGACGGCGAATCGATACTGCACCGAAGGCATCTGTAAATACAGACTGTTTATTATGCCGCGCAAAGGCAGCATCCTCCCAGATAGCCTGCACGAAGAGAGAGAGAGACATTCGTTGCTCTCTGTTAGGGTAGGAGTTGAATGAAGAGAAAAAAAAAAGAGCAAAAAAAAAGTTTCGTCAGACTACAGGGGAAAAGAGCTGAAAAAGTTACAGTTACGTGACGAAAGGTGAGATTATACTATGTACTATAGTGTGTCAAAATAGATATATATATATATAAACACACTCGAATGTAAAGTAGAATTACAATGCTCGGTGCGTTAAGTTCAGCAGCAACATCTGTATATACAAAGTTATGTACGAGGTTCCGAGCTTTTTCAGGACTCACAATGAGAAAGTAAAGAAAAGAAAAAGAAAAGAAAGCAGCAGCACCCACCATAATGTCGAACATTGTCTGAACTGCAGCTACCAGTGAAAAGCACTCGATCTTAGTACACTACACGTGTACTGTTAGCGAGCCAGAGCTTAAGTGGTTGGATTTCAAAGATTTTTCAAGTACGGCAACAGGGAGGAGGTTTAGGAGGTCATTCAGCCATCTTGAAAGTCGGCTCGATCATTGTCAAACGGGGCCCGTAATAAATAACGCGGAAGCGGTGGATTCGATCAGGCTCATTTATCGCGGTGGCGAAACAACGAGTGCGTGGCCAAGTGGATAAAATCGTACGAGCCATGTGGCCCACCTCGTTCCGTTCTGTCGAGAAAAATTGGGGCTGATATGGCGGAGCTAGGGGAGGTGACAGAACGCACGAGACAACCGATGACTTTCAGACTTGCCGCGGAACGCGCGTTTATCCCTGATCGACGTAGCGACGTTAAAAAAAAAAAGAACGAGAACTCTTTTTTTTCCTGGAGTGGGGAGGGAAAGTAAAAAATAATAATAACAACAATAAATAATGAACCCGCGTAATTGTAATTTCGTGCCGATGCAACCCTCCGGGGTACACGCGATAATTTTTTAATAAGTATTATTACGAACCACGCCATTTTTCTTTTTTTATATTTTTTGTTACTCCCGATATATAATTTCGAAATATATATCTATACGGTAGATCCGATTTCCGGATTCATTAATATTAATTATTATTACACTCTGCTGCACTTATCGATCGACGATAATAATTGCAGTTCGAATTTTAGGATTTTTGTCATACGAGATTCCGTAGCGTCGTGTAAATAATCGTAAAAAATCTGCGTAACAGTGACTGTATATCCTGATTTTTGAAAAAATATAATAGTGATATATGCTTTGACCTGCGAGCTGCCAATTACCGTGCTGACCGTATGACGTTGATTTGTACCAACTCTCCATTTTCCTTTATACAGTCGGCCCAAGGGTTGATCCACGCCTATAGTCCGTTCCTGTAAACAAAATCAAACACACGAGTCGCGGGTGACTGTAAAGAGACTGTACGTTGAGTTAAATGGTAAATAAAATATGTAATTGTTACGTAACCGACGTTACAAATCGTTATCATTCCGTCCACGTTATCAAATCCATCTTATTCATCCACGGTCGGAGTCTTACGTCTCAATCAATTTTCCATAAATTTATCTCCTAGTTCGTCTTTTTCGTTCCATCTTTTTTACCGACCGTCACAAGAAGCGTCGTCGTTTCGCGGCAGGCGATCGCGTGTCGAAACTTCCTACCATCCTATATACGTATACATACACAGCGTGACGCAAGAAATTTTCTACACGAGGCAGGAAGAAGAAGAAGAAGTTTTCCAAAGGTGGCAGCCTATAGCCAAAGGATCGCGCGTGTCTGCTAAATACGCGTACGCCAAACGAATACTAAACACTTTGGCAACGGCTCATTTCCCGGTCGGTAACGTGCGTTACCCATGGGCTATTTATATTGCGAAGCCACCCAAAGATTCCTCGTAGGATACCGCACGGAATAGAGTTACACCCTAATTTCCGTTTCGACGGCAACCAACTTCTTTTTTTATATGCTTCACGCCGTACCGTGTTGATAGATACTAAATGTCAGTATACTGGGGTATTGCAAGGATCACGCGTTACGTACGTAACGTATTATAGGTTCCCCATGTTTATAATTTACGAGTTTCTCCTTTCATAAATCTCCACGGGGCGGCGCGTCGTTCGTTCGGTCGGACTACAGTCCGTATAGGCCCTGCCAGATTTTTCCTCGGCTGATATACATACGTCAGAGAGGGAGTATATAGGCCCAATTTTTTTCTATCTTTCATTTCACGATTGTCAGATTGATCGAAGATACGTTACGTCAGGCTCGGTCGATAAATAAATATCGATGCAATTCGAAGGACGGATAGACACGTTTTTGTATCGCCGACGATGTCTGTCGTGGAGAAAAAAAAAAAATTGAAATTTTTTTGGCTATCCACCGCTAAGCTGATAAGAATTTCAAAGCTCGATCCACCTAGACTCTGGATATAAAGTTTTCGTAACTCTGTTAAATCTTCTCGATCATCCAAGACCGACGTCCGAGTTATTCGCTCCGGCAGGAAGCAGCCTGGAAACATTATATCTTCCAACTGTCCAAACGGAACGGACAAGATTGGCCTTATAAAATTTATCCAAACCTCGTTTCTCCCGGCGATTTAATCTGTTTTCGACTGCAAATTTTTTTCTACGCTTTTCAACTATCTATCTATGTAGAACGCACGTATGATTAATGCACCAGCTGCAAGTCACGGTACGCACGTGTACGGAATCGAACAAAGGTGAAAATTTGAGCCGGTATGCAACGTGGTATCCTCCTTATTCGGATTCCTATGGGACACCCCGTAGAATATACAGACGCATTATGAAATGCGTGGTACGTCCTCTGGGGTAAATAAGTTCTCGCCTGGAATACATCAGGCAACACGTGTCCCGCAAAAAGCAGAGTTCTGCGTAACAATAAGTTGATGGAAATATAGTGCTCCGCAGGGAATCAAAACAGTATTAAAACTTTTTCACCCTTTAATGCGTCCAGCTTCATCATTTTATTTTGAAAGTCGTTCGGTGTCCCTATACCTCCAAATCGGACAATGAGTTCGCGTTACCTGTTTCTAATATCACAATCGACCAACTTTTATCGGTTGAACGAAACACAAAATCTCCCACCGCGCCTCACCTGACCGCTACCATAATGCGAAAGTATATGAATGCATGCATAACAAAATAAAACCTAAAAATTACTATCGACCTATACACCACGTTACGCCAACGACGATAAATGATCCCTGTAATAGTTTCCGTACACGCACTATAGCCTTGGCCAACGTAATATTACATAAACCATATTAGATTGCAGGAACGGTTAGTGGCTGTGTAACAATCAATAATTCAAAGGTGGCCAAAGCTATGCGTGCCATAAAACTCATATTCTCTCTCTCTCCCTCCCGCCCCTTCAGCTCCATCCCGCCGAAATAAATCAAACAATCAAAAAAGATTACCATACCACTCAAACGATAGGTATCGGTCCAGGTAGTCTGCATTAATTTCAATCATCCTAATTTAATCGATCACAGATCATATCACGTGTATAATTACGAGACTTTCGTATACATATAGATATACAAGCAAGACGCACCAGGATCAATAATTATTCTTATCTACCACCAAACTATAGTCTTTCATTCCAGGAGATCGTTCTGAGTCTGATCTTCGAGATTCTTGAATTAAAAAAAAAAAAGTTTTATAAAACTTTCCCGAAGCCTTCGTTCTTTTTTTTTCCTCATTACACGAAGCTTCGATCGATCGCCACCAGGAGCGCTCCTTGCTGTTAACGAACAATGCCGAAGCGAACGAATCCTCGTTAAACTAGAAAGGGGTGACTAGGTACGTACGTATACCTACCGCTGGAAATATCGACCTCGAGCTTCTTCCAGGAAGTTAGCAAATCAACCCTCTTTCAGACTTTCGCACGATCCCTTCGAATATGGGCTTTTCAAAATAATTATTTAAATAATATAACCAACGTACGGATTTTTTCCGTCGAGCAGATAAGTGCCAGAGTGAATTCTGATCTTAATTTACCTGCACCAGAAATTCGTACCACGTTTTCAACCCTCGTAAAGTTTACTGAATATTTTTCCATCGGCGATGGGGCAGTCTGTGACGTGCGATCGTTATCACAGGGACATCAATGATATACGTGATTCTGGTATTTCAATCTATCGGCTAATTAACAGGGTTGCATTATATACGGTAGGGGTTGGTTTATTGTTCCCAATGGACGATTGCGGAAATGAGTGATTTTAACAAAGTGAAGTAGTGCGCAAGGAAGGGTGTAGAAGGAAAGGTGAGTGACGGGTGTGGGCAGGCTGGTTAGAGTCAGGCAAGGGGATGATATATACATGTATATAAACCCTGGCTAATTAAATCGAATAGGTCGATATACTCGTTTACCCGTCATGAAACTAGCTTTTCCGACGAGCCAACCCTTACACACTATTTTAGCAGATATTACGATCAAGTGGGGTGGTCCAGGATGCCCGAGCTATAAGGGGGTGATTATTAGGGATGGGATCAAGATGCCTTCACGCATGGAAAGGGAGAGGCTTGGAATTTTCATGAAAATGCAAAGTCTTGGAAGTGAAACCAGCTACGCGATAAGAGCATCGAAAGTTCTTTGATTAGCTTGGAGATAAGTTCAAGAGTTATCAACGTAATCAGATTGTAACGAAATTTCATGTAAATAAATTATCAGTCCTACCACGGATATTTGATTGGGCGTTAACGTTCCTTTAATTTCGTTAATTAACTAGGACTCAATCATAATACTCGAGCCGGTTCTAATTAATGAATAACTGAAGCATACATATATGGAGGACTGTTAGAATTTGTCACCGACCTGAGGAGAAGGATATTACAGGGTTAATTTACTCAAGCAATAATGCCGGAATCATAAGCCCCAGGTGTTACCTCCGCGAATCTTCAACCCTCATAAACAGCCGTAGGAGAAGGCGTGAGCGGAACGTCCGTATCATGCGCTGCTTGCTGCGTTACAGTATCAGAGAGAGAGAGAGAGAGAGAGAGACAGAGAGAGAGAGAGAGAGTACACAGGTTAGATATAGTTTGTCGAAACGAGCCAGAAGGGGTAAACCCGTTAGCTATACTGTGTATAGCAATTTCTCTACAAACCTACTTCAATTCCCAAGACTAGTTTCCATCCAGTTCTCCATGACGCTCGCCAGTAATTTGTACCTGACCGACGGTCCCATTTCCCTATATCATTTTTTATAACTCAACCGCGAATCTAGCGCCGCGCCTGCCATTTCTCGAGATTAATTCAAACCGAACGAAAGGAACGACAGAGAAGCAGTAACAGTTTTCACTTTGTTAAACAAACCTGAAACGTTCGTTTGTAATACAGATGGGAATTCATATTACCTTTGTATACGTATAGGTGCGTGCAATAAAAAACATTTAACTAAGGATACGAATAAAGGGCTTTTCATGAAATTCCATGTGCTACACGTTCTTATTTATGGCATATTGTATGTATATCTATATATACAATAATTGAGGCTTTCCAGGTGTCGTGACTCTGAGCTTATGCTTAGGAACTGGTTGAATGTTACTTGGCATGGCGAAAAGCGATACCGGAGTTGTAACGTGTCGCGTTTGAAAAAATTACGTAATGCGCAATTCCACGATTACTTCGTGTGGCGAGGTATATGCATACGCATAGTATGCTATATCTACCGCAACGGTGTAACCGGGCTCACCCGTGTTCATTGTACTTGAAAGTTTTTCGAATTCTGCTTTATGCTTATGAGTATGGATAAAGAGTGGTCGTAGTTACGACGCGCCAGCAATTTTAGATAGGAATACTTTTTAAGCTGCGGCTTCGCATTGAAAGATAAGCCATTATAAGTCGTTCACGTGCGATGGCTGGCTCTGAAGTTGAAAAAGGTGTCTCAGCGAGTTCCCGTATCGTGTAATAACTACCGGAAGCTTTTATCCGGAGCTTTTACTCTGTCGGTCATTACATATACAGTATAGATACACGCGTATCGATTTATACTTTCTTGAACGTCCTTTATAAGAACTTTATAAGGTCCGAGCGTTAAGCGCATTTTTTAAAAATAATACGAAATTCGATACGAATGCAATAAAGAAGTTTCGGTACAAAAAATTCGTCTCTTGAGTAATCCCAACTTTTTGTATATGTCTCTATGTGACATACTCGACTGCGAAAAAACTTTACTAATACAATATTTAGTCGAAACTGGGGTATCAAGTGGTTGGACTTTAGGATATGTAATAGTACGATGACTTTGCGCAAGACCACTTTCCGAAGGGACTACTTATATGTGTTGCGTGTTTTCAATATCGAGTATCAGTGAAATCGCTCTGTATTGAAACATCTATTTCGTACAATTTAGTCAACAGAACCTACTGCGTCTTAGCTTGAAACGTACGTGAGGTTAATAGGAAAAAGGGAGAAAGAAACAATCGTCCGTCTGTCAGTTAAGGGTACCTTTCGAAATACACTGCCAGTACTACCCGCGTGGTTGTGTCTCACTTAATAGCATGCAGATCAACAGAGACACCACTATAAACGTAATATTGGTAGCAAATTGGAACATACCTTCAGTCAAAATGTCCTTGCGACCGAAAAGAAATCGAACGTACATATGTGAAGACTCTCTCCTCGTGTCGTATCCATCGTCACTCACTTCGTCGTTCTTCTTTACTCTTCTGTGCTTTTTCTGCCTTTTCCTTTCTTCTCACCACACTTTCGAACTACTTGTCGCACACATGTTGTTACTCGTCGCGATTTTCTTTCGTAAGAATGGCGGGTGTATGGCCGCTCGGGTGTCTCCGTCGCTTCTCGGTTGGCTTCGTGAGAGCCCGTGGCCGTTCGGGGCCCCTCGGGAAAGCATCATGGCCGTTACAAGTCGGGCGCGTTGTGTAGTGTACCGCAAAAACCACTTACGTAAAAAAAGCTATGCCAAGTACAATATTCGATAAGGAATCACCTAAAGTTTTATTAATTAGTAAATGACCATTAAATCAAATAATTAAGTATGAGAAGCAGTATTAATACGAGTAGAGAAGACGTTATAGGAAATTTGGAAATTACAATCAAAATAATGGACTAGTGCTGGGTCATACAATAAGTAGATATGTAGTGACTTACGTATCTTGGCATAGTCTTTTAAACGTGTTTTCTGGGAGTATGTCTGGTAGTCATACTAGAGAGGACATAAAAGTGCATATGTTGATAGTGATCCGATTGATGAATTATATTACTGAGTGTATACGTGGAAAGTGGAAGTGTTGGAAATTGTACAATTTGTCGGAGTGCAAAACTTGTTGCGCAGAAACCGCGAATGTGTGTGTGGGAAAGAGGGGGGTCACTTTTGGGAGTGCTTAGGCTTTGAGCGCTCATTCCCTCACGAGCCGATCGCGTATACCAGTATCTTGGACGACCCCGTCTTACCCGTTTGTATTCCTCTTTTCTATATTTATTTCTTGTTTATTCCTATACTCTTATTCCTTACTTTGCTAATATCATTTTTGTTTTCCTTTCTTATTTCTTAACTTATTCTTTACTTTCCTTATTTTTTCTTTCTGCCTTCCTCTTTCTGTTCTGTTCTCCTTTACTTTCCCTTGTGCTTGTGTTACTTTTCCTATTTCTTTGATTAGGCTGAGCATGTTTCTTCGAGTAGTCATAAGAGGGTAGTTCATTCTGTTAGAGAGACACACGTGGACTATGGTGATGGGGGTTGCCCTTCCACCTCATCTGCTGAGTTTGCTCAGTGGGACTAGGTTCTGGTCGCAATATGGTCTCTCCGGACCTTCGGGGCCTTGAGGACCCTTAGGGTACCCTACGACCATAGTCTTGCGTGCAGTCAATCTAACCAGGTGTGTATCTTTCGCGATTTTAGTATAATTTTGTTCGCTTTCCTGAAAACGCTTCCTGAAGACGTCGCTGACCCTTGGGTACCTGTGTGGGTGGAGAGAATCCCAAGTGTCAGTGGGGAGGTCGGAGGGGTAGTCTGTTGGCTCTGGGCAAAGTAGCTGCCTTTGCTCGTGTTCCTGGGTTGGCTTCACTTGAAGTAGTATCGGTTCTTTTGATTAAAGTCTCTGCTGGATACGAGAGACTTTCGCGTTAAACTTATCTTTTGCGTCGTTCTTGTCGCCTGTCCCAGCTTCTTTTCGTTCCTGAGGTTTTCTCCCCGCGTCTTGGACGCAGGAGTCTCAGGACTCTGGGTTTTTTTTTCTCAATCCCCAAAACACGGTCCTCCGGTGGACCTCGAAGGGGTCGTAGCTCCTACGTGGAGAGGTAGGACCTCACGGAAATGGGCGGGGAGGGGCCCATTTCACAAGATTCTTTTCTACCTTCTTTATTATTTTTCCAACTTTGAAGTTTCTTCCCTTTATTATCTTGAACGTTTTCCTTCTTCCTGCAGATCATCCAAACAATCATCAAAAGTTCAACTTTAAGCGGCAGCTGGAGCTACAATTTCCACCTACATTCTAGTCGCACGTCGGATCATCCCAATTTTTCTCAAGGTATGTAACACTCATTTTGAATTTATCGTCAGGTCATTGTCAGGTCTTCAGTATCATTAATTCTATGAGTTATCGGTACAGTAAATTCGACTACCGACCGCTGAATTGATATATACAACAATAAAACAGAGTACTATATTTCCTATAAATCATTTCAGGAGAACAACAATCCAGGGATTTTCGTTCGAATGCTGTGGTGCATTCTGCTTTCTGACCATTAGGTGAAATCACTGGTAGCCACGTAAGTAGGATTTACCTTTACGTATATAGTATATTCTACATATCAGAACCGCGCGGCACAGATTACACGGGCATGTCTAGTCTACATGAATTCAATACAAGAATTGTCAGAGAAATTCACAGAACTCCTCTACTTGCCATAATTATTACACGTAAGTGTTTTTCCGAGGGTATCACAAGTTTTAGCTGCTCAATTCTATATCAAAGAAGTTCCAAGCACAAGTCTCTGAATACAGTACAGGTAAAATATAAACCTGGAATTTTTAATAACTTCTGAAAACAATCGCGATTAAACCTATCTATTTATATTACAATAAATCTACATAAAGCATTGTACATCTAAAACAATACAAGAACTTGAAATATCTACATTCAACTTGTTTATTCTACGTATACACGCAATAAAGACAATTGCATAACGCGAATGCCTTACCCGAGTGAATAATTAAAGGTACCTATACAATTTGAATTTTCCCGCTCCACGAGATAAAAGCAAATGAAATATATCTTCGGTATGATAATAATTATCTGTACTACTTTAATGAATATTGCGTCTAAGAAATAAGTCTAAGAATCAATGTACAACTGAGAAGTTAGCATCTTATGCGGTGGCAGCGCAAAACAAAGCTCATCAGGAACTATGGAATTGCGCTGGATTCAAAGGAAACTGTCATTTTATTTACGATTGCCACCACCTGAAATGCCAATTGCACAATCGCAATCAATATACATACAAATCACATTAAAATCAGTCAAACTATCCGTAAAGCAGTACTTACCTAATGACTGAGGGAACACGGTGTATTCAGTGTCGTGATATCACGATATCTTGGCAATGTAAATATTTCTGTAATATGAGGGAATCGTACGGGTACAGTTCGAGCAGGAGAGACTGCGGACACCGAGGACAGAAGCCAGAACGGATGGCAGAGGAATTTGCCAGGAAACCGTCGAGGCGTTGACATTCTCTGGGCTCTGGGGCTCCCGTGCAACCTCAGCCCCTCTTGCTTTACAACCTAACCTCTATCACTTGGCAGAAGAAGCACCGGAAGTACATAGGAGAAATACCCAGAAACAAATATCGTTGAAGCGATGTTTCTCTTAGGTTGATATAACGTTTACCGTAGTATTTGGTAACACATGTGTCGCGCCGGTGCATTGCGGATCGTGTTAGGTTCTCGCCAATTTACATGTATATGCCTAACCTAACCTAAATTTATATAGATCCATATCACAGTGACGCTCAGGTACCCACGTACGGTTACGCATAGTAACCCTAGGTACGTATAAAATATGCATAAGCTATAGACACCAAAGTGACTTACCATACGGATAGATACTTGGATCTTTCAGGCTACTACGTACCGACGCTGCACAAAGCACAAAGGCGTCCTGTGCTCAGGTACAAAGCGTGACGCGGTCCGCACGGATGCCCACGTGCCGCGCACGTGGACCCGTGCGCTTTCCTCGACATGGAATATTTTCGCGTTCCATATCTATACGTTCGTATCATTTGTCCCAAATGCGAGTACCGGATATATTGAAAGGGAATAGTCATATAGGTTTTATTTGAAAATATCTACCTTCGCGCACGATGCCATCTGCTTTCGTTTTATAGGATATTTGAAATCCTTTTCCTCGGAGAATTTATTTCTGACCTGGGCTGTGACAGTCTGTTCGGTCGAGTTGCTATTCAGGATCAGCTGATTGCTCGCTCATTATACGAATCCGCGAACGTAATATATCTTAGGTGTAATTTCGAAAAAAATTTCTTCACGGATACGTATTTCAGTTGACGTATAAAAAATTGGGCGATTGGAGTGAAATTTTCAAAATTCTGTCTTTTGAATCGGATTAAATAACTTTACGTGTCCAATTCCAGCGGAGGACTCTGGGAAGGTACCGAGAAGAGGGATATATTCCATCGAACGAGATAATAACGTGGAATCGACTATAGTTAGTTGTAATTACTTGAATTGCTCGTTAAATCGACTGATTAATTGCCTGCCACTGGCATCACTTCCTAAGCAGTCAGATAGTAAAGTTACATTTGATTATGGCCATAGCAGATTGATTTAACGCAAAGCCATTCGGCATCCAGATGGCCAAACAGTAAGACCGGCATTAAAGCTGAGCTTCATTTAAAATCGATCGGCCGATTCGCGTGTATGACGCATCGTAAAGTTCAATTATTGCTAGAAACCATTGATCATCCACTCGTTCGACCAGATCCCCGCTTTGCGTCACGACCGAGCAAACCCCTCGAGCACTGCTCCCTCCCTGCTAGCCCAGCTCGGCTTTCGCAGCGTAAAGGGCCGTCCTCCTTTCGAAATACCTTTCCTCCAGATATCGCTCTAATACGGCGTCTACACTATAAAACGCAATTATCTTGAGCAACGTCAACTCTCCGTCGCAGCTTCGAGTTCAGTGTCAGGTGGGCGATACAGTGGGGAGGTAGGAGCTTCTGGTGCCTCGAGTATACCTTAGCAATAGATCTACCCCTAACTCTGAAGTATAGACCGGGGGGTGGTTACGTCCATCTCTCTCTAACTCTACACTTTCATAACCTCTTAGAACGTTGACTCTCTTCCTAACTTTCCTTCGCTTTCTCCAGCTGGCTGACGTTCTTCCACCTGCCCCTCTTAAGGACTGTCGTCCGTTACGCCATGGGGTAGCTTGCTAAGGCAGCCACACACACCCTTGCAAAAATACTCTGACGTGACGGGACTCGCGACGACTCCGAGGCGTTATATAAATTCTGCGGACATGATCTTTTTTACAAAATCTCCCCATTTACATAATTGATGTAATAATTCGATACTCCAGAGAAATCCGTGGACACGTCAGAATACGAATATTCTGGTAAAATACAGACGTCGAGGAGAGTGACAGGGCGGCAGGGTCCCTGGGTCGTATGTACCCACCCGTCAGACTCTTAACGGAAGCTCAAATGTCACTAGCACGTGACAAGGACATAGGGGTAATTTCGTTTGGGAGAAGAATAACTTGCTTTCTCTTTGGTTGGACTGGCTTCCACGTTGATGAGGTTTCACGTGTAAAACTTGGTCCCGGCCTCTCCCGTTTAATCTTCATGGCGATTGCGTGGGGCCCCGAGTTCCACGAGTTTAAACTTCCCGCGAAGCAATCTTCGGTGCAACAATGCCACTCGGCTCGCGTGGGAATTCTCGAATAAGATTAGGAACCGGCGTAACGTTGACGCGAAAACCGATAGGAACTTCAAATTCAGTTTGACCGACGAAAGACTCTTGCAGTTTCTCCTTGTCTTTCGCGTACTGGGATGGAACGATAACGACGATAACAAAGGGGGGTCGGTAGAGCCCGCGGCCCCGGGTCAGACGTTACTTAAACGGATCATACCGCAAAGGGGCATACCAGTGAGAAAATATCAGGGATGAAAGGAAAAGAATGAGAGAACGTAGTATATGGATATATGACGATTCCTTTTGAAGTCACATAACAATGCCACCCGTGTGACGTAACGGGGAGGGAGGGATTGGATTGTGGAAGGGGGGGGGGGGGTTCAAAGTTGTACAGGACGGGGACGAAATAGAAGAAGAGACTACTTCAAAGTACGATAATGGCAGGAATCCCGGATTCACTATTTTTTGTTTTGTTTTTTGGTTTTTTTCTTTCTTTACCGGAAGTACGTCAAGAATAAATTCATCGCACGGAATTACCGGGGTGCCGTTTCTCTTCGAATTTTCGTAAGATTGCTTTTGGCATGATGGAGCAAAGTAATGGCACGGGAAAAGGAAAGAGCGAGGGGAGAGGTGGCCGTGAGTGTACCTGAGGGAGAGGCGAATAGGAAAGGAACGAGAGGGAGAGAGAGAGTAAGCGCGAAAAAGAGCAGAAGGGAAATAAAGAGTAAGTGACTAAAAGCTCGCGCAGAACGAAGTAGATCTCGAGAAGAGGAGAGAAGGAGTCGTGGACGTTAGGCGAAGGAGGAGGAGAAGGAAGAATAGCAGGAATAAGGATATAAGAAGCGAAGAAGGTCGAAGGACCACTTGGATTTCCTCGTTCTAGCCATTTTCCTTCATTGGACCATGTCCATTACATTCTCGAGGAGTTTCCACGTGCACCGAGTGTATAGGAGCTAACAGGGAGCATTGACGTGTGACGCTCTCAAATCCCATTTTCTACTGGCAATTGGCAGGATAAGCCGAGCTCCTTGACCCGATACGTCCTAATCCATGCCTCTAGATACATTTTATATAGCGCACTTGGCGCAGTGGTTTAGCCCGCTTGACAACTTAGTTTAGCGGGAACGTGTCGTTTCGGTCGACAACTGATTTAACCGTGACTACGATCGAGCTGCAATTGCTCGAGAAGATTGCTTTTCAGAATAGCCTCTGATGAACTTGCGATTATATATATGTATATACGGATACCATGCTGTATATATATAAACATAATGCCACGATAACTCAAGTAAGGTGGACTTTGATTACCTTACGAAATCATAGCGAAATCTTCCCTTGTACGTTGTTTAGGGTCCGGGAAATGCTTTGCTTCTCTCGAGGTGTAACGGTATTATTCACCGGCAAGCTCTCATTATACCTCGGTGGCTGGTAAGATACGCACGTGGGGGGAGTCTCATTTCCAAGCAGGCTGTCACCGGTAATCCAGGAGCGCGAATACCTTCTCCATCTTGGTCCATTTAGGGATTCAACGAATTTCGGGGGATGCGTCGTTTGCTCCTTTCTCTCGTTAACAAGTAGATACTATAAAATCATTAGGGACGGATTCTAAGTGTTCGAGGGAGAGGGTGCGAATCGCCCTTTTGAGAAATAGCCTTGCCCCTTGACTTCTCGTTGGGTCGAGAACTCCTGAGATGATAATCTAACCGGAAATCGGACTTGGTCCTAGAGTCTATCCAAATGCAGATATGACTTTAGCTTTGGCCATTGTTGTCGGGCATTTGCGAAATAGCACGGCGCTAAAGTTATGGGAGCGCTACTATATGTGCTTCTGATCGATAACCTTACGCCGGTTTTACCTCTGGCTGGCGAAGTTTAAATTTATAATTAGGAACGATTAACGAGTGTTCAAAATAAAAAGAGCATATACACGTGTTTATGTGTGTCACGTGCCATTTCGCTTGAACCTTCGAAGTTCTGGTACTCGATGTGAAAAAAATTCTAGTTTTACAGACTTTCGTTATGCATGACTCGTATACGTGTATCGGGGGGTTGGTTTTTTTTTTTTTTTTTCGTCAGATATCGGTAAACGCATATCGTAAACGTAGGAAACAGATTGGAAAGAAATATATTTCTCGACGTTTACTCGAGTTCTTTAGGCCTTGTGTACGCATATATGTATATGGTATTTATGCATATACAGGGGTACACATTGTGGAATGTCGATGGTTCGAAAAGTAATTCCAAAGCGGTGTACAGAATTCACCTACGTACTACGATCGATGTCGTTTACCAAAATGGTACGAGACTGTCGATGCGAGTTCGATATTTCTAGTTGGAAATATTATTGAATCCGCTTTTTAGCTGGCGCGAGTTATTGATCCTTATCGAATCGTTACTTTATTCTACTTTTTTTTTGCTTTCCATTCTTTCGAACAAATTGTTCGGAGCTTTCATTCATGATGGACGCTATCGGTGAATTTATCAAATTAATTAGATGGGTATACATGGATAATTTTTTTTTCTTTTTTCAATTTGCATTTGAATTAAAACGGCAATCGTGAAGAACTGAATGGGATATAAATATATGGTGTATAAAAAGCGCGAAATTTATATTTTTAATTCCCATCAATAATCCGCAGTATTTTGTATAAAATATGAATGAAGCTCCTGCAGGTGTGAGGAGGATGAAAATAATAATAATAACAACAACAACGAACGTTTCATTGAATATACGTATATACATTGCCCATATAAAATTTTACAGTGTTTCTCAATTTCATTATATTCCATAATTCGAATATACACTCGTACGCCTATAGAAATGAATTTTGCGAAAAACCTTTTGCACACGGGTTTCTTATAATTGCAAAGCAAAGTGTCGCAGGGGGACTCTCACGGCCTCGTTAAAAATTATCTGAAAGCGCGTAGAGTCCTTTTTAAATTTAAAAGCGGATCCGAATAATTGTCACGTGCTTAAAATAAATATTGAGCTTGGCGCGTCGCCGTCGCTGGTCTCGGTTGCGAATTCGACGGCGTCGAATTTTCGACGGATCGACGTGGGATCGGCGAGGGACACGACGCGAGTACCCAGGCGTCGGTATATATAAATATATAGATATAGACGTACCCGGTCAAATATTTTCCTACGAAAATCCACCGAAAAACGGCCTTTCCTCGCGCAAGTTAATATCGCATCGTGAAAAGGCGACGGGCACAAGTCGCAGATATGAAGAAACACTGCGCGGGGCTCTCTGTACATTATAAAAGCAATATGCCGCCGAAGCATCCCTTTTATGAATTTGCGAGCGCACCGTAACGAGTTCTAATGACGCAGGAATAGAGAGAGACGTAAGCGCATAACCGGCGAGTAAAATGTTATTAGCAAGTAAATTTCTCGTTAGGGAAAACTCATGGGAGTTATTATTAGCCCCGGCTAAAGAAATAATCGTAAGACGTCGAAAAAGAATTCGCAATCGTCATTCTGAAAAGGTACGCGGTTTCCTGTCCCTCCTTACCCCCCCTCCAAGCCCTCCTGCCCCAACCGCCATTCAGCTGGTACAATGTCGCAGTATCCGATACGTTCGGTTAGTCGCGCGACACGAATGCGAATTGCAGTACAGCGTGACAGAAAACTCGGAGAATTCACTCTGCCGATCGAAGAGACACCGGGTGATGCTCGGCTACGTGGACGGAGAAGAATGAAAAACTAGAGATGTTGGGACAGAGACAAGGAGGGATGGCGAGAGGACGTGGTCGAGGACGATGACAGGGAGGAGAAAGAAAATAAATAAAACTAGAGCAACAGAGATACCGATGGAGAATAAGAAAGTCGAATAGAGAGAGAGATATATCAAGTGGAATTCTCGTTCAAAGTGTAATTACCCAGTGGAGTCGTCTCAACTTTCCTTGGCACCTTTCTCTCTTAATTTCCAGCCAGTCCTTCTTTACCGACGGGGAGCCACTGTCCTCCTCTCCCTTTAATCCACCATTATTCAAACCGCTGGATTCGTCGCACGATAGTCATCGCTCGGTTGGCGGGTACATACCTGGGTCCGTCGTCAACAGTCGCCGTTGCCCTTGACGCGGTAGAACGTCGCATTAACGAAATTGAGAAATGAACCTTGCTACACGTGCCATTGACGCTTACGGACCGCGACTCGTCGCGTTGGTAATACTGTAATCCATATTTTAGTATCTCTCGGACACGCAGCACGTGATTAATCATCAGCAATACGGAATTGGTACGGGAATGACACTGCCGTATCTCAGGGCCCGTGATATACGCACTTAATCGGCAGCGCCGTGACACCGGGCGCAACGGAAGATGCGCGGCGGCCGCCCGAACTAAAAGCCCTTGGCGCAGATCGAAGCGGGAAATTTTAAAAGCTAACTGCACGAAGTCTAACGAACTTTCGAAGAAAAACGTTAACGAGGTGTCTGAAGTTAATCGCGTGTAGAAATTGAAAAGGCAAACGGCATCTGGCAGCATATACTTTTGATTAACAGACCTTTAGATATTACATATATATATATATATATGGTATAACTTTGTGGAAATTATGTACACGGAGGTATTTATAGCTGAAAAAGAAAGAAGAAGAAGAAGAGTGACACGTCTAATGCAGACGTTACTACGTACCTTCGTATAACGCTGGGCCGCGAAGCTGTGTATTTCACGTTCGTTAAAAATACTTTACATCGTGATCGAAATTCCAAGCGGTATACGGAATAAAAGATGATGCTTATTCCGTCGACGTCGAGGGTTTCATGCGGCGGATGTTAACAATGGTGACAGACCAGAAAACGTTTACCAGATCGTTCCGAGGGACTTGGGCAGATGTACATGCCTGTTCATAATTCTGACGGAGTATAGAATTTCCAGTTTGTTCGAAGTAACTACAAAACCTTCGTGCAAACACCCATGTCTGGTTATACTCACGTTCGTCATATATCCGTATATTCGTCGACGACGAGGAGAGCGCGAGGGTGGCAGTCAAGAGCAAAGGGAAAGGAAAGAGGAGACATAAAGGAGCAAGAGCGAGACGCTTGTATGTACATAAGAACCGAGAGAACACAGGACGGAGTCGTCGACATGATTTCAGTGCTCGTACGTTGCATTCGAATGGGAAGTCATCATTAATTAAAATATGGAAAAAGGTTACGGAAATGCTATACACGGAATGTATAAAAGATTCTCATTTAACCGAAGCTCCTCTTACAAACTAGTAGAGTCTAACAATGGGGGAAGATCCGATTACATTTGCGCGCAAGGCGTGTATCTCTAGCTATGCGTCTCTAGTAGATATATATATATATACACACGTATACGTTAAATGCATATAGAACCGCAAAAGCGTGCATTCACATTTGCGCGTCGGTACGTAAATTTGAAAAAAAAAAAAAAAAAGAAAAAAAAAATTAATAAAACCCGGATAACAGTTAACTGTTTAGTAACATGCTGCAAAGATCGTAGTATGCAAGTCGCAAGTGACCAAATAAAATATACGACTCGTGCAGCTGCAGCTGCGGCCGTAAGGATCGATCTGGTTTTCGATAAGGACCCTGGCGGATTTAAAGGTTTGGATTTTACTTGGATAATATAAAGTGTTATGACGTCACGCCGTTGACGTTACGGCCCTTGGCCAATCGGATTGGCCACTCAGTTTATATCGATCGAAATAGTAAATGCGGTACGTGCAAAAGATGCTCATTTAACCGATAGGTACCAACCGCCACATGCACTGGCTGTTAACAACGGCAGCAGACCTAAATACATTTGCATAATTCGAAGTTGCGCGCGTGTCTGTCTATGGGACCGCGAGTGCATGTGCACTATTTATACGGACGCGTATTCAGAATTCAGTCCGGCTTGAATACACACAGGACCGCATGCGAATTTCCAATGTAATTTCTACGTGGTTGGTACTTCGGTTTGAACATTGAAATTATACGAAATATAACGTAACCGACGTGACGTCATAGGACGAGGAGGCGAGATTAAAAATTAAAAGAATTATTTTGAACCTTCGATCGTTCTGCTCGATGACGTCTGGAATCTTCGTTGTATTTCGTATTAATTCTTCGCGCGTGTTTTTCGGGCGGATCGACGTGACGATGAAAAAAAATTAGTGACTAACGGGAGTGCGAGAATGGCGGGAGATTCGAATTTTGAATCTGATCGAGAAAATTGATGGGATCGTATACGAGGAAAATGATTGAAAGAATTTTCGAGCGTTTTTATCGTAAATATTTGTATAAACTTTAAGAATAATTTTCTTCGCGAGATAAAAGGACGAATTGGTTTTACGAGTAATAATGTCAGATAAACTTTTATGATTCTTCAGCAAATTTACATACCCCGACACAGACGTTGAGTCTTTGAACGTTATATTCTTATGCTTTGAGAAGCCAAACTCTCTCTCTCTCTCTCTCTCTCTCGACGGGGCTAGAAAATATTTCTGCAAACAGTAGCAGCGCGTATACCTCGCTGTACATAAAAGTCTTTTCTACTTATATCTGTATATCCTTGAATTCTCCAGGTTCCCGTTTTCCCTGTTACATATTTCTCGAAAGTCCTTCAACTTCCCTTGTGCACACTGCAGTGCAGTTTCGCATTCGCGTATACTTTCGACCATCCAGTGTACGGGGACAGACGCTACCTAAAGAGCAAGATGGACGACGCCGAGGCAAGAATAAAGACAGAGTAGTCGAGTGGGGGCAAAGGAAAGAGACGGTAGATTGAAAAGGGCGGAGGTATCGAGGCCGATTAAATTATCTCGGTAAATCGGGAAAAAGGCGATCGGATCGAAAAGTTGCCTGTTCAAGTGGCCGTCCGAAAGTATCTCATTCTATCTATCTATCTTTTACTGGTGGCTTCACGGCTCGAGTCACGATTTTACTTGGCCCAATCCCACCAGGATGCTTTCATCTATTTTCTCGGAAGTAGGTACCTCTTGCGCTATAGAATAACGTTCCCTGAACTTTACGAAAATAAAGCTTGGAGAGCGTACAGTAGGGGGGGAAGGGGGTAGGTACATAGTTTTGGCAGAGCTTGAAGTACACCGCGCAGTATATATATATATATCTATTACCGCTGCCGCTGCTATCCTAGATACCCAGCATAACCGCATATACAAGACCGCCCGACCTTATCCCCCTAATTTCTTTTTCTCACGCGTGACTCCCGAAGCGCCACGTGGAAAGTTCGCACCGGGTTCGGAGGGGTGAAAATTTGCGAGCATTAAAGTTCCAACTTCCAGAGGGGGCTCAGGTTTATTTTGTCACCAGGGATTCTCCTTTCTGTCTCATACCCGTCCGCCACTCAACGTCATCAGCTGGGAGGGTCCTGACCCACTACCGTGTACTATCAGGACCCCTGGCTCCCCTCCGACCCTTATTGATTTACTGCAAGCATAACAGCCGGCATTAAAATTTGACCGTACTTATTTTGCAGATGCGTTCCTTCGGGATTGCCAGCTAAGGAGGGTGGCTAGGGCTCGCCCGCCCTCCTCTCCGCCCCTGGTGGGACAGGGTACTCGGTGCTCGTAAAGGATATCAAGGGGAGGATGGGAGCACAAGACGACAGGTGTGCGATCGATCGTCTGCCCGTAATATCGCAAAAACCCAGGAGGGGGGACCATCCCCCCCTCTCCATCCAGAAGCCAGTAGCGTCTGCTGCTGGTAGTAATCGGGCGTCGGCGACGACGTCTACCAGGACCCAGTGTGGCTGCGTCCTCCCGGGTGGTCTCGCGAGGACGCGAGCAGGAAGAGACGTCGAGAGTGGAAATTAACGCTGCTGAAGGTTAATACGGCGCGGCTGAAGAAGCAAATATTTCTCTTTCGCCATCGCCTCGAAGCGTCCCCTATTTCAGGTTGATTGTACGGATAGGAGAGAGAATGAAACGAAGACGGATGGTATTGAGGTTATAACTCAGGTTGCTTGATGAGAACTCTTTAATCAGGTCAGGAATAGGATAGGCGTGATCCATTATTTACTGCCCTATTTTATATCCCAGCCTCCTCCCTTCATCCCGAGGCCCATAAGTCAGTCTTTAGGCAGGTTTTCGCTATGTTTGCGCCACTGCGATCGGGATGGTCCGTTGCTCATTTTTTATTTGGAAATTCACACGGTGCCGCGGATCAGGCCTGTCGCTGGCTGGACGGTTGTCGCTTAGAGTCTTCTTTTGCTGGGATGCTTGTGGGTTATAGGAAATTAAATTTTGCCAAATTATACATCGCTATTTATCGCGAGTTGGTTTCCTCTTTTTTTTTCGAATGGCCTGATTCCGGGGATTAGATCCTCTCGCGCAGGGGTGCTAATGAAAGGCAATTTGGCTTGGCTCGTCTTGGGAGAGAGCGAGGCTGCAGGTGCCCCGAGTCGGAGGCTGGAAAGAGATAGTCGAAGGCGGCCCGTGCAAAGTGTTTCGGCGAAAACTAGAATTACCTTAGGTAAATTACGCGAGGGGTTATTGCGGATGGATAAGTGTATATCTATAGCTGTTCATAAAGAGAGAGAGAGAGAGAGAGAGGGAGAGTATGGAGCGTTGTTGAGTATCATAAGGAATTACGCGAGTCCCGGGAATAAGGGTTGTATTCCCTTCAGGAAAAGGTCTTGACCTACCAATTCTAAAGGTGAATCTAATTTTGCAATAAAATCTTCATAAAACGCAAATTGGTAATTACGGTAAGCTCGTTAGCCCATTCGGGGGGGTGGCTAATAATGCCCCCACGCGGCATAACAAATTGGTAACAATAAATTCCTCCACCCTCTGAGACGTTAGTTCGGTAGGCAACCCCGTAGAAATTCCAATTAATTACATTAGCGAGCGTTAATTGTTTCCTTATGTCACTTGGTACCCAACTAACGCCTAACCGCGGCGACTGGCGACGCAAAGTTGTCAAGTACCCCGTGAGGCCGGCGCATGGGATAATTAATGACAATTAAAAACTAATTGCCCCGTCTGACCTCGGCGCACTAAACACGAACAGCCCCGAGTAAATGACCTTAGTTACAACTATTTCAAGCCCCACCTTTTTCTCGTTATCCGCGACCTACTCCTTACACTCCACTGACCCTTCATTTACTCGTAAACCATGCATCTTCGAGGCACGACTTTCGCTTCGTTCGATAACGTTTTTTTTTTTTTTTGAGTTTACCGCCTTTTCTATAATCGTATACCAATCTGTGTGCGCGTACGAATTCTCGTGAGCTCCGCTACGTTCCTTAAGGCCACAACGCACGGACACGCGCGTCGAAGCCCTGAGAAACTTGTTAACGAGACATTCGGACTTATTTAACGACGCAACTTGTCAAACTTCTGTCTGGTAAAAACTCATCGAATCGGTGACGAGTTACTTTTTTCATAAATGACTTTTGACGTCACGCGATCGAATAAAATTTTCCAAAATATTAACACGCACGTGCATATAATTTTAATCGTAGAATGTGATTACAGAAAATTTTTGATTTTCATACGATTACATTTTTTGACTTAATCATACTTTACAAAATTTTTTTACTTTCCATCACGCATGTGACAGTGTAATGAATACTGACCTGACGCAACACAGCATTCAATTGCTTATAAGAGAAGCTGTGTTTTTATTATTTCCCTCATTTTTTTTTATTCCTCCCTTACCTCATTCAGACCCGCAGGAATTTTCCTGCGTTTTCGCTCTCAAGGCTTATCATCATCCCCGATAAAAGCAGGGTTTGTAATCGGAGGTCCGACCCCCCCATTTTCCCTGGCTACTGTGTCGCTTCCCTGGGGTCCCCAGTCCTCGGATGGTTTAAACAACGTCGAAGCCACCTGTAGGGAATTTAAAAACATTGAAACGTAAGTCCAGTTATGAATTATCACCTCGTAGGTCTCGCTATAATCAGTGATAAGGTGCGACGTATCAGATTATATACTGGGCCGAACTGTCAAACGACAATCGCTTATTTCCCACGGGACAATTATTTTGTGGCATCAAAAATAAATAAATATACATATATTCAACTATAAACTCCACGCGTGGCTCTATTCGAAATACCAAGATCATTGACTATTCAAAAATCAATATAGTTATACTTCTAGTTACTCTACGCCATTATATTTATAAAGCTCTGACTTCGTTCCGACGATCCGTCAATGGGCAAAGGCATTGTTCGACCGAACCCATGCCCGAATGCCTAACATCTCGCGAACGATCCCGTACGTAGAAAGAAAAAGAAAAAAAAGAGAAAAACAAGGCCTACACGTCCTAATGGTCAATTACCGTTTATCAAACGGAACGGCCGTTACGCTACACCGGAGCAGAGCGCCGAACGACCAATTCGTAAAAATGACACGACGTTCGTTACTTTCCTATCAGTCGTTCGACTTAATGACGCATCCTGTCAACGTAACGGAAAGTGTTACGGCATCCCGCGAGTATATCGTCTCGTATTACGAGAAAACAAGATGATTTAAACTCCATGTTACTTGAGCCAAAAGCACTCGGCAAGTACATAGAATACGTGAAACGCGATGACGTCACGTTCGTGATCCCAGCGGAAAGCTTCTCAACCCGTGACATGAATTGATCGTTGGCCAAAAGAATTTTATAGAAACCATATAGTGACCAATGTATATATGCTATAGTACACCTATATGGTATTGATCGTACATTTTCCTTTTTTCTTTTCAGCTACGATCGCGTATCGGAGAAAAGTAGGATCGGACTATTGAATTTATAAAATTTTCAAAATTCATATTTCCACCGGAACTACTTACCGGCTGTTTCCATAAACGGTAGAAAAAGAATACAGGAAGCGGTGCCAGCGTAGACAATCCAATTAGCCAACCAATTACATCCGCCCACCATGGGAAGACCATTCCGTTGTAACTTGCCAGCTCGTAGGTGTACATTTGGAATACGAAGACTGCCTGTGGGTTGAGATTCGTTATAGACGTGGAAGGTGTGATATTCGAGGAGCCAGAGGGAATCGGGTGAAGTTAGCACGGAGGGGTGGCAGAAAGCAGGGCTGGGGTAAAGGGGGGGGGGTGGTTAGGGGGTGCGAACGAAATCTTTCAGGCTTGAAAATAACAGAAGAGGCTCGTCAGCTATGCCCGACTATGCCTTAGGGGGGACGCCGATGACAGTGTTCACATATGTGTGTCTATAGGCATATGCAGGGTATTCGAAAGTATTGCATCACCCGTAGGTGGATTTGCTATAGAAATCAAGCGAATGTGCTATCTTTGGTCGGTGCCAATATTTCTGAATAATTTTCTATGGTATTTACGGTATGTAGTATATAAACGGTATATAGCCGAAAGCGAAGAAGTAAATGGCTACGGTACCGAGGTGGGAACACAATTTGTTTAAGGAATTACGTGCCATTAGTAAATGAGAAGGGAAGACGGTGGGCCGTAAATAAAAAAAAAAAAAAAAAAACATTCTAATAGCGTGCGCTACCGGAAAACAGGACGAGCCTTCTCGTTAGCGCGATCGTACTTACGTAACTGTACGTATCTACACGAGAGCCGTAGTTACGCGTGTTGTGTAAGAGACGCCAGAGATGCATAGGACGAATAAATCTATAAGGGAGAAGTGTTTAGAGCGAAATGAAAAAGTCATGATTTGGAAATACGCTGGCGTCTGGTAACAGACGGAATAGCTAGAGTACCGTAAGACGTTTATTCATTACCGGCAAGTGTTTCAGTAAAATATCGACAAGTCCGAGCAGCCGTTTCTTTTTGGAATTGCGTAACGTTATTCCGTGCTTGATTAATTATCTCGATGCCATTATCGTGATCAGAAATTTTAAAAAAATTTTGATATCGTCTTGTCTAATTTTTTGATTTCGTCCCACCGTTCGATTCGTCCTGACCAAGTGACCGGGTACATTTTTTTGGGGAGAATTTGGACTGAAAAAATCATACGCTAAATTTGCATTACTCACAACTGCTGTAACCGGTGCTAATATCACCCAGCATAACCACCAGTAGCCGCGAAGAATTCGTCCAAACTTCATTTTCATATCGGCTATGTTATCCAAGAATCTGTTGCAGCCGTAGCACCACGAGGCTAACACGACTTCCGCCATGCCAATCAATAGTATGGCCCATGACGCAGTGTTCCAGTCCATCAATGTAAATAGGTAAACGCCACCATCGAATACCATAGGTATGGCCAGAACGCAACAGGAAACGCATATTGCTAATATGACGAGGGACTCGTGTTTCCGTAGGTCAGGACGCACGTCCAGTATGGCAGTGTTTATGGCTTGGACTCCAGCGAACTGCGACGAGGAAATAAAATTTAATTATTTTGCAATAATGATTTTTTTTTTTTTAATATAAATTCCGAATATAATGCAAAGGTCGTATATTAAGGGTTGAAAAAAAAAATAGTGAACCACAGGAACAAATGATCAAAGGCTCGATACGGGAGCAGCGAGATATACCGGGGAACGAGATAAAAACAAAAAGGAAAATTTGATATGAAGAAGGGTGTGGACGCTAAGGGTTGAAAGGGGGATGACAATAATTCTTTTGATGATATAAGGCAAAGCAAAGATTTTCAGGACGTAAAAGGCATTGCTTGCCATGTCTTGCACGTGAGGGAGAAGTTTAACGGCGGTCTGGCCGCTGCCGTCTTTTTCCACTTTTTTCGCCTTTTCTCTAGTTTCCCCCGGCAAGATTTCTAGGAGATAATTAAAATTGTTACGCTCAATAAACCGTGCAGCCGAGCGTCCTCCGATCGCCACCGTAGGCTATAATTATTCCGAAGTCTCTACGGATAGTAATAGTCGGTAGTAATAGTAACGGCGTCTCTGCGCCAGCAGCACCGACGGTAATACCAAGAATCGTGCTGGTACTAATACCCGGTGTCTTTGCGGTAGTGGACTTATCGTTAGAAGCGAAAGTTAATTTTACGTTTGAATAGCTCCGGAGGGTCGCAGTCCTCGCATTTCCAAATGCGAGGATGTCGGGCGGGTCAGCGACCGAGACCACTTACTGACCTGACTACCCAGTCCCAGAATGAAGAGCATGAAGAAGAAGAGCACCGCCCAGAGATTCGGAAGTGGCATCCTCACCACGGCTTCGGGATAGGCGATGAAAGCCAATCCCGTGCCGCTCTGAACTACCTCATCGATTGGCATGTTCATCTCCAGCGCGAGGAATCCCATGATGGAGAATATTACGAATCCGGCGAAGACCGAGGTGAAAAGATTTGTGAACGCGACAAATATTGCGTCCCTGAGAAAATTAAAAAGGAAATATACAAAATATATATTTTATATTTATATACAGATATACGTAGTAGGCGTAACGAGCGAAGCGCGCACGCTCTTCTATACCACGTATGTAGTAACTTCTTTTTTTACTTTATTATTCGATTTATCGATCGCCACCAGAGATACCAGTGGCAGTGTCACGTTTCTGTGAATACAATGTAAAAACCGAAATTTCGATACTAGCCGACTAGTACGGGAAAATAGTAAAATATCGAACAAACAAATGGCGGTTTCAATTGTCATACTTTTCTTTATACCGAATGCAAAGGTATGTCTATATATCAAGCATAAAAATATTTCATAAATGTTTAATCGGCACATTACAACCAGCACTTATTTAACGCAATCGATCCTTCCTCGGCGTACGAAGTCACCGACCGACTTCGAAACACGTCACGAATCTATTTACCGTGAAAACGCATTCGCCATTAAACCGAAACGTTTGATTCCCCGCATTACGAGAGTTAGCCGAGGTCGAGTGTACGTGCGATGGATATTTCATGGGACTCGGGAGCAGCAGTCCATCATTTCACAAAATCAGACAATCTGGCAAATTCGAGGCGCCACGTCGCGTCCAGGTTAACCCATACAGAGTTAAGTTACACGCCGGACAAAGCCGTGACAAAGCCCTGCTGGTAATCGTACCACGAACTAAACGTATTTCTCACCTGTGACAATTGTTCGTGAACGAGCTATAGCTAGACAAAGTGACCAGAGATCCGCAGCCGATGCCAAGAGAATAAAATATTTGTGAAGCAGCGTCGCCCCAGACTTTGGCATTCAAGAGGGTTGACCATACAGGGGTAATTAGCCAAATGGCACCATCCCTAGCTCCGTCTAGGGTGACACCTAAAAAAAATAATTTCAAAAATCATCACAGCCCTGCATAGGACGGAAATACTAGACGGGTAGTCCCCGAGTCAAATTCTGAACTCCCCACGGTATCTCCCTATCGTTTCAACCCCATTAGAACCGACAGGATTTATAGGGTCCCCGGAACCCACCTACTGGCATCACGTAACCACGTGTGTATAACATCAATATTACTAGTGACTCACCCCGTATTAGAAGTGCGATTAGTATCACGTACGGAAAGAGCGCAGTGAAGTACACGACCTTCCCGACGCTCTGGACCCCTCTTATCACACATAGATAACAGATTATCCAAGCCAGGACAAGACAGCCTAGTAACTCCCACCTAATGCCGCCAAAGTTGTACCACGTGGCGTCTCGTATACCCAGGACGTAGTCACTGCGAATATATATTGTATCGTTAAAAGTTACTTTGATCCTATCCGTGCCTTCTCAAAAATATGGTCCTTGCACAACTAGGGGATTGGTACACCAAGGTCGTAGGATCTCCGAGGTTTTTAATCTCCTAGAGTAGGAAGGAGATTGGTACCATTCCGTGCTGTTCGATTATATGATAGGACTAGTCACGGAATTGATACCGTGAGGTGCCTGCAAAGGTACTTGGATGCTGGAATTAAAATTTTTTTCAAAAAATCTATGAATCAAGAGTGGTGAGTTTTCATACTTTCTACGTTACTTCTGGGGGGGGAAAATAGATAAGTTATTGGGCCAGCAACTTGCGGGCCCATCTGTCGGCCGCTCTGGGTACCTGGTCTAAGGGCTTGGCAGGTATTCGGTAGCGTTACAGTATACATATATATACTCCATTATAAAGCAAGATACAAGGTCGGTACACCGTAAGAAAGTATATACCTGAAATACTCCTCCGAAGAAAGTATACGCGTATATATATATCGTATGGCGGTTGCATCGTTCCCCTGAAAACAGTGCGTGCTGTTACCTCCGTCAGCGTAGCCGTAGCTTTCGCAAACTGCGGTAATGGCCGTGCAGCTTTTATTGTAAAATATGGTAGTGGAGTCGTTGGTCTGGCAATCCTTATCTTGAAGCCCGCTGTAACAGTCTACGAGGACAATCTCAGGTCAGAATGGTACAAGTTGGAAGCTGGATGCTTTGGGTCGCCGACAGACGTAAAGATAATAAACGTACATGTGGCTGAACGATGCAACTATGTGCTTGGATATCTGAGATCCAACGGGGAAAGAAGGTGTAGTAAATTTTAGACTTGAATTTCTTGGCGAAGTGTTATGGTAGGTGATGGACGAGAATGAGATGAGGATATTTGAATGTTATCTTGGTAATTGACGATTATCGTTAAATTTGATGGGGTAGGAAAATAAAATTTTGAATACAGGATATTAACGTCAGAAATTAATTTCCTTCGGGGTTAGGTGGGTGTATTGTGTATTTAGCATGTGTTATCTGTATACTGACTATTGCTGTTGAAGTCATTGTCACAGTAGGCCCAGGCCAGCTTGGATGAGAACGACGCGAAGGTATAGAAGAGAGTCCAGGATACGAGGACCATGTAGTAAATGGTTATTAAGGTAATGACCACTACGGTGCAGTAACCAAGGCCGTGGAATGCTGGTGCCATTCTGGCGAACGCCTCGTTCGGTCCCAGGCCGGTGTACTGGCCTATGGCCAGCTCGAAAAAGAATATCGGCAGACCCAGCGTAATTAGCATTAAAGTAAAGGGTATCAGGAAGGCTCCTGAAAAATCGAAGGTTCGTTATCAGGGACGGAAATTGAATCTCTTCTGGACCCGAGGGATATCGATGGAACGATAATATCGAGTCTTCGTTTAATTTTTATATAACGTGGATTAATATTTTATTCAATGATGTTTTTTATACTTTTTTTTTTTGCCATGGCCCAAGAGATCTTCATCCGATTTCGGGGTCCTTAAGGACGCTTTTAAAACCGCAGTATCAACTGACTGCTTAAGAGGGATCAGATATTTGACATTGGCGTAGCAAAAAATATACTATGCAGTATCGCGTTTCGCAAGCTACAGGAAATCAAGTGTCGTGAAATGAAAGGAAAAAAAAAAAAAAAAAAAAAAGATAAAATATCCTATTTCCCGATCGATTTTTAAGGAATAAATCGTTATCCACTTGGTATACGTACCTCCGCCGTTACGGTAAACGAGGTATGGAAAACGCCAAATATTTCCAATCCCAACGGCGTAGCCGATGCAGGATAAAACGAACTCCACGGGATGGGCCCAGCCGATCCGCTCAGCTGGCAGGTCCACCAGGACGCCTCCGACCTCGAGAGAGACCCTCTTCGTCTGTTAATAATCGAACACAGGGTATATACGTTTCCCATGAAATAATCGCAAAGTCTAAAAGAACCAAGATCAAGTGGCGAAGTCAGCGAGACAGGGATGCTGCGCTTCGTCCCCCATTCTGGAGAATCTCCCAAGATCCTCCCAGCATCCGGCTGTCATCTCTCTCTGTACTACGATATTCGACACTATTATATCATGAGCTTCCGGATTCATCATCCACCCACTTCCCACCTCCCAAACCCCTCATTCACTCTCTTTTTATCCCACTCGAGATACACTCCTAGCCAAGTATCCGTGCAGTAACTAAGAGCTATGGATTAGGAGGAAAATCGATAATTTATCTCATCTTTAAAGATTTCTAATCGAACGATTATAGTCCACCAGCGTATCTATCGAGATAAATAATAAACGATCTGAATATACTTAATACGTATAAAATAACGTAAGACACGCTTAAGAGATTTTCCGTGAAACGATACGAGTTATCGTAAATCTGATTCAGCGAATTGTAAAAATATTTGATTACGGATTCAATCAGTTCATTACGTGTCCGGGATCGAATTGTCGATATCAGCACAGTTCGATAGCAAATCGCGAAAACCTTCACCTTAGCCGGGGGACGTCCACGTGTCGTTTATTTTATTCTTTCATTATATACAGTGGCCCAGCGAAATGCAAAGTACAGGAAAAATGATATATCGAACGGACAGCGAAATACGTGAAACGAAAGTGTCTACCGGTGTATTCGTATTAAAATGAAACTTAAGCCGGCAGGTACGATGCAACGTGGGTTCGATTTTTATAAGCGGATTCGTAACAAAAAGTCTCCCCTGTATAACTGTAACGTCCTTAATTTCTTCTACTCGAAAAAAAAAATTGTTATACAATCACTGTCCTCCCCGCTCAATACGATTATTACTGTCATTCTTTAATTTCTATTCGAATTTACATTTCCCAGCGGCTCTAAGAGTGTCGAGCCATAATAACTCGGTCCGTCTCTCTTTCTCCCACCCATTCAGAGGTGAAAACGTTGACGAAGACCGAGCGAGAAAATCGACCGAGACGAAAGCCAACTATAATAATATCGTCGGCAGCAGCAAACCTCGTGGGAGGAATACCGCACCGTAGTGCTCGAAGGAAATGACGCCGAACAAATAGACCGACGAATGTAAGCAGCCCTTCCGCAGGAAGGTTCCTGAGGGCGCGATACTAACCGGCAAAGAGACGCAGAGTCCCGGAGGGAATCGCGGTCGCCGTGAGATTTTTAGCTAGTTTCATTAAAAGTATCTCCGGAGTATTAAAAAAATAAAAAAATAAAAAAGAGTGAATAGGAAGGAAAAAAACAACATGGCAAAAGACACGAGAGAGAGAGAGAGAGCGAGAGAGGTGAAAAATAGAGAGTGCCTCGAGAACGAGAGAACCGAGAAGATATAAATTACAATTATACGTTAATTCCTGCCGAGGGGAACAACGCCCTGACGAGGTCTGCGCGCGCAGAACTCGTGCGAGGATTAAATTGTGCGACATATTAAACTTTGCGTATTAGTCTTACTTATATTACGCGCTGAGAGGATAAAACAGCGGAAATCCCTGGATGAAAGATGCAAATATTTTCTAACGCCTTGTACGTATACATTGACCGGACAGAGAAAAATAGTTGGAAAAAAAAATATGAGTGAGAGAGATCTCTTTTTTTTTTTTTTTATTTACACGACCATCTAACGATTTCATTAATTGCGTCAATTATTCTTGTACTCACTCGCGTTTCATTTTCGTTTTCTTCTGCCATAATGATGGAGCAGGTATATATCTGTAAATTCGAAGAAAACTTTCGCGCTCATCCAAATTTTGTATACTCTGGTAAACTCTCACAACTCAATTTTCTTCAGGGTACAAGAGCACCTGCTTTAATCACTGTCAGGCTTTGTACTGATAATTCACGTAGAGGCTTTATCGATGCTTCTATATCAAACACCCACCCTCCCTCCCATGCTCGGACGTTCTATCTCCACCTCCGTCTTTTTTTTCTTTTTTCTTATCAGCTGAAAGATTCGAATTTTCACTCGATATCGTGCTTGCTCACGGTTTAGTAATCTTAGCAATTACAACAGGACAGTGACATGGTCGATTACTGATTTTACTTTTATATTCTACTATAAACTGTACAGCACTTGTTCGTGGCTGTAGGGTATGCGATTGGAATATATAATGCAAGAAACAATTCAATCCGGCCGTGAGAATCCACTTTGGGTACCCGTAAGCCAGAGTGTAGGTAGTGGGTATCTCTGGACAAAAATGTTGCTCAATAAATATGGGAAAGTCGGATAATACGATTTTCTCTCGGCAGAACGTAAAAGCAAATATATATATATGTGCGGTGTATATAGGCATGTACTGCACGGCACGTGAGTGCTCGCATTTATGCATATACGTACCGTTGTATATCTGTATACATCGTACACTCCTTAGTGAAAGTATCGCAGATTAGATTTGTGTCTTTTGCAACTGGTATTGTTCCCCTCGTAGAAATTTCGTCTGGACAGACTTCAGAGAGCAAATAAAAAATAATAGATTTGACGAATCTCCAAATGGAATTGAATTTTTGGACTTTTCGGGAACATTCGAGAAATGAATAAGGATATGACAAGGTAGATATACATATATGGACATTATGATCGGATAGACAGACGGATATAGGGGATACACGACAAAGGATCCTTTCAACGTGGAATACATTGGAAAAGGGTTATAGCCGTGTAATACGTTCTAATCGTCAATCCTAATGGAAAAGCATTCAGCTCATTTTCATACTACGATTTGGAGACGATTGGGCTAATTTACCAACTGTTTAGCAGTCGGCCTTTCTTCCATGTATAAATATGACACTCCTGAATGAGGGTCCCAATCGTCGTGCGCCATTCGTTCCGAATAAATAATCGATAGTCAGAAACACGATGAACCCGTGATGAACTACGATGAACCGTGGGTAAATGCAATTTATGAGAAAAGCGGTTCACCCTTGGTGTATAAAGAGGAAAAGAAAAAAAAAAAAAGAAGGAGCATTCCGGATGCTGAAAACGAATGCCAGTGGTCCAGACCCCAGGATCCCGGATGCCGAAATCGATGCTCGTGAATTAAATTCAACGTTTCCGAGAAGTTACGCTGACGTGAATCTCGTGCATCTTGAAATGTAGGTTGGTCGACTTCTTTGAATGCATCGATAAGAATCGGATTCAACATGGCCGCTATAGATACGGCAATTCCACATAGGCGGGTAACCATTGCGGATACCCGACCAAAAAGTTGTCGAGGTTACCAGGAGGGATGTTTTTTTTTAACGTCCCCCCTTTCTCACTCTCTCTCTCTCTCTCTCTTTCTTCCCACATTTTCCACCTTTGCTACATTTTTTTTTTTTCATCAAAAACTTTATACCCCCAGCTTTACATGGTGATAAATGCTCGTTGAGTCGAATGAAACTTGCCTGCACCGACGATTCTCTCTCTTTTTTTTTTTTATTTTTCCACCTTCGCTATATTCGTTTACCTATCTACCCTATTACCTTTTTTTCTTCTTTCCCTTGCTTTCTGCTACCGTCTGCTCTTTTTTTTTATTACTAATTGCACGAGCAATTGTTAATTGCACGTAATAGTCTTGTCTCATTATTTTCTAATATCTTTTCCATTAACCTTTCCCTCTACCATTTGACTTGTCTCTACGAACATTTGCTATCATGTAAACATGGCGTACTAACGTTCCACTAAATTATTCCTTCTTATTCGCAAGCCAATTAGTCCATGTATGTCAAGACGCGCGTACGAGGAATTGAAATCGTAATTTTAATATTTCACAAAGACCCAACGTGTATTAAACTCAAATACGTTTCAATGACGACGCCACGTTGTCCCTTGGCTAACCTTTACATTTATTCGGCAAGGTACGACGTATCGAACTGCTCGTGAAGGGAAGCTAAGAGTCCGTTAAAGGGAGTGACCAGAGTCCTTAAGGAGTGCGTTCGGGACACCGGGTAGTAAAGAAAAGCTTCATTGACAGGACTGAGACAGATTAACTCTATTACTAAATACGGTTATTCGATTCGAATACACTTATCCCATTCACGCCACATAAATCAGTTATCGGTCTTATCATTTCATATACACGTATATCCCCAAATAATGAAACACACTGTATAGCGTGTATACACAGAAATACCTATCAATCTATGTCTCTGCTTAGTTATCTATACTATATCTATATATCTGTATACCTTCCGTGGATCGAAGCTTTGCGAAGTCTGATACACCGGGTTCAAGCAGACAGCTTCCCAGATACAAATTTTATCCTGGATTCAGCAAATACGAGGATTATATCGTAAATCCCGTTTTGAATATCTTTACCCTTTGAGGATATGATAATGATTTTTCTTTTTTTTCGACTGTCAGACGTCACCGTCTGTCATAATTTTCTATACTCATATTCATAATCGTACAGGAGCACTGATAACGGGATAAATATTCAAGCAAAACGAAGCGAGGACAGACTAGAAAAATATTTGCCTGGCGAGGTTCCCCGCGCGATAAACCTGGCCATATTAAAGTCTATAAATCATAATGTACGTCGATGAAACCCGCTTATTACGCTCCTTGTTCCCACAAGGCCGCCATGTCGAAATACTCGGCTGGCTTTATTAACGCGATACCCTTATTTTACTCGGTTGCTTAAAACGTACTTAAGGTCCTTTAACGATTACCTATTCCCTTTAACCAAGTGTGTACTGTGCTGTACAGTATTCAGCGTCAGGATGTCAAGCGACTAAGGAGCTCTGACTGTCATCAAAGGGATATGTGTGTACAGTCATCTAGGGAATTATTCTCAGGCTGTATACAGTATTGTCCATCTGTCTGTTTCATTATGTGCGTTAGTCATATATACAATGTTATAGGTTAGTATCATTCACGTGGGTACGTACACCTGAATCGTTAACGAAGCGAATCATTTGAATAGGAAAGCACTGCGAATTTACTATGGAAATTTGAGGGAAATAAGGGACGATTTAGCCAGTCGGTTCTCAACCACTGGATCCGAAGGTATAGAAGGCTTTTGTAAATTTAAAGGAGACTCGTGGGTCATAGTCAGGCACTAGTGTGTATATATATACAGTATAAGATTTTATTAATGAAACATATTTTAGTAGATATACGATTGTATATACGAATCGTAGATATATAGATATGTATATGGTATAGATGGAGGGTTGAAGGTTTCTAAGGGTGGTGAAAAAAGGAAATTCCAGCCTCTTTGGAATTTAGTTTGAATCGAATCAATAAATCATATTTTCACCTTTCGATGTTCTCGTCAGGCGAGATTCGTAGATTACGTTGCGTCCTGACGTCACGTTTCCTTGTGGAACGAGCATGCGAATAATTTACTTTGATTATGCATTGTCTTATATATATGAGAATAGGGGACACGATCGTTTCGCTGGTACACATGAATTCTTTTTTTGCGATAAGACGAACGACGATTAGCGTGATAAGATTAGAATTTTTAACTATTCTCTAAAATTATCGGATACGTTAGTCAATTGTGGGTAAAACCAGGTCATCGCGAGATGTGAATTTTTTAATTATTTCGCATGCGTCAATTCAATTACAATATCCACTTAGGTGGATAGGAGGCTTGATAACTTTATGATATTATAATATGTGATAACAGTTATAATAAAATTTAATATAGAGGGAACTACGCTGGGTGTACTTGTTGTTATGGATTCTTATATATATTTTTGTGATATTTTTCAAATTAAAGTTTTATATAATAAAAATGTAATTTTTTTCGTAATTATTATATTTTATTGCGATAAAAAAAATAGTAATGATAGATCATCGTATTATATTTTCCTCTCTATATTGTACATGTACTTCTTTTTTATTTATCACTATAGTTAATTATGTGTGATATATAATGTTACCTTGTATCATCGTACTAAAGGTGTCCCTTTCGTTTTTATGTAGAGCCATGTAAAATCTTATGGCATCTGTCATAGTCCCAGGTGATGCTTCTGTGGTATATGGAATAACGATAAGTATACATACACCTGTCCATCCAGAGAACGTATAACGGTATCGCCCAAACAAATCCCAACGTCGAACATAAATCTTGGAAAATGTTTGCGTAAAATTACGATAAGGACGCTACTGCTGGCCTCTAACGTGCAATCGATCAATCAACGATAGCGAGGGATGGGCCTGTTGTGAAATATATGAAGAAATCGTTAACCGATTACACTTCACCGTATACAGGTACATATGCACGTATTCTATATGTGGGGTAGCTCCTGTACAAGCTTACCTCACACCATTATCTCTGGAACGCGTTTTGTTTTCGTCGGTAGCACATTGTCAGTGATTGGTGAAGCGTGATTAAGCCGAAACGAAACGAATGTTCGAGCTCGGGGCGGTTTGCTCTACCAATTAACGTGGACGGAGTTCTCGGCTATCCTTCCCTTTTTATGGCTATGCTTTTTATATTTTTCTCTGGCTTTCTTTCTGCTTTTTTTGTTCGAGAAGCAGAAAGAGTCAAGCAAACTCAAAAGTTAATGCTAAACACACCTTGGAGACAGCACGAGCAGTTTGTAATTTTTGCATTTACTTACTGGTACCTAGTTTTATACTTTTCTGTTTTACGGTTTTTTTTATCTATTTGATTTGAATTATTTTTTTTAGTTTACTTTGTCGCTTCGTTTAAACGGGATCTACATCGAGTTCGAGTAGCACGAACAGCGAAGCGAGTACGAGATACGGTTACGATGCTTCGTGTTTATCTTGTTTTTTTTATGAGTGACTCTTCAACGTGGGTGGCTACAACATTGGAAATAGATAATTAAAAGTTTTGTGTGCTTCTGTAATCAAGAAAGTTCATAGCTGACACGCCCAGTTATGTATGAGAATTTAATGTCGCGGTAGGGAAAGACATTAGATTTTCGTAACGCCTCGCGGCGCCACCTTGGATTTCGATCATGCAATAAATCGAGCTTCTTCCGATTATCTGGCATACGTAGGGAGGGTCGTATATTCGCATATAACAAATAGCTCCATCAGGCGTGACGAGCATACCTAAACTTGCAGCCGAGGACGACGCTGCATGGAAAACGCCATTTTGCGGTCGACCGTTAAACCGTGCATTGGAATAATGTAAGTTTGACTATTCAGTTGACATTTACGCTACGGTGTATAGGAAACTCGATAACCAGGATGAAATAACATCCTGGGTTCGGTCTGTTTGTTTGTAGTGGAGGTAAATTCAAATATATCTTCATGGAGGGTTGATAGATGGTTGGGAGACTATGGAGAATTTGCGTGGAATTCAGTGGCTTTGTTTTGACCATTTTGATAATAATTTAGTACGTTACTTTCGTAATTAATTGCAATTCGATTTCGTTATTGAATTCTCGTTTCATGTTGAATTGTGTCAAGTTTTTTTTTGTTAACGTTGGTCGGTAACTTATCGACGATAATTATTATGTGTTCAAAATATTAAACCGTTTAAGTCAACGGTTAAAACGCAACGTGATCAGTACCCTCTTTATTTTTCTTCATTTTATAATAGCCAAGTGTGAGTTTCGTTATTATTAAACGTGTCGGGAGTTAGTGCTTTGAAGTGTTGTTTGTGATGTGGGATTGTATCTTTATACGGTAAAGTGATGTTGAGCGTAAAGCGCATAAATGCCGCTTCAAATGTAGTGTCGTGCGGGTCTAAGATGGACCAAGATACCATTGGAACGTTGGGAACTGTCACCAGTTTGATATGACGATTCACAATTTGTACATATTTTCGAGGAATGGCACGTTATTATACTATTCGGAGTGGAATAGACTCAACAAATCAGGAATCACGATGGAAGAGGTGAGTGACAGAGAAATACACACAAGATATTTGAGTTAACGTTTCACTCAATATTTCTAACAGTCAAAATGTCAAGTTTAGCTATAAAATGAGAATATCAAACATAAAATAATTACTTTAGCATTATTAGGCTTAGTGAACATTTTTTATAATTATAAGGAGAACAGTGTGAGACAAAGGCACATTTTTACTTACCTTTGTATTTCTTTTTTTTGTATATTAGGAGGCCAAGTTGATGTACGGAATGCTGTTTTCAATCAAATCGTTTGTGAGCAAAATTTCACCGTTGGATCCAAAAGAGGGATTTCTACATTATAAAACAAGCAAGTATACGCTACATTACTTGGAAACACCATCTGGATTAAAGTTTGTCCTTAACACTGACAATGGTGGCCAAAATATAAGAGGTCTACTTCAACAACTGTATAGTCAGGTAAGAAACTTTATTTAAAATTTTAATGTTAATATTGTACACGCCGAAGCACTGTATGACATGCCAAGAAATTATCGATTGCAGGTTTATTTGGAGTATGTGGTAAAAAATCCACTTTGCCAATTAAATGAACCAATTCAAAGTGAACTGTTTAAACAAAAAGTAGACGCATTGATAAAACATTCTCAATATTTTTAAGTAAATCATTGTTACTAAGAAATGAATAGAAAAATACAGATACAGTGTATTGTAATTGTAATATAAATAAGACATTTTGTAAATATCTATTGTGATTATAAAAAATAGTTCGCAATGCTACTTTAATATAGTTCCATTTTTTATTAATTAGTTAAGTTTACGTTTACATTGAATTTAAAGCCCAAAATATTTTTCGTCCTCTTAGCAACTGTATGCGTCTGCAATTTGATAATATGCATTTACCTTCTCCATTCTTGAGTTTCCGAAAAGCATCCATCTATTAATAACAAAATTGTTTAAGTAAACAATAACATAAAGTAATACATGAAGATTATTTAAAATGAAACCTTACTTGATTAGCTGAGACCGATAAGATGATTGGAAAAATTATCCATATTATGCCCTCCTTGAATGGCCACGTTGTTCTAGAGCCATAGTAAACATAATATCCTGGACTGTGCAAAGCCTCCCGTACCCAACACAAAGAATCTATAAATAATCCTAGGTATTACCAAAATCCTTATATTTTTCATACTAAACAATTTTTCATTTACTGGCTGGTATTTTCACTTCGCTGTTCGCTTCCACAATATACATTAAATTATCTGTGATTTTCTGAAGCACAGGATTATCCCATTCATTGTTCCCGTTAACCTAAAACACATATAATTCGAAAAATTCTAATATTATAAATGATGATGCGTACCAAAAAGAAATACCCAAGCTTTACAAGACCATCATTATGCTTTTCAGCGTCTTCAAAAGTCAAGTACTTTCGATTCCAATGCAAACAATGTGCTTCCATGGAAAACCTGCTTTTTTATATGTATAATGTAGTACCCCTTTAACTGATGTGGTGCTTTGAAGTTTTCACAAAGAATTCCCTACCAAGTACCATTGATCGTATGCTCAGCCCCGTTACAATTTTCCTTGCCCCAATGAAAATGTGCGTTATGTAATTCATATTCCTCATTAAACAGTGGACCGCCGGTTATCGTCGACGGAATCCTGTCACCACTTAGCGTGACCATTGCTAAAAAATATGTTGATAACAAATAATAGTTAACCAAAGAATATCTCCAATCTTGTAATGTATATTGTTAGAGTCTTCGAACCAGTTGTCCCATTATTTGTTAATGTGGCTTCTCCCTCGTTAAGCCAATATCCATTCAAAATTAACGGTGGATATTTCACAGCATGTAAAATGCTGTTATCTAAATCGATTGGCGATTGTCCATATTTCGGAAGATCTTAAAAATTGATGTAAAAGACATTAATGAATTATGCATTAGAATTTCCATGAGTCACTGAAATTATGCCTTTTATTTAGAGAGGTCATTATAATTCATAACAAGCTACAGACTTACTCATTACGTTATCCTGTCTCGTTATCTCGTCACCTATTTACCTTCTTCTTTATTTAATTAAATTTATACGTTAGCCAAAAAATTGTGATAATTTACTAAATTATATGTCCATAATGTCCTGATATATGATTGACATCATTTTTATTCTCTTATTCATTCGAAACATTAGAACGTTCTCTGATATTTATTAGGATTGGAAAACAGTTGATTATTACATAAATTTGTTTTTTAAGCAACAGCACTATCGCTGGCGTACAACACTCGTCTCCTACGAAGGTTTTGTTGACACCTGTAATTTCTCACGATAGGCTCCCATTTTTTATCATAAATATTTCGAAAGGCATCGATCTGCATAATAAGAGGTCAAGTTGAGTAAGTTACTAGGAAAATAATGAAATGATCGAATAACGTGCCTGTCGTGCAGATATTTTAATCGATCTTGGTATAACGATCCAAACGACACATTCGTGATAAGGTGGTGTCGTTAAAGAACCCAAGTAAGTATAATAACCAGGTGCTGAACATGCTTCCATCATCCACCGTAAACAATCTAATAAAGCGACAAACGTTTGTAACTTGGACCAGAATGACCTACATTTCTACCCTGAAGTTAAGGGTAGCTTATAAAGCCTGGAGTTATAAAGCTACTGATCGATCGAATTATATGGCATTGTATAACAACCGTTGACCCCCTTATCTTTGGCCTGATAATTACAGCATATATTATAGGTGAGTATATAGTGCGAATGCTAACAAATATTGATTCAAAAATTGTTAAAACTTTAATTAGCCATATAATTATCATTATGTAAATTTTTTTTTAATTACCAGGTCCGATGTTGACGCTACTTCCCATCTTCTTGATTCTTGGCAGATGCTGAGTTATTTTCGCAAACATTGGATTGTCTGGTATTCCGGGACAACCGACGACCTGAAGTTATTACGACATTGGATACAGACCCATGAGGATCTTTGACAGATAATTCGTTATTATTTGCGACAGCGGATGATTATGCATTCTGGGATATGAAATAGTTATTACTCGTACTTGTATTAGATATGAGAGAATGGCCATTCCGTCTGATTTATCGTAACACTTTTCAATCGAACCGTATTGAGTATTCCAATGAAGTATTTGAACCTCCATGGAATACCTGTAAAGATTGTAGATTTGGGTAAACGAAGAAAAAAGTTGTAACTTCACAAATTTAAATTATGATACCAATGATTGTCAATGGAATGTTCGGCTCCACAGCAATTCTCTGCACCCCAACGAAATTGTATATTCATGAATTGGTAGTCTTGATCTTTCAATGGTCCACCCGTCATGAGTGGCAGCTTCCTGTCTTCTAATTCGATCTTGACTTGATTTCAAAGAGGAACAAGACATTTCCCTGTTTGCTTTTTAGACTGTATATGCTCATGTTTATTATTACCTGTTCGACCAGTATTTGTAAGGGTAGCTACACCTTCGTTTAGCCAATAGCCGTTAAGTAATAATGGGGAATACTTTTTTGTCCATGTATTAATACTATTTAAGTCGATCGGCGACTGTCGCCATTTTGGCATACCGGACGACGAGGTGGAAAGAGCTGTATTTTCGTTTTCTTCTAGATAAATAACGCAAATCATCAATGAAAACGTGTCATCGCGTAAATCTCATGTTATCATCAGTATTAAATATCTAGAATCTAATTATCAGTTGCATATAATAATTCTTGATAATGGCATCATCGCGTAGATGACACGACCGTGCGTCAATGACGTTTGTGAAATTTGAATCAATCTGGATAATTAATGAGTTTCAATAAAATAATTATCGGTCGTTGCTCACTTGATTTTTTGTTATTTCGTTTAGGCACTTTTTCAAGAGACATTTTTTAAACTGAAAATTTATTATTGTACACGCAGCGAACGTTGATGGGATTTAAAATTTTGTTGTATTCTCTTCTGTCAAAATTCAAAATATAGGAGTTTCAGGTTAGGATACCCATCGTTAGATTGTTTTTGCGAAGGGAAATAACATGGTAAACAACATTTGTAACTAACAGTAAGTGTATATGTAATTAAATATATAAATAATCAATCGTTTATACACAGTATAGAAGATCGGTGCTCTCTACTTGGTAGAATGTGATAACGGAAGTGGATGTTGACTAGAGCCAAATAAACATTGATAATGTTCGCATTGAAATTCAACTTCCCAAATTATTAACTGCCAAAGAATACAGTGCGTCCGTTCAGGCATTGGACCGGTCTGAAGTTGGCTGTTATGCAATCGCCAGAATGTGACTTGAGACTACGGAACGCATTTGCCTGCCTCCTGGTGATCCTTATGGGATCCGGAAATAGAATCCAGGTGACGCATTCCTTGTAGGGTGGCGTCGTGAGTGATCCATGATACGTGTAATATCCACTGCAAAGACAGCGTCCTTGCTTCATCCACACGAGGGCATCTGAAATTTGAAAATATTTTTAAATTATTAATAAAATTAAAAAATTCAATTATGCAATGTCAACGACAGCTGGTACCCACCGTGATCCAATTCTGCTTTGCTGTTTGGTTCCTCCACGTCCGGAAGGTGGTCTGTAATTTTTGCAAATTTTGGATGATCTTCGGTTCGCGTGTCGTCCCCAACTACCTGCATGAAATATCCCACTACTACGATACCGTCGGGCTTCTCCAGGCATTCGTCGAACGACCCGTACTTCTTGTTGAAGTGAACCGCGTGAGCCTCCATCGAGAACCTGGAATAATAGTGGCAAATATTATTATTATTTTCCCGCGATGAGTCGTCACTTTAACGGTTACGCTCGTGAAAAAATATTATTACGCACAATTTCCCGTTAATCGAGTGTTCTGCTCCGTGACAATTGCTGTTGCCCCAATGAAAGTGCAGCTGCAGAAATTCGTATTCGTCCTTCAGAGGTCCGCCGGATATAATTCCAGTCGGTCTGTCTAAGCTCAGCCTGACCTCGGCTGTAATTCGAGATATTACGCAACACGCGATTAGAAGTGATCAAACAATTTACGACACTTTAGTATACATATATATACATTTGACAGTTACGTAACGTACCGGTGTTGCCAGTATTGTACAAATAAGCACGACCAAGAGGTGTCCAATGACCGGTCATTTTTAATGGGGGAAATTGTTCGTTACGTGCCATGTCTGTCGATGCTAGATCCACGGGTGATTGACCTTTTGGCGATTCTGTAAAAATAATTGTCATTTAATAATTTTTTTTTTTTCTTCACCAATGTGAAGTAATTATTTAATTATTACGTGGGATATAGTACCATCGTGTAGAACCAACTCCTTCATCTCCTTCTTGTTACTCTCTACTGCCCTCTTGATGGCTTTCGAGGAACGAAGTCCTGCAAGATAAGGGACAGAGAGTAATGATAATTTCGATCGAATCGCATCGTTATCTTAATTACTTTTAATTAGTCGAATCATGCTAAGCGATAACGTTTCGTATTAGCGTCTATTAGACGCGACCTTATGACGTGGGTTCTCGTATCGTCAATATTGACGCAAAGCCAATAATCGCACAGGGTGACTCATGCTGTCCGCCTTTTTTTTTTTTACATATAATTAATCACTTCTCGTAAACACTTTACATTGATGGAATTTCAATTTCTATCCTTCTGACTCGCGTTGTAAAACAAGGACAGGGAACCATGTAAAACCGTATACAGAGTGTACTCACCAGCTCTGCAGGAAATTCTACAGCACTCGATGCCTGGCGTAGGCCGCGCAATTTTACGGCCGACGATTCGCCTCAATTTGTCCCTGCGTCCGTTTTGCAACGCACGTGCTTTGCTCGTTGACATATTTACGATCGGCCGAATAACTGCAATTCAAACGATCCAACATTAAATACTTGATCATCGGAACCATAAAGATCCTATCGATCGTCGATCATTCTTTCGTATCTTTGCACAGTAATCATTCGTTGGCTACGTCACATGTTTTTTAACACTTTTTTTTTTAATTCTCACAATTTTTCAAAAGGAGGATACGCTTTTGAAAAAGTATGCAGGCAATTTTAATTCTAGTTTTTTTTATAATTTGTGACGTAAAAGTATCTACTTTGATTTTTTTTTTTTTTTTATTAATTCTACGGATCACAGCGCTTTTACTCTTCAAGATCAAAATTTAATTATGACTCAGAAAATCACCTTTGCTATGTACTCGATGGTTTACACACGGAGTTTAAGTACTGCTTGGTACTTGCTTTGATAGCGAAGTCTCGAGACTGAGCCGGCACGTGATACGTTACACCTTATATACTGCATGTGCGATATCCGATCGACGATCGTTATCTGTGTTAGAATTCCGTGATAATCCCTGATCGTGACACGCTTTATCAGTGTCATGGGACTTTTATCAGTTTGCAAATCGATCTGTCACGTGCGTAAACTTTTAGAAAATTTTAGAAAATTGCAATCAGCTTTGGCGAATCACATAATTTTAAGCAAGTTAATAACTTTTTTAATTCAAATTAATTTTTTTTAATTAAAAAAATGGTATTACATAATTTCGAAATGGATAGAGCGATTGGATTTGGAAAATAATTTTTTTCACCTGGTAGAGTCGATTGAAAAAAAGAAATTCGTGGTTTAATTACACGTGATGTTGTTCAGCATCCTTTTTATAAAAGTTATCACCAACGCTGCCATCAGCCATAGATTTATGTGTACTTGCAAATATTTACATGATAAGACGAAATTACGTTGTGACGTTTTGCCGTATGCTTTCTCAAGTTACGCAATCACTATACGAACAACAGGGTCCTAGACGTCTTTTGATTATTCAATTACACGGAATGTCGTGCGTTTCTCTGGTATTATAAAACAGTTTGCTTTGTATGGTGCGCAATGGCGATAGCGCGGGGCGAATGTTTTTACGTGATTTGTAGAATCCCATAACAGTGGGAAAGGCACGACAGACACAGTGCAGCTCGATTGTGAATTGCATATGAATATTTTATGGTCCTGGCATTGACTTGCTGCCGGTATGTCTTACGCGCCCATTAAATATTATTTCCTGCTTTATCGATCCAGCACAAGTTCCTATAGCCCGGACACGAACCCTTCTGTATTAACATTTCCAGTTCCCAATCGTAGAAGAGGAGTCATCGAAAGTTTTACTGACACGTGCGTTGACTGTAGTTGAAAATAAATTATTTTTGGTTTTACATTACAGGTTTAATTAACACATTAAGGACCGCACGTTTTTGGGTCCATCCGTAATAGACGGAACGCGAAACCCGAGATAACTCGTGAGCGGTCCTTAATGTGTTAATTGAAGGTCACGGGAGCACGTGGTGTGACTGATAAATATTTTTTATCAGATACCTGTCTGCCTGCTGATGTTGTTTCCAAGTTTGAGTCTGTCGATACTCTTATCGGATTACAATGTATTATATGATTGTATCGATTCTCTATGTTTATTCAATAATGCCCACGTGTTCGATAGGATAGGAATTTGAAAAACATCTTTTATTTTAGATTCGTGTGTAGACCTTTTACGCGAGTGTTTAAATAATAATTCTTTTCTTTTTTTTTTTTAGGTCGCATGGAGAAACGTACGTTGACTCAATGCGATTGATCTTTGGTAAATGTGGCTGACTGTTTTCCTTATTTATGATACGATCGATCTTTAAATCGATGCGACGCGTCTAATGAGATGTGAAAAATGACTGGTTCTAATTTATTACTCGAAGGATTATCGAAGTAATTAGAGTGACGGTGATAAATTTTTAATTAGTTACTACTTTTGTGATCGTTGAACTCGCAATGCATCTTTGCCGGTCTACGTCTGGCTTTATGTGTGCATGATTAATTGATTGGTTATCTGATAACGAGCATCGTTATCTTTAATGTTTTATACGTCGACGTGATTGATGGCCTTCATTTAATTGTTTAAGTAAATATTATTACAATTAATTGGTATTCGGCAAGAAACGAAAGCGTCAAGTATAATTCATGCGTTAAAGTGAAAAAAAAAATTTAATTTATTCTTATACACGAAAGAGCGCTAGAGGCGCTGTGACACTTCGCAAAGTCAGAAATAAAATGATTACACGGTACGTCTGCGATTGTGTATATTGACATCGATTAAAAAAAAAAAAAAGTTATTACGTGAAGTCGGCCGCGTACATTAACGATGATTAATCAATTCCCCAGCGATCCGTCTTTCCTTTCACCCAGGACAAGCGAAAGTCATCAACCCCAACCTCGTCGTTTCCATAGAACCAATTGCAACTGACAGCCAAAAGATTTTCGACACAATAGAAATTATCAAGTGAAATCCAAGCGAATACTTCGGTGCATAAAGAAAAATTCAACGAATGCAAATTCCTTTTATGCACGTTGATCGTCGCCTTTGATAATCTGTCGATAAAAATGTCAGAATTCTCATTGCCAGAATTCCTAGTGATATGCGGCAGTGTTCTTCTCATTGGTACGCTAAGATAACCCAATTCAAATTTTCGTATTATTAAGATCGTAAAATAAAATTTTCATAATTCCCATAATTTTCACGTAATAAATCCATTCACAAAAATAACCACGTGTTAAGCGCTGCTCCTGACCGAAATGGTGGATTGGAGCCAATTATTCTTATCAGCGAACAGTCATCGTCCATCGGGTGATCGTATCCTACCATTTGGTTATGCCACTCACAATGGACCTCATACTTGGAAAACGACTTATCCCCATAGCGGAGGCTCCAACCAATCTCCAATTAACATCACGAGTCGATCCGCTATAGTGGTGCAGCTTAGTGAACCCCTCAAATGGAGCGGCTATCACACGCAGCCTGTGTTCATGACAATGGCAAACGATGGAAATAGCGGTACGTCAATTACCGATATCGATTTTGTATTACTAACTATATCTGCAGCGCTGAATTATCCTGCTGACGTCTACACGCAATGTCACTGGATCAAACGTGCGGATTGGACTTAGGGTGGTTAGGCTTGTGGTGTAAGATATATTTTATTGCTCGAGTCAATTGTCCTTGAGACACGTCAGTGTTGCGCCTTTGGGACTCGGATAAAGTTGCTTTACGCCTATGAGATTATTATCTTTATTTGCCTCGATCAATAAATCGATATCGATCTTATAACCGGGTTATTACGAACTGGTATGAAAGAAATTTTCGAGAAATTGAATTTCATTAGAATCGTAAAAATTGTGCAGCTGATTTTATTCATAGATAAGATACTCTTGTCGGTCGAGTCTGATAATTATTTATAGACATGGATATCATGTTAAATTTATTGATAATGTTATCGAGGACACAGAAAGCTAGTGATGCGTAATCGATATCGACTTCTTTTAGTTTACTATTGGTTCCAATTGTGTACACTTATGACACGTTGTATATGAATTTTTCAGTGTCGGTTTGCGGATTTTGGCCACGTGGTATACAGCCATGCATTCAGGGAGGATCTTTGAGCAGTGCCTATGACTGTCACTCAATGATTTTCCATTGGGGACCATCTGATAACGAGGGCAGCGAACACACCATAGACTACGTGAGGTATCCCATGGAAATGCAAATGGTGCATCTGAAACGTGGCGTCACTGAAAACCGTAAGAATATCATGGAAACGAGGGAAAGTATTTTGATAATTTCATACTTCTTTGAAGTAAGTTTGAGAAAGGTAAACTTTTCTAGTCTTATATTATACTTACATGTTGGCTTTTTCAGATTACTAATGTCGACAATCCGTATCTGGACCACGTGATAACAAATTTATGGCGGGTCACTAATCCTGGAACCAGGGTATATATACCGCCATTTCCACTGGAATGGATATTTCCGCCATTCGAGAAAAATTACTATACTTACAGTGGCTCTCTGACGCAGCCACCCTGTAGCGAAGTTGTTATCTGGATAATCCAACCAGAAACGATAGCGGTTTCCTCCACTCAGGTGAATTGAAATCGCTTAATTTATTGACATGACTTTCTAACATATTTGTCGTGCATTTTTATTGGCATTCTTTTTATTGCCTGTTATAAATAGCTGGATATTTAAGATCTTATGAATATCGGATTTTATCAGGGTATTATTTATGGTTGTGTTACAATGTGATTACTAACAATGATTTTCGCGATAAGACTGTCACGTGAGATATTATATTGAATTGCACTAGTAGTTTCCTTATCAGTATCGGTCTGTGATGAAATGTGATCATTAAAATTTGAATTTAGTTTCATTGCTCATAGTTGATGTCGTGTTAGGGTGTATCGTATGATGCAATATGGTTGTCCAATTATTTTGATTGTTTATGACGTCATTTTTTTTGAATTGCAGGTTGCTCAATTTCGGAAGATCTGTTCGACGGATGGGCCTGTGCGACTGAATTCGAGACCAGTACAAAAATTGAATGACCGTGATGTATATTTTCACGATTAAGGCTGAACTGATGATAAAATCATTGTAGACGATGGAAATCCAGGAATCGTCGCATTGTTATATTGTTATCTATAATTTTTTATATTTCGATCACTATGATTAGTCTGTTTAGTAGAATATCTCGTGATTGTTTTTATACCTTGCTCAAAGGATGTTTATACTATTTATAGTAAAGATTTTATGTTTATTGAAGTTCTACTGTTATTGTTATATAAATTCTAATGTGAATGGGTACCGTCCGTTTATTATAAGGAATACGAAATAATGGAACATTAATTACTTGGCTTATGTGTGTTATTAATATTCTCAGGAGATATTCTTCCATATTATATCCAATTTAAACAAGCATGAAATTGTTCTACAGGGAATATAAATTTCCAAGGGTTAATTATAGTTAGCATGACCAGACGAAAATGTAATTTGCGATTGCACCATCTGCCGTTGATCGACATAACCAAAACGTAACTAAACTTCATAATTCTGTTTGTAGTGTCAATAAAATTATAACATAATATATTTAAGGTGACAAATACAAAGTCCATATAAATAACTTGGAGTACGAGCATTATTTTCTGGAAATGCTTTATTTTCGGATAAACTTTTTTATTTCCATGATCTTTTGAGTTAGCATCAAATGTTGGTAAGTAGTTCCGAAATTTGCCGCTTGACAGTGCAGCACTTGTCAAACCAGGACCCATTGCCAGTATATGATTACGCATAATTAACTAAAGATGATTGTATTTTTGTATTGTGTTTGTATTCTAAACACTGGATGGACAGTAAAGCTATACACAAATTGGATTTGAAAGGGTTTGGAAAGTGTTTAGGAAGTTCGCCGCAGGAGGGCAGCACTTGACGATTAGCACTCGAGTTGGAGGGGATACCGACTGGTATGCGGATTGATCGATCGAGGCGGGTTTCAGTCTTCCGGGGGTCGATCTCCTTTATCGAGTTTATCGATTTGCGTCCTTCCCTTCTTCCTTGCTCCCCTCTCCCTGGATCACTCATGTCATTCATTTATCACATTTTCTTTTTCTTCCCATATCTCATGTAAGGGGTGATCGCGACTTTTCATAGCCTGGCTCCTTTTCCCCGTATTCTGACTCTACGACACAAGCAACCCGATTGCTTAGTCCAGGCCTGTACACATGATTCTCTCTTTGTCAAAGTCTTTACTCTGGTCTCTCGTTGCTCTGAATCCCCTTCGTCGGAATTCCCTTCGCAGCCTTCTCGCCCTTACGTCACAGCCGTCGATGGTTACTTCGGAATCTCTCAGTTGGACTAAACTGCTTAATCTGGTCCTTTGCATTAGTCCTATGTCAATTGTAATATTCGTAACAATTATTCCCTATCTGTATCATCATCTGTTTTTGAGGCTTTCCGTCTCGGGCCTTCTGCCTATTTAACAGCATCACTTCCTATACCCCTACCCCTTACCTCCACTTCCAAAAATACGTAACTCTGTATATCGGTTCACTGAACTAAGTGCATCAAAGTAATTCGGTATCGCGAGTGAAAATCCGAGTGTTTACTACTACTAATAAGTAAATAATTAGTGCGTATCCTAAAACACGCGAGTGCAATAACAATCACAAGTGTCAAATCGATTGAAATGGACTTGGAATATCGAAGGACGGGCTGGACCTCCAAACAACAAAAGGAAAATCCAGAAAAAGACGAAGATCCTGTGGTGAGTGAATTCTTATATTTTTTTCTTTCTTTTCTACTCGCAATAGACGTATGTATAAGCGACCATATTGAAAGCTGTACTTCTATAGCAAAAACTGCACGAATATAGACTCGTGGAACATTTTCGTTATGCAGTTTGGAATTACGCCTGCAGATTAAATAGTCTTATTGACTATACTTTTTATATATATACTCTAAGTAATCTAACTCCATTATCACTGCACCCTAAATAATTTTTACTCGGGATAGATACACGGAGAACGTTATTTATTAATTTTTCTTCTCATGTTTACATTGACACTCAAAATTTAGCCCTACCTTGGCCAATACTTATTCATACGACTATAAAACTTGACAATGCGCAAAAATGTCGAGATTAAGTATATATATATATATATAATATTATCAAACGTATCTTCTCCGTACCGACTGTCCATAGAAATGAATAGAATAGCGTAGAAAATATATACGAGCCCACTGTATGAAAAATAATATCGCTTTTGAAACGATAAACCTTTGAAATTCTCAATTGGCCGTAAACGCGCGCGCGCGCCTCGTCACTTGGGCGCATTAATTATTCGCATTAATACGATAATAAATATATTTACAAATTATCTCAAAATCGAAAAATTATTCTTATCAATACTGACGCGCACTGGAATCCTCTGCGTCGTTTATCATTATCAATCTCGACCTTTTAATTTTTGATGCATCGAAGTGCCGCGTGACGATCTAATTATTCTGCAATCTTAACCCTTAATAATTGCAATTTTTTTTTTCTTATCACATTGAACACGACTCAGGTTCATTTTCTTTTCTCTTGTCATATTTTTTTTTCTCCTGCGTGATATACATTTTACAACTGAATATACATGAGAGGACGGGAAGACTTAAGTGTAATCAATGAAATTCGGTCCCGCACTTACTTTTTTTTCACCCGATACATCTACTCGATATACGGTTTTTGGGATAGCTTCCAAAATATTCGTACTTTCCGCACAGGACCCCGATAATTAAATACGATTCGGGTTTTATTTAGATACAATCTGACGCTTCATTTTTTTTCTTTTTTACGTTATGCAAAATCGTCATGCAATGGATTCAATCAAAAATCGCGTTTTTTTTATTTGCTGCTTGTTACGTTTCAAGCCTTTTAAATGGGCGTTACAGTAGTCCCCTTTTTTTAAATTTTTGTTTGTTTACAAACTAGGTATTATATGCCTTTCCAGTTCGTATGTGTTTCTTACGATTTCTGTGCTGACTATACAAAAATGTGCATAGTCTCATTTTATGTTAATCAATCTGCATGTCCCTTATTGTTCTGCATAGAAACGCTGACGTTATTATACCAAACGTCTGAAAATTTATAATAGCATATTTTTACTTTGCGCTGTGGATAAATGATTTTATGTAATAATTGTTATTATTATTAATCTTACGCGTACCTGTATGCCTGCCATGAACATACCAAGAAATACGAACGTGAAGCTTTCGTATTGAAGCCAATTTGACACTTTCTCGAGACAGCCCTGTGTACGTAACAAAAATACGAGGATAGATTAGAATTAACTTACAAATCTATAATTACGAAAGGAATAGTTTACGATGACTATTTTATTAAGCATTATTAATTAATTAAATATCGAGATCAACTTTTTGGCACTTTACCGTCTTGTGCCTGTATCCTTCGTGTCCGTCCAATTCCTCGACTTGACATGCAGCCTCGTCTTTGGGTTGCGGATGAAGCCAAGGTTTCTCGTACTAAAGAAAAGGGCGTTTATGGGATAAAAAAAGATAATTGGATAAAAGGGTAATTTTTCAAAATTCCTACTTACGTGCTTGTGAAATACTCTCGCTACCACGCTCATGGGGCTACCGGTATTTTTGTCCTAGATAAAAAAGAAAAAATTTTCGCCAAACCTTGTCACAGTGAGGAAAAGTTAAAAAATTTGGATGTAGTATAATTTTGAAAAATTACCTCGGAATTTCGCAAAACGCAACAGGTCAGTGGCACCTGTCTTCTGGTTCCCGAAATTTGACTGTCCCGCCACCAAGCGGTTCCGTTGTAGTCGCCGTCGCCGTGAATGCCGCAACAGTTGAACTGAAACGAACGATAAGAACAACGTGAAGGCGGATTGATGGATTAATTTTTACCCGGTTGTCAAAGGGTTTGACGCACCTTGTATTGCGCAAAGTCTAAGCTGTGACTGAACGGTATGTCACTGGTGGGATCGTGCCCGTAATGTTCGGCGAGTCTGTCCGTGAGTCTTCCCTCTAATCCGGATAAGATACGGTACGTCATAAATCCCCCCACGGCGGACGATATCAATTCCATTGTTATCAGAGCAAGCAGCATGCTCATGTACTTGAATTAACATACGGATTATTTGATTACCACAAGTTTTACGTATGCGTGTGTTATTTGGTATCGTCGAGAGGAAAAAAAAAAAATAAATTACTTACAGTCGCTAAAATGCATTGGCTACCGTGCAACGCTGCTCGGCAGCCAAAGAAACCTACTGTCAGGACTGTACATCCTAATCCAAGCAGGCTGTAGGCTACCAAATGAATGGTTTCGTGGGGTGTCGTAATCGGTACATAGAGATTTAGCAGGTCGCCTTTGGTTGGCTCGAGCAAAAGGCAGATTCCTGTAACCAGTACCGTACATCCTGCCAACTATTGAACGGGAGCATCTGGTTAAAATTTGATATGGGTATTAATGATCGATAAGAAAATATTTTTTCATTACCCATATCAGTAGGTTGAATGTGAAGAGAGCGACTTTTAAGTACTTCATACCAAGTAGGGTTCAATTGTCGAGGAGGCTTTTGAATCTGCGAACAGGCATTTTTTGGGGGGATAACCTAGTATGGAATTTAATTATTGAGATGAGAAAATTTTTATTAGACGGAAAATATTGGACGATGCCCTTGATAACTTGGGTTCTTTTTTTTTATACCGTAGGATTAATAACGACTTATTGTTAGTTCATTTGGTGTGTTGCTTATAGAACTACTTGAACAGATTAAATTTATTTTTCTCACGCTGTGAACTTTCGCGCAGACAAAGAAGGGCTTATCCGATTAAAGCGTGGAACGAATTTTAAGACGCACTATGGAGAAGAACGGTGGAATTCCATTAGCTAATTAATGATTACGTAATTTTGAAAAAAAAAATTGTTTCATACACTGCAGAAAGTATACACGGTATTTTCCATTGTAAATTTTTATTTAAAAAAAAATAAATATTCATATCCCCTCAGCATGAAAGATTTATTTTAACCCTTTAACCTGTAACCTATACGAAAACCGATACTCGTTGGTATAGTGAAATGAAAAACGTCCCTTACTGCAAAGCCAGAGAAGAAAAATCTCACCCGAATAAATGTTTTCCTGTAATATTATAAACCGATCGATATAACCTCTTATCATACATATATATACACCCTCGTAGTAGAATTTAAGGAAAAAAAATAAATATCTCATACTGTCGTTAAGGCTACTCTTAATGATACGCCTACCTTCGGCTATGATAAATTGAAGCTTTCAGCCGTTCACAGGTGGTTGGCTTTCATTGTGCATGACACATGGGTCACGAGAAGCGAACGCCAAAATTTCGCTTTAAAGGGGTGAAAGGTCAACTCACCAAAACCGCCCTTGTAAATTTTCACCTCCCTTCTCTCTATCTCGTTTTCTATTTCTCACCCTTTATCAAGCTCTCTCTCTCACTCTCTCTGTTACTCTCACGGCACTTCTAAATCGCGATAACTTTGGCGCACTCACATATCGCGAAATTTCGTTCTGATACAGAACTGTCCCAATAACGACCCTGCTTCGCCGTTAAAGCGTAGAGGGAAACTGCGCGGTCCTGGTCCTCTGCTCTCTGGACCTGTATACGTATATCTCTTGGGGATGATTCTCCTCTCCTCTCTCCCTAGATTTTAGCCAGCATCGCCTTTTGCGTTTGCGTCACGCTCCGGTCCAGATGCGGCTGCGTCATCCGAAAGCGGCGCCGACGCTCTATTACCTTTGGCGTCTCCTCTCAGTTCTCACGCCGGTCGCCCCAGAACCTCCGTTACATGAAAACGATCGGCCAATGTTCGCGACGACTTCGAGGGATGAGGTGACGATGCACGTTAATGAAAATCTTGGTAAATTAAAAATTTTACAAGGGTTGGGATTGTCGGGATTATTTGGAAATTTTCGGATATCAGGGTTCGCCCGTGATTTGCAGGAGTGAGACAATATTTTTAATTAAATATAATAAATTTATTATTAGGTATCAACAAGTGTTCTCTCTCTCTCTCTCTTCTTTTATACAAGAATCTTCGCATTTGCATTCTCTTAAATATTATTCAACCGCAAGTAAAGGGGTAGGGCAGAGGCTATGGTGTAAGGGCCGTATTTATTTTCGTAAAATTATATTGACTGGCGAACCAAATTACGTCATGGACCACGGTATCCATTTTTTTCGTGAGTAGAAAAATTTCGAAAAACGCTGGTATTACGTAAAATCGTTCATCCCCGTAGGAAGGTATCGCTCTTCTTTTCTCTTTCTATCCAAAACACCCGGTAGTATATTTAAGTATAGCAGAAACGGACGTAATATTATTATACGCGACGCACGTACGAAATATTTCGTATTTTGCATCGACTTGCGCGCGACGCAATGACAATTATGAAAAATTAAATGCTCAACCGCGCGACTAGATGATACGATGATTTAATCTAACGACATATATATATGTATATATAAAAAGAAAAATTTATCGTAAAAAGTCGCACCACGCGGATCACGCAGATTTACGTGCAACAATATATTACGTCTCGGATATATCTATATCATTTATATACGAAGAATGTACCACGAAGACGCTAGAGATTTATCTCGTATACATTCTTCGTTCGATTCACTGCACTGATGCCGGCCTATGCATCACCCAAGTGGATCTCTTGGGACGATACTTTTGAAATTCCCGCTGAAATCTTTAGCTGGTCAGTGTACTCCTGTATAGACGCAGTGCCAGCATATGGGTAAAGACGATTCATTGGTTATTTCGCATTGGCCCTGATTTGTCTTCATTTGAAAAATCAAGTCAACGGTAACAAGCGTCTTAGAATTTTTGCCAATTTAAATAATATAATTTTTCACCCGTACCGTCTTCTCGCGCTTTACCAGGTACACTCGTTCATACGTGACGTTATCGAGTAACTAGATTTAATATGAGCAAACGTAATGGTATAAATAAAACGTAATAATATAATACAACATTAACACAGTGACGATCATTTACAAAAAGTAAATCGTGGCTCGCTTAAAATTCATGCAATTGGGGTCGTTACAAAATTCCTTAAGTCTAGCTATTCATTATTGGACGGCTGCGGACGTTTCGGTATACACATCCTATTGTAAATTGGCGTGACTCGCGTTGATCGTTACGTCGATTACAATTTCGAGTATTCGTTGACCGCGCTGCTTTGAAAAATTCAACGGTTCGTTCGAATGATCATTTTTCCAGTCCACGCTATTGGTCCGTGTTATCGCATATTTTCACATATGCTGTCACGTATTTGAATTTTGTGTACACATGACAGTCACTGTAAGATACACTTTGACGATTCTCTCGACACGTGTCGTCACGGTATACATGAGCATTCGTTGCACGTTGACGGAATTTCCCATTGTGCGTACTGCAGTTATAGGATTAAAACAAGAATCACGTAGGATCGAGAATTCCTTGCGCGTTTTCAATTTCATCGATGCGACCAAAGAAACGTGCGAATACGAGTCCCCCTGTTATAAGTCTTCGATCGGTTGACGCTTATTAAAATATACTCGAGGGGTCGTCTCTTAATGACTTTTTGCTTCAAGATATGAAATATCTTTTTCACGAGCCTAACCCGTGATGCGTTTCTCAGCACACTTGGCACAAGTTTCACGACCTGCTGACCTCACGGCCGCTGAACAGTTCGTTACGGGCTGCACCGAGTCGGGAGTTCACTAACAAATGACGTAATTTCCTTTACAACTCCGTGGTCGTTTCTACGGGACTCTGATCACCCAGATACGTGAATCCAAGGTGGGAGTAGTCTTTCCTCTCTTTGAACGTGACGTTATCATTCGATGGACTCGGGCTGAGTAGATCACCGGTGTGATTGTAGAGCGGATTCAGGACGGGCGTGTCGTGGTTGTTCAGGGTGTTCGTGTTGCTCGTGTTGACGTTCTTGCGACCCAGGGTGGAACGACGCAGAGAATGGATGTTCGACTCAGCATGATTTCCGGCTATGCTGGAGGCGCGAGCAGTAGTCGCCGCTTCCGAACTGACAGGACTTTGTTGTCCTGATGAAGGGAAAAAAGAATGTTAGTTGCGTCATTTCGATAAAAATTTTTTTAATCGACATCACTTGGACGTTTTTGAAAAAAAAAATTTCTGTTTACCTGTACTCCCACCATGATCTTTGGTGATGTAGCTGACGTTGTCCAAGCTGAATGCGTGATTCTTGTTACTGAAGTCCAGCTGCAGGTCGTTGTAGCTGTCGTTGTCGTCGACCGGTACACTCATTTGCAAAACCTGCGTCTCGTACTCTTTCAAGTTTGGCTCCACATAAACTGGATCGTAACGCGGCACCACGTACATACGTTGCATACGTTCCTTGTACGCTTTATATCTGTTTGGAGGAATTTTTAAGAATTAGGAAGAAAATCATATAAAGGAGCAAGTATACCAGAATTCAGATAATACACGAGTAACGTGAAATTGCGGCATGTCGAAGGATCGCCATTGAAACGTGCTGACGAGCGTGTGCCGGAAGTGGGAATTAACGTTGATGACGTTAATCAAGAGGACAACGAGTTTACGTGCGCGAAACTCGTGAATTTTAGTCGAATTCATATTTCGTGTTTGCAAGTAAATTTTAGATTAACAGAAGTGCTGCTGTTTGATGATCCAGAAAAAACTTTTTTTTTTTTTCTTACGTACCTAGACCAGGAGACGCAGATGTAGATGATTCCAGCGATACCCAGAATCAGTATTACGCAAGCGATGATGATCAAAGCGTACGGGAAAACTTCGCCGCTGAAAGCCACGGCAGTCTGCGTGCGCACCGGTTCCGGCGTCATCACCGGAGCGTGTATGTCGACCGCATTGGCCCTCACCAAAGTGGACACGTCGAAGGTTATGTTCGACATTGCCTGCTTTTCCAAAATTGCTCTGAAAAGGAAAGCGCGAATGTAAAACAAGCCGCCAGGCATCGCGTCCGGGTATTCGCGTAACGCAGGCGGCCGATTGAAAACACTGCGGGACAATGGGGACGTTTTCCAGTCGTTGGAAGTTAGTGGGAACGCGACCTGGTCTACGTCATCGTAAGTGCGCGCGTATAATGATATGCCTTTATACGGCATTTAATATATTACATGGCAATTAAACGGTAATTACTCCTACTCGAACTTCCGGAAGCTTTCTAGTCATTCCGTACAATGGAAATTTCTGACAATGTCATTACGTGATCAATCTATCCGGTAAATGTGAAAATTTACGTCGAACGGTCCATGTAACGTGTACGTGGATACTGAATATGTATATATATGGATATACGCCGATATTCGTAGTTTAAAATCGTCCGATGTATTTCAAATATGGCTTGACCTACTTTTGCAATCTGGTACTGTTTCTATCCAGGATAGTTTCCGTATCGGGATCAACAGCGTAAAACCAAACGTCCGAATCCTGTGGAAAACTTTCGACCGTTCCGTTTTTCGTTAAAGTCTTGCGCACGGTGATCCTATCGATCCCGATCAGGAGTCCCGTTTTCTCTTCTACGGTCCGAGCGATCCTCAAGGCCTCCTTCTGCAAGGTATCGGGCGGCGCGTCCAGTATGGCCATCACCAAGAGATTCTCCTCGCCGATCAAATTGAGAATAACCGGCGCCTCGACGGCGTTCGAATTGACCGTCGAATTTGGATTGTCGCGAACTTGAACGTTGAATTTGAACGGCAGCTCGCGCTTGTCGATGTTATCGAAGGTGGTCGACGTCCTGATGATTCCCGTGAAGCTGTCCATAGTGAAGTAATCCGATCCTTGGCCGTCGAGTATCTTGTATTCTAACTTTCCGAATTTTCCATTGTCCTTGTCCTGCGCCTTCACTTGAATTACTGTCGAGGCGAACTGCGCGGACTTTGGGATGGAGGCGAAGTAACGTCCCTTCGTCAAATCTCGACTCGATTCCGGAAATATGAATTCCGGTTTATTGTCGTTAACGTCCATTACTTGAATCTTTACCTGAAAAATATTTCATTCAGTATGGACGGGTTAATAATAACCTCGAGTAACCCGTGAAAACGTATTTGAACGTCGATTGCTATTTGGTGTACTCACCATTGTCGTGTTCCTGTCGGAGTTCAGAAGACCGGAAAGCGATTCCAGTCTGATCTTTATCTGATAAGATTCCGTGGTTTCGTAGTCGAGTGCACCCTTCTTCAGCCTCAGAGCGCAATTACGTTCCTCCGTGATATTAGCCTCGAAGAGGCCGTCCTCGTTGCCGCTATAGATCTCGCATTTTAAGGGCGTAGCGTCGTGGGTATGGCTGTTGATGATCGTTAAGGTTTTGATAAGAGTGTTATCGGTGGCATCCTCCGGAATTTCAACGTTGTACGAATCTTCGGCGAAGCCTAAGCCGATTTCCGGTGGGACCGTAGCCACGTGACGAACGTAAATCGGTACGGTCGTCACTGACGACAGTTGAGGTTCTCCAAGATCGTAGGCTCTTACGTCGATCTAATATAAAAAAAAACAATGTATTACATAAATACCGGATATATAGGTATTTGATGTGAGATACTGTTTGCTCATTAATTGGGTTAATTAAAAATCACCTGATACTCCGAGTCTGTCTCTTTACGTAGATCATCGCGAACTCTGAGTATTCCGGTATCGGGATCGATCATGAAGTATTTGCTACCGATACCCCGTCCAATGATCTCGTATCGTACCTGGTTATAAATTACAATTTAATATATCCCGAATTTATTTAAATAATCGCGGGAAAATTTAAATACCTGATTTCCGGGTGCTGTTCCGTCCGAATCGGCGGCTACTAAATTAATTACGGTCGTTCCGATGGGAGCGTCGTCGTCCAGGGTGATTGGTCGGGGTACGGCCGTGAATACAGGTGGAATATCATTTACATCCTGAACGTGATATATTGAATATTCAGAGTATACTGCCGGAAATTAATGGTAATAAAAATTAATTAACAATTACCTGAACATTAACGACGACGCGTGTCGTGGAACCTGGAAGATCGCTGGTGTTCTCCAAAGTTCCGACGATAAGTATATGTTGACTGTCTCTTTCGTAATCCAAACCCCTGATGGTCTTGATGATTCCCGTCTTGGGGTCTATAACGAAGAGGTCAGTATCGCCCTGCTTAATCACGTACGTAATTTGCTTCTTCGTATCCGGATCATCGGCCTGAAAGTAATCGCGTTAGCTTTGCATTGCACACTTTTTTTATTTTGGTTTTGGCTCGTCTTTGAAACGAGAAAAAGAAATTTCACTGGAGCATCCCATGCATGATACATGCTCAGTGACTTGTCGAAATATTTGATGGAAAATTTTATAAAATCGACTGACCACTACTTGAGTCACGAAATGATCAGGAACATTTTCTTTGACTTTTGCCTCGTACGTGCTCTGATGAAAGACCGGTACTTCGTCCTCCACGTCGATCACTTTGACTGTCACAGTGGCCGTTGCCAGTCGCGGATCGGGTGCGCCATCTCTTGCCGTTACGACGAACTTGTATTCCTAGGACGAATAAGAAATATTAAAGGGCTCCGTGCATCGTCCCTGCGCTTTTTACTCGGCATATGGCGCCTTCTGCAGGACTCACGTGATTCTGCTCGTAATCCAAGGCTATCTTGGTTAGTACGTCTCCAGTTTCTGGATCGACCGTAAACGGAATGTCTTCGGGCGCGAAATACGTTATTTCCGCATTTATACCTTCGTCGGCATCCTCCGCGTGCACGTGACCAATAAGCTTTCTGGCTTCGCCTTCCTTTACGGAAAACTCGTAGGGAAGTCGCTCGAATTCTGGATTCTTATCGTTGATGTCAGTCACTTTAATATTGACTGTGGCCGTGCTGGAGAGGCCGCCGGTATCCTCGGCCTTTATCAGCTGTCGAATGAAAACGGAACTTTAAACGGTTACGCTCTGAGAATTAAACATCGAGTTCTTTCCGGTGTTGAAAAAAAAAAACGTTTTACGGCTTTCCTTTCGAAAGGTACAAGAACCACTTACCAACTGATACCGCGTCAAGTCTTCTCTGTCCAGCTTCCTTATAACGGTAATGACGCCTGACTTGTCGCCGATTGCGAACTGCCTTAAGTCATTTCCAGATGTGATTGAGTAAGACACGGGGTCATTCTCGGGGTCGACGGCCTGAAGTCAAATTTTCATAAATGCATTTCCAATGATCCACCAAGGATTAAGTGATAACGCCGTTATTTAAATTAGTAAATTAATGAAAAATATTATTTTGAAAACTGTCGTTTCTAGTTTCGCGAAAATAATTTTACTTACCGTAATAGTCGCGACGGTCGAGTTGATCGATGCACCCTCGCTTACTTGCACCTCGTACACCGGCTGCTGGAACACGGGACTCCTGGTGTTGGGTCCGGGTATAACGTTGACCTCGACGATCGTTTGAGAATATTTTCCACCATTATCCGTAGCCTGCACCGTTATGCTGTACTGCTCGCCGGCATTTAATTTCCCAATGGAATCAATGACGCCGCTTTTGGGATCGATTTTGAATTTTTGTTGCCCATTGTTGGACACGTGATAAATGCTGTACGTTATTTCGGCATTTTCACCCTCGTCGTTGTCAGTCGCTTGGACCTGTTTTTTTTTTTCAAACGGATAATCGGACATTAGTCACTCGAGAAATACGTCGATCGGACTTTGGTGATAAAAATGGGCGCGCCTTCGATTGGCTAGAATAATGTAAACGGTCACGCGATCGACTTTGGGAATCGATTGTAAAATGACCGTGGGGAAGTCTCGTGCCAGCTGGAAAGCAAGAGTGCTATGAAAACGAAAGTCTCACCTTAATTACTTCCCTCTTCGTATCGCCGGCCTGCACTGTAATGGGAGCCGTCATTGGCAGCAGCGGCGCATTGTCATTAACGTCATTCAACGTGACGACGAACGACAACGGCGAAGAGGCGGCAACGCCCGTTTTCTCTCGTGCGACAACCTGGAAGCGGAAGCGACCAGGACTCGGTGGATCCCGGTCGAGATTCTCTTCGTTGACTATGAGAACGCCGGATGTGTCGATGGCGAAGAAATTTGTCGTCAGCTCAAAGGTGTAGGTTGGCTTTGGGTCTTCCGGTCCCTGGACAATTTTTATAGTGAAAATTATATAAATTATTGATTACGGAATTTCAGGCATTTTTACATGGATATCACGTGGTTTTGGAATGTCTGGGAAGTTAGCCCCCACCATAATTTGAAAATTCCGGTTCCGTTGTTTGTTCTGAGTTGCTCTAAGTTTGTTCTAGAATGTTCCAGAAAAACAAGTTTTTCAATTGAAATTTGCAGCGGTGAGGCGAAAAAACACTTTTTTTAGCGGAACCCCCCACTTATGGAAAATCAAACTTTTTGTTGTTGTTTAAGATTGTTCTAGTTATTCTAAATATTGTCCCAGAATATTGATACCGAGTAAAGAATACTCGAATGGGATCAAAAAAACGTTTTATGCGTATAAAATCGTTTCTTCCTACTTTTATCCGACTTGCGTTACACAATTCTAGAACAATCATCGACAGACCTAGAACGACTCCCAACAACCCGAGAAGAAGACGGGTAATTTTACATTTGTAATTTCCAAGTTGTACGGTAATAGTCAATTTATTTTCTGGTAGCATATCAAGATATACATGACCTCGTTGACCCAGTTGCGCGACCTGAATTTTTTTTGATAAAAATGAAAAACTGTATATAGGTGTTCTTTATTATGAAATTCAGAATAATCGTATGGGACGAAGAAAAATTTCAATGGATATTGCCATGAAGTAGGTAACTACGCGTGTCACACGTGTATTAAACACATACTCAATTTCTCTATCTGGTCCAGGAATTGGGATGAAGATTTTTTATACATGGATAAAAAAAATATTAGAATCATTCACTTACCAAATCTGCATCAGATACAGTCAAAACTATCGGATTTCCGTTTCCATCAATGACTTTGGTCCCGACGGGTGCATTTTCATCGACAAATCCCTCGACAGCAGATGCGGTAATAACGGGTGGATTACTGTCTACCGGTTTAACAGTGATAGTCAATTTAGCAGTGGCCGATCGTCGAGCCTCGGAAACTTCGACTGCCTTTAAACGTAAAGAAGGAAAAAATTAATTGATTCTCTGAAAATCCAAATTTCATCCTTATTTCTCACTGATGTCACACCTTAATGATGATGTCGAATTTTTTCGTAGCCGTCGTATCCACCGCTTTTATCTGTTTGACGGCACCGGTGTTTGGATTGATTTCAAAGAAATCTCGATAATTAGACGGAACTCCACTCAGGAAGGAATAATGTATCGGTGCATTGATACTATCCATATCTACAGCCTGTATCTTCTCAGGCGATATATTGAGTATGCCCGAGAGAACACCGCTAGACACCTAATTATAGAGACAAGTAAATAATCAACAAATTTATAACATACTCAAAATTCAATGAGTATAAATACTTATGGGTTATTTAAAAGAAATTGTCTTAAATTTTACATCGATTATTAAGAGACTTACGGATGCTGAATATTCGGGATTAATGCAGGCGCCATCGAGTAGCATGCATCCCTGATAGATGAACGAGGGATCCTGATCATCGTCATCCCGTATATTGACAGTCAGCGTAGTCGTCGACGTGAACCTCTCGGACACGTTTCTAGCTCGGTCCTAGAAGCATATTTTTCAGAATTTCACATATGTAAAATACCGTTAGATAACGATGATGCTTCATAGGGATGCTGTATCCTGGAGGTGCATAAAAGTACCATTGATGTGATAACTGGTATTAAATTTCTAATAATTATAAAATCTTTGATTGATATGGTATTGACGTGTAACACGTGCATATGTGATTTTTTGGTACATACATGATATGGGTATCTACCACAGCATCCGTATGAGATGAATTGTATGATATCAATGAATCAGCGGGTGCAGGTAGATATGCGTGCGATTGAGAGATTCTGAGAAGTGTAATCTCCCTACCTCCCTTTTTTAATATAAGTAATGAAAAAATATTATGGTGAGGTAGACGTCCTCTATGGGGTAGCCTGAAGTCGATCTGATCCCATTACAGACTAAATCATCTGTCCATCCGTACTGGTAATTCTATGTAATTTCATGGCGGCTGGCGGTATCAAATTATTAGGTAACTCGGTCATCTGACTTTGATAAGCACTGCACTTTGGTATCGCCAGTCAGTGCATTTGATGCAGTTAAATTTTACTTACGTATTATACCTGTATATGGATACTGTGGATACCTGGCACTAGTTCTTTGATTTGGATCATTCTCATTTTTTTTTTTTTTTTTTTTTTTTTCAATACCACTGTACCGATACTATTATTTTCTTGGCAATTTACTCGGGTAGCCACAGGTGCGGTGGTCTTATCGCTCGTTCAAGAATAATTTTGATAACGTTTTTGACGTTGATAAAAAACGTAAATAGTAGCACGTGGCGTATCCGGTGATTTTTATTTCGTTCGTAACGTTGCCTCATAGGGATTTTACGTGAGCTGATAGTATCGATTTGCTGTTTGTAAAAAGGACTGTTATTTTTGAAACGTCAGTTTCATGCGTCACGTGGCTGCTACGGGTACACGTGTACTCATGAATTGTTAACAACAAAGAGTGTATTTTTGTAGATCTTGTTTTTTTTTTTAATTTGAAAAATGTTTCTAACATCGAATTGAATGGCGAAGTAAATTGCTCTATATGATATTGAAATGCTCCCCACCTGCAGCTATACGGCAGCTGCATCCAGTGCTTTTATCTAACGCAAGATAAATTGGCGACTGGTGCAACGTCTATTCACTGTGATTATATCTATAGCTTTCTTTGATTTATCTTGCGCCTTGAGAAACCCTCAGCCACCAACTATATTTTCTACGGATGTATACGTATATATATGTATACCGAATGTAAATTGCATATGTGCATCCGACCAGTCGATGCAGTTTACGTATTCGCTAGCATTAGCTTATCTCGTAAGATTTTAATGTTGCGAAGTACCTAACAAAATTTCCGTAACTTTTTTTATTATCGTCGTAAAATCGTAATCGATATTTCATAATGATCTTGGCATCGAAGAAATGAAAATATTTGTCTCTCCGGTCAACCTGAGATACGGTCGTAAAGATAGAGCAAGTTTCTCGCCAATGGTGTAGTACACGGGTATCAACGTTCTCCTCGTACATCAAATACACTAAGTACGCGAATTTTCGGAAAGCAGAAGTTACGTGTAATTCGATACCGAATTACTGAACTTTGCCAAAGTATAGGAAACTCAATTCAATAAATTTACTGTGGGTCGCGATTCCTACGTCTTATTGGTATTTTTCATCACAATATCCTCTGGCACTGCAGTATTTCCGCAGCAGTGTAAATCAACGGGGATAAAGATCGTGGACGAGTTTTTTTGTAAAAAATTTCAAAATTACCCTCCTTTTTAATTTGCATCGAGCATTCACATCAAGGTACGTTAATATCAGTGAATGGCTATTGTCAGAAACGTGTTAACAGCATTCCAAGGAATCACTCACCATTAAAGAATCTACTGTGGCGCCTTCGGCGTTGTGGCCGATTATGGAAGCTAACAATAGAAGCCACACAAACAACACTTTCATGCCACGAAAAAGATCCATAGTGAAATTTTTCGGATTTAAAAAAAAATTCAGGTAACAAGCGACCTCGTCGATGAACTATTGTTCAGTTTTCTTGATCCGTAAACGCTCGACTTCCTTTGCCGAGGCGTCACTAATTTAGTTTGACCGGATTTTGATTAAAAAATTTTCATGACCCAGTGGGTCATGACGGTATAGTAAAATCGATTAACAAACAGATGACTATCTACCTGAATTAAAGTCTGTAATAAATAATAATAAAAAAAAAGAAATATAATTTTTATATCCCACGTGTATATACGATTTTCTATATCCTTCGGGTTATCTCCAATCCTAAGCACACGTCTCGAGTAGGCCGTTGAATCGAAACTCGGAATTCGAAAACCGTATGTATTTTCATAGAGATTATATCGGGCAAGATTTTTTGTAATTTGCTGTACCAGCGATCTGATAAATTTATAGAAAAATATATAATACGATACATGCAAGTGTACTGAAGATAATATCGAATCGTGATCATCGATCGATTCTATTTAAAAGCGATTATATCCTATTACACTATTACATCCCTATTGGGACTGTTCTCCCTGTTTCCGGAAATAATCTCCACCCTTCCCACGGCGCACCTTGCATAATCCCCACACGCGCTTTTTTACCCACGAACGATAAGATCGTTCGCCCCGATCGTGATTGCCGTATAATTTCATACGGCCCACGCGGCAACGTCCCGCGAGTCTCTTGCTCTCATTGTTTTATTGCTGGAACGCAGTCAGGCTGATCTATCTAATATTGCGTATGGGACGCGGAAGAGGCTGCTCTGTAATCAGTAATGACCGTTTAACGACGAGACTTTCGAGGAGCGTTTAAGACACTTGACGTGTCTGACATCACGGTTCGTTCCCTTTTCGGCACGAGGAAGGGGCAAATTTAAAAAAAAAAAATTAATTTATCACGAAATTTTTTTTTCGGATACCAATTTCGCGATACATCCGTGACCGTTAATCACTTCGCGAAAAAGACCGTAACTTGTGGTTTTCGCCGTCTCAAAGTCGAACTGTGACTAATGCCGCGCGACTGTCCTACCTCAACTAACTGCATACGTGTACAGTCGAGACTTATCTACCCACTGTGCATAACCCTATTCGCCGATACCTACATGCGTTGCAATTTTCTTTGTCCATTTCGCATTACCATTGCAGGTATGCATTATACAGGCGCAATCAAAGTTGAAACGGTAGTCGCTAACTTTTGAAACATTATACAGGCAACTCTGGAACTTGTGACGCGTCGACCGTGAATGGACGTAATTCTTTGAAATTCAAAGTACACGGTGTCCGCTGCTAAATCGATTCGTGAAAATCTGTAGGGATATAGCGTTTATATAACGGGTGAGCAATATTGAAAATAAGGATCGCGTAAAAAATTCGCAAGGGATGCACCTGCGTCGGACCAATGGCCATAATAGTAAAGAACCCTATAGGACATGTGGAGAGTCGATAACGCAAATTGCGAATATGGTCTGCAAATCGGCGCGTTGGCTCGGTGACTCACTTGAGAATCCTGGCCTCTTCCTACGACCCACGCGATTGACCAATGTCCGTTCTTCGTCGACGCCATCGTGGATGCCATTAAAATTAACGCGTCACCCGTTGGGTTTTCTTTTTTCATGATTTTATTCTCTAAATCGATTCGGGGTGCTTGAAAAAAATTTATGTGTCGCGTAAATTTTTGTTTGAAAATTAATTTCATTTTTATTCAGGATGAAATTGAGGAATCGCAGGGCGGTTGGGTTTCGTGATCATCAGGATTCGTGATTTCGGACTCTTGTGGGGGTTGCTTACCGATGCGAGAATGGTCACCAGGTAACGCTGGGTCTTTTCATAATCCAGAGTACGATTGACGGTAACCTGGCCCTGATGAGGCAGGTTGATGCTGAAGTAACCGTATCCATCGGCGGTCGTAATACGATCCCGACCGACGCCATCACTGTTGCCAATCCCTTTGCCATCGCCTGGCGCTATCGAGTATTCCACAAGTCCATTGACTCCAGCATCCGCGTCGACGGCCACGATGTTCTTGAAGATAGTCGAGCCGACCGGGGTTAGCTGCGGAGGGGAGGCAAAAGATTTTATTTTGCGAAAGATGCCCGCTTGCATAACGGATTTTATCTGGTGGAAGTGGATATGAGCTACCATGCGAAACTAACCGGACCTCATATATATATATTATATGATAAAATTACACGTGTGTACATATGGAATGAATGTAGATTGAAATCTCAAACGTGGGTATTTTTGATCGAATTATTTTATTCAGTCCGACTCAAAAGATCGCCGCCAACTGGATTTGGCGCTGCCGTCGAGACGTCGTCTGAGCTACGTTTGGTCTGGTCGCGGGGAGAATGTTAATTGGTGATTTAAATTTCAAAATTATTCGGTAACGGTCTGCTTGGAATTTTTTGATTATATGTATATATAGTAACCTTTTTTTTTGGACGAAAATAAACGTCAATGAAAAAAAAAAATAAAGTTTGTGAGGAGAAATTTTGATGAGAAATTTTTTTTTTTAGAAAAAAATTATTCTACCTTCTTGTATGAAGTCGGTTCGTTTATTTCTATGTGGGCGATTATTCTGTGAGCGACTGTCGATGCTCCGATGGTGGATTTAAAATGGGGTTTAACGACGTTTGGGAAGATTTAAAAACGTCATCAGAATGCGTTTCAGGTTTTCAGGGTGAAACTCAGAGTCATGCGTATCTATGTACACGCGATGGGAATATGAATGAAAGTTGATGCAGAAACGTTCGCCTCTGACTGAATCGACCGGTAATAATGTTAATGAATATATGCACTTTGCCATATCGGAAGTATCCATTTACATCGTGACTGATCTTAGTCGTTGATAGGCCAATGATCCTAGAGCCACGTGTAAAAAAAGGCTTAATTGAAAGTTAATAGGGATACCTTCTTACTCGGTATACGGGAAGAAGCTCGGAGCTTTGTGAATCGCAATTTCATTGGAGGCCTTATCTCTTTATTACGTAACTTTTACATTGAATTCTCTGTAGAAAAATATTCTACCCAAGACTCACCTCGGGCACAGTAGTTTCGTATGGCGTGTTAATGAATATCGGCGCGTTATCATTGATATCGGATACCCTCACAATCACCGGAATGTTCCTCTTCTTGTTCGAAGCTTTGATCGTGCACGTGAGCTGTGAAAGAAGAAAACGAAAGATTTATGTAAAGGAAGAAAATTATATATTTAGTTAGAAATACTTTCTATTGAAATTTGTATGGAAAAAAAAATTTGATTATCTATTATGACGTCATCGAAAGATCGAACCGTGCCGGTATTTACGTAATCGTGTAGCAGCATCCGACATTGTCTTGCGTCATAGGTGCTCTAGACCTTTCACATTCCGAACGAGAGTGCGTAATAAAGCGCAGATACAAAATTTGCACATTCCTCGATTGCACGTCGATTCGACTATTTGCGATAGTCAAATGATGACTAGAGGTAATTTCAAATTTTATTTGCACGCAGCCGATAAAGAAAACGAGTATTCGCGATTTGGATCCTTGTGGGAAAATTTATGACCTCGATTCGAATTTTGAAAAAATTTTTGCAACGCCAGTCATGAAATTTATACTTTGTGGTATACTCGGGTTTGCAAGGGTTCGGCATGAGACTGGGTGCAATTGCACTTTCTTTATGGAGTTGACCACTTCCTGCATGGCTATAGCGTGCAGTAATCTTATAGGCTGGTATCTATGGTCTCGGGGTCTTATAAATATTTAATGCGAATTCAATTCATTGATTTTCTATTGTCGCAAAAAATATTAGTTTCAGATTAGCTCGTGTATTTATTTACTCGTATTGTATACGGGTAGAAATTTATTACTTGAATATCTGATGGACTGCAAAAGGTCTATGATGAATTATATATACATATAGTTTACAAAAGTTTATTTATATACTTCGGATCAATTTTTTTAAAATACAAAACAGTGAAAATTTGGTGAAAGTTAATCGCTTTATGTTCTGCATGACTGATCTCTCTCCCTTACGTGCCATCGTAATTTTGCGGTTCACATAGTTTCTCGTGCAGTTGAAAATAAAGAAGAAAGCTTTTAGACTTCACCGCGAAATTATTTTAAGTGGTATATATAGTTTTAGTGGTAATATATATATATCATGCTACGATCTCGCGATTATGACGAAATTCGCAAACGGCATAGTAGGCGTTACTCTTGATGGCAGAGAGTCAGCTCGCGTTTCCTTGACTTTTAATTATGGCAGTCCTTCCAAGACCCAGCTGTCCAACGAGTCACATTTTTAATTCACTCGAGGTAAACGCAGACTCCCAGGATATCTATAGGTGTCAGCCAGAGTCATAACTCCGAGTGCGGTTTAACGGAGAAAGCAGTTTGGACGATATTTCACGGTTCGCCGATAACGTATTTAAGGACCAAATGACAAAAACAACAATTAGCCATACTTTCTCGGATTATAATAGAGAAATTCGTTGATGAATTTAAGAAAAAATTTTTTTTATAAATTTATGAAAAAAAAAATTTTTTTCCCTATATATCAATTTCTCACCTGGAATATAATGTGGGACAGATTCGCGTCGTCCCTGTCGAGTGGTTCTAAAAGCTTGAGCTTCTTTCCTTCGAGGGTGAACATCGGTTTCCTCCCGGAAAATATCAATTCCAAAGTGGTCTCATTGAACGGATCTCCCGAGACCGGAAGTTCGCTGGGTACAGTTTTCTGATCGATCGCTGAAAATGAAATATTTAAGGAAAATGTTTCACGGAGAGAATCCCCTGTGACTTTTATTGTTTGATATTACCAATTCGTCAACGAGCATAGCGCAATGTGATAACGCGTGTGTAATCAGTAAAATTTATATGATAAAAATATACAAATATAATTCAATATTCAATTCAATCCACATTAAACGTGTAATTAAGCATGCATGTTCCTTTCAATTAATTAATATAATCGTACGCTATACTTATTACTATATCTTACCATAGCGCCATTACACCCCCGCTAATTACGATACTTTAATTTAACAACCACTTTCGCCTAATGAAGCATTACACCATGTTACGCGTCGTTAGAAAGCTGCGCAGAAGCCCTGCCTTTAAGCTGCGCACCAAGCCAATGCGAATCGTGAATTATGTGCACGTCAGTCATTAAATACTTTGGTTGAAATTATTATAGGTAAGATAACAATATATATCACTATATACTGTGTATCAGTGATCCATATATAACAAGTATATTGGAACAAGTTCAGTATGTAAAAAATGACGACGTGAGTAACGTCCTGCCAATGGGTATCTCTCGCATCCATGACTTCGAAGACTCGAGATCGATCGAATGCAATCGATCGTGCGTTATCGATTTTTATAATTTTTTTTTTAATAAATAAAAAAATTCAAAAACTTACCATCCCCTTTGCTCTCTTCGATATCGACGATGATGTTCGATTGGCCAGTCGCGACCTCGCACAGACCTTAAAAAAAATAAAGGGAATTTGAAAAATTCCTATGAGGAATCGATAAATCGATCACGAGGTTATCGATAAATATAATTCATGGCGCGTTCCTACGTTATATGGGAATCGTAGCGGGTTTTCATGGTCATGCGATAACGTTACGCTAGAATGACTTCCGTCGCAATAGCCGTCTTTGCACATTTCTATAATAACGTCTTACATACCGTGTTGAAAGTCACGTGCGTTATGGTATATACTGGTATATATAGGTATAACAGGCGTTGTTACGGTTCGTAACGTTTGAGTCGAACGAGATGATTTTATCGAGTCTAGGATTTTTTTGCTTTTTTTTTTGTCGGGAACCTCTGGACCAAAAGTGAGATTTTCATAGTCAAATGAGATGGGACTTATCTCCGGGGAGTTTTAACGCTTTGCTCCAGTTTGCTCCGAAACGAGGCACGTCATGAGGCAGTTTTACGTAACGTGTTTTTGCCGTAGGAGGAAACGCTTAACGGTGAAAAAAAAAAAAAATTAAATTCAGGGAAATTGAAAATGTAATCTGCATTTGTGAATATCTGTATGTATACGATATTCGCTATGCGTCTGTATGTTATTCGGAATATCTTTATCGTGCAGCTGCACTTGGCGAAGGTGCATCTGAATACCTTCACTGCACGAAGTAGGTAAAGTATAAGTGGAAATGTCATCCGAGTGCAGGTTGCATCGAGAAGATTGAGGAGCGGTGCATCCTCCTTCTCTTGATGCCATTAAAATGGGGACGTTAACCTTTGTACTTAAGATCACAGGTAAATGCATGGGTGGGATATGATTGTTTGTGATTTCTTGAATTTTTTTTTTTATTGTTGATTTAATCGACTTTATAATTTCGTTAGTCAAATTATCTTTGAAAATTAAGATTTTTGCTGATGGTTCCAGGAGGGACGATGAAAATTTTGACCACCTGTCATTGGGTTATGGGGAATGAATTTTCATTGGGAAATTTTTTGGACATTTTGAATATCTGCGAGTCTGTGTTTCTTTATACTACCATGGCTAGTACTATAATTTCTTTTTTTTAATAAGAATACTTGTTTTACGGAAACTATTCTCTCGTGGCCATATTTATAGCTGCGTCGTGTCTACAGTGCTCGGTAAATTTTCTTAAGACAGATATACCCGTACACCTTGTTGAAATCGCGAGTTATGGACGCGCCTTTACCACGGTCTGCACAAGCTCACTTTCCAGGTGAACCACATGGAAAAATTGAAATAACTCGGACAGGCTCGTGAGAGCCGTAAAATAGAAAAAAAGTGCATTATCAAAAATCCCAAATAAAGCACGTTCGAACCCATTAAAAATGTAGAACCACCTTTTCCCCATATCGCAACGATATCTAATTACCTCCAAAGATAAAATAATCTTAATTCCCTTTTCTGTCTTAACGAGTAAACAATCACGTGCAAAAGGAAATACTATAAAAATTTCTGTGGCATTCCCACGTTACTCGGTAACCATAAATGTACATACGTACACTGAGATTTCACGTTTGTCGCCCCTTCCCCTCCCCCAAAATGCAACGCAGCACAATTACGTAAACCGTAAATTTTCCTAACGAGATTCAAGTATGACATAAATTTTTGATAATTGAATAAAAAATTTTTTTTTTCAAATGTGCAACAAATTCCGATGCACCAGAAATGCATAGGATGCACTTTGGACTCGGGAAGCTTAGAAATCCGCGCGTGCCGCTTATTCGTTTGTTTATGCTCGATCCTGACAATAAACCAATATGTCCCATTGGTACTGGACGTAAGTAATTGGCAATCAAGATTAGATTTATGCATATGGGAAATACGATAGACCGCAACTAGTTGTCGTTATCTCTAAATGGCGTTTACCTTCGAACTGCATACGTAATTGTATGCGCGCGTCGCGCGAATTCTCGAAGGCGTATAAATCTGACGCTCTCGCATGTTGATTGCTAAATTTTCGCATGTATGGTATTACAATGGCGTCTTACTTACCGGCTTTGGATACGACGAGTTGCGGAAGCAAAGACACGCTTAGAATGTGCAACAGCCACCAGATCGTAATCCGAGCCTGAAACAAGTATAACACGGGGATATGTATTATTGGCGTGAAACGTGCGAATTTAATACTGTGCGAAATATTATTTACATATCTATTGAAACGTGTGTATATATATACAATACATTGACATGATTAAGCAATAGTAAATTTCGAATTTCGGTAGAATGCGAATATTATTTAAAAAAAAAATCTATATAAATAATTATTGCATTTACTATTGGATATACCTATAATTAACTTTACCTAAGATCACGTGGTTATTAATATTTTTTTTCACAATATCATTAACCATCGCTATCGGTATTTTTAATATCGCACACGTGTTCGAACTGTGGAATAAAAAAATTCGCATTTTCTCTATATGCTCGACATATCCAAGTGCATGTAGGCATACGTGCAGTATGCACGCGTGAGACGCACGTACTTAAAGGTGCATACCGTAGGTAATGCGATCTACTTTCCAGAACACGTTAACATACGTCCCCGATATTTATGTCGGTTGGTCTTAAAGCTATAAGGTTATAAAGGTGGTATCGTGTAATTTATGATATCGCTTTCCCCATAGATGATCACGCCGTGGGGCGAGCGTGCTTCAAGTTCTGGTAACTTTTGCATCCGCGGCTGAATAATACAGTCGGGTTATAATCGATAATCGTAAGCGCAGTGAAAGTCGCTTAATCGTATTCATTGAATTATATTCAAATTTAATGTGACTATCGATTGTATGGAGGTTACACATATATTGATTTTCAAATATTCACACGTGACACGGTATATATATATACAGTCTGTTCAGGGTAATTACCGGTGATCGACCCACTTGATGAAAGTCGAATGAAAAAAATCGATTGGAGATATTGGTCGCGCGGATAAGAAAATGGTGAAACTCCATTCCTTAGAGAGAGGACAGGCAGATGGACAGATGGATGGGTAGCTATTAATAGGTTATGTTGGAGATTTTTCGAAAGCGTCGAATGTATAGCTGGTAAGGCTATGAGCTATCGGCATTATATACGTGGACACATATGGGGACTTGGGAAGAAAGTAGAAATTTTTTTTTTGTGGAATTACCATAAAGTCCTATGGGAAAGATCTAAGGAGTTGGGTAGAATATATGATGGTATGTCTTATGGGGTATGAGTATTGACACGACCCATTTGGACGTTTGATAAGACTCACCCTGTATATATGATATATAGGGTTGATGTGTATATATGTACATATATATATTGGAGGTATTGAAAAATTGTATGTAAAAAAATCGTACAGGATCAATGTGCGACATCAGTACTTGGATCATGACTGAAAATTCCTCGCATAAGCGCATAAGATAACGAGGCTGTTGCATGAGAAAAAAAAAAGTACCGGATGAGGGAAGACAATGTTATCACACCTGTGTAATCTTCGGCTGTTGCCCTGGGGACCTTTCTCACCTGGTCACGGAGGTTCTCATCAGGGCACAATGAGAAGCAATTGATAGCAGAGTGCGTGTTACAAGCTCTTAACCCTTTTCGTTCTCACAAATATTTTTTTTATCGGAAAGTCGAAAAATGAAAATGAAAAAGTAATAATAAAAATTTGCATGGAATGCCAAAAAATAAAATTCAGATTAAATTTTGAGGTCGGAGAAAATATGATTGACGATATGAACGTTCATAATAATTACGACCGTCGAAATCGATAATCGATCGAAAATCGAACTCTGACGATTTAGCAAAGGATATCGATAACGATGCGCTTTCGATCGAGTTAGTGAAACTCGAATGCGTTGAACGTTCCACTTGTATCGTATTACGCTTATAACGCACTTTACCCACGCACGGCAATCACTCGTAAATATTTTTCAAAGGAGCGTTAACGTTCTTCTTACTGAACGTCCATTGCGTTTCCGTAACGGAACCTGCTCCAGTTGCGTACGAGTCAACCAGAACGTGATAACGTATTGCTGTTTCCATTGATATACGTGGTATGTGATATTTCAGTAATTTTACCTACAGCCATAGTTGACGTAATACCAAAACATTGGACGCCATTACGGTACCGTATCGGATGTCAACTAGTATAGTTGACTTTCCATGCGTGCGCATGCGTAGGAGGATATGGAGTACAGTATTCGAACGCATGGAATGTTGATCGTAAATCGAAGCTTTCGGTATGCGCTTAGAACAATGGGTCATCCATTTCTCAAATAATTGACTCGATAAATTTCATTTAAAAAAACACGAACAGAATTTATTCTTTTGTGTCATGAGATAAGGGGAAAAAAAATGATGACCTACTTCGAAGCATCGATTCTTGATCGTACGGATAGCACAGGAGATAATGGGACTGTGCGCATGTATGTACAGTGAAGAATTAAATGCAAAATTGTCTACTGCGAGCCTAAGCCTTTCTAAGTCTATCATTAGAGACAATCCGTGGAGATAGAAGAATTGTCTGATTTTTGCGTAAAAGCCTGTTGTAGAACCTCGAGGACTGTCTCAGAACGTGAGCCAAGGTTTGAATATAGCCGAGAGATAAGTTGCGGGTCAGGTCACGCGAGTCCAGAAGAAAGTTTGCAGCTGCCTCAGGAGTCTATCCAAGTCGATCCTTGCAATATTTATTTTACCGGTTGGCATGACGTCGGATCGGGTACCACGATTGCGTGTAATTGGTACGTTGTAATCTGGCGAAAAGAATAGGCCGATGTAAAGGTATGTCGGGGGATCGATTTTTTTATTTGGATTTTTATTAGCTGTACATATGTAGGTATACTGAATCGATTGTCTTCTTGCCGGAAACAACAAAGCGAAGACCAACCGGATTCGGTGGCTCGAGATACCGATCTTTGCTCTCTTCCCGTTGCGAGTCTTAACGAAGGCGCAGGACATGCAACCTTCGTGCGAAACTCGCAAAGTTCACAATCAAGCCGGGTGTGTTCACCTTGATGCACGTGGGCGTCGCGACGCCGAGTTACTGCCCTTCCACGTGACTTTGAACGCAGGCTGGGGCGACATATCCGTGAAGATTTTCCAATGGAGGGAAGAGGCTCAAGACGCTGCTTAACGTATTCAATGACGTTTATGGATTTATCGATTCTCTTGGCTTTATCGCCGAGTGCACGTGACATGACCTCCGAGTTGTTCAGCGACCACGTGATAAGCGTGGGTTTAAAAACCATTGAATTACGGCTATTCGTAATTTCACGTATGTCTATGAGCTTTGGGCTCGTCTGAAAAAATCCATAACTCATAGGGATGCTGGGAAAATGGACCGGAATGAGATTCAATGGGGTTACGCGAGTAATGCATTTTTTTTGAAATCTTGAAAAATTGCATCTCGCATTACGCAACCAAATGCATTTTGAGGTAAACGTGAAATAATCCATGTTCCTTATCATCCACTGTTACGTGCACTCGGGTGCATCGGAAATGCAAGTCTCCCCAGGACATTCATACGGAATGCAACGCTCCTATGTTATTCGAGATTGCGCGCCGGTGAACTGAAGTCTGAATGGTATTATCGCGAATACACCATACGGATTCTCAGGCACGCTAACAAACCAGCTACCTGAGACTTCGACAATGTGAAATTACACGACTTTACATAATCAGCCTTATTAATCTGGAAAGTCGGTAGTATCTCACCTGAAGCCTTATCTAAGTCGGAAGTAAAACGTTCCTGCCGCTCGTCGCGAAGCGGAACGTTGGAAACGGAGCGGAAACCACCGTCAGACGTACGATTTATAATGCGGAGTCTAGACATTTGGAGGTTATACCCATCGCACAGCCTTAACGATAGTTTCGTGGGACTCGGGGCCCAGTTCAAACCGACTTGGTCCCACGACCCTGTAAAACCCGGTCTCCGGTGTCCAGCAATTATGCAACATTGTGCAGCGGCTCGTTCGACCAAGTGCAAAGCGTCGTTCGTTTTACGAGGCAGCCATTACACACTGGCCACGGCCATACAAAGCGCGAACCTTCCACACCCAGCCGAGTGTTACAGTGCGACGGCACCTGTAAATACGAGTATGTAACACATTGCCAACGGGCTGCATAATATACATATGGTGCAGACCATACGTGATAGATATAGAAGCACCTGCCCTTGACACTTGTATAGCATCTCTATGTGCTACCATATAGGAAGTTCTCCATTAGTTCATCGCGGACACCAGCCTGCATCCCTAAATAACACGAGTAATACAAAACTACTGTAAAGCCAGTTGGACCCAAGGGAGATCAATGTAAATCATACAGCGGTGGACATGATTTTGAAATATATCAGGATGCCGGATGCAAGTGGAGAAAAATTTTTTTTTTTAGAAAAAAATTTTTTTTTCCGTACCCTTCCCCTTGATCGACAAATCACACGCGAGTTGTCAGCCACTTGGATAATCATAGCAATTTTCAAGCCTCCGGACACACACTGATCCTGACCTCGTCTAGCCGATCTTATCGAAACTCCTCGCATCCTCCAGTCATTCTCGTTCCGGATATTCCTGTTTGGAATTTGTTGATATAGGATATATTACCCGAGATCAGGGTGGAAGTCCCTTGCCGATTATTTATTGCTCATTATAATGCAGGTACTTTGCCGAGGTGCGCCACCCGAGGAATCGGCAGCGCGATCAAGATGTCGATAAGATCGCACAGCCACCGCCTACGATTTATTAAGTCCTGCCTCGTTGCTCTCGTGTCTCGTTTAGTCCTTAAGAAGATATATATATATATATATATTATAAATATAGTATATATATATATATATATTAAACCGTGTAAATTTCTAATCGACCATTCCTTAATTATCAATTTAAAATTAATTAGCGTATTTTAATTTCACAGAAAGCTCATTTGTCGACCATCGGTTAATTACCGTGCATTAGTCATTTCGTACGAGACCACGTGTACACAGGTTATATTGGGAATAAAATTTGTAAGAAGTGGTGTGACGTCACAACATATTTCTGAATCCGTAAAAAGTAGGTCGATAGCGACTCCTCGTTGAAACAGTTAACGAGCCTACGTACCTCGGTAGTTTGAAATTACATAATCCAATCAGAGGATATGTGTTTCCTGTACTATAAGAATATTCAGACTTCGCTGCTGAATTGCGGGTACTACGTATTTACGTATACCCAAGAGTACAAGATAATTGGGCTACGCGTTACGCTAATTAGACCTCTTCGAATAGCACAGGACATATACGAGAAGTTTAATGCAGTTTCGTAACTGCCGATTGAAAATTCATCAATTAAGCAGTGCAGTATGTGATTTTCAGAAATTTGCATAAGTTACACATAATCAGCAATTCAGAGCTGAACGCGTGTTAGGCAACTGCAGTCCTTGATACGTTGAGCGATACGTCTGAAAATTCGATGAACTAGCTTCGGTTAGGTAGTGCCCTTTAATCGTTGCTATAAAAATGAGACTTAAAAAAAAGGATTGAATTTTTTTTTAATCCGATTAAAGGTTGCAGTCTGATTAGGAAATGGATCTATAGAATTTATTATGCAGCGGAGCCAATCATCCTCTTACTAATCTGTATCCGTGACCGATCCGATGATTCGCCTGAAGCATCCGTGATTTTTTTTTTTTTTTTCTTAACCATCCTGATTGGTACTACTGACGTAATGAAGAAATTATGCTGGCTAATGGGAAAACGGGTGGATCGTTCGGATTCTTGTTTTAGTGATAACGGAAGGTTTGTGCAGCGTAGCGTGGAGTCGAACAGGAGCGCCAACGTTTAAAAGCTTAGGGAACTTATGATGGGGCACGTATAGTTTATGAGTTTAACAACTGAATCTGAATATGATTTACAGGACGAGCTCGGGTTGGCTTGCTTGTAGTATGAGACTGTTGGTGTACAGTATAAAGGCGCATCCGCATGTTTGGCGTGCAGTCGGATTGCATGGCTGATCGCAGTAATACCAACGTCAACGAAGCGTCAGTCCAGAGCATCGAGCGACTAACGCGCTGCTTCCGCGAGTTTACATGGAGCGATACCTCGGTGTACCGAAGAAACCTTGAAATGCCTGAAAGGCTTTTTTTTTGCTTAGGGCCAAAATCCGTGAAATGGAATTTTCTTTCTTATGTCTAATAAATCGTTTAGTTAAGTAAAAGATACTTGACGCGGGTAATAGAGGAAAAAAGTATTTACCAATTTTACTTTTAATTACCGAGAAATCTCTTGTTTACTTGATCTCAATTTTTTTTAAATATTTCATACAAAAATTAGACGAAACTGGAGTTTCGACGGATAACGGATTTGTACCTTGTGTTTTTACTGTTACAATGATAGAAGATATCAAACCGGGTAGATACTGGCAAGATAACCATTGTATCGTTTCTATGAAACGATGAAACGGGAACCGGCTCATTGTCAGTCTTGAATTCTTAGCTGTACGTGCGGAACACGAAACGTTGAAAATAAAGTAGGACTCGTATTAAATACTTATGATATATAATGTCGAAAAAATTTTTAAAAAATTTCAAAATTTTATTTTAAAAAATCTTCATTAAGACTAGCATATGTATATTGAAGACCACTCAGGCACGAAATCATATTTTACTGACTTAAATTTTTTTTTTTTTTTCTAAAAAAGTGCACTCGACTATATTCAAGTGTAAAACTGCACCACGTACAGGCATCCAAACGATAAAGGTCAAGAATGCACATTCCAGAGTGCACGCGCTATGAAATATATTTACTCCATATTATGCGTGTATATATGATCTTCGATATAACTCTGCCGTATTATATTATAGCGGGTCTTCTATCGTCGCGTGGAATACGTGCTTAAGGTTTCTCCAGCGGTGCATAAAGAACAAGAAACTAATGGAATCCCGTATACGGCACTTTGAATTCCGTTACAAATGCAAGAAGAAGTAGGAGGCGGAACTGTCCTCGTGTATAATTGAAAACTGCGCCGTCCATACGCACGTATACAAATTGCATACTGTCAATGACAATGCGTGGTATAACAGTAGATTCCCATACCGCGGTGTACAAGGTAAAGGTTCACGCTCGTGTAATAACAATCTTAAAAATATCGACTTTAATTAACAATTTCTCGACTTGATAGCCACAACAAATAACAGGACGTTAATCAACTTCTCCAAGATTCAGCATATACGTCGGCACGGGGTAGCGTGTTTCCTGTTTGTACTGTGACGTCATGGGTATATATACCACGCTGTCTATTTATAACTAAGGAAACAGTGACAGCGTGAGAATTAATGTAAGACATAGTTATACCAAAATAATTTTTTTTTTAATTTTATTGCGCAATTTCCAAATACAATTATTACTGTGCGAATTAATCAATTAACGTGATTAAGGATCCCGAAAAATTGTGTAACTTCAAAGCTAATCGCGCTTTGCTTTTTTTATTACATAACGATAATTCACGTACACTCCCTATGTTATTATATTACTGACCCGCTTCACGGGCTCGCTCGAAGTTCCTAACAAATGCAAACTCCCATAATTTTCTAACCGTAAGCAGACTTCGTTTAAGGGAACGACCATGGCGGCTGATTGTTACACCTTTAGGAATTGCCGAGATAATTGGTCGCTCGATGTGCCAGTCTAACGAGAGCTCCTTCGGTCCCTCGTTAAAGTACACGAGAGCACTTTCTGATCGCAGCGGGATGAAATTGCGCAACGTCGTCATCCACGTGTACCTACGAAATTCTGCGAACGTTAGCAGAGCCGGTCTTTGCTCAATGGGACGCTGTGCAAATAAAAATTGGCACGTAGCTAGTATAACAGGCTGGATACCACAGCGTCGTTTAGTCGCTGATTGAGAACGAAGAGAAAAAATGGATAATTCTTTTATCAACAATTTTCACCACGGAATTATTCGAACCCAACATTCCCTCGGGAAGATACATTGACGTTAATCACCAGAAGCGGCTGCTGTCTCTGCGGAGAAATAGATCAGACAGTAAATCGAATTGCTCGATGGTCCATGGTAAACGTCTATCAGCCCTGCAATTACCTGTTAGGCAATGTCTAATTCAAAACGTCATACCCAGCAGATACATCTATACTATCCTTGGAGGAAATATGAGAAAAAAAATGGCCGAGGAAAAATTCACCAAAATAATTTCTCGTTCGCTGCCGACTACGTAATGTAGATGTATTGTCGATAAAGGAGCTGAGACCTAAAAAAATGGCGAAAGCGAGTATAGCTGCTCTGTACGACCGACGAAACTTCAATATTCGAAAGTGCTGATCGAGTTTCCGTGGGAATTTTTTTTTATGGGAAAAAAATATGACTGCTGCTTCTTACCGGCATACATTAATTAGTTCGTGTTAATTAACATTTAAGTACTTATGCCTTATTAGCAAATATTAAATTACGTCATTCGCGAAATTCATTAGTTACGTTGTTATCGGTCTGGAATGATTTTTAAAATTGATAACAGCCTCGGTTTATAACGTGGCAATTACTATAATACCCTATTACAATTGCATGCGCGCACCTTAACCAAGTTTGGCATGTGTTACATATGTAGGTATATGACTATGTGTATTAGTTACGCTAGCAGGGGTTAGAGAGTCACTAGGTCACTTGCACGGCCTATAGGTACCATATGTGTATCGGCGTATGGATATATGTAATGACGTATACATTGTATACACATATGTTTCCATCATTCGCGTTCACCAAAGCGTGTCTGGGACTTAGCCGGAGTTCTTTCATGCGTGTGCACTATATTGTCGTACAATGATGCATACACGGCATGCATCTATCCGTAATGGCGCACGTGTCTGTATGCATATGTCAAAGCTCCCATATGAAATTGATACTCAAAGGAATATTGCTTCTTTAGAATTTCTATATGTCTCTTGAGTTAGGTGTACTGTATGTTATGTTTACGTATGGCAGCATCTTCGCGAGAGAGACGAGTGTCTGTAAATCAGAGAAACCGATGGGACCTGAGTGGAATACGTTTATCTGTTTATTTGAGGGAATGACATGAAAAAAAAAAAAAAAATACGATTTTTGAGTTCGGTTGGGTGGTCTGACAAGGGGTAGGTTATAAATTCGATAAACCGTTTACTGAATCGCTATTGTGAATTGTGACTGAATGGGGGTTGGTAGGTAAATAAAATTTTACCCCATACTGAGAAAAAAATACGTAACTTAAAAATCTGTTTTTGAGGTTTTTTTATGGGGTAAAATATTTTATTTTTTCTTAGATCGTCTTCAGGGCTCGTTTTGACTCTGGATAAGGTGGATGTAATAATTTTGATTCGTTAGGTATAATTTGATGATTTTTTTGGAAATGCATTATTGGTTTGAATGTTTTACAGTGACGCAGGTCTTTCGTAGTCTCTCGCGTGTCAAAGGCCTGGGTTCTCATGGTAGCGATACTTGACTGCACGGGTTGTCGTGTATGAAAGAAAAAGCTTAATACGAATCCGGTTTGAAATGGCGCTCAACCTGGTTAGCGTTGATAAAAATAGCAGCTATTCATTCCCGATTTTATTTTTTATTGTATTATAATTTTTAATTTTATCAGCGCGACAAAGTCTGGAATTCGTAAAAAAATGAGAATTTAGAAAATAATTTTTTCCATCTTAATTCCCTCTACACGGAATGGTCGAAGATCAACGTTAATCAGGTTTCTCCGAATGATTACAGTCATTTCATTGGGATATCTCGTACGTTCCACTAATGACGTGTCTGTCGGGATCATTTCTATAAAACACAAATATGCACTGGGTAGTCGGGAGAACATTTGCAATACGTCACAGCGACTATACCTATATCCCAAGCTTTCCCTGCATTCCATCGATTCTTGAGAATATAGTAAAAACAAGCAGTTTACTCCAACGGATGAAATTCGTCGTAAAATTCACGAGATATCCCAGCGGAAGCCATACCACATTTTTCATTGATTCGATTAAACTGAACGTTTCTTATTTTGTGGAAAAAAAATTAATTATAAAAAATTTACCTGACACGTGTCTCCTTAATTTTTTGACATTCCACAAACATTATTATTCACGCTTGTACGCTTCATATGACACGTATGTCTGTTTGAGGTATTTTCTATGGTTCACGTGGGTGACAGCGACACTTTTATTTATCTTATTTCTCATTCTTCCCTCTACCTTATCGTCGAACAGATGTTACGGAAAAATAGTCTGGCCGACTCGACATATCCTACGCAATGCTAATCATGCGTGGGACGTCACGCACTGAATCTGTTCTACCACGCACGGCCACGTTCTTCGCACTCTGTGGAACACACCTGTTCTTAAGGATTGAGTAAGATAAGTGTGTATATATATATATACTACATCGCTTGCCATTGTAATGACTGCTCATTGTCCCTTTGCAAAATGCCTTCGTCAAACGATTGCCTGAATGAACATCGACTGTTAAAGATTTGAATATCGCGCCTGTTTCCCGCATTTCGTTTACGACCCTCTTAAAGGTGGTGGAGCCCAGGAGGAAGAAATTACAGCGTGGAGCTTGAAACTTTACGACGTGGGTACGAAAAACGTTTTGTGTAGTGAATTATACGTGTGATATTTAACGTTGGCGTTTTAAACGGAAGTCGTGTTTTTTTCTTATTAGATTTTCTTGCTTTCTCGTAATACTGGACGAAGACAAATACAGGGCCTGGGTTTCTATAGTCGACAGACTGTTACTGTCAGTTCTTTGTAGATTATGAGTTATATATATATATATTTTCTCAGTCATAAATAAAGATCATGGGGTACAGGGTTTATGTCTCTATAGATATATATTATGAGATATATGAATCTTGTATTACGTAATGATGATTTATAGGCTGATTTTTTTTTTTAATAGTCGATAAATATCTAAGTTGATGGTGTAGATTTCATTGATGATCCATTGTTTAATTTTTTTTTTAATTTAAGAAAATTTCGCTTTGTCACTAATTACGCGATTAGCGAACCTGTAGAGTGTACGAACGAACTTGCGTAATCTTTATGATAAGTAAACTTTAACCCGTGTCCCGTTTTACAACCGGCATTACGAAAATCGTCTCGGAGCGAAGAGACGATTTCGAAATCGATATTCAACGAGACATTTATCGATTTTTCAGGTTTCGGGTGAAAGTCGAAGTTCACTCGAGCCAAAGTATCCCGCAGAGTATCGAATGCGTACCTGTGGCTTTAACAAAAAAAAGGCAGTTGCAGATTCGCCATTATGGTCCAGCCTGATAAAAGACTTGTCCGCAGCATCCATACCGTGTAAAAAAAAAAGAAACCGGTTTTTATCTCGACTTTCGACAATTCACGGCCATCATTCTTGCGGGGCAGAACAAGCCACAGTCAGCTTCCCTGACCTTTGATAAATGTTGCGAAATTTTGGCGGGTCTTTCGAAATCGAGATAACCTCGCATCCGGTAGTTTACGACTGTCATTAATCGAAACTTGTAAAATTTCAATTAGCATCCGAGGTATGTAAAATATCGAAATATCAGACGAAGCGGAATTCTCATAGGGAAGTCTTAGCCAGGCATAAACGTACAAGCACCCAACCTAACCGTTACTTCTCCTCGCACAAAACCATGTGCCATGTCGACGACACTTGTCGACGCGAAGGAGTCAAGTCGCGGTGGAGCCAATAGAAATGGGCGCTCCTTCGCTTCAGTCGAGAAGCTCACGAAGTGGGCGAGGCTCCCACCGAGTGGAACGCGTAAATGGCTCGCTGCCCATTGATATATGTTAAATGCGTACAAATAAGGACTCGTAGGATCCCGACGCGGGACATTAATGAGAAAAGAGAATAAAGCGTAGTCCAAGCGCCGACCAAAGCGTATATCGTTAAACAGAATTGACACGTGAAAAAAAAAAAAACCACAATTTTCTCACAGGTGCAATCGCGATAAGTACACGATATACGTAATCGTATAATAAATTATCGAGTCCGACCGGAACGAACGTTAAAGATCGATAAGAAATTCGCTACCGTAGAAAAACAAACCTTTGTACTCCCGATCGAAGTGAACCGCGTGGTTGAAATAAATAAAAAAAATTTTCTTAAGATCCCCCGATTGGCTCTCGCAAAACATTAATCAGGCATCTCTTTGAAATTCTTCCCTCTTTTATCCCACGCGATCTCAACGTCTTAACAAACGGCGACGCCACCCTCGCCCCGTAATAACCTGCAGTCTCCCTACCGAGTATAGCTGTATGGGAGAATTTAACGTATTTATGCAACGCACCTTTCTTTTTTAACGCAGTCTGCAGCTGCGATTCATGCCGATGACCAGAAACGGAGGTTCTGCTAAAATACAATGCAAATATACAAGGTGGCTAACCTTGAAGCCGGACACCGCCTCCGCTTGCTATTTAGGTGTATATATATATATCGCGTACTCGCAACCAACCACCAATGGCTTCTTCTAGTACAAACATAAATATCCCACTGGCCAATAAACGTTAATGCATCCTTCGTGAGGAGCATTTGCAGCTGCGCCAACATCACACCTTTGCCAGCCAAGTGGAAGCACATGAGTTCAGGCGGGTCTTTGAGGAGCCTCTATGTTTTGTAAATGAATGACGGAGCTTCCAGAGGAAATGAGAGAGAGAGAGAGAGAGAGAGAGAGAGAGAGGGAGGAATAGACTTCCTTTGATTTACGTACCGCGGTGAGAAAAGTGCATCGTGCATCGGACAGGCGCCGTGTGGTACGAAATTGCATCTGCGTGCACTCGATATACGCGATTTCGATGCTAGCACGTGATACCTTCCGATCGATGCAATTATGCACCTGCACGACTTTTACTATATATATGTATATATATAGCGCTCGTGTCGCGTGGCGTATTAACTTCAATGACAAGTTCGCCTTAAGGCACACGTGTAATTCCCATATGAAAGGGAAATAATTGATGATGCAAATTTTTGTTTACTATCACGTATCGATGCACTTATGGGTCTTGGTTAAATTTTCATGTGCAATAATTCTTATTGGCAGGTGGTTGGCGAATGGCTAAAACATCTATAGGTATAATCAATGGGTTTTGATTAATAACGAGGAAATCATTGGACCATCTATTCCGTCCTCTGCACCATCCTCTATGATTTTTGAGAACGTAGTGAGTCATACTGTTGAATATACTAGGTGATCGTCGTACGTGTTATGTAAAAAAATTTTTTTTAAATTTCTGTGTATTGCGCAATTGTATTCTAATACCTTTCGTTTTACGTGAAAATTCAGAATTTCAATGTTAACGCAAGTTCAATGAACTTTTTGCTCCGAGTGTATTTTTTCGTATTTATGCTCATGCCAATTCATTGGTCAAATCTCAATCACGTATGCACAATATGTGCATGGTATCTGTATGCTTATGCGTGGCGACAGCTTGCGAACCACACGCACGCACTTTTCAGTATAATCTTGTTTGAATAAAAATCCAAGTAACGGTATGGAATCACCTCAGTCTTAAGGCTCGCGGCCTCGGAGAAATTATACAAACCAGTCGCGCGCTGCGCAGAATTGCACGTCTTTGGTTAGTTAATAACGTTGCAATTAATGCAAATTTTGCGGTTTGTTAATAAAGTACCGGTGCATATAACTGCACGTGGACGACCTTACGTCTCGAAGAGTTCAGTTCGTAGCAATTTGCTGGCAGAAGGTTGGTACACCTTGTTGCTGTAAAATAGGTGAGATATATTGGCGGATAATAACACGTACGCTGGGTGCATCAGGTGCAGTTAGTACGTTGCCAACCTAGAAACACTAAACGGTAGCCTCTTCTTGCGCCTGCTTGTAATGGTGGGAAAACTTGATAAATAAAAAAAAATTTTCATTATGCATCTATATTTACCTGTCTTTAGATACCCTTAAAATATGACAAGTTTAGGGCTCTTGATTATATGTAATTTTCAGCCAATATTTCAGATGCATTTGGTGGTGCATCCGTAGGATGCACGAGATATTGAACTTGGCCGCTATACCCGTAAGAAGTGCACTATGAGTTACGTGGTGACTAACGTGAACGTATTTCCGCAAATTTGAAAATGACTTACGACTTTGAACTTCTGCGAACTGTTACACTGCATTTTAGCTGGTTACCTTTTTCCAAACTGGGTCGTGAGCTAATAATGCATCAGTTGCAGTATGCAGACCTGCTTAGTTGAAAGAGGAATACAATGCAGTTGCATAAGTAAAAAAAGTACTGTGTAAGGTAATCAGTAATTAGACTAATACACGTCTGATTTTATACGTACAAGTTGGTATTCGCCATTAGCTCGAAGTAGTAAATCTAATAGGAAAATACTACTGGTAGGTTATAAAAAAGTTGTTGAAAATGCATAGTATATCTATATATGCATCGCTCCTCCTTTCATACTTGACTACAGGCTGTAAAATCAAAAAAAAATGACAGAGATCGTTATGTCGATCTGTTTTGAAAAATACATTAATGTTCATTATGGACTCGTTAAATGTCTATGTCGAAAGTTTATAACACGAGGGCTCCGTTGGGTGGTTATAAAACAATCCCATTTGTAAGAGTAACGTGTATTTTGAACGATCGACAAACAACTTGATTTCTTATACCACCCGGTATACCGTGTAGAATATATCTGGTCTTATCGAAACGCAATGTTATGCTCGGTAAAGTTTTACAAACTGCTACGTTCAGAGGCTAAATCTTCCGTACGATAAAACTGGCGTGTTTCCCTTAAATTGGCAATATCCGCGTAAAGTATTATGAAGAAATTCAGTGTAGATCGGTTTATAGATACGAAACGTCCTCGAATGGACCAATCGAGATGTGAAAAATGAGAAAGTTTCGACTGAATCTAAGTAACTGCAATAAAATTATGTACGAGGATAAAGAACAAGGTGAATGATTAAATTTTGCAAATTTTTCAAAATTATATTACACTGTTACTTGAATTCAAATTTTACTCAGCCATGTTAATCCGACCATACAGTAACGTATCTACCGTATATCTTTTGCTTCGACCATAACGATCGTACATTCCACCAATAATTTTCTACCAGCATCCCTTAGCACCCTGCTGAACTGCACGACCGTGAACTCGTAGTTAAAAATCCGTGAAAATTTTGTTTCAATTTTGAGATTAAAAAAAATTCAATTTGATACATGCCGCAATGAAAAAAATTAATTAGTGAAATAAAACCCCGTTAATCTTCCTCGTTGCTTCCCACCCATTAAATCCAGTATGATCCAACCTGGACTACAGGTGCATTCAAAAGTAACGGAAACGACTCTTAGCGTCTCTAAGAACCGGATGACGCTTCCACACTGACGGATCACAGTTAAAGCTCCCCCCAGGGTAGTGCAATTAAATGATCGATTTATGGATCCCGTATATCGTTCCGCACCGGATACTCGCGCAACTGACGTTCTCTAATGACGTACCAGTATCGCATACCTACGATTCACGAGTAGCCGTTCAGTAGATATGTATATATACACGAGCAAAGAAGCACTCTATAGCTCTGGCTACGTGGATTTCTTTCTCCGTTAAACATTAACGCTTCCTCGTCCTATAGCACAGGCTATCGTCCTATAGCTCACGATCCCCTAGACGGTACATATGCTCCAGGGAAACCGGCTTCGGCGTTACACGCGCGCTTATTCGCCTAATGAGAAATCACCTTTACAAGGTGTTTTCATAGAGCGTGCCGCGACGAACTCACCGAACGCGAAGACGGCAGTAAAGATGCCTCCTTGGCTCATCGAGAATTCCACGTGTGTCGTCATGAGAAATCGATGGGTATTCTCGAAAAGGGCATTACTGTAAACCCTAATGGTTTATCCGATCAAACGATATTCTCTTCCTGATAATATTGCTGTACGAGAAAGTCGAGCTATGCTCCGAGTATACATACATATATACACAACGTATAGATACGAACGTTTCAATCGGCGCAAACCGAACGCTCCTCACTTTGTCAAGTGTAATTGGGATCGAAAGAAGAAGTACAGTCGCGTCATTGTAAGGACAGAATTTTATTAAGAAATACGATTTAATTAAGGGCGAGTGACGATTTAATGTATTTATAGGCAGAAACTTCTAAACGGCCTTATACGCTTCGTTGCTTTCTTGTCGCAGCATCGCCTATGACACCCATATGGTGTCTATATAATGTATAGATATATATACTCTTACGGGGACTAGTCCTCTGGACTTTTACGAGCCTCTTCCTTCAGACTTTATTTGAATACATGTTACGCTTCTCCTGCCTTCTTTCACGTCTTCGTAGAGACGCACAAAACCAGTTCTATGAGTATGCAGACAATGCTCACCACTTGGTTTCGTTCTCACTGTGTATATATATATATGTATATACAGGGTGTATCGCAACTATCTGATTATAAGTAGAAGGTGCGATAGAGGAGACCATGCTGAGCAAAATGGCAGATTTCAAAATGTTGTACGACAAAAATTGACCAAGCTGTTAGCGATCAAAGTTGACCAATCACAGACGAGCAATAGCTGCAAAGAATTATACATAGTGATAATCTGACGGAAATAAAAACCAAGCACTTGTGGTAAGAGCTAGGGGCTACGCACACATGCTACCGTTACACGGACGTAAAACAATTGATAGAGAGGAGCATGTTCAACTGCTAAGCTCAGGCAGCTCCAGAAAAATGAATTACCACAGTCGGTAACTCTAATGCATTTTTTCGAGCTGTTAAAAAATTAAATTATTTCTTAGCATTTTCTTGATGACTTCGTGTTTGTGAGGCTTTTGGCGTGCTACAGATTTCTCTCGCAATCGAGAGGACTGCACAGGCTCTCTCTTCTCAATAATTATTCAGGGAAACGCACAGGCAGACTTGCTGTAAGAAGAACGGAAGAACGTACAGGATGAAGTACCGTAAGAAGTCCCGGAAAAAGTCCCGGAAAAAGTGTAGGTAAAAGTCCCGGAAAAAGTCCCGGAAAAAGTGCCGGTAAAAGTACCGCAGAAAGTCCCGGAAAAAGTGCCGGTAAAAGTACCGCAGAAAGTCCCGGAAAAAGTCCCGGAAAAAGTCCCGGAAAAAGTCCCGGAGAAATTAAGGGCCAGGTACAGCAGGAATTCAAGAACATGAGCGAGAGACATCTGTACTTCGAAATCACAGCAAACAGCTCCGTGCAGATTCAGGGAAATGCACAGGCAGACTTGCTGTAAGAAGAACGGAAGAACGTATAGGATGAAGTACCGTAAGAAGTCCCGGAAAAAGTCCCGGAAAAAGTGTAGGTAAAAGTCCCGGAAAAAGTGCCGGTAAAAGTACCGCAGAAAGTCCCGGAAAAAGTCCCGGTAAAAGTCCCGGAAAAAGTGCCGGTAAAAGTGCCGGTAAAAGTCCCGGAAAAAGTCCCGGAAAAAGTCCCGGAAAAAGTCCCGGAGAAATTAAGGGCCAGGTACAGCAGGAATTCAAGAACATGAGCGAGAGACATCTGTACTTCGAAATCACAGCAAACAGCTCCGTGCAGATTCAGGGAAACGCACAGGCAAACTTGCTCTTTCCAAATAACTATTTTCATCCTTCATCATAAATCCGCAAATAGTTATTCATAATAATTATTGAGAAGAGAGAGCCTGTGCAGTCCTCTCGATTGCGAGAGAAATCTGTAGCACGCCAAAAGCCTCACAAACACGAAGTCATCAAGAAAATGCTAAGAAATAATTTAATTTTTTAACAGCTCGAAAAAATGCATTAGAGTTACCGACTGTGGTAATTCATTTTTCTGGAGCTGCCTGAGCTTAGCAGTTGAACATGCTTCTCTCTATCAATTGTTTTACGTCCGTGTAACGGTAGCATGTGTGCGTAGCCCCTAGCTCTTACCACAAGTGCTTGGTTTTTATTTCCGTCAGATTATCACTATGTATAATTCTTTGCAGCTATTGCTCGTCTGTGATTGGTCAACTTTGATCGCTAACAGCTTGGTCAATTTTTGTCGTACAACATTTTGAAATCTGCCATTTTGCTCAGCATGGTCTCCTCTATCGCACCTTCTACTTATAATCAGATAGTTGCGATACACCCTGTATAACGGACAATTCAGCTGCCGTGTAGTCACGCATGCAGCTGCACGCATGGATGCATGCATACGTGAATCTCGAAGGTGGAGCACGCGATTTGCTGTCTCTAAGAAAACAAATATCTATAGCTCTCTGCATACGGCAGTATGTATATCCATTTTATAAGGCGTGTATATGTATATATACTAGTTTTTACTCCCATACTCAATTTAATTGGAACCCCGCGGATCGGGTATGGTCGACCGTCCAATGTTACGTTATGCTGGGCGTAGCTGGTGGATTTTCAGAAATACACGAAGATTCCTTCTACTTTCTTATACTGGATGGGATGCGTGTGTTCTACGGAAACCGAGGGTTAACATATTTGCACGCAGAAATCGTGTACGAGGAATCTCTGTTGGGTTCTGTACGTGTCACGTAATAGGATTACAACGTATCCAGGAGCGGGACGAAATTTTTTTTTTATCCACGATATTACTTAATCATCCTGATTGCATGCTGCGTTACACGAGCCAATGACGATATGGGTATTGGTTTACCTCGTTTTGCGAAAAAATTTTTTATCGTTTTCATATATCGTATGTTGCTTGTATATGCGTATTAATGTGAGGATTTTATATTGAATTGTGGATATATATATGTATAGTAACAGGTTTAATTAGACTACTGGGTATTTGGTACGCAATGAAGTATTAATGGCGATAAAGATAAGAGCTGTGAGATTTTTTTGTTTGTTTAATGTGTAATATTATAAAATTCTATTTTTAGCATATATTCATCCCGCTCAAAATATTCGTACATTGATGTTTACCGTACGTGAAATAACACGTGCTTTCATTGGCCACTGAACTGATGATGTTTAATTGAAAGGATTTTCTGCTCTTCAGCAGCAGAACATTGATATGCGTACCTATATGCGAATAATAATTATTAGGCATGGAAATGAAGGATTCGCAAACGTACTCGTATGGCGATTTTATTGGAAATCAATAGCGTATAATCCTATAGGTAAACCAGAAATTATTTTTGACTGAACTTAACGTTGATTTTCATGAAAATATTTTCCAAATATGGTAATATAAATTTTTGATATTTTGTCAATACTAAGGAAAATTAGACAAAATTTTGTTTGGTTTAGTGGAGTTGAGCAGAATTGCGAAAACCATGCGAAATTCGTCTCTGGCAAATATTTTTCTTATTTTCGCAAAATATTACGACAGTGCAGTTACGTCTTCTTTGCGACATTTTCTACCGTTTAGAATATCCCGCTGAGAATATTACAGTGCACCATTTGATGGTCCATTCCTGTCATCTCGGTATGACCTTATTATGCAAAATTTCATCAGTAAGCTCCAGCGCTAACGGCTAAATGGAAGCCAGATGTAATTTCGCGAGAATTGCAGGAGACAATACGATTGCCGCCACTTTGCGGCGGAGATTGGCACATGAAGATTCGTGCGGCTTATTATAAGATATCCCAAGGAAACCAAGTACAGGAATAATAATAATAATAAACGACGAGCTGATCGTATCCGCGAGACAATTCACCGCGATTTTCTTCGAGGTTGGCAAAAAAAAATTTCGCACAAGACAATTACTCGAGAAACCTAATCGGCATAAAGGACCGATAATCGATCGTTCCGTTGATCCACGGATTATAAATTTTTATATTAAAAAGAAAATTCGTCAAACGATTTTAATTTTTGCAAAAATTCCTCAATTAATCCAATAACAAAAATATAATGGTTTAATATAAAAGTATAATTGGCCCTGTGCATCCCACGGTTTGCCGAGTGCGATGACGTAGTGAGTTTTCCATTGACGTCATCGGTTTTCAATAAAGTCCCGAGCGACTGAAAATTTCATCCCCCACGCTAAATTCACTTTTTAACGAACAGTTGCGAATCTGTGTGTTCCTAGTGTTAGTCGACTCGCAGCATCCCACGATTTTCATCCCGATCCACTTTCTGCTCGTTACCGCAAGGATCTACTGACGCAGAATCTATTGCGCGATTCAGTGGCATTCATCATCCTTTATGCAATAGTGAGTCCAAAGTGTACTTTCCGCGAAATCGCTGTAATTGCGAATGTCTGCAAGAGCTTGAGAATCTTTTACGTCGTCGACGAAAACGACGAGATTATTTTCAACTATGGCTTATAACGTGGTCGTCGCGACGCTGTAAAATGAATCGTTCGACGTCGTACTATATGTATATATACACGTTATATCCTCCTTCCTTACGCTATTGCACAGCAATACCGGATGCAAGTGCATATCTTCCTGCATCCCGTGTGAGGAACGTTGCACTCTGACTGCAGACCGTGACGTAGCAGTGTGCGAATAAAAAACGGAAGTAAATAAATATATAATATAAAAGAGGTTGATATCGTCGGTTATAAATGAATGGGACTGTACCGGTAGAAATTAAATTTCGCAAAAAAAATTGTGTTAGGAGATAAATCAAAATTTTGATAAAAATTCACGACTTTAGTATAGTACCTTTCTATAGTACCTTGCTCGAGAATTTTTTTTATATTGAAAAATTAAAAAAAAAAAAAACAATCAGATTTTTCGCGAGAATCGACATGGAGAAGCGTCGAAGAGCCACGTCGGTAGATGCATTTCCAGGGAGCGAGAGCCGCGGGGAACCGTGGCGAGTAACGACGCTGCAAATTGCGCGAGGATTCGCGATCGTAAAGTCGCGACGATTATATTGGACCGAGCGTGGTTGAAGAGCAGAGGATATTCTGGGAACGAAAAAAGGGGGGAAAAAAAATATTGCAAACCTTTCGCGATGTAAAATAAAAACAAGAATAAAAATACAAAGCTCATGAAAGGTTGTTTCACGAGCTTTTTTAAGGTGAACGAAGAAAAAAAAATTGAATCGATATCGATTAGGTCACCCAAGTCTCTGTATGACGTAACGCGAAAATGCATTCATCGCCACGTAAATTTGAGTAAAGATTTTCAAACTTGAATATAACACAATAATGTAGAACGAGATAAACGATTTCCATGAGTTCAGGAATAGTCGTTATCATACTTTATTATATATATATATACACACACTATGTGTATATAAATATGCGCCGAGTTGAAATACTACTTGGAAATGAAAGCCGCGCATTACGTGGTAAGGATCTCTAGACAAGATAAGAGATGCATCCCATCTCTCAAGCGCAGCATCCCAACTGCCTCTATGATATACGCATTGTACCAGTGACCTCTCTTTGGAATGAATAATTTCCTAGTAAAGGGAAAATAAAAAATTGCAAAAATACTAAGATAAAAAAACGCAAATTTTTCGAACGGTAATATAATTTTATGACTCCACGGATACGTCTGTACGGTACGTACACCGGTCCAGATGTGATCACATTGGATTACAGAATAGCCACACCTATGTCCTAAGATCGCAATGTAAATGAAGATTATTCCTGCTTCGTAAACATACAGAAACGTATCCAACACCTGCCCTACGATTCCATTCTAACCTGGCGTTTCCTGTTTCTCTGCTGTACCTGTACGTTAGGCCTCGCGTTACAGCAGACAATAGCATCTACAGTGAGAGAACCTACTTTTGTTTTCGGACTTAGGATTTAGAAAGCAGCCGAGCACGCAATGACAGCCGTTAACGACTACGAGAACCCGTGTATACGAGGACAGCAGGAAGAGGCTAGAAAAGCTAAATGGTCGTGATGGTTTTGCTAATTACTTCCGGTACCGTGAAATCGAGTATCAGATGACCGATACTTGATTGGAATGTACATTCGATATTGTCATATGACGTATTGTGAATTTGAATTTGAAAAATTTTCACTTTTTTACTGTTTACGTGCACACCTCGTGTAATACCTGTATTTATGTAATATAGGCCTATCCTCCATTCTCGGGAAATTATTTCGTTCTTATCTTGCATTACGTATCGCGTGCTGGTGCGATTAACAGAAGCCAAGCAAAGCGGAGCAGTGGAATAATGACAGAGGTAGAAACGCGTAAGCTATAACATTCCTATCTAAGTATCGGCGTGTAGTCAGTAATTCGGAATAGGATAAAACTGAGGGAACAATGCTTGTATATACGTACATACCCGTAGAATGTGGCATGCAGCAAAAAATCAGAGCGTGTTGGGCTGTGGGTACTTTAAAGCGATATGGATTGGATAGATACATTTGCGCTTATGGGAATTCTAACCTATTTTTATTTCGAGCATATGAAATCTACGGGAACCGTTACCAGGTGGGGGGCTATTGTTGAGGGAATGCAATTTTTTGCAAAATTCTTTTGCAATAATAAAGAATTTGAGAAATTTGGCGAATCGTAAATTCGAATATCTTTTATCTATTGCAGCACACGAAACTCGAATGCACTTTGTATTTCTGCATTTGACGTGATACTTTTTTCAAAAATTAAATTTTGTTTTCTACTTCATAAAAATTACTTGCAGTAATTACGACAGGGATACAACTAAGGAATGACTCAAACTCGATGGCGAATGTTTTTATTATTAAAAGGAATATATATATATAGGTATATTGCGCAGTATGAACTTAATATCGCCAATGAAAACCTCACGAGTCTCATAGTTACGCAGTTGGTCGATTCCACGAGTATCATGCATATCTTAAATAACATACGCGGAGGTTGCAGGTATACACATATAACGTATGTAACAGACTTGAAAGAATTTTTCAAATTTTTCTATAGCTCCATTGAAATTGCATACAGATTGAAAAGGATCCTTGCGCACATTCCTAGTACTTCTTCACGTCTATCGATAAAATATTCTTTCGAAATCGCATGCCGAGTTAACATAAGGGAATTACAAGGAAAAAAAAATGTTTTAATTATTAACTTTATAAACTCATCCGGCCACATTCTTTTCCTCTTGAACGAAACGCCAATGAAACGAATCGTCATGATTCAGCGCGCAGCTGGTGAGCACGCGGTGCCTGTTGGCTACTTTGCGCCGTTGCTACTAGGTAAAATTAAAGTATTGCCTAATAATAGTTGGCTATATCGAAATTCGATACGTTGGTAATCATAAGAGCGAGAGAGAATCTTAACGTACGTATATATACAGGGCGACAATTATAAAGTGGACACCTATTATTTACGTATTTGCACGGTCTCTCTGGGTCATCTAATGGATGCTTCTTGATTGATTTTTCAAGCACTCTTTAATGGCACAATTGATTTGGCGCTGAAACGCATACTTTTTAAAGGACAGAAATATTTAACTCGAAATTTTTTGAAAAATATATTTTTTTTATGGATGCATAAAGTTTATGAAAAGCTGAATTCGGAACACCCTTGGGGCGATGGATTCAAAGTCATTTTGATGGAGATAATTCTATTCGAAATTGCTACTTTTACCAGCCGATGCACGACTGGCACACGTAAAAGCGGAATTGGACCGGCGATTCGAACTCGTTTATTTCAGTTTTGACAGATTACCGCTATAGCCATGATTTTTGACAGTTAGGCGTTCAGCCGACTTACGATGCTCACGACGCATGCGCGTTCGAATCGCCGGTCCAATTCCGCTTTTACGTGTGCCAGTCGTGCATCGGCTGGTAAAAGTAGCAATTTCGAATAGAATTATCTCCATCAAAATGACTTTGAATCCATCGCCCCAAGGGTGTTCCGAATTCAGCTTTTCATAAACTTTATGAATCCATAAAAAAAATATATTTTTCAAAAAATTTCGAGTTAAATATTTCTGTCCTTTAAAAAGTATGCGTTTCAGCGCCAAATCAATTGTGCCATTAAAGAGTGCTTGAAAAATCAATCAAGAAGCTTCCATTAGATGACCCAGAGAGACCGTGCAAATACGTAAATAATAGGTGTCCACTTTATAATTGTCGCCCTGTATATATATAAAGTGAGCAAGAATGACAACGATAGAGATATATAGATAGAAAATGAGATGGAAAAAGAAAAATATCAAATTTTCTCCTTGATTCTACGTCGACACCTTATTGATTAAATTAGAAACCAATAACCGCAATGAAATAAAGTCATGAATTATCCAGTTATCAACCATATTTCATCTTTAAATTACATTGTAACCCAGACCAATGTCTGAACTCACCGAATGCCATCCAAATAGACATATATATATCGGCTATTGGTAGCACGAAGAAGAAGTAAAAAACGGGCGTGGGAGCCCTTCTGGCTGAATTTCGAGAAGATTATATACGTAAAGGAAGATTATACACGAGAAAAGGTGAAAGAGTGACGGAGGTCGAAGGGGCCGGAGAGGTGGAGGGATAGAATTTGTACAGCTAAAAGAAGTAGTAGTACAATGACGATATCAGTGTTAGTGGGTAATCCAAGTAAAAGAAACGGATGGGAAAGAGAGAATTTAAAGGGGAAAGGAGAAAGAAGCCTCCGGCAGGAGAAACTGAATATCTTTTGTATTATTTCTCTATTTCTTTCTCCCTTCGAGACACTTAACCACCGACCACTAATCTTCGACCGCACTATGCATAAGATACCGCAGGAAGGCAAGAAAAATTATTTCATCCCTGTGAAACTTTATTTCTCGCGAGTCGTCAGTCATTGGTCATTAAATTCAGTGGAAGAAATTTAATTATATAAATGCATAATTTTCAATGGTTAGACGGGTGGAGCACCGATGCGCGAAACCGAAGCACGTAAATCTTTCCGAATTCCTCTGTAGGTGTTAAAACGTTGCTGGATTTCTATCGTCAAGAGTGACAGTTATTCGATTAGAAAAATGTATAGTACAAACTGCAGTGATAAGAAGAGATTTAATATCAGTGTAAAGTATCGACGAACCATTATTATTATTATTTTGAAAATTCAAATATGTAATAAATTGTACGTAATTCAATTAGTGCTATTTTCAAGCGATAGATCGGTATCGCTGAAAGGGGTCTATGTGTGAAAAAGAATTAAAGGGAGAGAGTGGCAGCTGTAACTAGTCCGGAACAAGTACTGATTATTGTATGGCGTAACGTAGGATGGTGAATAAACGATCGATTGATGGATTTGACTATGGAAGAATTATTGGTTATCGAGTCTGGTACCGTTATCGGCTAGCAACGTATCTTAAGGTCCCGGTATTGGAATTTTGAAACGTGGATGTCTCTTCGCGTCTATAAATTGCGTATAACGAAGCAACAGGTTCACGCGTGGCTGTTGAGTCGTTTATCTTGTGAAATCGTAGTGCCCATCAAAATAAGCAACGCGGTTTCCTGGAGAATATAGCAGGACTGTACCGTAGTCGAGTTTCGTTTTATACCCTTTGCACATACTGTACTACCGATCTTTGAGCATAACTCGTTAATCGATCCAGGGACGAGGGATATTATATTTATGGTACATGTACATGACTATACGAGTATAGGTATGTATAACGAATCTGGTGATTTTTGAAATTTTATTGAAAAATATAAAAATTTTTTATATACACATTTTTTTTACAAAGGTGAATTTTCATTATTCCATTTGTCGCTATCGTTAGATGCTTTTTCGACCAGTCCAGGATCAACTGGGAAAATATATTGTTGGGAAAACAGGAATGACTTTTGGATTTTAACGAAGACACGTTTAATTGGTCCTAGAGATATACTGACTCCGGTGAGAGTAATATTTTACAAAACAATCTAGACTCGAGTCATTTGCGCAACGGATTCAGGCATATAGATGTTCACGCAGAAGTCGCAAAATGTGTTATGGGAATTAATACAGAGAATTGCACGAAGAACATCAAACAGCATGGGAATATAGGTATACACAGCTAGGAGAAATTAAAGTAATAAAATGCATCCCTCTTGCACTGTAAATTCAAGCAAGGTGAGAGTAATTTTATATTTTATAGAAAATTACGTTATTACGTTTCAGAATTCGCTCGGGCGTAGAAAAATATCCAATTTCTCTGCTTTTTTCGTTATTTTTTTAAAATACTTTTTATACGTTTCCTTCAACGAATCCTTATGAAACGAAATGTATTATTAGATTATTACGATCTACTTTTTTTTTTCGACGACCGATCGATATTTTCATTTATTCTTTTTTCATTGAATATGCGTTCCTTATGTATACATAATTTGTCGCGCTCACAAAACTGTTTTTCCAATATTCCACTATCGACAAATATTATTAGCATGTGACACGGCATCCTGCACGCACGTAAGGTACGAGACAAGCAATGTGACAAGAGGATGACTAATCGGAGAACGTTCTCGATATATTTCTTAGTCTACGATGACATCAAGCGCATTGACGAACAAATTATTTTCGACCTTCGAGCATTTTGACGAGTCTGAGAAAAGAATTACAAAATTGCGGTTTTTCATAAACTTAAAAAAAAAATCTTAAGAAATATTACAACTATTGTTTACTAAAAAGAACAGTGTAATACATAATTAAATTGTCGTATGAATATTATCGTGAAAAACTACAAAAGAATCAGCTGTCTCTTACATGCATAGTAAAATCCCAGCTTCTGCATATTTAGCATACTGGTTCTGCTCCTAGACATTGATATAAGATAAAAGTTTAAATAGTTAAAGAAAAGAATTTTATCCAGCTCCAGGATACAGATGGTCCACAGTGAAGGTACGCCGTTGGATTTAAAAACAGGGAAGATGAATTTTCGTTTACGAGCATAAAAATGCAAGAGCGATTATTCAAAACGAGTCTCATGCGCGTTCGCTTGATATTAAATCTAAGCCCCGAGAGTAATTTCTATCCTAGCATATATAAGAACTCGTAAGATAATCTCCAAGAGACACAACTTGGCGCATCCTGATTTACCGAGGAAACCCGACAATTCATGAGCTGTGTAGAGATACACAGTACACGACTGTGTTCCACTAGTCCACATTGTGGTTGCGCCATGCGAATCGAGCATAACCGTAAAATAGCCTCGGATAGTAGTAAATCATATCTCGAACACCGGAAATGCGATACCGATTCTCAAGCGGTGCTCTGTCACGTTTAGCTGCGCAGCACGTACGTGTACCTGTTCGAAAGTGCGAAGGAGCATAGGTCAAAGGCCTTGGCTATAAACTAGTTCGAATGAAAAAAAAAAAAATGAAAAAACATCCGTAGAAAAGATTCACTGGATATTACGAAGATAGTGGAGGCGCACCGGTATCCCAGCAGCGTTCGAACTGTAATTACGGCAGTAAAGCATTGTGTAAGAAATTCACTAGAAAAATCAAATCAACCGAAGAAAAAGAAATGCTGTGTTACGTTTCGTAAAAGCGCGCCGAACGTATCGGAAAGAATGGCGTGACGCGAGGGACTCCAGTCAATTTTAGTCTCGGCAGTGACCTGGTTAAACGGTTTGTGCCGCGCGGCGTCGTACAGCCATGTTTCATTAACGCATGCATAGCAGCACGCTCGGGACGCGTCGCGTGCTTGCATACGTATTTATTTTTCATGATCACTCGTACACTTGACTAGTGGAACAGTGCGTACGTGCACGGAAATGAAACAGTGGTAATCGCAGTGCGGATATTCGTCTAGTACGTAAAGCCAGTCGCGTGCCTCTTCGCTCGGCTCACGGAGTGACTCTGCGCATGCGTAGACTGGCTGAGTCGACGCGGAGTCTTCTAACGTACCGCGCATGCGCACCGAAAGCGCGTCGAGCGTCGCGAATTCAAACAGGAAACTATCGTGACTTTTGATTTTTCGTTCATACAAAATCGAGTGTAAACGTCGGAATAAAATCTCGAGTCTACGATTGATAGGTAATAAAGTAGTTTCTGGGCTATCTTTAGTGGAACTGTGGGAATCCCACTGGAATTTAGTAAAAGAGTAAATATAGTAGGATGACGTCGCTAAATGGCAGCGTGTATTACGGATCGTTGGGTGCTTACTCGAGTCTGAATGGTCGTATGGTTAATAAAGAACGTCTATAATTTATTTTACATATTGTGACAATAGTGAATTCCGATTGAATAGCCAGTAGAGTTTTGTACAGAAATTAAAATTGGTCGAATAAACACGTCATTATATCCGGTGATAACTGACTGTTTACGTTAATAGAGATATTTGAGAATAAATATATTATAATTTTCTTCGCTATGGTATATATTGTCGGTACTGTACACGCTCTCTGTATTATGCCATTATAACGTCCTACGGATTTGCATAAGTCTCTAGTTCTTTGCACCTTACATCTTGCAACTGACAACTACGATCACCTCTGCGTTCTCTGCGCATAATCAACCGGAAATCATAAAAGTCGCCTTTATCCATACAGTGTGGGATATGCTTGACTATGTGGTGGGTGGATTTACTATAGAGACTAAAGAGCAAAATAGATACGAGCTTTGATCCAGGATAGTTACATGGTCCGTATAGTATGTTTTTGATTTAGTAGCAGAGCTTGATTAATGCTTGATTACGTGTTAATTAACGTATTTGAATCGAGATATTTTGCTTACGTAACTCTGTCGTGCGAAATTGCTATTTCTCAGAATCCCAATTAATACGCGAAACTCTCGAAGCTGGGAAATCACACGTGATGCCGACGTAGCTGGAGGCTTCGGAAGTTATTTGCGATCTTCGACTTCTGGTTCGGGACAATGCAAATTGCAACATGTGGTACCTGGCGAAAGACATGCTACGTGCTTGTACGAGACGGCTATACTTTCTGGGAATTTTACGAAATGTGCACAATAAGCGTTACCTGATTCTCATGAGAATTTTCTTAGGTTTTTTTTTGTTTTTATACGGGATAATTAACGCTGTGGCTTGTCCCCGAAAGTTATGACCTCGCAATGTCCAAATTTCATACTTTCTATCGTTACCCTTTGTTTTAGTAACATTTCACGTAAGATTGAAAATTTGCTATTTGACTCCCATCTAGTCGTTGGCAATTGGCAAATTGCTTCGAATTCGCATTAGAAAGGCGATTCCATAACGTCACTGCTATTATCCGAATCAAAATAAGAAATTCTAGACTGGCGATTCTCGAAGTTTGCATCGTTCCCAACACACCCATTTTATTCTGAAACGTGATACTAATATTGATTTTCTTCGCGATCGTAAAATCAATCGATACAGATCGGCGTGCCAGAAATTCCTGAAAAGTACTGAAAATCAAGAGTATCCCAGATGGTCTGCAGTTCGAGAATTCTAGGAAACAAATTCCTCTCACGTTTTAAAGGATTTTGGAAAACGTCAAAAAACCTTGAAAAACCACTAGCATCCGAGGTCAGTTACCATATTGAATTATTATTATGAAAAATTGTAATTCCTTAATTATCCTTTTTTTCCCCTTTAAAAAACAGGTGTTGACCAGCTATCTAATCCAGACAAATGAACCACCCTGGACCTCTTACTTTGTTAAATACTCAGACGTAGTCAGTGACCAAAGAGGGATGTCACATTTTAATTGGCCAGTCGGCAGCAGCAATTATCATATCTTAAGGACTGGCTGTTTCCCTTATATCAAGTATCACTGTACCAAGAGACCCAAACAGGACCTGAGCATGGAAGACAAATTTTTCAAGGCGATCAAGATAGTTAACCTTGGTATTCTTACTCTTGTATTACAGTAGGAAGAAAAACAGACCTGCCATTCCAATATATTCACGACGCTACTCCTTGTGGAGCTCGGATCCGTTCTCCATTAAATCCCAAGAAAGTAACCATACTATAATCCCAGCGGTCCATGTCAAAATGAAAAGATGATATATTAAGAAATGCAAAATTCATATAAATACTACGTAATCGCTCAATGTCATATCCTCCAACCCAGGAATACCAACCTTGATGTATGGATTGGCAGCTACCCAATTGATTAGACATCAGGAAATTGTAAAGACACCCCGAGGGGACGTGACGATTTACTTTTTATTACCGGAAGACAAAGGAGCCAGATACTGATGTGTCAGGACGACACCCATGCATGATACACAGGCCACATTTACAGAGTACCAAACATCTTGACCTTGTAGATCGGTACCAGGTACCATATTAATAATTACAGTATAAAAAAACAATTAATTAACATTAAAGTTCATTAATTCCACTTTTGACCTCAGCTTACATAAGTATCCGAGTATCCTGTATCCACGTATGCTCAACTCTCCATACGGATACGATGAATCAACTTGGACCATCGTCATAGATCACTTCACTGCGGGTAGCCTGGTTGGGCCATGTCAAAGTGGAAGTGATAACGCACCGAGTTATTAACGTCGTGTTTTAATTAGTTACTCGTGTTCTCGCTTACGTGTCTACGCACAATATTCGATATCCCGATAGATCATTAAGCCCTGATAAAATCTGTCGCTCCAACTATTGACATTTAACGTTTGAAGATTTATGCGCGCACGTGTTTCCTGTACGCGATGCATAATAATTTTTATTAATTATGTATATACCTATATATACATATACACGTGCGTTCATTGCTTCCATGGCAGCAGGGTATGTTCCTAGATAGGCTGAACAGCTATAGGCAAGGTATATACTTTGAGCTGAGGATAAACCGCCTACGTTCACCCGGATTGACGTTTATGGTTGGACTGTACGTATTCACTTTAAGATAAGAAGCTGCCTGATTGCGTGTACCATATGCGACAAATGATATAAAGCATGTGTACTCGTATCGAGAGAACTATTAATAATTATTTTATAGGTATACTAAAGTGACACTTTTAGTTTATTACTTTTGTAAGGGACTGTAGCTCTTGTAGGTGAACCTTATTAGTCTTGGGCTTGTCATACTACTGGATTGTCTATCTTTTTTTTGGGCAAGTTACCAACCTTAAGAATTGTCTATCTATAGTCTCCGAAGGCGAATGGATCTTGGATAAATGTGAATGGTCTTTCAGGGTCAATTCTCATAAGCCACCGAGACATTCTACTGGAAGAGATTCAATTTCGTGGGCATTCATAGTACCATTATTAAATTTTACTTGAATCATTTTTTTTAGCAAACCCATTTTTTTACGGTTCCTTCAATTTTGTGTAATTCTCTATTTTTTACTGTACACGTTCTTTGACTTTGAGTTGGGTCTTTTTTTGAGTACTGTATAGGTGGTTCACCAAGTACTCTAATCGAACTTTCTCTATCTGTACGTAATAGTTGGTATACGTAACTCTTTCAATTTACATGTTATATACTGTATGTAGTTACTGGTTACGTCCTTAGATCTTTTATTAATAATTAGAAATTTATATCAAGTAAATAAAAGATTTTTTAATATCATCCAGCTAGTACTCCGATTATACGTTAAACTTGCAGAATCCACTGCAGGTAATTTTTATACTTAGAAATTGTAATTTAATTAATGAGTTACCTTATAACGTATTAATAAAATAATTAAGTCTTCGTATATCAACACACGTTGAACTTTAAGTAAACATTTATGCAATACAGACCAACCAAGAAACCAGTAAAATTTTTTCCTACTTATCAAGAATCAAACTAATAAAAATAATTAGAAGTTTATCCGATCGAAAGACATTAAAAACATTACCGGTAAAACATAATATCCACTCATTATCCGCTATAGTTATACTCGAACTAACGATTTCTAATTCCCTGAATATGTAAATTTAAATTACACGGAAAGAAACAAAAAAAATTGCTAAAAATCCCGGCGAACCGTGAAATTATATAATGCGTTCTCACAAGCGTATACTGCTCTATATACGTAAATTTAGGTGTGAAGCCTGGATGTCGGTACAACAGATTTCTTCTGTATCGTGGAAATCATACATATTCCATATACAACGGTCACGCCTTTACTTTCGTGGAACGCATTGATTAATATATTAATTAACGCACTCTGCTTTCACCTCGCCGCAAACTCACTCAAAGACTTTCCCCGAATTTCACTATAAGTGCACCTCGGGTTTTGCCGTATAACCGATTTAACATTTTTCTCCTATTTCGACGAGCCAGTAACACGATATCGTGCAATAGGAGCGAAACGCTTGCATATCCATTAAATATACATATATATATGTAAAATTATGCACCCATATATATACATACGTACATGCGAAACTTAACATAAAAAGGGGTGAAACTTCGAGCAACGTTTAGTTCGCAAATAGCGTTTAATTTGTTTTTCTGTAGAAACAGCATTAAAATGACTACTGCGATTACTAATCATTGCATCTGACCTCATCGATATTAGAGATTTCGAAAGCGTCGCTCTTGCCACAGTGGTCGTACAGTTACTTCATTTTTTTTAAGCGTCGACAAATTAAACTGCAGTCTAAAAAAATCGTATAACGCTATTTATCACGTGTCAGATAATGGTCCTTGCTAAGACGTGCAGGAGACGTCTGGAAGACGTCCCTGCCACGTTGGGCACAATGTAATCAATTATCGTTTACGAATAAGCATTAATCCAATTATCCAAGACTGATCCACCTGACTGAACATAATCCACCATATACATTGCCCTTTTTGTATTGAGACGTTTTGGAATGTAATATATATATATATATATATATATATATATATATAATAAAGCATTAAAAACCGACTGCCAGATCGAAGCCATGATCGATGCGTTATACATAAGCATATACCTACAGTATATAGATATAGTATAATCGACTTTAGATAAGAATACCAGTGCGATCAAATACTAGAATCAATTTAAATCCCAAAAAAAAACTCGCACGTACCCATAGTTCCTGAATGCGCAGCATTATCCAAGCAAAAGATCCACGTGCATTGTAAAAGCTCCACAATTGACCCCTGGTTACCCGTTAACCGTTAATTCCACGTTAAAGAATCCCCCGTTGCATAATGGCAATATTGTAATGGCGGCCGGGCGAAGATAACTCGATCGTGAAGAAAGGTCAAGTTCGATCGTGTCCACCTATTCAAGTGCACGTGTTGCATTATTTAGTCGCGCCGCGAAAGAAAGCATTGAATTTCACGTAGCTCGTTAGAAACATTAGGCAACGTTATTTATGCTGATTAGATCGGATTTACATGTAAGGAATATGCAACGACGTGTTAACGATATCCACCCTAACCCTTATCAATGAACAAAATTCCAATATGCCTCAAAGAATTTTCAGTGAACTCGTTCAACTGAAATCTAATAATAATAATAGCAAATGACGAGAATCAGTCGATTAATTAAATCACTGCGTGTACGTAATAAAATCTTAATTGAATGTGTCGTATGTTTACTAATGAAGTTACGTCAGTGGCGTGTATACATAAAAGGAGGCAGAGCCCTTACGGTATCGATAGCACGTGGGGACCCGCCTGTACTTACAATTAGTACAGTCCTGGGTGGATGGGGTGTCTACATACGTAAATGATATTTGTTATATAGCATAGTAATGATACACCGTATCGCACGTCACATGCAATTCATTTGGCACGAGCGAGATAGCACGGCATTTGCATGCCCGGTTGGCTCTGTGCTGCCCAGGTAACGGATGGTACCTGTCGACAGTGCGAAACTATTACGATATTAAATGCTTCAACAGCTTCGAATCCTCCCGCGACTACGAAAAATTGACGCGCTTAAGATAAGAGATTGCACTTCTCCGAGGGACGATGAGCCGCGACTTCTTGGTTGAGTAAGTTTAAGAAATGGAGAGCTTTACTGCATTCCGGTACCTCGGATTGTGCATTGCATATTAGTATACGCTTGTTGAGTTTAAATAATGATAACTTGTTGAATACCTAAAAACTCTTTTTATTCATATTCAAATGGAGGATGGCACCCATGGAATATATCTGTCGATGATATCGACAAGTAGTTCACTCTTGAGAAATGTCAGGGTCACTTTCTAACGGTCTTCCCGTACAGTTTCTTACGATTAGAATGTTTTACTGCTGGTGCCGATCGTAATGCGTACGAACGTTTAGCCACGTGGTACTGTGTCCTATAGTATGTACGTAATAATTACACGAATAGCTTCTCTCGGATATACCAACCGATACCCTCACGGCTAATCTAAGCTGTTAGGTGTTGAGAAAGTTATGCTGTCCTTACGGCATAACTGCATAAAATTCACCGGATCTTATAGGCTCTAAGCGTAATTTCCATACGCATGTACGAGACATTATATGGATGCCATTGATTTTTTTTTTAATTTACTATCCCAGTTCTTAGGTGTGGTCCATGTTATTGGTAAAGGCGTTTCTCGACAGTTCATATACATATGTACATTATATATAAATTGTATGCTTATACTGTAGTCTTTTGTAATCATTCAAAATTGGGCTGACACGTGACAAAAAAAAATAAAATATATACCGGATTGAAATTTTGAAAAAACAGAGTATTTTGAGAAATAACCCTTTTTTTCATAATTTTAAGACATATCAGACAATCGAAACGTATCGAGCGAAAATTTGGGAAATATGTATTTTCAAAAGCAACTCTTTCATTCGTGGCTACAGTGCCTGCGGCTGTGGACGTGACTCAATCTCAATACGTGGGTGGACAAAAGTCGAGCGAAACGCTTCAGTGACTTTTACACGAAACCAAAGACTTCACTCGAGTACCCTTTTAATGGAGTTAAAAAAAATAGTACGCAAGATCTATAATGGCATGTATATCTGTATGTTTTTTCGAACTCAAGAGATAATGGGATCGTTCATACTTGCTACGTAATAGCGTAGCAGATATATGCAAATGAGAGCGTGCACCTCTCGTCTGTAATCGCTGTACGACACCCACGTGAGATGAATCGAACAACCGGGATGATCACGAGAAGATGGTTTGTAAGATGCTGTTGCAGCCTCGTCGTAAGAACCAGCAACGATCACAAGTTCCGTGCGAACTTTGTTGGTTCTCATATATATATGTATATATATATATCCTACTTAATTTGCTTTAATTAATATGGAAGTACATCAAGTCACTTAACGTGAGACTGGAGGTTAAATACCGTTGGCGTTACGTAAAATTTCGTGGGATCCACAAATGAAATTTTTAAGCGTGATTAAAAGATATTTTGTAAATATGCATACGAGTGGATAAACGAAATTCTCTTGTGCAAGTATAGTTTTTGAAAAAAAGTTCCAATATTTCATGAGAGCCTTGAACCACGTATGACTTGGCGATTTCCTTTTTTTTAATTAAAATAAATTTATATACTAAAAAAAAATTATACCTAGATATAACGATCAATATTAAGCTTGTTGGTTTTTACGTCTAATGTATCAAAGTCACGTCAGTCCTATTTCGTCCGCCACGTGCATGATTTTTCTCAGTCATTAAACTGCAGAGTCGTTGCGTCATCGCGTCACATCTTTATACCTGCAGGAATGAAGTGCATAAAACGTTGCTTTAATGCCATTTTATATGGACCGTTATTCTTACTAGACAGACAGGTAACTATGGTGTATACCATAGAAACAAAAAGTAAAGCTCGCAATGACTATGCTTGACTACAGTGAATAATCGTAAAAGTTAATAACAACCAATTTGACATTTATGAATTATCGAGTAGAAGAAATTTTTGAGAATTTGAAAAAATACTATTTCGTAATAATTTCTCATCGTTTTCAACAGAATTTTTGGATGATTCAAGTTACAGGGCATTTAGTATACCGATTTTAGAGGTTTGGATTCATTGATGGTTAGCTACGTCCATCTACTACGTCCATAAGACTTGAAAACACCATTACCAAGGTAGGCTGTAATATGTTGACTGAACGAAAGCCAGAATTATACACGATTGGGTCATTAAGGTTTTGTAGATTAAATACCAGTAACGATCCACTGGTCGTATCACGTAATTTCTATGCGATACTAAAAGTCATTCGATCGAGATAAGATTTTATTTTACGTTCAGTTTTCTGGACGATTTTAGAAAACTTGACCCTGAAGTGAGGCAGGAATAGAAATTAAATTGTATAATTTCAAGGCATGGGTTATTCTTGCGTTGCAGCTGCAGCATCCCTGTATCCATATATGTATAGTGAGTAGACACCATGGTTATCATACGTGATTATAATATATGTAAAATCATAACGCACGTGCATATCCTGCATGGAAGATGCTGCGTGGACCACTTTGTTAGCTTTATCTTCATTTCAATAATTGTCTTGAGACGCTTTAAAAAAATATTTTATCTTGCACAGGATTTTGAATGCAGTACGATAATCATTCGTTTACTTGGGATACATCCGTTTCGTGCTGAATCATAATATCTCTTTGGACCGCAAACGACATCCCGTTCATTTCAATTATCGCGTCTGCAGATGCGGCAGGCTCTGATCGTCGGTGATCTCACACCGTGGAAACGGGTTTTTGACGGTGGAGTTAGCTGAATATACTATATAGATGTCACAGTCATTCATCTCATACGAATGATCATATTGCGGACAGATAATATTATTTTCTTAACTAAATATACAGATTGACCAATAATTCCTGCAGATGTAAATATCGACTGGTTGAACGTGATCGGAAGACAGGGTTGTATGATAAATTTGTAAAAAAAATTTTTTGATGGAAAAAAGGGGTCCAGGAAGGGATGCTGGGAAGAGGAAATAAATTGTGGTTCAGTCAGGACGAACCAAGAAGATTAATATGCATCTTGGCAGGTGGTTTGAATCGAGCTACGATGCCAACCTGTTGACACTGTTAACTGGCGACCCACGCTTTTCCCTAGCAACGTGGTACAGGGTCACGTCTGATCTCTTCCGTGCTCTTTATATCTCTGCGACTCTCAGCCATCTTGCGTGTGTAGCTTTATCTCATCTTCTTTCAAATTTCCCCCATCCGTTGACGGTGCAGCCCATCGAGCGCATCCTGCACCTGGCTACCTGCTGCAGCAGTGCTATATTATCCGGCTGAAGGGAACAAAGTAAAATGCACCACCTGAATGGTCCAGTGGCTCAATGACTCAATGGATGCTGAGGTTGTCACCTTTCTTGGAAGGGAAGAGATGAGATCGAATCTTCGCGGAATCCCATTCCGAATTTCACAATGGAACGGACACGACAATGAATCCTGGCTAAATTGATTCCTTAGGAAAGCATCGACAATAGCATCAGATTAGGCGCACTTGTATTCAAGGATTTTTTTTTGTTACGATCCAGAAAAAGTGAAAGACGAGAGAAATTTTTTTGAGAAAAAACGTAGCTTTTGAAATCTTAAGTCATTCCTGGAAGGATAAGGGTTTTTCGATTTTATCGATCATATCGATTATCTGGTTCGTGATTAAATTCCACATATTCAGATATCAGGTATCGCCTGTTACTGCACTGGTATACCGAGTCGATGCAAAGCGTGTACTTGATATGATAATTAACAATTAAGGAGAATCTTGTAATTAGAAACGTCACGTGTCGTTCGAATATCAGATTTTAGCTAAGATCTTTGAATGCAAGGTAAAAGTGCACTGTAGTAATTAACCTGATAAATGATTATTTTTTAATGAACGACATGCAGCTAAAGGCAGACGTGTAAAGGAGCGACGAACGTAAACAACCTTTTCCTCTGTTCGGCCGGGTTACTTCTAATCGGAGATTTATCGTTCGATACGCCCATTAACGGGAGCAAAAACCACCCGTCGTACGAGGCTTTAATTATTGTCCCAGGGCGCGTTAATGTCGGCATTCAAATGGAATAAATTACGAGCTTACACGTGAATAGAGACACGACAATAAATCGACGAGCAGACGCGTCTAATTCAATGGGGATGAAAATTAAGTGTCGACATATTTACAAATTTCCTTACCGAAGACCTCGACAAGTGCATCCGATGCAGTTTGATATTTATCAAGCATCTCGAAAGAAAAAAAGTCGAGTGCAACAAGTGCAGGTCTTAACGACATGAAATTCCAAGTCCTCGTCGACAAGACCTCCGGACACCAAAACGAATGATCCTCATCGTGACTACGAATTACTTTTACACCAGATTCTACGTTATCCGGGACTCCAGGATATCGTCACGTTTTACGTGTTGACGCGTAGAGAAACTTCCTGGAGTCAGACCCTGGTCGGTAGGTGGTCCCGTATCTTGCTGTGAACCCGGCATGCATATAGATCAAAGGTTTTTCGCTAAAGGTCAAGTCATTTTTTTTTCTTCACTTTACTGCAACCAGTTAAAGGGGGAACTTTGACCTGAACAATTCTTAACCCTGAGACTAATCTTACAGTGCTACTGAAGCTACGAATTTATCTATGCAGAAATTTCATTGTCCTAGGTCACGTTTTCACCTGAACTTGACCATTGGTAAAGATGCAGTTTCCCATACCTAGCATATATCTATATAGACATAGTACAAGAATTGTATTATTGCAGGGAAAACTTTCCTTTGACTCCCTAGGAATTTCCGAAATTCCATTGACAAGACGTATACCTAGCATATATATACGTACTTTCCAAAATAATATTTCCAACCACAAAACGACCACCCCGATAAGCGTCTATCAATTTATCCAAATTATGATCATCACTTGATAAATACCATCCATAAATTTTTTTATATATATACCTAAAATCAAGAAATTGATTTTATTTTTTTCGTCAGGACATTAAAAATAATTAATTAATAATATATTCTGTCCTTGTTTTTATACTGTTCTATATCAGAGCTTAATGATATCGAACGAGCTAATTATATTTTTAAATGATTTATTCTCTTACATTTCGGTGCACTCTGCCAAAGAAATACGAGTAAACGAGCGCCCAAGCACGTGGTACCCCCAAAAGAAGATTACGGGCCAAAGAAGAGGCTGAATCGAGGTGAGCCAAGGTGTTTCGCCGTGGGCGCTAATATAACGGTGACGATCAGGTCGTCATGACCTCCTTTCCGTTTGAGCGTCTCTTTCAACCTGATCTTACTTCAACTTCGCGTAACTGTACATCCGCGAGTAACAATCGTTCCCCTAGTAGATAGCAGCCACAAAGCCATACGTAAGAGAATACCAGAACGTAGAAAAGCCAAAGCGACGATTTTCTTTAAGAAGCGGAAGTGACGAATCGAGAAAATATTTCAGTACTTCCCCCCAAGTCCAATTCCCATCTCTGCTCTTCCGCAAAGACAGACACGAAGACGTCGACTTAGCTGACAATTGAATTTTAAGATACGACGAAAAGAAAAGTGTCATTCATCTCTTGAACACAATAAAAATTATCCTCTATGCCTCTAACAAGGTAATGCACGTCACACGTGGCATTCATACAGGTAACACATATGCCGGTACACGTAACGGAGTATCATATGGTGCTCCGCGAAATTGGTGCCAAGTTGTCGGTATCCAAGGTTCACCCGGTGTATTACTATATGTATACACGGTACGTATTGTGCGTATACACAGTATTTGACATATCTATATATGTACGTGGATACCTGTATAAAGAAGCGTGATAATCGTTCGACCGAATGGAAAATGATTTCACGCGCCTCCCGGCGTTTTGGCTCTGGTGAATTTAGATGACGAGCCGAGATATACCCGGAGATACATTTCTTAGGACACGGGACACCTGCTACGATTTAAAACTCCCGCTGAGCGAGATCCCGGTCTAAGTCAAGGGGGTATACGGAGACGTTGTTAAAGGAACGACGTGAAGTTAGCCGCTATGTAATTTCATGTGGTGGCAATATTTTTCTTGATTCTTACGTAAAGCTTACGCGTGCATTATTTTACGATTGCGTAACCGAGTCACGTGGTAGTCAGTACTGGAGTGTCCATGACGAAAATAAGGTAATCATCGATTGGTCCATTTTATTTTAATCTGTGACGTATTTTTTTGAAAAATCAAAATCAAGGTACACAAATTTTTGGTACGTGGGAAAAATCATGAATATGAAAAAATTTTATTTTCACTATTTCATCAATGATCCGCCTTTGGATACATTGATTTTCTGTCTATGAACGTCATTGGGATGCTGGAATGTCGTTACTCCAACTACTGGAGATTTTTCTCAGCATCGTTACAGCTTTGGTTTACAACGTAACTGTCAAGTTGCACAGTTGGTAGCTCTTCGTGTAGAAATGGCGTCTGTCATCCACTCGTGTCCCGTACAAGCTCTCGTGTCTCGTCGACGTGTCACGCACCTGTATTGCCTTACGTTTAATGAAATTCACGAATCCGTATTTACGCTATCTTGCTTATATATGTATATACATCCAACGTTTAGCTTGAAATATGAATTTACAAGGAAACGAATCTGACACGTATACCAACTGTAAGAATTTTGAGCATAGCGAAAGCTTGCATTCCAGTGCGATTTCACTTGCGGTAACGAAACTCATTCTATTAAATGAAACGCAGGTGAAAAAGTCATTTGTGTAAATTTCGATCGTTTGGTTGCGAAACCGTTTTGGCATACCGATGTTTACGTGTATATTAGAAATTTTGAAATTTGATAGAAATAAAAAATATTTGATATCCAGGAAAGCAAGGGAGCGCCATTGCGAATTGAAGATCATTGAGTCATCCAGTCGGATGACTGAAAGTATCCAGCTGTGGATAAAGATCGGTATACGTATTGTGGCGCATCCGTTTTATTCAGCAGGGAAGGATCGTTCGCTTGAAAATTCTGCGTAATGCATACCCGTGTGCATTTGCTTTATTATACGTTGTGCATAGGGTTGCATGCATGTAGTGTATACGTATAGAACTAGATAACGGTATAAATACGATGAAACTTTACGGCTGGCAGAATATTATATAGCAATGATACGCGAATCAAAGCGAGACAGAAATTATGCACTTCCGTGTAGATCGATTAGAAATTTCATCGCCCCGTCAATCCTTAATCGGATTTATTTCCAATTTTACGATTAATCATATAGCAGCAAACCAATGCCTGCAACATGCCCGATGCATTAGAAAACGTTGAATAACCGCGGGGTGTACAGTCGGGTAATCGGTCGAGTGTCGGACAACAGTTAAGCCGTAAGGACTATTGGAATTGAATCATCAAATTGAGTCATACCATACTGGTATATTAATGACGATTTTCCCTAACACAACAGGATACCAAGCTTACTGATAAATAATTGTTTACTGATAAAAAAAAATTACACAATTTTGAGAAATAAATTTTGAAAAAATATAATTTTTTCAATTTTACAAAAATTCCAAAATTTTCGTCAGATTAACTTGTGTCGCTGTTCAAATAGCCTTTCGCGTTACTTTGTTACAGGACAAGCACCGCGACCCGTGACATTTAAATAATTCGCCCGTAGCTCGGGTGAGCGTATCTCGAGTGCTGTATCTAGATGCTGGTCCATGGCCGTCTCGGGTGAGTCTGTAGCAGCAGGGTAGGTAACTGTCGGCTGCCGAGCACAAAATGAAAGAGTCGGCCGGCGCTGTGTTCCACACACAGCGTGCACCACTTCTTACTCTCCTGGACTTCTTGCGCAAACTTACCTCGACTACCGTACAGGCAGCTTCAGCTTGAGAAGGAAGCGATCCGATCTTGAGAATCTCGGCCAATACGCATTTCGCATTGAGTCTCCAGGTTTCGCGACTCGATATATAAACCCAGTAATTTCATACCATTGCATAAGTTTTATCCCAGTATAAATAACCCAGCACCGAAGTTATCCGTCTTATCTTCACATACTGTAGATAGAGACGATCGTGTTACTGAAAATGGAGTAGACACCCAATAACATACTGTAGAATTTGCACTCCTCCAAATCTCGTTGCCATCAAATTTTTAGTGAAATTTTCAAAATTTCATATTTTCACGTATCCGTCGATAAGGTAGGTAATAGGTAATCTGTCGGTATAGGTAAACACACGTCGCCGGTCTAATTTGTATCTTGAAACGACGTGTAGCCAGAGACAGTGTATGCGTTCGGGTTAGAGACGGACGGAACTAGTCAGGTTTCTATCAAAGATGGCTGCGTAAGGAGAAAAAAAAAGTTGTTGGAGTACGAAGTAGAGGCGTTAGGGTGTGTGCACAACGCCACAGAAGCTACGACGTGCCGAATACGCAAAACCTTGGCCTGAATTAATGTGTATCTCACGCATGGATTACATTCATCGATACAGCATAGTCGAATTATACAGGGTGTTCCTTTTATTTACACCCCATGGAATCTTAGTCACAGCCATAACAACGTCGTAATTATACAATGACGTATTTTTCTATCGCAATGACACTTCACGAAGGAGCCAGTGTACACGAAAGCGTCTACTGTCGTCGTGGAGTCTTTTCAATCGGATTCAAAGTAACGCAACCGGTTTCATAATCGAATAATGCTAGTAATTATCACTGGTACTAAGAATAGTAAGAGAGAGAGAGAGAGAGAGAGAGAGAGATAAAATAAAGTAGAAATAGAAAACACTACACATATACATTGCAAAGATTGAAAAAGATTCTACGACTCTTTACGTACCGTATAATCGACTTTTGATTATTTAAAAAAATTTGAAACCAGATGAAATACGTACACGTCGATATAAAATTGTACGATCTGACAGGAGTCATTGTTTTTCATAATTTTTCATAAATCGTTAAATCCTTCGACGAACTCCAAGAAGAAAAAATACTGAATTATTTTGATATAGTAATATCACATATAAATTTACATAACCTCGACATGTTTATATTGAATTTACAAAGTTTCTCTCTCTCTCTTTCCCTCTCACTGATTGTCAACGCAAAACGTATTTATCATGAATTGTCATGTTCCACTTTCCAATGACACTCCCAGGACAAATTACACCCGGCTGCACGTTCCTCATTGATTTCAACGAGTGGTTGGCAATAAGCTGAGAGAAAAATGTCGTAGGGACTGAAACAAGCTGTAGGCTCATAAGGACTCGAAATAAGCGTACGAAAAATAAATATATGTATATTGTATAGCGCTGAAGATGCAATTTGTAATCAGGAATCATTTTCTACGAATCATCCACGCATGGTTAAACGTATTGAAACGAGACTGTCATTTGTCCGGACATAAAATGCGAATATTACGCTATTAATAAAGCGACTACCGTAAATGAAATATTTCAAACAAGATGTCGCGATATGGCGAACCGGAGTTGCTCGTATAAAACCTGTCCCCGTGAAAAATTCAATGGCGCGCTCTTCATTTTTACACACGCTGCAATTGCTTCTCCACAAATTACTCGGCGTTCGACAGTCGTTTTATAGCGAGAACTAAACTGTTCGACTAACGATGCTGTGTGTGTGTATATATGTATATATTTTTTCTTTAAACTTTTTTTTAAATACCGGAATTCTACTAGCAGACCCTTCCAAGGTTCGATTCTCAATCATCGATATATATCTATATATATATCGCACAATGCTTACTGGAATATATACAACGTAGCGGGGTTCCAGTTAAATCAGATTCCCTGGAAGTGAAACTCGTTAGCAAAGTACGTATGCACTTAATTAGACAAAGGAGTATATACGTATACAAGTGACAAATGCGTGCTTCGAATATTTTATGTACTGTCCATATCAGCCTACTGACATTTCAAATCGAGTCCGTTACAGTCTTTTCACTTTCGATCGACGTTAACGAACACACTGCTTTTATCCATGGGTTATTAACTTTCGTGTAACGCACAGTTCGCCTGCATACGTATCTACATGCAATGTCTGTCTTTTAAAAGAATTTTGCGGGTTTCAGAAAAATCGAATGACAGCTGTTGCATTTTCACGATACGCTCCGAGAGCGAAGTGAATTACGTATTACGATTAAATCGAGTATTTGGACGGCGGTTAATAACGAATATAAATATATATGAGTTATCAGCAAAAAAAGTGCATACATACGCACCGTCGTCACTTGACAATTCGGTGGCGTGGAACGTTAAATAATTCAACGTAACGAGAAAGGCGGTTGGGTACAATAATAATACGAACGAAGACGGATAAGTTTGTATAAAGGCCAATTTGCATGCGAGCGATGCTCTCGGTTCTTTGGTAAACAAGGATGTTTGTTTCGCGAGAGCACGGATGAAAGACGTTAGAATGCAGTGAGAAGGAAAACTAGTGACAAGAACGATGGAGCAACGTACGTTTGGGATTGAGTGCAACTCGATGAAAAAAAAAATGAAAAATGCTAGCAGGTCTATGAATATCCACAGGAAGTAAATTAAACAGGTATAAAGAGACGAAGAGGCAGGTAGCTACTTCTGGTGAGTTTTATTCCCACGAAAAATAGAACTCTGATTAATCCCAAGCAGACGTAATTCGCTAACCTAAGAAATGACTCGGAGTCATGAAATCATCGTTACCGACCATAGATTCAGGCTTAACGCAAGTCTGGCAAAGGTTAATAATTTATGAATATAATAATGACATATTCAATTTACCATTTTCAATACTGTTTATTGCAAATTGATCGATGCTACCGGCACGTCCACGAAGAAACGATCCATAACAATAGTTTCAGCGTATCGGCAACATTTCGTCGTTCTTCACAGTCTCAACACAGTTTTCACATACACCAAGCTTCTCATTCGCGTAGTTATCGTAGCCGGTACGTACCAGAGTCTCTCGTACGATCCGACCGAGTATTTTTTGTACTCTTAACCCGTGAGTAAGCGCGTGAGCTACCTGAGAGACAGCAACTCAGTGCTTTTCAAATGAAGAAGGAAATCGCGCGATCATTGCCGACTTAACCTCGAGGAACTTAAGAAACAAAAGCCGCACCCGTTTTCTTAGGTTAACTTTACACCGGCTCCATGGGGAACCGAACTGCCGTCGGTTGTGAACCGATGACGATGATAACTATTGCGAAGTCTATCGCAACGTGGGATCTGTTAGTTTTGTTGGTACAGGTGCCTTGACGTGCACTAGTCGTGGAAGACGCGGACAGAGCCAGGAGAAGCCGACGGATTTTCTACCTGGCGGACACCGACTGAACACTCGACTAGCAGGTAAGCGAACGGTTGCCCCTCCACTTCGGCCACTCACCATTCTCCATTCTCTTTTTACTTCACTTCACTGGACTTCAGTCTGCTTCGCGTTCGAACTTACCTTCGATCCTCCTGCTCCTGCTCCTGGTTCTTCCTGTACGCTGTTCACGTTTGCTGATCGGCTATAACGGCAGCTGACGAGTTCGACCTTAATTTTTGGTGGGACCGCTGCTACCAGGAAGTTCTTGCTGCTAGAAGTCAATGCATATATCTGGTATCAGGTGCCAAATGGCATTATCTCATTTCTTAGTTATTTCAAACTTAGGTATCATTCACATGTTTGGAATTCGTTTTACAGGGTGCTGAAGACGACCTTGATGGCTCGTTGTTGTAAGGATATAAGAGCGATTGTGAAACCAATTGATGAGTATGATAACGGGGGATGATTGGAGATAGGAAATGTTGTTGGAATTAATGATATTGCGGTGGGCGCTGTTTTATTATTCCAGACGGAAGCGAGTCTGGTCGGAGTATAGTCGGATAAATAATTTTGCTGCTTGCTGAAGATATTTTACATATTAATGCGTAAGATGTTAGTGCGTATTCGAGTGGGTTTATTGCGTGTTTATTTACTAACTCTCATTGCGAGTACGGTGGGTATGGTATATACGTATGTTATTCAAATAATAAATGCTTTCTCATATTACGTATGACGAATAACATTCCTTTTTATGTTTATCGCTGTCACCTTTTACAATCCTATCCTTATGGTAATTTCATGACATTTTTTTTTGTTAATAGTGAACCTTCGAATGGTGGTAAAATGTGATTATGGGACTATCGTTTACCTATCGATGGATACGGAGAACCCGGTGCCTGTTCGCTTCTAAGAGAAATTGTGAAAGCTACATGTACGCGTTGCATATTTATCTATGATAGTACTGCTTAATGTACTTCCTTTATTTAATCGTGACAAACGTTTAATGTTAGTGGATCTGATTGCGCGTGCACTTTTGATAAAGGCCAATGCAATCGGAGACTTACGGATCATGATACAATGAGGTTTAATTAACTAGGAGATTTCATCGAGAATAAATGTGATAAACACAGTGGAAAGTATATTTCGTTTATTCGCTGTATTAACAAACACCGCTCATCGCCTTCTTTCAATCTCCACAACTTTCGTTAAAGGATTAAATAACGTATTTTATGTAGTCTGATGCGAATCTTTATGTCGGTATTGCTGTTGTATCGTGGAGAAAACGATTTAAACGGTACTTCACATATTTGTACTGCAGACTTTGTCAGTATTCTTTAAATCGACCTAACAACTTGTTCTGGCTCATCATCATCTTCATCGTCATCGTCATGCTCGACCTTTTTGGTAACTTTATCGGTGATGTATTGACTCAAGTCTATTTTGAAGAGTTCCTTGGATGGCGCGCTTTCCAAACGGACTCTGAAACAAGTAACAATGCGTTTGTAGACGCGATATGTCAAGGGACCAGTAGAAGGGCCAAAATGTTTTTTTTAAACTGTCGTAACTGTGAGATAAATATTTGGATATATCAAATTGCGCATTGGTGTTTGTTGGAAGGACGCTATTAGTATGGGGTAGTACCTGGTGATGAAAGGACCTTCCCGTTTTGGACGTGCCCCATTAACACTTTGTAGTAACAACTTCAAGTTTTCTTCAAGATGCTGTACATCCATGGTGAGCTACAATTTAAATAAACGTAACAATTTATGTATTAAGGTATTTGTAAAGTGTCCCTTTAATTTGGAACAGTCAAATGAGTGTCAATATATGGTGTATTTACTGTGCCAAATGGAACGTTGATAACACCATAATCCTTTTTATGTTCGTGTGGCGTAGCAGTATACTTAATGCCATTTATGTATTTGTCTACGATGCCAGCTATGTTGGCATCCAAATTGCCTAACGTATGGTAAAGTAGAATTAATTAAATTGCCATGTTTTTTTAAAGACATGATTCAATTCAATTCAATAGGGGGGTTAATACTTGTATTTTGTATCAGTTGTCATATTTAAATACAAACCATTTTTTGCATTCGGAAAATTCTTTTTCATCAAACCTCTAATAATAAGCATTTCAGTCAATATATTCGGATGGGCCACTACAGTGTCATAATCAGATAGAGACATATTTCCCATCTGAAATAATAAAACCGAATTTGCCATATGTATGTGTCACACTAATTATACTAACATAACAGATAGTGTGCTACGAAACGAGTTCCAAAATTACTATAATAGTTTGTATCATTATACCTGAATTTCCTTGATATCCTCTGGTCCAGCAACAGCCGTGGCTCCAGCATCAGTTGCTAGTTTCTGTAATTCTGCAGTTTTACAAAATGCAAGAACAGTTCTTTTTTCTCCGTGATCAAATTTGTGTGGTATGGATACTACTCGGGTGAAGCTATTTACAAGTTTATTTTTCTTCTCTCCCTGATAACAAATAAAATAATTTACCGTATGAATTATATACAATGTAAATTGCAAATGTTCGAATTTTATTATGTATCTTCAGGCATTAAACTCTCAAAGAATTACTGACGATCGATAAGTTATCTCTTCCTGATAGAGATTGTCCCTTTATCGACTGCAAAATATCTTTACCAACAGATAATTCTGAGTTAATATCTCCACCCGAATTAGGGGAGCATTAGGTCTCCATCCCTCATAGCCATAGCCATATCCATATACATATATGTATATGTGTAGATGTTAATAGTAAAGAAAACAGTGCAGTAGACCGAACAGCTGTTGTAAAAGCTAACCTCAAATACGATATTGTAATTACTAAGAGGTTCTGGCGTGTGTTAATTTGATATTAATGATAGTGGAAATCAAAGGAATCATTTTAGTATCATATTAAAATTTCTAATGATTTCGTTGTTATTTAACTCAGAATGACTAGTTGCTCTGAAAACAAAAATGAGAATTTTACTAAGAATGAATCCGAATTTTTCATTAAATTAGAGCAGTTTGATGTATCATCTGATATGAATAGTAACAGTGACTCTGATGAGTTCAAAGGTAGTTTCAATGACATAAAATGGCCTCTTGATCATTCATATGAAAAAGAAACATTATCATGCAAAATACAGGATGATCCACCAGGTTTAAAGGGGCTTCCAAAGTTCTATGGAGATCATGCCGATCCTCTTCCAGTGTGGCAATGTCTTTTCACTGATGATATGATTGTCAAGATCATAACACGTACCAACAACCGAATCTTTAAAATGAGAGAGAATTATGCACAGAAAAGAAAAGCTGATTTAACGGATGTTGATGAAATTGAGCTAAAGGCATTCTTGGGTTTATTGTATTTTAGTTCAATATTGAAATCACAACACGAAGATCTAGATTCTCTTTTTGCTACTGATGGTACTGGGAGAGAAATTTTTCGTGGCACAATGTCTTTAAAGCGACTGCTTAATATACTCTTGTGTCTCATACTTGACGATGCAGAGGATGAAAGTACACCCAACAATGAAAATCCAATAACATGGCTGTTTGACCATCTTGTTTTAAACTCACAGCAGTGTTATTGCGTTGGTGAAAATGTCTGTATTGATAAAATGGTAGTAAATTATAGTGGCCGTTTAAAATATCCGTTACAATCAGTACGACAAACATCAGCTAAACGTGGCGTAAAAGTATTTGCACTATGCGATGTTCGTACTAGTTACTTTTTAAATGGGTATGTTTATACTGGAAGAAATTGTCACGGATATGGATTATCATCTGAAGATAGATCAGTTAACGACAGAACTCAGTCTGTTTTACGGCTTGTACAACCTATAATGGGAACCAATAGAAATGTAACAGCCAGCAAGTGGTTTGGTTCTATCGAAGTAGTAAACCAACTAATGAAGAGAAATCTCACGTACATAGGACCACTCAGGAAAACAATAACAGAAATACCAGCAGAATTTCTACAAGTGAAAGGGAGAAGCGTAGGCTCTTCGCTTTATATCTTTATGAAAAATGCAGCCCTGCTATCTTTTGTTACAGAAGAAAAGAAAGTCACAATATTAGTATCTTCAAAGCATCAGACAGAAGAAAATCAAACAGAAAACCCAGACATCGTTACATTTTATAACAGTACCCGAGATGCTGTGGAAACTATGGAAAATAATTGTTTCACTTATTCAACTTATAACAGGAGAGCAGCTAGATTAGCCACTGCCGTATTTTATACAGCATTAAATATCGCCGCCATGAACTCTTTCATATTGTACGACTGTTATGCAAACAATCCTAACACCTCAAGGTACAACTTTATAAAGGGACTTGCTAAAGAACTCGTTGAGCCTCATATGAAGCGGCGAGTACTAAATAAGACACTACCCCGTGAAATTCGGACTACGATAACAAGGATAATTGGTGAACCAATAATGCATACATCAGCACCTAAAGATAAAGGAAAGGTAATGAAACGTAGAAGATGTCAACTCTGTCCATCTGCGAATGACAAAAAAACTAGTATTCAGTGTTTAACTTGTTCTCGCGCTATGTGCGGTGACTGCCGATATATGATTTGTAAAGAGTGTGGTGTGGAGCTTCAGTAAACTAAACAACTATAAGTGTAGTTAGTATTTGGGTTTATCACTGATCAAGATCTCATAACATAGAAATACATTTTGTATCAGAAATGTTCCTGTAAAATGCAAAGGGTAGCTGTGCAAAACGTTATTTACCAATGCCTCTAGTGTAATATCCGTTTTGCCATGCCATGCATTGTTTTATATTTTAAGGATATTTAATTGAACTTTGTATGAAACTTAACAAATAAAATATGGATAGTTCTTCATTTAAACATAACTTATACATACCGTTAGATCCAATTCGATAAGAGCATTAATAAATGCATTTGGTTCATTATAAGAAGTAGGATGATGAGTTTCACGATGACATTCTATTGCCTCTTGAAATGAATAAACCTTCCATTGAAAATACTTTCCTGGCCACACATTATCAACTGGTACTGTTTTCCATGAATCATCTATTATGATAGGCTTCAAATTTTTAGCACGCTTCAATCTGAAGAGAAATTCGATGTGAAGTAAGAATATAGTACAATCGAAAACATTTTTATATGAAGTAGACGACTAGTCTTATACATACAAATATTCTTTTCTTTGGGTTTGTGGGATAAAACCAATTTTTTCAACTACAGTTTTGACTTTTGCTTTACGTGCTTTTTCTCTTGTGCCCTTTCTTGCAGCGTAGTTACGTATTTGTAATAATATATTGCTGTGATTATTGCAGCCTATATTATATCTCAACACACTTCTGAGTCCTCCAAAGAGTATTCCTAATAAAAATAGAAATACAGTTATAAATAAAATAAAACAAATAAAATTATATTATCTTATGTTATACCCGATATTAAAATAATTATTATACATTATTAATTTATAATAAAACTGATTTTATACGAAATTGAAAAAGGACATTCATGTCCCATTGGTAAAAATATAATCTCCTTGTCGACAACGCATCTTAGTTTTAATTACAAATCTATCAAATTATAACTTCTAATAAGTAGTTAAAATACGGTGCGACATGTTTTTAATTGAAAATTGTTAAGAATATCAAAATAATGTTACCCCCCGTTGTGGCTGCCATTTTATTGAAAACAGTGCTGCCAAAACAACGTGACGTATTATTAGGACATAATATCCAAGCGGCATTCAATAGTTCTTCAATATTACAGAATCGTTAGGTAGGGAAGAAAAGCTGTATACAGAGATCAGTAGGGAGATGCACAACGCTACGGTTTTAGGCGATACCAAAAACATGGCGCTAAATCGTAGCGGCGAGTCCGGGCATAGAATTTTGTGATCATCGCCTCCGTCGATAATGCATAACCCGTAGTAGCCAAGCTGAACGTGATGACGAACGGGTAGCCTGGCGGGCAGAGATCCTCCACAACTTGCAACTGATTCCCAGAGCAACCCTTAGAAAGAGGCCGCTTATCAGATAATGCCTAAATATTTTTTTTGTAATCTTAAATTCAAGTGTACAGTGTAAGCTCGATAAGATTTACTAAGACAAAAGCCAGCACCTTATGCCTGCCTGCACTAAAGCATATGGTGCGACTAGTATCTTTAATAGGTATTTTACCAATGTTACGTACCAGAACTATTGTTAAAACCTATCAGGAACTATAGAACTCCTCGAGAACTATTGAAAAAGCCTATTGTTGAAACATTTTTAGGAGATTTTAAAAAAGTGCCATGCTGGAGCTGACACCCGTGTAGCATCTCAATTTTTGAACAATGTTTCAACAATAAGCTTTTTTAAGAGTTCTAGGAGAGTTCTATAGTTCCTGATAGATTTTAACAATAGTTCTGCTACGCAATACCGTTAAAATACGTAATTTCCAAAAATTGAGGTGGTAGTCGTGGTCCATTTTTATTAAAGGTTATAGCAGTCTTCTGAGCTTATCCCTACCCTATTCTGTCTTTTCCTTATCAATTATTATTGTTTCCATAAATTCACTTTATTACTTAACATTTATATAAAATACTTAGCGCAATACACTACACACAATTATTCTAGATGTACTTATACGTTGGTACATGGGTAAGCTTCGTGACGTGATTTTTCGATTCACGGTTACAAGGCGACTCCGGCTACCGATACAGATAACGTTTTCGCTTTCTGGTTCCCTTCGAGTCACCACCCTGCTCAGAAGCTACGCTCACGGGTTGATTCGTCTAGATATGCCAACGCTATCGTAAGATTTCGTTATTTTTTAGTTGACGTCCAGGTGCTCGAATCTGCCGTGGGGAGATAGTCTCGACGTAGCGAGTTGCCCGGCAGAGGACAATACCCGACGGAGACGTCTCCACTGACCGGGAGAAGACCGGGTGAGATGCCGGCGCCCTGCTGGAGATGAGCAAAGGGCTCTAGAGCGGGCGGAGATAAGGTTTCGTTACGACAAGAGGAGGAACCTCCTGCCCGAGTTAAAGATGTGGTACCCAGCTGTCGTCCAATGTCCTGGGGAAGCCGCCGTGGAGGATCTCCAAATGTTACGTACCGATTTGCTAAGGAAGCGTCTCCACTTGATTCAAAGGGACGGCATGTGGGAAAGGAAGAGTAATCGGCTATAAAGATTTCGACTAATCAGATAATCAGAATGATTAATTCTCGAATTTGGCTATTGTCAAGGCAATCTGTCTCGTATGATAATCCTGTTGATAATTTTTCTAGCTGTATTTCGAAACGGTACAGAAAGTTATCGCTCGTGTACTTATCGCGTTGCTCTCGCGATATCCAGGAAATTCTATGGATTTTCTGTGAGTGTTTTGGAAGTGCAGTGCTGTGTCCTAGTGCAGTGCCCACCCGAGTGTCTTCTTTGCACCGTTTGCACCCTCACAGTTTTCTTTTAAATTCAATATAAGTGCGTAGCAGGTACAGGGTCTAACACCATTTTTTTGAGTTTTTCAACAAAGTTATAGGTAGTATAGTTATAAGTTAAAGGTAGTATAGTTATAGGTAGTAGAAATAGTGTATTAATCCGTACTTGTGCGAGAGAGACGCACTTAGATCCCTGCTGTACTAATGAAACGTACGCTTTAGGAGCATTACAGGGTGCGTCAACGATATCGTGAAATTCGAACAATTGCCGTGCACCGATCAGCCTGTATCGTCACTCCAAAGCATCGTTGACGAACCCTGTACGAGTTGTAATTTGACAAACCTGTCGTAGGAGGGCTGGAGTGGGGAGGGGGTACTCAGCGGTATACAAAGAATGTATTATTGGTGCAGAGGTCAGTCTTTCGAGAGCCATTCTCTTGGAAACCGCGTTTTGCCGGTCTTCCTTCCCCCTTCCCCTCTCCCCGCAAACACCTTATCGCAGTTGTGATACATTCATCGCTTCTTTGTCTTTTGTTCATCTACATTCTAAGGTAATACTTAATTATCTAATTCTATCTCTCTCTTTCTCTCTCTTTCTTTGTGTTACCTATTTTCCCAATTTCTTCCGCTGGGCTATACCTTCTTCGTGATATCACTTTGGTATCGCAGTAAACTCCGCAGCAAATATGCCAAGACGGTTTGAGCGGTGGGGAGTCATGGGTTGGCGTCGGCATCCCTTACTGCGCTCTCTAGGGGAGCGGTCACGTCAATCTGCGTTCGCTTGTGCTACTCCACTTGGCGTATGGGACCTTAAATCCCGGTAACTTCTAATCACCCTCTGCAGGAAACACTTTGCGCGCTGATCTAGGGTTAACGTGGTTCGTCTTCGGAGATCGAACGTGGTTCCTTACGTCTAACCTGCCCTGGCTTCGGCTTTGCGGCGGGCAGTGACGAAGGTTGAAGCGTAAATTCAAGTCCCTTCGGGGACTTCCGACCTCGGTCGGTGCTGATGCCCAGTGATTCGTTGCGGTCGACTCGGCTAGGGGTGATCGCGAATTTTCATAGCCTGGCTCCTTTTCCCGTGATCTGGTTCTGCGACACAAGCAACTGCTTAGTCCAGGCCTTTCACACGATTCTCTTGTCGTTCAAAGTCTGTACTCATGTTTGTCAATGCTTTGCGTCCGCGACCAAAGTCTGTCGAAGGTCGGAAGCTGCTTCGCGGCCCTTTAAGCTCTTGCGTCACAGCAGTCCGCTGTTACTTCGGTATCTGTTAGCCGGACCTCCGCTGTCCGTGGGGGTTGGGCCCGATAGCGTGTATTTCGCACCCTAGCCTGCTTAATCCGGTCCATCGCGCTTGTCCCCGGTCAAGTGTCATGTCTGTAACAACCCTTCCCTATCAGTATCATCAAAATCATCTCTTTTAAACTCTTCGGGCCTTCAGCCCATTTCATGCCATCTCTTTCTATACTCTTTATCCTTTACCTTCATTTACGAAAAAAAAAGTGACGTAGTGCGTCGCGAAACGTCTCTTTCTATACTCTTTATCCTTTATCTTCATTTATGAAAAAAAGTGTGACGTAATGAATTGATACGTTTGAATAAGTGCGTCGCGAAGACATTATCTAAAGTTCGCGGAAATTCGCGTAGTGGTCTATTCGTAATAAGTGAAGAATTAGTCCGCAACGGAAAATACAGGAAGTGCAAAATAGTGCTCAAGGCTGGAATCGTCAAGTCGTCACCAGAATGGACCTCGAGTATCGAAAGATGTACTGGACCAATGAACAATACAAATGGACAAGAGATAAGCAGACGAGGATCCTGTGGTAAGCGATCTTTTTCTTCATTCCTTTTTTTTCTACTCACCATAAACATTTATATAAGCGGCCATGCTGAAAGCCATTAATTTGCTATACTCAGCGGATACCGGAAGTATAGCACAGATCTGACTTATATTTGTGCAAGATCTTGGTGATGCATTCGGAAAGTGTTCCCATGCTGCTCGGTAGTGTCTGACTATATTTCGAGCTATTCTTGTTTCCGAGTGATCAACCGCAGATTCCGCTGTGTACTAAATAATTTTTCCTCGTCCACGCGAGTTTTCTGGATTTTGCCAATTCCGCGTTTATAGCGCACCGACGAGAGAAGAACACTGTGGACTCTCTATTAAAATACATATTTTAACGATGTTAGTAGCGGAGAACTCTGCTCGGCAAGCTATACGTTCATAATCGCGGTTAGCTCGGCTACGACGTGATCCCCATTATCGACGGAGACTATGATCACATAACTCTACTTCCGGACTTGCCGCTGGGATTCAGCGCCATGCTTTTTGGTATCGCCTAAAACCGTAGCGTTGTGCATCTCCCTACTGATCTCTGTGTACCATTATCTTAATCAAGTAAAAGTACATTCGTAAAGATGTATATACGTACAGAAAGTATGTGCGGATTGGAAAAGGTGTTGAGTAATGAGTAATTATACATTTGCAATCTTCATATCACAATGCAAATCGCAAGCTTTCATTATTAAGTAATTTTTCGATGTACTAACAGTCAACTGCAAATAAATTCATTGCAATTCATTTGATTAGCTATCTCAGCAAGTAATATGCTTATCAATAAATAACTATTGGCTTGGAGTAAATTAAATAGTACACCACTAAATCCAGCAATGAAACTATATACTTTAATTACTAATTGCAATTCGTACGACTTAAACAGAATAAATCATCTACCTACTAAATACATACGCGTCAATCGTATACCTAATCATGGCATGTTTAAAAGAAAATGTTATACTCGATACAGAAAATTGAACGAGTTCAGTTAAAAGGTTTTGCGCATGTTTTTTAAAATAAAGTTAAGGGCATAAGAAATTTTTAAAAGTTTTGTACGCTTGGTAAGACTGGTTGCATGTGAGCGAACGCTCGGATATTTTGACTGCTTCGGGAAGCTTCGGCACTGTGTTGGCCAATGAAATCCGTGCAAAATGCCCGATCGGAGCAGTTGATAAATGGAGGATCTGTGTTTGTCAAGGTAGTTTTGTTTACGCGAAAATTTTCACTCGGAATCAACTCCCCGTACGTTTCGTGTGTGTTAAGAGGTAGATGAAGGTGCGTAACTGTTTTGCCTGACTACTGGTTAAATTTGACAATCTCTGAATATCGACAACCTGTGAAATCCGCAGAAAGCGGACGCCTGTCGTCCAGGGTGCACGAGCCTCATCGAAAAGAAATGATTCTTCTCACTGAAAAAAGTGAAACGGCTTTAAAAAATCACGTTCGGTGAAGGGGCAAATAATTTTCGTTCTCTATTTTACGTAAATGATGAAAGGAGCAGTTACTTTCCTTATAGCCTTTTAAAAAATGTATAATCCAAATTCGTTGCTCATAGGTTAGGGCTACTGCATTTGTATGGGGTGTCTAGGCAGAATCATGTGTGTAAATTATACAGTTTTTGACCTAAAAACCTTTTATCTTTCGCGTTATATCGTTTCCTTACGAGAAAACACTTGGATGACTTAACATTTACCTTACTATAGACTCTGTTGTATAATGAAAACAAATCCAGTTGTCAGAATTAGTTCTATTTTCATCCAGTTTGGTTGCTGTAAAAACGTTATTACTCTCAAAATAGTCTAAACTATTGAAGAACAATTACATGTGTAATTGTATTTTTGTCTTTCAATTCTAATATAGTATATCATAGATGTTTACTCTTTTCTTATAAAGCAGTATTTATTTGTTCTGTGGTTAAAAAATTATATTAATTTTATCTTTCTCGAGTGTAGATTTTGTATGTGGTGTACTTTGGATTTTCCTTATAGTTTACCCTGCTGACATCCCTTTGACCAAATGATATGAAGATTCCTTGTCCTGATATATGGCCTCTTCTATTAATATGGCTTTTCCCATGATGGTGATATGCATCGAGTGCCTCTTGCAAAGAGACACCCCACTGTTTCGTATAAAAATTACTTCAAATACCCAACTCCTTTGTGCCGCTTGTCCTACCCATACTTCCTCACGGTATAGTTTAGGTTAGTCCACCATATACACCATCTTTATTAAAATCAGTACAGTATCATTTTCACTAACGAATGTTAAGACTTTATGATTTATGCAATTGACACAACCTTGTCATCCAATAATTCATATGCCATATGTTTTTCTTAAAGGATTTAAGATGTCCCGCAGTCACAAGGACAAGTATGAAAACTCCAACCCACGTCGCACGCACACTATTATGTCCACGGAGGATGCAAACTCTGGGAAGAAATCTTATTGGCCGGAGTTGGAGATAACAGGCAGCATAAGAAATCTGAGCCCAAATTTATGGCAGTTGACCCATCTGACTGCATTATATTTGAATGATAATAGTCTGCAAAGGATACCATCCGAAATAGGCCGTTTAATCAACCTACGAGCCTTAGATCTTAGCAGTAACAAGCTTCGCAGCTTGCCTGCAGAGCTGGGAGACCTTATCTATCTCAGGTACATAATTCTATCCTAAACTAGAATGTGATTATGTATTCAAAATGTAATTGCTAAAATTTTGTTTAACATACACCTTAAAATTGTTATATCAGACAACACTCTCTCTATTTCTTCCTGACCTAATCCAATATTTTTTGTTACAGGGAGTTATTGTTGAATCAAAACTACCTTCGCGTACTACCATACGAGTTAGGCAAGTTGTTCCAGTTACAAGTGCTTGGACTACATGGTAATCCACTCAGCAAGGAGGTGATGACGCTGTACGGAGAGCCATCGGGAACGCACAAGCTGTTGTCTTATATGCTCGACAATTTACAAGGTAAGTGCTTTGAATTTTTCTTTGAACAAGCTTGTTTATTTATTGTGGCACAATTGGTTTTCCCTCATAAATCGTCTATTGACATTATTATATCCTCTACGAGTTCTTCATTGACGTAATTTTTATCGTTGAGAATATATACATAATCCAGATGGTCGATGAGCTTGGCTCCAAATAAAAATATCATATATGTGCATGCTTGGATATAACCATGCGAAGGTAAGTCAAAATGCATTCGCATAACCAGTTACGATATACAATTGAAATGATGGATAATCCAGCTTTGATGTGCATCTTAAACTTGTGATGTATTCGACTCACTGTATATAATAAATAATGTTTATCATTACTCACTTATATCATACAAATAGAATAGATTATCTTGATAATCAAAATATTCTTGATACAAAATATTCTTAATGAATAAATGTAAACAGATTCAAGTTGAATTAATATAAAAAGTCTATTAGATTCTAAATTAATTGTGATCATCGTCTTTACTACATATAAAAGCATACAGGTGTAGTAGAAATATTCTGTAATTTCTGTTTTCAAAATTCTAAAAGACTTTCTCTTGTAAAATTGAACGCGCTAAATAGCTGTTTGACATCCATAGGTTTTTCAATGTCATTCATGCGGATCTGTTACGATCATTTATCAGGGATACTCATCGTGTGCCCATTAATATGTAACAATTGTTCTTTTCACTGGAAGTATAGCGTGAACAGTTCGGAATTCTTTGGACGATGATTGACGTTTCCTCGTTAATCAAATATTTTGAGAAGACTATTTAGCAGTTCATCGACGTCCAGCGAGGTTGCATAAGACTACTCGTTTTGCTTTTTACAATAGCGATTAGTCGTTTGACACAGAGAGTTTCGTGAGTTCAGGCAAAGTCGACTTAGAGCGTAGAGATTGATTAAAATTTATTCGCAGCTTATATAATGTAACCCACCAAGCTCTGGAGGGAATTTGCATAATTAGTCGTCGTATACCAACCAACGTTTTTACTAATTTACGCGTATACGTTAAATATTCGTGAGATAAACGAGCCCCGGGGATGATATATTTCTCAGCACTTTTGTAATCGAAATTTTAATTTCGCTGTCATCATCGTTCAAGGCGGAATAAATTGTAGTTCCGGCGATGTCCTCTTCCGCACGGTCGCTCGATGTGTTGTGTGTAAAAGCTGTGTAAAAAAGGGTAAAAAAATAGTTTCACTTCCTCGCGTCACTAAAGAGTCGCGCATCACGCAGATGATAAATATCACAGATGCACATACATCTCTGGTCACATCCTGTCACTCTTATCAATCGATATTATCGATCTGATCCCAAAGGCAATTTCCCGTCGATCCCAAAGAAATCTGCTGCGTCCAACGCGTCTCGATACGATAGTTCTTATAACTCCCGCCAGATGTCGATACCGAAGCCTCTTCGCAAGAAGGAGCAGTCGAGTCCAGTAATCACGCGCTTCAACGCAATCAAAACGAATTAGTTGGCTCGTCGAAATACTTTTGAAAATCTCATTAACCCGATGGCACACGAGACGAATTAAATCGTACTTTTCCGATATCAAGGATAAATCGAATTCTCCAATTTCGTCTTGAAGAAAAAATACGCCGTGGTGAAATTTTGACGAATTTCTCAGCAGCTCGTAAAAAATGGATCCTTATCTCGTCCATCTGACGATAACGAAATAGCCATTGGACTAGGAGGCTGTCATCAACCGGATCGTCGATCGCGAGACATGCCTCCCTGGTTATCCGTACGAACCCGCACCCACCCTCTGGACAGATCTTTGAAAGTAATAAGGTCCAAGACTAGACCTGGCACGGAGCGCCAGCGTCCCTACATAATTTAATTTCTTTTAAAATCGGGATCAAGTGGGTGTACCGTGAGGCGCAGGCGCGGGTGGGTTCGGATGGGCGATGCTGAGGTCGGGCTAGGGTATATATGGGATCATGGTAGGACGGTGGTCGGTAAGGGAGCGAAACCAAGCAGGCAGGGAGGGCGTGTACTTACATCCATTGTATTCCCTGATTTTTTCCAGTTATCCGATTGCCTGAAAGGTCTCGGTTGTACCATTCTGCTTATCCATTGTTCCCCGATTTTTACTATTTGGCGTAATGCCGCGCCCGTCATCCACGGAACGTTGCGCTCCGCTGCAGGCCCCGTGCGATATTCCCTCGTCATCCTTCTTCCTCTTCCTCTTCTTCTCCTTTCTCCTTCTTCCTTAGGCTCTCGGCTCTCTTTGCCTAGGAGTCTTCAGGCACCTCCTCCTCCCTTCCCGGGCAGTCGCTTATCTGAAATCACCTCAGGGAGGAGCTCAGCGGGAACCGCAAGGAGAAGAGCTAGAGGTCGCCCGGAGATACGCGTTTTCTCTGTACACCTATATACATATAGAATGCAAGCTCGCAAGCTCCACTTCCCGTGCGCGTGAGCTTGCTTTCCGATCGGATAGACTTTCCTTGAAAATCGTGCGAGACAGTGCGGAAGGTCGAAGGCCTCTGTGGATGGAACCAGGTCGCTTCCTGAATTTTCATCCTTAAGTTTCACCTTGGTACGTGTATACGTATTCGTCACTTCTCCCTCTGTCGACCCCTGACCCCTGACCTAATTCTACGTGATTCTCTACGCAAGGCTCTTAAGTCCTTGTAAGATACGTTTCTCTTTATCTATGCTTTTTTTTCCCCCGCCGTTATTCTCTCTTTGCACCCTCTTGGACATTTCGTCAGGCTCGTGCTGAAAAGTGCAAGCTCGTAAATGCAGGCGGTTGGCTGCAAAGCTTCTGGTCGTTGAGTCACTTAGGATGCAAAGCGACGGCAGAGCGCGTTGGAGATGCTCCAAAAATCGTGACTCTTTGCATCTTTGTGCTCTCGCTATGGCGTCTCTCCGGTCTGGGCTTTTCCTGGCTCGCGTAAAGGAAAAATTCTCTTTTGTTACACTTCCATTATGTATATGCATATATACATATTGTACCGACGAAATCGCCAAAATAAATGGCACCAACTTAAATAATTCACGTCACAATATATATATATCTTTTCTACATATATAGATACAAAGATAAATCTCATTTAAGTAGGACTCCTTAAGTCACCTGTACTCCATGTTTTCCTTCACACCCCTTAAACCCCTATATCAGCCCCACGACATAAATTCATCGTAAATTTCACCTAACAGTGCTTGCATTTTGAGTTTCCAAAAAAAAAAAAAAAAAAAAAAAAATGGTCACCCTCATATTTTTCCCACGACGTCATCTGTATTTGTCTTTTACCTTGGCACATGAAAATATGGGTCGTCGACCCGATCGCGTCGCGTGAGTTGGGTGACGTATCCATTCAGCCAGCCTCGGCGTTCTCGCAACGTGAAAGCCAATTGCGATGATCGCGCCCGTTGGCGCCACTGTGCGAGTACCTATGGAAAAATGAAAAAAAAAAGATGGTGGCGAAACGGAACGCACGGGTGAAAGGGTTGCGGCCGAAAATAATGCGATCCACTTGGCGTCGCTGTTGCCCACTTCCTCACCCGTGTAATTACGGGTCTGGCCGTCTCGCTTGGCGTAATTGGGAACGACGAGGAAGGGAGAAAGTGCCGCGATAAGCGGGACCGAGAGGCGCAGGCATCATTCGTTATTCGGTGTTATTCGGTTCGGGTTCTGCATCGCAATGAGTCTTGGCGAGGCCGGCGGCTGTGTCGTGTCTTTCGAAGGGTTCATGCATTGTTCGTTTGCCAAAGGGTAGTTTTGCTTTTCTTTTTTTTTTTTTGTTTCTTTGTACAAGATCAAGCAAATGAATATACGGGGGATATTAAATTCGGATCGAAATGTATCAAGATAATAATCTGCACGCTGGTCGTAATTTTGAAAAATCGTCAACCTTTTCGATTCTTGCGCTGTGTCCCATATCTGTATATCCGCCTACCTAACCTATACTTCCTGCGAATGGCACCTCCCTACCTTCGCTTCCTGTCTTCAGCCCGCCAACCGCTTATCAAAGGAGAAACTTGGAGTATTTTTCTTGAAACTTTTACGAAACTTGGAGTATTTTTCCAAGGGATGACTTTTTTTTCCCGCTTCAATAAGTGGGTGGTCTTTTTTTTTTTTTTTAACGCGTGACGCGTGACGCCGACAGTCGGTACCACTCGTGTCGCCGGTAGGACTCGAGACTCGATGCTCCGAATAAGTCGGGTTCGCCTCTTTCCGTTCTTGCTGACAATCGCGTTTCGTTTAGCGTTGCGTGCGGCTCACTTTCTACGAGTACCCGGTACAGGTTTGCGTCGCTCCATAAGCCTCGAGCACTTTCCTCGCTGGTTCGGAACTATTATTAAACGTGAGCCGAACTCACGTGTGCATATATAGATATGCCGAACGACGAGGTCGCAGCTGTCATTGAATTTCTTGAATTTTAAACTCAAGTTTTTAATTATTTTTTTCACATCGATATACGAGTGTATGTATATATATATATATATATTATTTTTAAGAGTGATTTCCATTGTTCCCTATCAACGAGCGTACTAAGCGCTTAAGAATCAAATTGTCAGATGGCCTCCTCGATAGACGCGTTTTTTTACCGCGGCGCAGCGACTCGACGTACCTCGAACGGTGTTAATGGTTCCGCATGGCGATTGGGAGGCGATATTCATCGACGGATTCGTCGACGTGGCCCAGAAACCTTCTGGCCTCTTGATTGGCTGATCTCTTGGCACCTACCCCCCCTGATCCCCTCCTTCATCCGGCTACCGAGACCCTGACATTTCCCGAGATCAACTTACTCTTACTCGCTTCCTTTTACCCTTTCTCGATCTCTATCCAGCCGCTCGATCTTCGCGGTCCTTCGCTGCGGATGCTGCGTTATGGACGTTTCATACCGGAGGTCCAGATTATTTGATCTTCCCGCTGCTCGGAGTCTGTTCGGTCTTTCTGGGGTCCTTGGGGTCCCACCCCGTCCGGGTGTTATCACACAAATGGCGATTTCGCACGAGCCGCGAACATCGATGACAATCGTGGGACACAGGATGGGAACGACGCCTTCTCCTTTTTCTTTTTCTTTTGGGCAACCCTCCAAACTCTCTCTCTCTCTCTCGCACGGCTTCCTTTCCGGTGTTACCTACTTCTGGGGTATACATTCGTCTCGCTCTCATCTCATCTCCTCGCTTGGCCAAGTGACCGTAATCCGCCCCCCACCCACGACCTTGCCTCGATGCTATAATCGAGTCGTTTCATCTCGGCTGGTTGCGTTCCAGAAGTGTCTGCGATTTTTGGGTCGTGCCGTCCTTTGTGTTCGGCTGGAGAATTTGTTACATTTCCGAACTGATAAATAGACGGGATATCGCGATTGTCAGGGGACGGTATGTGCTTGTTAGGATAGGCGCATTGCGCGAGCTGGAAACCTATTCCGTAAATGATTTAACAAATAATTTATTTATATTTTTTTGGACTTGCCGGGTGGTCTTGTCAGGATATTTTGAATATGCGAAAAATAAAATCCTGATTTATTTTCACGCTTCTGTGAAATAACTTTACACGCGAATGACTTTCGTTGTCTGTAATGTTTCTTGGTCAGTGAGAATTTTTGATATAATGAAGTTTCTTTGTGTCGTACCGTCTCTCTGTCAGTCCTTACGCGTCGCGACGCCTCGTTTCGACCTATATTCGTAGGACTTTCACGCATCTGCTGGCACGGATTCGAACGAAGCTTTCGTTGACGCGTCATATCAGCGAGCAGATGCTCCGTCGTCCTATTCTCTGACATCGAAATTCACGAACGACCAAACGGCCACACTCGCTCACGTATCTACAAACAGTATATATATCTATATATACGCACGTCGTGCCGGCTCTCGTAGAAAGTTTATTAGACTCGAATTCCAGGTCATCGGAGGATGCAATGACGGCGCCTCGTACACACCGGAGATCGATGCTACGATAGCGGATGTAGGTTTCGTTCTCGTTATGGACTCTTAAAGAAATGTGTATTCGACACAGTAAAAAAAAAAATAATAATTTCTCAATGGCGATAATTTACTCCGCGCCGTGTGTAGACACCCGTTACGCAACTGTTTAGTAAAAATTATATACCAGACAAAAAAAAACTGAATACCACTGACCACGTTTTTTTAATTTTCTCATTTTTTTTTTTTTTTTTCTCACATGCTCCGTGAAAATCGTCGCGGCGCTCAGTTTCCTGCCTTTCTCCAGAGGCAACGCGCAAACGAGGCGAATCAAACGATAAGACATTCACTTGGCGCATTGGCGAACTCTGGGAGAATGTGGGCAGCGGTCAGTGGCTATTACGAACGAGAGACCTCTTATCTCGGAGAGTCGACTGGCTACGTTCTTTCCCACGTTTCGTTCCTCGGCGTCCTGCACAGGATCCTCGTCCCAGGGCGTTTCCCTGGCTCGCGCTGGCGCTTTCGTATAAAAAGGATTATTTGAATAAATTTCCCCTTCGCCACGCCGTTGGAATTATTCCGGCCGGTTTCTATCCCTTTCCGACTACGGCGGCGTAGCCAGTCGGCCGGATGCTGCGGGGTCGGGACTTTTATACTGAGAAGGACGGGGGGAAATACCATGCGAGTTACTAGACGTCCTTATGCAATTCTCTTCCCTAACGAACGATCTCGTTTGATCTCCTTCATCTATTAAGTTCACCTTTGACCTCGACCCGGTATAGATATACTTAGTTCTTTTGTTCTCGTCTAATTGGAAGTTCCCCGTCGCACTTTTATACGAGGTTATATCTGTGGTCCGGATCGTAATGGATGCTGTGACGAATAAATTATTTGAAACTCCCGTTTTTAGCCGCGCGATTGGTTCGGACTGATCAACAGGCCTGTCGCCGGGAATGTCACGAACGATCTCGTTTCCGCGTTCCAGATATTCAGGCTTTTATATAATTCCGATTTAGCTTCGATCTCGTATTTTCGTATCGATTTATTAATTGTCTATTTTTTTTTTTTTTTTTTTAAATTACACCTTCTCTCCCGGTCGCGCATTTTTACGTCATTGCTTTTGGGCTCGTACTGCTACACTCGTTCACTCCGCTGCGGCTGCTGGCGTCGCGATGGATTTTCATTTCCGAAAGTCGTTCTACGTCCGCTCAGTCTTGCGGAGCCGGCCACTTCCTGTGCCACGTGTTTTACGGCTCAGCGGGCAACGAACAGTAGAAGGGCTCCGGACGACGGGAGTTCGTTTCGCGAAAACCTGAATGCAATTTTCTTAGGTGGCTCCCGACGTACCTTCGCTACGTGGCTTAATGCTCCGCCCGTACAGTCCCGCGCACAAATACTCTCGTCTGTCAATTTGGGTCAGTCGTTCTGTTCAATTAGGTTTGCCCAGGCTGACTACATTGCCACTGCGGCTGGGCCGTTGTAAAAGCTGCGAAATCAGTTCTGCTAGACGTCGCGAAAAATGCCGTTTCTACTTTCCGCGGATGAGGGAGCAACGAGAGTTTCGATGATTCATACAATTACAGAGATAAGGTGGATTTAGGATAATTTTTTTTTTCAATTTCCTTATCAAACATCTCTTCCCGTCTTTTCACTATATCACATTTGCCCATTACTACGTAACGCGGATTTTTATTTGCGATAAACAATCTTTTCATCATTTTGCGAAAATATCGCCACTAATTCTGCAACCTCGTCCTGCCTTTCACGATATTAACAATGCCGATCACGGTTCTTGCTCAGTCTAATTCCGTGAGTCAGCTTACTTACCGAGAAGCCGATCGACGGAACCAAAATAATAGCAATAGCTCCTGGAAGCTCGATGAGTCGTGTATTGAATCACCGATGTATAGCTTCCCAGGTAAACTCGTCAGTCCTCTCCGGATTACACAGTCATCTTCGCGCTCCGTACACAGTCGGTATACCTGTATACACAGATTCGCGTAATTGACGTGGAACGTTGGTATAACCGATCGGAACGTGCAGATTAGAAGTTAGGGGCGGCTTTCTAAACACATCCAACTTGGCAAGGAGCTAATTGGCTCGGCGTCGACGCCTTGAAATTCGCCAAGCCGATAGTAGCCGGAGACACGTTTCGCAAAGCTTCTTCCCTTCGGCAATTTTACTATCTCGTGTATCCCGCTACGTTTTCTCTTCCTCCCTGTCTCTCTCGCTCTCCCTGCTTTTCTCTATGTGTATCTATTTATATACATATATGTATATGGCGTTTCTCTGATATCCGAAAAAGGAAGACCAGTGTACCACCAAAGGGTTGTTTCCTCCCTCGGTAGATTCCCCTTGCCCCCCCCCCCCTCCTACCCCGCCGATCCCTCCTATCACCCTTCCTCCATAAACTAATCGTCAACCAAGCCAATCGATCGCTCGGTCGGCCCTTCGCCCGATTCACTTTTTAACCTCGACTGACGTTTGTCTACACGACGTTTACCCGTAGGAGCTCCTGGCCCTGACCTAATGACCCTTGTAAATCACCGGGAACAATCACGCCGCTCGTAAACTCCAGACCGACACTCGGCAGTGGGTACGCGCCTAACCTCTAGAGTCCTTCTTCTGCCGTGACGATTCATTCGGTGGTCCAGTTCTCCCTTCCGAGCCTTTAACCACAAATCAACTGTCATACGCTCCTGTCGGATGCTGCGGACAGAGATCAAGGCTCGTACTTCTCCGGACTGTCCAGCTCGTCGTATGGCTTTTCATTAATGGATATCTATCAGGCAAACGGATCTTGGGAACTTATTCGCATCTCGTGCAGATTGGAGGATCGGTCGCGTGATCTGGACCACTGCGCGAGCAGTGGGGTTGAAATAATTTTTTTTCTTTTTTTTCTATGTTTTATACAATCCTTATTTATCGCGTGACCTTTTTCGGACGTTTATAGGAGGACGCGTTTCAGGAGGCTATTAAACCGCCTACTGGACCAATCAATCTTTGCTTGCGTCGCTCGCGATTTTCTGCTCCGGACGTATGACACTATCCTGTTATGTACCTGTATATATATATATTTGTCATACAAGAGGTCTTATGTGATATGCGGGTTTTTATTTATGTCGGATGTTAATGACGTGTTCTTTTCTTTTTTTGGTTCGTATCTGAGTCGTCGTCCGGCGATTGATATACCTGAAGTTGGCTATTGTCCGTACGGGAGAATCGACTATCGGGTGTAACGGGCGTTTGGGTAGTTTTCAAGTGCCCAAAGCGTTTCACGAACAAGGCTATTGTCGTCTCGGTAGCTGTGACCTCTTGACCCGTACGAACGTCTTTCAGCGACGAGGATGATACGCGTCACCCGGTATTACGCTTCAGTTCTACGTTTCCTTTCTTTGACTCTCGAAAAGTTACGTCTCCTTTTTGCCACGACTGTAACCTCATGCGCTGACCTCAGCCGCGCTAGTCTCGTTACGTCATAATTCCTTAAGACTATGCAAATTCACACGCCACGACGTAATAACGCGAACTTCCTCACGATTTATATTCGGCTCGTTCGATCCTCGCGATAACGTCACTTTTTACTCGGGCATCACTTGTTTTCCTTTCATCATCCCATATACCGCGTGCGCGTGGGCCTATAACTCATTTCCGACTTAGGCACGTCTTATCGAGCCTCCCTGTCATGTATACGTATACGCTACCGTCCGTGCCAATCCTGTCAGGCTAGTTCTCGCGAGTTCGCACCTAACCCTCGCGTTCCACGACTTCTTGCCAATCTCAATAACGGCAAAGCGACACAGTTGCCTACGCAGTGGGACAATTTCGCCGAAATCCTTCGTATCGGATATTCATACGATCGATAATACACGAGAGCGTAGGTTGAGTACGTATACAGCGTATAATATTAGGATTTTGAAATTTTAATAATCGGAAAATTTTATTTATTTTTTTTTTTTTATACTCGGCGGAAGCCGACATGGACTTGTGCTGGTTTCAGGTCGCATTGCGAAGCCATTTCGTCGTTCTGAGCTAATTGTGACTCTTCTGCCCCGTGACGGATCAATGACGCTTGAAAACAGAGGGCGGACATCCATTAGCGCAAGAACGCTTGTTGAACATGCGGCTGGGTTCTCAAGGCGACGTTTCGTAGACAAAAACGACGGTTCCTGCCTACTCCGGGCCTAAGGTGTATTTGGGTCAATGCCTAACTGCGCCACGGATGCTCTTGGGCCTCTTGTAGGATGAAAAAAACAAAGGGACGTCTTCGAAGTCGTGGAGCAGGCCGGAAGTGCGCGCTGGGTGATTATTTCGCGAGATCTATATACAGCTGCGTGTATATATATATATACACACGGTATCGTCGACTCCAGAAGCTCTGTATAGTCGCTCCTCGCTAACTTCACGCTCTGTCGCGTTACCACCTTTGTTCTTCGACGTCGTAATTGAACCGAGAAACCGGAGAAATCGGCCCTGCGAACCTCCGTGTCTTCGTGTGACAATACTCACTTTAATCCCCACAGTCAATATTCATTATTCCACAGGGACGCCTTTGGCTTAACACCGTGGACTTATTCTTTGTTGGTAATAAAATATATACTCTCATTCTTGTTATCATCTTATGGAGATGTCAATAGGATCTCTACGCACATACGATAGTTTCAGAAACTTCCGTTACGTATATATACATCTTAAGTGCGGAAGTTCGGTTTTTTAATGAGTCCAGGTGAAAGTGGTATAGGTTGCTGTACCGTCGATGCGTGCTCGTTTATCTCAATGTCAAGGATCAGCTGCGCGCGATTCGTGCTGATAATATAACAAGTTATACACGCCGCGTTAAGATATATTTTGTCACGCGGCTCGGGCCAAACGCCTCTCTGTGCAGTTAATTGCTCGGTTCGCGGGACATTGAAGGGGGTGGTGAGGAGGGAGGGGGGGTCGGTTGGACAGCCTTTCTAAGTCGTGCTCGACTTTCGAAAAATAAAAGTCCGTGTCGGAGACGTGGCGTGCGGCGGTTTTAAGTAGGGTAACCGTCGGTAGTCGGCACTCTGCATCATGGGAAATCTCTTGAAAGCCCCTTAAATATATATATATATATATATATATATATATATATATACAGCAGGAACATACGTCTAGCGTAAAAATCGGATAAAAGTTTGGCGACCGGGACGTCGCGCTACACCCGCGTCCCTGATACCCGTTCAACTTCCCGAATAAGAATGGCGGCACGTGTGCTACACAATCGTCGCCTCGATACAGATCGTCTCTCTCGCGACGGTGGATATTTATCTCGCGAAACAAATGTCCTACGTGACCGGAAACTTCGATCGTCCATACTGACAGGACGGACTTTTCCAATTAGACGAGACGGAGATACACGAGGAGAGCTACTTTCGGATTCCTTCTGTTTAACCGTGTTTCTGATACCTGATATTTTTCATGCCCAGCATCCACTCTGGACCGAGATCATTGCTATGTATATCTATTCCGTATCTACATACGCGTTGAATTTACGTCCTCGAGATCTTGATTTCTTGCACCGGATACGTCAGGCCTCTGCACGGCACGCACGATAAAGGACAAGTCTAACGATTCGCTGAGAAAATCTCATACTCGACCGGAAGTCGGAGACGCTTATCAGTAATTGACTTCGATGACGCGTGATGCTGTATCGGTATCATTACGGCCGTTGAGAGTAAACTGTAAAAGGAGGACACGATACGGCTGTACTGGAGGTTATGGGAAACCGTGGAGAAAGGGCGGGAGCGGGGGGAGAAAGAGAGAAACGAGAAGGTAACTTTCTCCAGTGATTGGCCCACTAACCGTGATATTACCGAGTCGAAGATTTCTATGTGTCTATATAACGGCGTAAACCTACTTGCTGCGACTGTTGCTGGTTCGCCTTTTTTCTTTTTTATTTTTATCTTTTTCCATCCCTCTTTTTTTTTACTTTTCTTCTTTGTCCCCCTTTTCCCCCTATTATCTTTTCCTCCTTTTACCTCTCTTCTCCATACGTCCCTTCTACTTTCTCTCTCTTCCACTCGAAGGTCGTGCGATACCGTGCTCTCGCTCTTATCGAAACTCCCATGTAAAATCGTGAACCACCGCGTGTACCTATAGTCACTTGTGAAATCTCGTCTAGACGTCTTACGAAATGTACCACGGTTATCTTTGACGTCCGATAACATTTCTGGTAACATCGTACGCGATACGACTCTAGAAAAAGATCGATATATCGGTCCTGTTAAATATTGACTTATTGGCCGATCTATCGCGTGAATCGTATGCGGGGATCGTGTTGCCTGTTTGCATAGGCAGTGCCGTGTGTGTATTTGTCCATATCGAGTGAATCTAGGTCTCACACGTATGTGACTTGGGTTCGGATATTTGCTAAAGATATCAGAAACGGGACTCGGCGCTATGAATCGAGAGGACAGAGATTTCTCTTTCGGATCCTTTTTGATTGATCGTGTCTCCGATAACGAGGTTAAACGTAATCAACGGTTTCTCTTATTTTACTCGGGCCAACTTTTGTCCACTTCTGTTTTCTAGCCTCTGTCTCTCTCTCTCTCTCTCTCCCCCACTCTACCATACTTCTCTCTCTCTCTCTCTCTCTGTACAGTTCGCTTTTAATTTTCCCAGCAACAAAAGAGCGAAGGCAATGAGCACGAAATGTCGGAGTGGCCCCCGACGGTCTTCAGGGACATTCGTTTAAAAGCCAGTGCATTTATTTCAGCAACGGTCGCTGCATCTTGTAATAGCCTGGTCCATTGTGTCTGCACCGGGCGTAGCTCTGAATCTAGTACATACTTGGGACATATATGTATACACCGGTAGTCATTGCACTGGCACTTGAGAATACTTTGGTAAAAGGTCGTTGACCCCGGGTGGGTTGAGGGGGCAGAGGGGGGGGGGTTGGCCACCCCTTTCATCCCGACGCCGTAGTACGTTTCGCCCTTGCAGTTCGCAACGAGAGCAAAGCGGTCCATGCATGGGAAATTGTAATTTCACTGTTAACCCTCCGGATGTTACCTGGGGTATGTCACGTATGACGTTGTCTCTGTGTGGTATCCCCTTTATCGTTTAACAAGGGACTATTTCGGATGGCTGATTCATTCATCCGGTTATCGGAGCGTCGGTGTGCACCACGCCTTAAAGGGACGCGAAAATATGAAGGGCGATCGACCCACGCTTCCTGAATAACCCATCGAGCTGTCAGGATTCGATTCGAAATTCGCTCGTCGCCTTGGGTCAATTTATTTATTCCGTATTTTCCGCTATACCCGCGGGTCACTGTCGCCCCACGTAATCGGGACGTCAAATGGACCAACCCTTTGTTCCCTTCGAGGGGGTCGCTCGGTTTTCCTATTTTTCAAGGAAAAAAAAGAAATTCAGTTTTCTCCACACTGTACCTGTACGTACCTACCTCTCGGCTGGCTTTGGTCTGTCGTTCCCTTAGGCACTTTGGATTTCGAAAACGACCGGAACAAGTTTGAGGGATGCTGGAGGGCGACTAGGGTGTCGGGGAGGGTGAAAACGGTCACGTAGACCTTACCGGAAGTTCCTTGGAAATTACCAGCGTCGAATATACGGCCTTCCTTTCTGGCGAAGGGTTGGCATTTGGGGGGGGGGGGGCCTATTATCCTTTCCGCTCTACCCTCGACACTGTACTAAACGAAATTTCCTTAAAGTTTTCACGCGATCTTAAGTTTTCACTTACTTAGGGGATGCTGCGATAATGAGTTATTCTTTGCGTGCATATAGTCTTGCAGCCGTTTCTTCGGAAACGGGAGTAAAGGGACTCCGAGAGGGGTGCCTTTTTTTTCTTTCTTCTTTTCTTGTCATTTCATGGTTTTGAAGAAAAATTTTTTTTATTATATCCTTCTTGACTCATCTCTCGTTTTTCTCGTGGAATTAGCCTCGCGTACAATTACTGGTCCATTCAAGACTGAGCGGCGTCTCCTCTCGTAATCACCGGCAACACGAATTTCCAATCGACTGGCGTACAAAAGTCGTGTCCTGAAAAAAAAAAAAAAAAAAAAAACGTCACAATTAAAGTACCATTGTCTAAGTCAAAAAGCACTTCCCATTCTATCGACGTAAGATCAGCTATATATACCATCATCCCCCGCTGATATTCTTTTTTTTCCTCTACCGTTCGCTCTCCCATCGGGGCACCACTGTTCCTCCCGGATACGAATTTCCTTAGAAACTTTCAGATCCACTGAATACTGCACGAGCCCGCTAAAAGCTCTCTTCGGCTTCTTATCTTAACGAACAAGACCATCCTCCCCTATCTTCTCGACTTTCCGATAGTCCGTATAGCTATATAACGTCCCATCTTAATTATTCTGCACCAATTAAACAAAACGACGCGATGAACTATCCCTCGCAAGATCCATTAACGTTAAACGTAAAATCAAAAAACTTTTTCTCTTAAATTAAAAAAAAAAAAAAAATAATTCTTCTTCCACACGATCCCTGCGATTTTCTACCGCAGGGTGGATCGAAGGGGTACACATAGGAATACACCTTACTCGCAAGGCAACCCACGTTTAATATTTTGGTAAATCAATGAAGCCTTGCTTAACGAAAGTGCTGCCCCGTTATATCCCACCTCAACCCTTCTTCCCTTCTTCCCTCCTTCTACGGTTAAGGTCTTTAACTTATGCATACCAATTCCCTTGTAATACCTCGACCCCCACGCAGTGCCGGTCGCACTCTGGGATAACCCGAAGAAACGTCTCCTGGGCGTCTCTTACGAGAAAAAGACGCAATCTCCGAGGACTGGAGGATTGGTCGCAGGATCGCGGACTTCGGTATCGTTCGGGTCATCTCTAATTGTACCGAGAGACATGGTAGGAATTGTGGCGCCCAGGGTATATATATATATACATATATATGTACCCGCGGTTCTTCATATTATTCAACAATGCGGCGTGCCGAGAATCCCATACTCGCGGCATCCACGGCAACAATATTACACGTATCTCCCGCATAGCGGACATATCCATTCAGCGTTGGAATTTCATATCATACGTTGCCGCTCTGTGTTTCCGCTGGAGCACACGTACCTGCTACTTATATGTGTGTATAGCGCCACAATTTTATTTTTTTTTACTTCTTTTTCCAGTTGCAACCCCCCACTCCCTCATCCTCTTTTCCCACACTAACGACACCTGCGCGTCTTTACTTCGCGTTACGTAGCCGGGATGCTGCGATCCTTTCACGCAACTTTCTGTACCCTGTGACGATCCTTCGATCTCCGATTAATCGTTTCTTATCGATATCGAAGATTTTGACATTGTTCCGTGTGACATTCGATACTAATTTGTATTTTGGATTGTGTGGATTTTTCAATGTATATGTCACGTTTCATCTTTTAATTTCATCTCTGCGTGATCACCGTTAACGCTGATGCTTTTGCTTCACGTGCGTTATCTTTTTTTCACGGTAGTAAGGCTGACCTCTTGATATCTCTTCGACGTGCATTTTTTTCTGAAGGATTATAGATTCTTTTTTTTTTTTTTTTTTCTTTTCCTACTGGCATATAGCAAAATGACTACGACGGTAATTGACGTCGCGACTGGTCGGATTTTGTAGGCGGAGATGCTTCTCGATGTCATTACCGCTTCTTGTCGTCTCGGTTCTCGTCGAGTTTCGACGCTAAATTAATATATGGAGCGCGACGCTCAACCGTTAGGCTCGTCACAGTTTTCAGTCCGCGGTATAACGATCCTGCTGTCCGTGACGTCGCGGCTGCCGCACCAGAAGAGAAAAGAGGCTAACGCTCGGGCCGCATAATCTGCATAGATTATCTATGCTTCTTTTCCTCGACATTTCACACGATCCCCTCTCTTACGCGACATCTCTTTTCTCTCTCCTTTTTTTCTTTCTTTCTTTATTCTTGTCGCTCTCTCTCTCTCGTTCAAAACGGTACGAACCGATACCCGACACCGCGTTCCGAAAAAAAGTATCATGAATAATAAAGAACGACAGAATCGATACGCCGGCTACCACGCGACTTGTAGCAGACTTACAAACACGAAAGACTTGGCGCTCGCGTGAAATAATGTTCGATTTCCCGACGCAAATTTTTAGTCTAACCGAATTTCCCCGATCTTTGGGTCCTGTGATCGTGATATTGTTAGCGGGAAATTTTGAATTAATCACGCAAAGCGCTTTTAGGTTTTATCTTTGGGGTTTGTTTTTTTTTTTTTTTTTCCAATACATTCGTATATCGTTGATCGATGTGATCGATATATCACGCGATACTGTATAACTGAGTGGAAACTGGAGTTCATTTTTATGGAATGTATATATACATACGTATGTCATGTTTATTTTATTGATATCAATTCTATGACGTAACGTAGTTTTGTTTACGTCATTTTTTTTTCATTCTACAATATTTATGTAGCTTTCTTAGTACTTCGAGACTTTGCATGATCGATTCCTTATTAACGGGTTGTTGTAGATATTTAAGGCTCCTCTCTTTCTAGGTAAATAACCTGTTAACGTTGTATTACTGAAAAATATTTTTTCAAACTGATTCCCCCCTTTTTCTCTTTTCTTTTGCCGATATCAATGAAGGGAGGAGCACCCTTGCGGTATTCCATGGGTTCAGTCATACGTATGTATATATATATATATTTGGCACGCAAAGTTTTTACGTGCAGATCGAACAAACACAATGATGCTCCCAGCATCTGTTACACTTTGGTGAAAAATGTTATTCCTGTTATTTCCATACGTCGATTGTTCTCGCTGATATATACATTTTCCTTTTTCTTTTTTTTTCCCCTATTTCCTCTCGAGGAGTCGCCAAATGTTTTACGAGAGTATCGGGAAACGCAAAAACCGATGGGACAAACGCACGTACGAGACATCCTACTGGGACAAAAAGCGTGTATCCGAAAATAGGATCTTTTGTTATTTTATTTAATTTTTTTTTACATTAACAATATCACGCGTGATACATACGTGGATATGAAGATCCCCGAAATTTCATTTCATTTTTTCTCTGCCGTGATTATTTATTCGTTAATGTTTTTTTCGATCGTTATTTTTGGAATCGTATCACCTCAGTCATTTTCTTGCGCATCAACTTCTCAATGATCGCCGAGAGATTCCTCTATGAATTTAGTCAACACACACGACACGCTCGAGTGTCCATCAAATTCCATTTACTTGGTCGATAACAAACCATAATTCACCAAAATTCACCATAAGTTACCTTCCGTTGACGTAACCTCGCGTCTGCGTCCCGAGCCACGTTGAGCAATCGATTATCGGATTCTGATCGATCTGCCATAAATGATCAACGCTACATCGTAGCTATGTACATCCTGCCTTAAATACCATCGGCAGCTGTGTCTTTATAGGTTCGCGTTCTTTGTACGGAAAAGACGGGAAATTCAATGTCGCCGTACCCTCATCCAAAATCTTAATTGCGCGTCTGCCGTTAATCATTCGCGAGCCGCCCAAAATGCTCCCGTCAATTTAGCCAAGACAAACGAGCTGCCTCGACACGTTATCGGCGAATCGTCGAATCGATTAAAGTCCGATCGATAAGTGCGGGTATCACGGTGACGTAAGTTTCGCGTGGACGTCTCGTTTTTTGCAATTATTCATATTCAACGTCACGTGCCCCACGAGGCAGCCGAATTCACCTACTTTTGTGAGGTGCATCGATATGCCGCATCGCTATATATATATATATAGTTTTATGAAATAGGTACGGCTGACGTTCTTATGTACTTAGGAGATTATCGCTGTTGATATTATCTCTGTCGCTCGTTTAGATACTCCGCATGTATACACGTGCTATTAGACGAGTAAGCATCATCGGGTTGCACTTCCTATTATCAGAGAAGACATTTTCAGTCTGTTTAATTCGCCAGCTACATACCCAACTAATGCAGCCACTAGTAGCACAAAACTACCGCTGTCGCACTGAATCACCCTGATAAACGCTTTTCTTTTGTTTCAGGTAAGCTTCTTAGATCGTACCAGGTTAACGACTTCATTCATCTCTCCGGAAGATGCTGCGCCGTTATAGTACCGAGGTATGGTCGTATATACCATAGAGGGTCCGAGAGCGGGTGGGTGAGTAACCGGATAATTAAATTTAGGGGACGGTTAACGGGGCAGGACTTTTTTTTTTTTCCTTCTTTTGGAAGTGTCACACCCTTGGAGATTTTATGCTCCCGAGGATTTTCGGGCATTTTATCTATACTCCGTAAGCGGTACATGCGTAGCTATGTATGCGCTATATTTAGCACTGCTGTATATACGTCCGTTCGTATAGCTATACACATAGTACAGCCGTACAAGTAATACCAAATTATCATTCGCGCCAGGCTAATTTCTTTCCAGGGGTTAATCGTTACCTGTCGATACGATATATCGATATGATATCGATTATCTGAATATAGCGTTTCGCGGAAAGCAGAGCTCGGCACCATGTGCACCATGCGTGGCGACGTGATTGCATATATGCCGTGGGTATGCATTTTTAGGTCAGGAGGGACACGAGGCATGTCGGTTCGTTTGTTCTTCGACGTTCCATGTCGCGGTGATCATAGGAACATCCAGTAGGTACACGCGGTGGCCGTGCGATTTCTTTTTTCCTCGTTTCACCAAAGATTTTTTTGTCTCCTATCTGTCGTGCTTCTTCTCCCCCACCGAAACTCCGTATTACTTCGCGAAAGAGCCGCGAGTATTATTTACGACAGTCATACCCCACTCCCGTGTAAAATTCACGTTCCGCGTTGTGGAGAAGACCGCTTTAAAACTTTACCTCGCAAATCACCGTGTCTCGTTGCGCTCATCACTCGTCAGGATAACGACGACAAATTTACACGTGGACTCTTTCGTCGTAGCCGCAGCCACCGGGTGACCATTTGCGTTAACGGGCGCGTTGAGTCTACGTATATGCATACGTATCTACCAATAGGGTACGAGGGCACTAACAGCCGTGATCATTTTTCGCGATCGAACTAACGATTTTCCATTGTTTTTCTCAAGTTTTTCGGCAGCTTCGAGGATTCACCCCTTTTTTTTTTTATTTTCACAATGCGAAACGTTACGGACATCGCGTTATTATATTATATGCGCTATGGCGAGTTCACCCCTTACAATTAGTCTCCGTATCGGTCTCCCCTTTCATGCTGTCCCTTCGTCCATTGCTCTTTATACTCCTGATCTTTCGTGGTCATCTATATGTGCGCTTCGTTCGTGTCCCCCCCTGAAACATGCAGGAATGAAGCAACAAGGAACGCACGTGTTCGGCCTGCTAATGGTGAGAATGTTTGGTGCATCCTTGGATAATATGCGGTGCAATGCCAAATGCCAACACGCCCTTGTGCGACCCTTCCAATATGCATGCTACATGCCACATGGGTTTCCTTGTCCTTTGACGCATATATATACACAAATATATATATATATATATACACGTGCGAGAGCATCTGTCTCTCTCTCTCTCATCCTCTCTCATCGTGTACCCACGTTACACGCGGAGCATCGTCGAACGCACTATATGCAGCTTGTGCATTCGAGTGCACTCTCGAGAATGTACCGTGCAGGAGCAGGTGCAGTGAAGGGGGGGGGGGGGTGTACCGGTATCCATCCCTTGCGATAAGAGAACCCCAAAGGGAAATGCGGTATATCGTAACCGGAGGTTTGCTTGAGTACGAGGGGGAGTCTGTTACCAGAGTGCCTGTAGTTCTTATGGATGACGGGAGCGGGGGGGGGGGGGGGGTGTGGATGCTTGAAAATTGAGAATCCAAAAGGGATGCTGCAGTGGTGATTTCAGCGCTCCTCTCTCCTATGTACACTCCTCGTCCAGTGTCTCTGACTCGGTGCATATGTGCATATACGCAACGATACGATGCACCGACATATGTATCAGCGCATAGAAATCGTCTGCATTTTTGTTACCGGAAGCAGCTGGTCCATGTGACGTTCGTGCACCGGATGGGGGCGCGCGGGGGTCTATCGCGCGATGCGGGTGGCGAAAGCGGATTACCGCGACACTTCCTTGTACCTGGTGCATCGTCTACTGGTGCAACAAGTAGCGGGCTCGTTAGCCGAGCCGTTATTATTTAGAGGCAATTAAATAATTACCATATGTATATATATATATGTAGCTTTCATACTTTCAAGAAAGTACAGTCATAATTACGTCGGGTTTACTGGGTGAAAATGTTGCGCCGAGGAGAAAATAAAGAAAACAAGAGTGTCACGTTCTACCTGTCAGTTTTACGGAATCGTCTTAGCGCTCTCGTTCACGCAATCTTTCGCGCTGTAACTCCCCACGTCACGAGTCTGCATGTCTCTCTCTGCGATACACAACGGCTAGACTCGACAAAGTCAAAAGTGAATGGCCGACGGGCACTGTGGTCTACCGCTTAGTCAGCCACTTGACACTGCACCTCAAGGTAATACTTTATCCAAGGTTTTCTCTCCTGTCTATATATATATATACATATATATGCGATAGACAGGTGACGTTGAATCGCGCGCGAAACACGCGTGTTTTCATGGGCAAGGGTATCTAGCTCTATCTCTCTCTCTCTCCCGTATTCGCATGGCTATATATATATATGCACCGATCGAAAAGAACGATTTAACGGTAACCCGAGTGACGTCGCTTACTCACCGACGGGCGGTGGAACGCTTGCAATTCCAGTAGGGGAATTCCTCGGTTCAAAGGTTCCCAAACGCTACATAACTTTTGTCACGGCTCTTAAAGATCCTCGAGCGCTACGTAGGAATCGCGTATTTGTAAACGCACCGCACGGAGTCGTCCCGAGAAATTCCAGCGATTTCGCGAGATCCTCTCGCACGCATTCACTCGTACGTATTGTGCACATATTGGGTGTAACTTATATGGACGTATGCGAATACACGTGTAGGGCGGGGATGCACGCGTGCACGTATGGCTTTTCTTTTATTCCCCCCCTTTCCACGCCTCCTCTTACCCCAGAATCTATTCTTGCTCGCGGATCTCGAAGTCACTCGGAGTCGCTCGACCTTTTACTCCTCCGGTACCTTATCTTTGGACTTCTTTTCTTTCGCTTTGTTTGCTTCTCTTGGTCTCCTCGTCTCCTGGGCATACAGCCAGGTGAACGCGAGTCCCCATTGCCTTTGCCGAATACTTGGGCATCCGTCGATTCTCTTGTTTTATCCCGTTTGTGTATTCACGCCGTGAACGGGCTCGTGTTCCACGGATGCTTGCTTGCCTGCTTGCTTAGTTATCTTGCTGCTTTCACCGATGTTTGACGAGATGCACGTGTCACGTGTGGCGCAGCCGGAGTACCTGGAGTATACGTATACGTATGGGATACGTGGAATATCTGTGGCAATATTTATTTTATCGATTTATCGATTGCCCAGGGTAAGATCGGAGATTCTTATATTTTTTGGATTTATCTCGAAGGACTTCGCGTCGCGGATGCTGACCAATTTTTATAAAATTAAGAAAAATTTCTCGAGGGCTGCTGAAAAATTATTTGCTTGAATGGGAGATCGGTAGTGGATTTTCTATGGTGGGGTCGAATTGGCAGGGGGTTGCTGAATATGTTTGGAATAATTTATGGACGTGCTCGGGGTAGCCGAAAGGTCAAACGTTTATTATAATGGAGATTGAGAGGAAGGATGTAATCGCTGCGAGAGGCGTCAGAGTGCTTGATCGATTGGGGGAAGAAGTAAGTCAGACGAGTCAGTCGAGTGTTGTCTATTAGGGAAGTTGCTGGGAAATTTTTTTTTTTAGGAGATGAAATTTTGAAAATATCATGCACCGCCACGTGGAGATTTTTGTTCTTTGATACTGCCCGAGACACGATGTTTCATCTCAATGCGATGCTCTGCGTTCCGGGACGATGCTGCAGCTGCTCCCTTGGCTGGACCATTGATCTACTCAATCCTACCTCTGCGTTCTAGGAAACTTGCTTTCTTCTCGATGAGATCAACTTCTTCTGCTGGATGCTGACTTTTGTCCGGTATCTTTTTATTTTTTTTCTCTCCTCGTACATCCGTATACGAAGTTTCTCTAGGAAGTTCGCGAAACTCACCATGAACTCAGCATGTAACTTCCGCATCGGAATGCGAACTATTATGAAGTTTGGGTTAGGGTATCGTTTTTCATTATTTTTTTTTTTCATTTTTAATATTAAATATGTTTTATATCGGTGCCTTGTAGGCATTGTACAACGATGCTCGTTAAATGCATTTTTTTTTATTATACGTTATCGCCCTTTCTGCTATATTCACCGAACCACGTAGCAGTCTGCGGTATCTATGCAATTTAACTTTTTATATCAGTCTACGACTGTATATCAATATTTGACCAGCCTGGAGTCTTGTATTTGCCGTTCCCGGCAAATTTACCAACTGCCCATAGAAATATTTTCCTCGATTTTTGAATTCACTATCGATACATCCTTCCCACGAGAAAAAGCGACAAACGATTTACCGAATTTCAAAGTAAATAGAAGTTCCCTATTCCCAGGCTTACAACCCCTCTTCCCCCCCCCCTCCCCACATCCATACTAGTATATATGCAAATGATCGTCAGTCCCAACGTTTTATTTTTCCCTAAAATTTGTCTTTCTTCCCCTACTAGAGTCACCCCTTGCACCCTGGCGATTCCATAAGTTTCACCGAATTTATCGTTATTTTATTACCCCTGCTCCCGTAATATATAAAAACAAGCCCGAGAACGATTTTACGTAATTTTGTGAATTTTTTTTTAACCTTTTTTCCCTCCCCCCCTTAACCCTCTTTTCTTTTCGATTATCTCCATCATGTATACTTTACCCCCTCTACCCTCTCTATTTAATCTCATATGTTCATATATGCCATACGTACCCACGATAATAATATACCTACGGTGTATTCGCATATGCCTATTGTTTCTCCATTTTGGATATCCAAACACCGCAGGGCCTACCGGTTTAATACACGTGCTATCGATTGACGTATATTGCGTCATTTCGTGGGAATAAGGTAAATTCGTCTACTTTTTTTTTTTTATCGTGTACGAACGATGCCGATCACATACGGTCCGGCATTGCCAAGGTTGCGTCGCAGTCTAACAGTCATTACTGAATACGAAAAGCCATGCACGTATCCCACCTGCTCCTTACGTATGCACAGTGTCCAGGAGGCTTTGCGTTCCTCAGCATCCACGTTACTTTATTGCTTGTTGTTTAGCTACCCGAGGAATTGTCTGCTCGATTTACTCGTACGCGGATGAAAGGAGCGTCCCGACGCTGGACGTCGAAAATATCCTTTGGTATTGCGCCCGTATATCCTGCTGGATAAACAGACGAGTTTTACTGCCACCCCTTCACACTCTTACTTCCCCTGTGCTTACCTTTCTTTTCTTTTATATTATATATATATTTGAGCGTACATGCTTTTTTTTACCTCTGAATTTTTCTACCACTGCGAAATTCCCTGGTGTACTCGCCGTTACCCTGAATACTCGCGACGCTTCTTTTTCTCTTGGAGAGCGTCGCGACGTGCCAAGAAACCTCGAAAGATTTCGAGGTACCGACTCGTCCACGAATTTTGACACGAAAGTTTCTTTTTTACTCGCAATGTTACACAGACGCGAGATAAGATACGCAGCATCCTCGTGACAGCGACTTAGATTTTATTGATCGATACGACAATGGACCAGATGATGTTCCGTGGCATTTTTTTCTTTTCTTCCTTTTTTTTTTATCATCGATCTTGATGTTTCGTATCCGTATCTATATTGTCTCTCGGTAATCTTATTTTGGTCCAGATACAGTAGTCGATACTCTTTCGAGATGACGTAGACTCTCGTGCTTTTTTCCTCTTCCTTCGCCTCGGAAGAGTCGCGGCTTTCCGGGCTAAGTGGAAGTGACACTCGTGTGCGCAAGAATGGCTGGATCAAAGTGGGAGGCTGAGTGGCGAGAGAGAGAGAGGATGGGCCAGGGGGAGATGAGTCGTCGCCATCGAGAAGAACGGCGAGAGGAGCGAAGACGCAGTCGCCGGATCTTTGCCTGGTGGCATGTTACCGGGATAAGGTGGGCGGCATTGTCCGTGCTAATTACCACTTACCTTCTCGCTAATTGTTAGCAGTTTCTCGGCCTCCTTTCTCGAGAAACACAAGACCCGAACGCTGGACCACTTATAGGGGCTATATCTTTCAAAAGTAATTATATTATATATGCATATATATATATATATGTATACACAGTGCTTAAAGTTCACTTATTGTTTGTACAGAGAAAATTTATCTTGACTAGGTTAGGTTAGATGCGTACCTAACTGTGTATATATATATATATATATATATATATATATATATATGTATATTGGTATATGCTTTTTACGATACAAACAGCACGCGCTGCACGCGATGCAGTATAGACGAAAAAACCAAGAAAGACACGAAGACCGTAACACGCGTAATTCGCAATATGGAGACGCGTCATATTGTTTCGCGCATTTGAAACGCATAAAATGACGCTGATATGGACGAAAAGACGTAATATGCTTTATTTAGTACGACTCTTAAATTTATCACGTGCTTTACTTCAAGCTTATATAGGAATTTAATAGCCCGTCTCTCTACCATGGAATAGGTCTTTGTATACTATTATATCGATCCGGTGCATCCGAATGCTGGATAATGTTATACAGAATGTGGATATAAGATATAGTAGTTTCTTTTAACGATACTCGCTATCCATATAAGTCATGATTATTTATTTTTTTTGAATATCTTTTTTTAAATTTAGATATATAGAAGGTTATTAATGGCGGATCGATTGACTTTTTTTTTTGCAACTTTTGACATGGACTATACGTTCTTTTTTTTTTTTTTTTTTTTTGAAGTAATCGAGTGGCCAGTGAGATTAAAATAGTCAATTAATAATATCGATTCTCTCTTCATCTTACATCGAAGATATTGACTTATCGGAATCGATCGATTCGATGTTGTTTCTTTTTTTACGCGAAATAACGTAATTCAATTCACAGTCACTTTTTATGTTGGCGAATTGCGGGAACTCAAATTGTGATTGTACATGCGTCGGAGGGAACTACTGGGAGGAGTGGGGGGGGGGGTTGAACAAGAGCGTAGCGCTTTATCGTGGTAGGTATTTAAATTTGCCATTGGATCTGCCATTAAAATTCCACGCGTCTCCCGCGCCGGGTTTTCTGATTCCAATTGGCTGTTCTTCGTGACGATAGCACGTAACACGCTACGGCAGATGGAATTGAACGAGAAACAGCATAGGAGATACCTGTATCGGGCACCTATGGCTGAGCGATCGACCATCTATCTTCTCTCTCTCTCTCTCTCTCTCTCTCTCTCTCTCCCCCAATATTCGGGAAATCCTACACTCTGGCCCTTATCCTTCAGCGCTGCCAAGATTTATGGAGAAACTTGGCTGTCGCTGTGGCCTGCGAGAGAAAGGGAGACAGAGATACTCAAAGGCGATATATGGACGAGACGCGAACGTAAATTGTATTTATCCTGTGTTTCTCGAGGGTCAGGATCAAAGAATAGAATAAATACCTGTGTCCACGTTTATTGCCTTTGCAGAGGATCGATTTTTGTATAAAGCTGCCTTTGCAATGAGACGTACTTTTTTGTGAGGCCCTGTATATACATGTATCTGGCAATATATATGGACGTGTACGTAGGGAGGGTAGTGGGAAAAAAAAAAAAAGAAATTGTTCACCCGGTGCAGAGCACGTAGGACGGCCAAGAAATTACGAACACAATATACGTAGCGGCTTTACTGGGCGACTAATATTAAAATAACGGATTTCCATTAACAGGCGCAAAATGAACAGATAAAGCAAAGCGCTTCGCTGTGCTACTGGTTAACAGTAGGGGTGGTTTCCGGGTGGTTGGGGTGGACTAGGGTAGGAAAGGGACCGAAGCGGTCATGCGCCTTTGCCGTATTACCGCGGTTATCCACTGTTGGTATATATATACGTATGTTTGTATATTTTATATGCATAAAGCCAATACACGAAATCCTTGATTCGCCAAAAATGTTACATCTATTCCTCGAGGCTGTTTTAATTAAACTTTTTTTAATGTAGCGTCGATCGATTGTGCTCGATCATCGTAATTTTGCGTTCTCGAATTGGCTGTTTGATTTGATTTTTAAGTTTTAATTAACGTCGTCGTCGGGATTTGGCAACGTGAGATAAATTTTGAAAATTTTAGCAGGAAAATATATTTCAACTGATAGGTTATTATTTTTGGATTTATCGATAATTTACCAGAGATCGAGTTCGACGTTGCAAATGACGTAATTTAAATTTATAATTAAATTCATAATTGATATTGTTATTTTTCATCGGGAAAACCGTGTTACATAATTAATGCAATCAATTGATTATTTCAGTGGCTCTTATAACAATTCCGATTGAAACTACCTGTACTCTCTACTTCAGTCTCACTTTTACGATAAATTTCGCTTCACCTTGTTCCAATTATTTTTTGTCCCCCGCCGTTCGCATATCTTTATCTCTTTTCACCTGCCTGACCAAACGTGACACGCATGTTTCGCTCCGGTGGACGCGTGTCTTACGCATAACGCGTTACGTTTTTTTTTTCTTTTTCTCTTTTTGCACAAAGTCATTAGCTTTTTCGATACGCTCGCCTCGAACACACGCGTGACTTTCGTAACGCCCGTTATACTTTAATGCTTTTTGATTACCTAGGTACAAATTGAGATACCTGATTATACCTGGCGCCGTTTCTAACGTCTCTTTATACAGTAATACGTGACAAGTCAGTCGGGACTTATGACTCATAGAGGTATTTAAAAAAAATATTTTATTACAAATTTATGCGCGATTCCACTTACGTAACGATTTCAATTGATTTTTGCGTATTTGTTACTTCCTTCCTTTTTTTACGATTTTTAGTATCCTGTCCTCGGTCGACCGTTTAATATCGCTCGTCGTCATCGACGATATTTAGACCGCTGGCGCGGCTCCAATATAATTTCCTGATTTACTGGTAGAACGCCGGAATGGATTTCGTTTGGCTTCCCCGTATATATATACACACCAGGTCGTTCTACATTTTCAAGATTAAATCCCGCGCGTTTGGCCCATTCGTTCGGCGACAAAGTAAACCGCTCTCCCTATTCTCGCGACGAATTAATTCGTCCCGGTAATTCGTAGACGCAGTCATCCATCTACGAGACTCGAAGCACTTGTTGCTGAGAACAAGACCAAAATCGAATAAAAATTTTAAATATATTTTGCATTAACCGTATAGCAGCCTCAATTATTCTCAATCTCAAATTCCCCAAAGCCCCCTAAAAAGTAAAAACCCAAAAATATTTTCTTGCTCCTCGCTAAAAGCGACCAGCCCCTTCGCGATTTCGTAAAACGCGGTCGGCACCCAAAGAGAAACAGATCGACGTGCACGAACGATGCGGCAATAATGACGATTAGAAATGAGAGATCGGCTTTCGTACAACTCGAAGCACGATTCGCGTCTGCAACGATCGTGCCGATTCCGATCGACCCACATTGGGCGGCAGTAACGAACGGTGGCGTCAACATCGAGGTGCACAGCACAGTACAGTAGACGCCGGTTTTATTACAGCGTACTACGTGAACGCGCTTATAAAAATGAAAGTGCCCGTGATAAGTGTATTTGACCGGTAGACTCTTTTTCTCCCCTTTTTTTTTTTACACACAGTAGCACGATAAAACGCCGAGACCAAAGCACAATGCTTCTCGCTGCCGGTAACACGAGTGGCGGTTAACCAGCGTGCGTCCTGGCCTGATTTTCTTTTGTTAGAACCTCGATCCACTCGTGTGCCGAGTTTCACGTAGGCACGTAGGGGACTCGCGTCTAATGAGTGACGCCAGCCATTTATACACTTCGCCGTGACCATAACGATACACATTTGGGCACGCGTGTCTAATCACCGAACGACAGTCGCGTGAAAACAGGTGCAGCCGTCCTTCGTAAAATAAACACTGAACCGAGTTGGAAAATCAATTAAACAATATCAGGAAATTATTAATCATCAACGGCGCATGGTGGAAAATTATTTTCGTGTATATTAAAAATAATTATTTCTACGCGAAAACGAAGGATCGTCGATCGGTAATTAAAAATTTCGTATCTGGATATTAATCAACTTTTTTTTTTATTTCGTACCTCCTGCAAATACGGTACTCCCGTATCGATTACCCAATCGTTCGTGCGATACGAGCTTGAGGAATTTATTTGTGCGTGTATGCCTGTACATTTTATACACGGTGTCCGATTACTCGACGGATCCAACTCACGACGGGAGTCGCGTTCGATGATCGACACCTGACTCAGGTCCAGTCTCCGTTACGTCGCTGCACGAGGCGTCGATTATTGGACGCGTACGCTACACATTGTTTCCATCGCGCGATTTAATGCGACTCTAAGAAATTTTATACCGCGGCTTTTCAGCCTTCGGACAGACTCCGTCCTCTGCGTGTGTAATTTATATACGTTCGGTCTACCCGGATAAGGCTGCCTGTGGTCCTTACTTCGCTTTACTCTACTGGCTGACTCTATACGTAGCTACGGGTCTGGCTAGTATCGGCCCTCTACTACTTCGCTCGCTCCCCTCGTCTGTACCTACTGTACCTATATACCCACATCGGACCCGTAACCACTGGCTCTATATACATGCACGTATATATACTCCATGAAAATACTCTCGGCAGCGCCAGCCGATTCTCCGTGTTTCTAGCTCCGGACGAGTGAATGGTCGTCGAGTCTACGAGTATTTCCCCTCGTGAACTCGTTCGAACCTAAATACACTCGGTTCGACCGAACTCGAGAGAGGGATGCTCCTTCCCTTTCGTCCTCCTCTTTCTTTACCTTCCACCTGCAGCGACCTACATTGCCGACCGTGTTTTACGAAGGGTACCACCTGGGGAATTTAATGCAGCGTATCTATACGTATCCCGTTAACTGTATAGGTACACGCTGCGAGGTCTTGTGCGACGACTCCATTTTTTTTCCTCATAATCAGCCTCGTAACTCTTACGTAATCGTCCCTCGCAAGGATTTCAATTTTCACAATTACATCCGCCCTACTTTTTTTTTTCTCCCCCCAGTAAAATTCAATAAAATCTCTCGCGCGGCGTTGATCTGCAAAGGGATGATTTTTATCTCGACCAGAAGTTACGTAACGGTGATTCAATATTGCCCGAAGACAATCAATCACTCGTTATACATAATCGAACGTCGCATAGGACGTATACGGTGTATCCGCTTGATCATCTATTAGATATGGAGAGAAGAGGGGGGATGGCGAGGGGCAGAGGGCGGAAGGGGATCTCCTATAGGAATTTCCCTTGTTTCACAGCCGATGTATATCCTCCTGGCATTCTCAATCTCCCACCGTGGTCGCTTTGCCCTATTCCATTCCCAACGCACCCCCCCTCTCCCTCCCCCTTAGCATCCCGCGTGTACTGTCTCCCCTAACAGCATCCCAGTACACTCCGATACCCACCCCCTTAACCAGCCCCCGGCCAGACAGCCCCCCTCCCAATATCCCGGTATCGCAATTTCGCTAGAGCCATTCGGATATTGCCCAGGCGGCTTCCGTAAACTTTATGACCGAACAATGCCGCCTCACTTTTAGTTCAGTTCCAGCGATATATATTTTGCCGACTAGGTGTTCATCGTATCCTGCAGCTTGTCCCCGGAAGTCCTGCTCGCCGGGCACAGTATTAGTACAAGTCCATATAGGAGAGTCCATGGGAATATCCACCCCAAGGGGGTGGACAGGCTGCTGCAGTCCCTCCCCACGATAACGTGGAGCCTCAATGGCAAGGGATGCCTTCTTTCTCGCGCAGGAAATCCTCGAGCTATCCGCCTTCTATGCGTTGGAGCTTATCGGCTGTCAGGTCGGCTAATGCATAGAAATATCAGCGGTAACTCGTCTGAACTTATCGACTATAATGTTCCCGGGTAATTCTACGAACGTACCGGGGATATTTACGAGGTTCTGCAGTGCGCGTATTCGCTTCGGTACGCGGGACTGTGGTAACGGGGTAATTTTATGGAATTTTATTTTTCTCTTTTTTTTTTTTATTATTTTGAATTGAAATTCGTGGCGAGTATCGTGCGTCACTTCGTATGGAGTATTTTTGGACTATTATGCGTGGATATTTAATTGAGCTGTTTGCGCGGTATTTTTTTTTTTTTTTTTTTTTTTAATTTCGAAAACGTCATCATTCATCGCCGTAATTGTCTCCTGTCGGTTAATTAATTTTGCCCCGAGTTGCTTTGCCCTGCGACACACTTCGCGTGCTTCGCAATGAAAGTTCAGCGCGCCAGTATGCACCGTACGATCACGGATATAATCGCGTCACTTTCACTTTGCTCAACCGTGAAACTTTTCATTCCGAATCGATTCCGAACACCCGTTACAGCCGCGACGATTGACACGTGAATACAAAGTCGGATACGTTTTACAGGCCGTACAAGGATCTTTTGGTTATGACGTGACGCTCCATTCATTTAACGTACAATGTCTCGTTTTATAATCCAGCCTGAAAGGCCCTGGCTTTGTGCGGCAACCCTTTCTCCATTTTCATGCTGATTTATAGGGGGGAGTGAAAGAAAAAAAAAAAAAAAAAAAAAAAAAAAAAAGACAAGAGAGAAGCGGATTAAGACAACGTTGCGTAATAATGCCTCGCGTCGCCCATTCAACTTGGCCTTTATTTTTCTGCCGACTGTGGAACAATTTTTCATTCTCATAAATATTTTCACTCTACCGTTTCGTCTGAAAAAAAAAATATATATATATATATATATACCCCTGCGTCCATTGAAAATTCGACAATCAATTCCTTGTCCAAGTAACAAGTGCCGACCAACCCTTATTACTCGTACTACGTATACCGTAGGGGTAGTTTCTAAAGTTGCAACAGTAGCTTCAAAGGGTCCCTGCATGAACATCGACACCCTTATCGAATGGCTATACGTATATACATATAAATAGAGTAACTGGTAGCCGAGACGTCCGAAGCAAATGCTGGTTCGATGCGGTTTGGTAATTCTGCACGTTGGAAATTGGTGTACACGGAAGTGCCAACTCCATTGGAGTTCTGCTATTTATCCTGTGTCAAGGGTTGTATTAACTCTATATTCGTAGGTTCCCTGTGCGAGCGACTAATCTCTCCGTAGCCTTGTATCGTGGCTCTAAGTTGGAGCGTTTGCGCTCGTTAGTACTTGGGAATGAAGTTGGGGCCCTTTTGCCAATCAGCTGACTAATAAGCCGGCGGCTGGTGCTGAGTCGCGCGGATGATCCGCAGCTGTATCGAGTTTGGCTAAATTTTCGAAGCCTCCTGGGAAAGCTCGTCGGCGCTGGGATGCAGGGAAAAAATTGGAGGTCGAAGGTCACGTGGGTTAATTTTTGGAATTTACGTCATCGGGGTCGAGTTAAGAAAATACTATGCAGTATATGTATATTAAAGCTTGTGTATCGTAACGTGGGGGTTAGGAGGCTGGTGGGGCGAATCTTAGGAATGACAGAAAAATAAATGAATAGGACTTATCGGGTATTAATTAATTATGGAGGGACGAGTCGGGCACTCCGTTATAATGCATAGGGCGGACGCTCACTTTTTTATTACTCTTTTCTTTTTGTTCTACCAACTTTCTCGTTCCCATCCATTTGGAGTATCCTCCGTAAGCGTGGATACGTACCCGTATAATCTATCGTCTGACGTACCTCGTATTTCGAAAGTGAAGACCGCTCGAGGATGACGAAGTTTTTCACCGTTTCCTCTTGCAGACGCGAGCGCCGGTAGTCGCAGGTAGCAGCAGTCGGCCATAAACTTGCGAACAATCACGGTAATGGACGCCTTGTAAGGGAAAGTTATTGCCGCGGCTGCGTAATAATCGTTTGGCTGTGCTAGAAAAATACAAGGAAAAGAAAAAAGGCAAAAAGTCATTATATACACGTATTCGACGAGTGAGACTCGCGGAGACAAATTTGTGCTGAAATATTGGTGACTATAAGCAAAATTGCCCATTACCAGTGCTTTTGGTCTAAGGCAATGTGCAGGTAATTAATGGAAAACTATTCGTTTTCCTTGGCAAAAGAGCATTGGAAATGGGAAATATTGCTGGGGGCGTATATGCGTATTGGATGGATATGTATGGTTTGATATTCATTTTTTTAAATAGTCCATATACCACTGATATTATTTGGTAGTACATATATATAGAGAGAGAGAGAGAGATTTGATACTACCTATAACTATATGATGTATCGGCTGGTTGATATTTACGCGGTAATAATTTTATCGGCTACGTGATACCAGATATAGGATAACGATGGAAGCCAAAAATCCAATAACGCTCACGTTTCCGATGGGTGATGATCGGTTGGCTATGAATTCCCAAAGGTGTTCTTGATGCTTTTCCCCTCCGTGTCCGTCCCGTCTCTTGGAAACGCGAAAAAGGGAATTCTCTGTATTGGTAGGGTGCGCAGAGTCGCGCTTGGCAAAGTCTAAATCGTGAGTCTTTCTTTACCTCATTTCAGACATATATATATATTATGTAACGTATTTTCTCAACTCGAAGCCGATAAAGAAAATCCGAGAACTAACCTACGTCACTTTCAACAATAGCAAATCGTACTTTCCGAGCATGGTGGCGACTCGAAGGGAACCGGAAAGCCAGCACGTTATCCGAATCGGCAGCCGGAGTCGCCTTGTGACCGTGAGTCGAAAAATCACTGCGAATATCGTTTAGCAGTTGGAAAGTTATCGCATGTAGTTTTGCGAAACGGGACTTTGTAAAAAAAAATATCGATCAGCTATATCGATTAGGTTTGATTGATTTGTCCGAGCGAAATAGTCTTCTTGTTTATTTTTGGTCTATTAATTTTTTTTTGCTTTACTTTTCGATGATTCATCATGAATTATTTCGTGGGAAAATAATTCGTGTTAATAATTCCTTCGATAAATTATTTATTTAGTGCAACGTGCATTTTGAGTTTGGTTGCTGAGTCGTATCTACTTGGCTGCTCTATTGCTATCGCTTTGAATTATTGCTGTTATCAGTGATTTCGATTTATGCATTGTTATCGTTAAGGACGTTGTACATGTTGCACACAACCTCATTCGGATTACCGTAAGAGATTATCGTTAGGCAATGCGCGGCTGGGCAGAGTCCGTTTCCAGAATTTTCGAAATATATGTCGCACAAGCGCGAATTTTGAATGCGTTCGCGTAATTGGAATCGACGTAATTGAACGATATTGAATTTATCGAAAAATTCAATAACCGGTGGGATTTCATAACCGTATTTGTAGCGCGGAGAACAGTTCTCGCTAAATCGTCTAGATTGATATAATTAGCAATATCTATAAAACAATTTATTAAATCGTGCGCGCGTGATATTTTCAACCTGCGGTAACTGGGTTACTGTGTACGATCGAAAATGCAAAACGTACCGTTTCCGGTGGCCGCGACATTCGCGACTCGACATGTGTTTGCGAATTTGATAAATTCGACAAATCTCTCGAATCGTCGTAAATTTTATTGTCGCCGTCGAATGTAGACCGAAAATTTTTGTTTTACCGATATCGAATATCGAAAATCCGCATAAAATCGTAACGTGAGAACATGCAAAAAAAAAACGAATTTTTTTTATGCTAGATAAAGCAGCCGAGTTACGAATTTGCGAAAATCCTCACTTTTTGCATCGAACCGAATCATACTGAATATTTTAATATCGTACGTTAAATATGAGCAAACTGATAAAGTGACCGAGTAAAAATGTTGTGAATGATTATTGATAAAGATTTTGTCATCTCCATATGTAAACGTATATACTATATTTATTATTGAATTAATGTACGAAATGCAGTATTTTTTATATATAAAAATCATGACGTCACATTCAGTTATAGTTACGGGTGTAGTTACTTTTTTCGAAATATCAAATACTAGCAAATTTTGTGTCCAGTAACTCTTCCACTAGTCTTCAAAATTTGTCTTGGTAAAATTTAACTACCACGTGTTTCCCTTATCGCGTAGCATTTCCCCTCGCGGATTACTTAAAACCCAATATACAACACGTTCGACATAAGACGACTCACAGTTAGTGCAGCTTGTAAGAAACTTGGCGACATCTTCCACAGTGGCTACGTGTAATTACGAAATTTGTAATTCAGGTCATGGCTCTCTCTGGCTCTCCCACGGAAACCCGCGCGAGAGATCGGGGTTTGCCATTTGGGTTTGCGAATTTTCAAGAATTTCCATGCGAACCGCGACAGCGTCGTCCCCTTACGGCGAACGTGTCACTCTCGAGACAGACTGTACAAAAGATGTATGATAACAGTATGAAAAAAAAAAAAAAAGTAAACGTGATAAGATAACGAACGATTAACCCGCTCGAGAATTTCACGATTTCCCGGGACTTAATTTTTTCCCGTTACACCTCACGAACGAATTGCTGTATATAGCTTCCGCTATACGAGCCACGACCAACTGCAGCTGTACGGGTCGTATAAATATCCCAACGAACTCTTAAAATTGCATTAACCTTTGAACTGTTATACATGCACGTTAGCATTAACTGCTTGAGAAAGGTACCGCCCGGATATGGACTTCCGTGCGAAGCCTCCAAGACCCCATATAGTCCGTATCAGTAAACTATCAAGATGGCATAAAGTTTCGAGACTCCCGAAGAGCCATTAGCGTCATTAGGTATTCGTGGGGCGGAACAACAGTGGCCGTACGTATCGAGTTATTTCGCTCCAGATGAGAAAAGCCGCGGTGGTGAGTAGGTGGGTCGTGAGGTTCCAAGGTTCGCCGCGTGTGGCGTGCCGCGGCCGATTGATGACTTCTGACCTAGTTTTGAGAGCGGTGACCCAGATGCGGGGGTGCCGCCACTCATCCAACATTATCGCCACTCTCTCCATCGAGAACCTCCTGTAGCTCCTTCTATTCTCCATCGCCATTCTCTTCACACTCGGCTGCTCCTTGCCGTTCCCTTTTTCATCTATTTTTTCCTTCTGGACAAAGACTCGAAAGAAGAACCTCCTCCTGCGCTTTCTTTACGTAGCCCATCTGCCTGTAATACCCAACGTTAATCGAGTATTGATGTTTCCTATCTGATTACTTGTATAAGTACGGTAAGCATGATCGAGTCAGAATCACGTCTAGGCGTTCCTCGTGTCCAGTGACGATGATCCGTGCAAATTAATCTCGGACCCTGTAAAGAAGGCTGCCATCCACTCCTTGGCGTACCAAAGCGATAGAGTAACGCCAGTCGTCTGTATACACCGGGCACGGTACAGTTTTGTGCGGCGTTGAGCTACTACGATCCGTTCCCGGGGAAGGGATGAAGGCGACTGTGGTGGGGAGGCAGGTCCTCGGAATGGAACTGTGTCTCTTGGATCGTAGTGGGGGTAGCCGACCGTGGTGGCGCCACTGGTGGGGAGAGTTCGGGTTTGTTCGAGTCGAGACGGTGTCGGCGCGCGCGACCGCACGAACGTCAGTGTCGCTCGGGCCGCGGCTTCGTTTGTTCTATGGTTGGCTGGTCCGTTTTCGTATCTGGTTAGTTTGTTGTCGGCAGGGACAGAAGGACTGGATGCACGGCGCGAGACGGTTCGAGCAAAGTATTACGTACTCTGTTGAGCGACACGCGAAGAGACATGGGATATAAATAAATACATTGTTCGATGCCGTGTGACTATTTCGGCAGTTGATCGATTGGCCAATGTGACATGAATTCGGTTATACGACTGCGGTATAACGGAAGTGGTGGAATAATAACAAAGCTCGGCGGCAAGGCCTGATTATACTGTGGCACGGTGTCTCGGATTGTAAAATGAGCCCGGCCTCTCAGGGCGCCCTGGAAGTGGAGCGATACATCGGTAGCTGTCTGATAACGTCGAACGCGAGAGCTGGCGCTCACAAGAGCGCAAAGAAGCAGGACAACGGGGCGAGGGGAAAGCCTCGTTATCTACAGAATTACAATAACGAACAATGTCCGGTGCAGTATGCGCCTCCTGGCACTTGGGCCGGTGCACCCCTGATATCCATGACGTCGAGTCTTCGACGAAGTAATCAGCGCTCCTCGCCCTCGCCGGGACCTCAGCAGCAACAGCAGCAGCAGCAGCAGCCGATCAAAGAGAACGAGCAGCTGTCCTCTCATCTGCACAACAGGAGTCCTCTGACCAGACTGGCCATTCAGACTCAGGGTGCACCGCTTATACTTGCTGGTCGTTTTCATAATCGCGGCAAGATCAACAATGGCGCCATGAGCAACGGCAACGTTGCAATCGGTAACAGTAACAATACGACGAACAACAACAGTGTGAACGTGACGAGTGCGAGTAACGCGAACGCCGGTAGATGCCCGCCGTCGCGACCTCAGAGGGGCAGCGGTGAACCCGCGAAGAAATTAACGACCAAGGAGTCCACCGCAGGGAAGGACAATGGTGGCAATAATATCGCGAACATAGATTCCCTGAGTATCGCGAGCGACGAGAGTTCCGGTTCGAACAATTCCGAGAACAGCCTACCGCGGATAATAAAGCCGCGAAAGCGCAGAAAGAAGGACCGGAAGCCACCGAACGTCGTCGGTCCTGCCGATACCTCCAAACCGGAAGAGCTCGGCACGGCCATTTCCGAACAGTCTAGCATAGTTACCCTGAAGCCGTATGTGCCGGTTTGCTACGAGAGGTACGAGGCTCATCGTGGCCACAGGCGGCCACCCGTGGCCCGTGAAAGTTATGGGAGGCCGCAGTCGACGCATGAGATCGTCGACACCAGGCAGAGGTATCACCACCGGCACATGGTGAAAGTGCTCGATGGGAACAGGAACGTTGTGGTGCCTCCGGTACGAGTTAACCATACCAAGAACTATCGGAACGGTACCGGTATACCGTTTATTCATGATTACGGTGAAGCTGCCACAGGCTGCGAGGAAGGTCTCGCGGAAGGTGGTCCGGGCTCGTGTCAGTGTCGCTACTGCGATCCTTCCGGTTTGATCTGGGACGTCGATCAGAATGGCTATTCCCCGTTTCTGACACCACCCCTTCAGGCGCCCCAGAGCAACGACTACAGCAATGTACATTACTCCCATGTTCCTCTGTTCCTGTCCCGGCCGCTGTGCCAGGGGACGACCCCCGTGGAACTCTTTGACGAGGCTCCGCGTCTTCACATGGAACGCGAGAACGGGACCATCCTGAGGCGCAGCTGGAGCGACCCCACGAGCTACTTCAGCGAGGAGATCCTGCCGAACAGGAGCGTCGGCGTCATTGGTGATCGTGGGCTGACGGAGGCTTCCAAGGGCAAGGTCGCCTCCTGGAGAGGTAGCACCTCGTCGACTGGATCCAGCGCCTCCTCGAGCACCGCCGGAGTCCCGTCCCAGGGTCTTGAGGTCTCCACCGAGATTGTCACTTCGCCCAATGGCCACAGGGACCTGGAGATCAAGTTCTACTCGTCTTCCCCTACCGCGACGATCCCAGAGGACAAGGCCATCTTCCCTGACGAGGACTTTAGTGACATTTGGAGCTACCACGAGTCCAAACTACAGCAGGACTTCCGCACCCTGCTTCAGGCCGAAGAGTGAAGAAGTGTGTCGGCAGTGACAAGGACTGTGGGATTAAGAGGCGCGACTGAAGTATCGAGCGAGACGAGCTCTCGTCTTCGGGAAGTAGATTCGTCTCCTCGAGATTTACTTGGACCAGATTAAAACGGGGAGGCTGTGAGGGGGAACCGATGGAAAGGGTTAACTTTCTTAGAAAAGGGATGAACCGTACCTACCCGACCCTTCCTGACCACCCTGGTTACCTGCTGTACCCATCCTCGACCCGAAGGGTCGTAACGAGAAGGGAATAAGAAATCGTACCTTGTTAACGAGGGAAAAAAAAAGAAGCGGTACTCGCCCAAGGGAATCGAAGGCAGGATTCGCAGCTGGCGTCGAGACGCCTTACCAGTTATTTATTTGTTTACCGTTTGCGCAAGTGTCCCTTGTTCTCTTTCACTTAAATTTCTCTCTCTCTCTCTCTCTTCTCCAAGATTCCTTCCAACGTCTTCTTCTCGCTGCTGAAGGAAAAATGATCATTGAGGGGCGCCACGGTATCCCTGGATGACTCTTCTTCCCCACAATCCAGCCCTCCTCGTCCGATGATCACGACATTCACGAAGCGTGTAAAATGAAATGACTAAACCACCAAACGAAAGGATAGCTCCCGTAACGGTGCACGTAGTATACGTGAACGGAGTAACGAGCAAAGTTCGGCCATAAACGCGTCCGTGACCGTAACCGTAAATACACATGCACACGGAGGGACGCGTAATGTGCCGCATTGTCGTGTTTATTATCGACGCCCCAAGTGCGCCTGTTTCGTCGGACGGTTCTTCGTCTCCCTGGTGGATAAAACAAAGCGGTGACTGTCGCGTCGCGAAGTGAACGCAACGCGATCGCGTAAGTGTCGAAACGGATGGTGTATATAGTAAAGGCAGAGTACCTATTGTGCGATCAAGTATATAAAACACTGGTACACTTGCTGTAACCGAGAGATCATCGTTATCATCGTTATCAACCGTGATCATCGTGTAGAAAAACAGGATATTAATGGACACTGCGAGAACCTTGGGATTTCACTTGGATGAACCTCTGTACAAAACGTATAACGATAGTAGTGACTTAAACGTGTTATGATTAATGGACGAACGTACGAATGGACCGCCGGTCGCTCCTTATCGATGAAACTGATAACGATTTCGAGAGAGACGATAATCGAAAAAGCGGTACGAGAGACTGAGAAGTTTTTGCGACGAGGTTATTTGTGACGTGATGCTTGTATTGCAGTGAATTTTGAATTTTTGTTTTCATTTTTTTTTTGAATTTTCCGCAAATTTCTATTTTTCTCATTTTTTCTCTCGCTCTCGCGCTCTCGTGTCTCTCTCGGAATCTCGTGTCTCTCGTAGCGATGATTTAGTGACTTAAACGTGCAACGGCTGCGCTCCGCTGCACGGTAGCAGTGACTCGCCTCTGCCCCAGGCTCGACGTGCCGCACGTTAATTACCTGCCTAGTTGATTACCTTTACCTTCCCTCTGCTGGACACCGCGTTCATTCGTTGAGGCGTGAACCGCTGGCAGGACGCATTGATTTTATGGATAATGCGCCTCGGGCTGGATATGGGAGTCTTGTTGCTCGTGCTTGAATATGTGGAATGAACAGAAGTGGGTATTAAAGGGTTAATACAAGAGTGGGTATTGCGGATGGAAGGAAGGAAAGGAAATTAGGGGAAAAAAACAATTTTTTTTCTCATTGTAATCGATCGATGGATAGATCATTGAATTATGGCTCGTCGAGACTGGGTTCGTCGTAACCTCTGACCTTTGATTAGGAATCGAGCAATAAGGGGATATCAAATTGTCAGTATCGTCTCTTTCTTATTCTGTCCGTTGTCCTAGCCTGGATTAATTAATCGAGAGACCTTATCGCAGAGCTCGAGAGCCACGTTGACGTAATCTAGGTTAGGATTATTGGATACGATTGATTTGGATTCGATTGATTTTTTTCTCAAACAAGGCTGCTTATAGACGTCGTGCTGCGTCCTAAGATTTCCCCAATTAGCTCTCGTTGGGAAAAACGACGGTAGAGAGAGTCCGAGGGATGGCGAGACATCCGAATCAGAGAGAGAGAGAGAGAAAGAGAGCGAGCGAGTGAGTGAGAGAAGAGAATACTGGATAAAAATTAAAAAAAAAAATGTAACAGGGATCGCATATATATATATTTGCACTTCCGTTTGTCGCACAACAACCAAAAAATGGCTGATGATATTCGAAAGATTTTTGGCGCTGATTTACTCTCGCTTCTTCTTCTGTGCATAAAAATTAATGGTTGCCTCGTTCGCACCACGATCTCTCCCATAGATCCATCGGAGTCGGCTCCTTTGGACCATTTTTATTTTATATCATTTTCCATTGGCAAATCGACCAAGCTAATTTTTATCGATTCCCTAATTACACGATCGAATTATTTATTTTCAACTTAATCTCGCATCTTTTTTTAAACTGGCGCCAATTATTTAATCTCTCATTATTTCGATACCTCGTGCACTTTTCATCTCCCGATTTTTCAACTTCCGGTTTTTCATCCACTCAACGGACCTCGTGCAACGTCTACCCGGTATACACGCGAGTCTCGTTGACATCTTTCACCCCCCCAACCAACCTTTTTTTTTATATCTTCTCATTTCAACCTGCTACCCGACCTCACGATATCGTCAGGTGCCGACGACCTCATTTCTTATCTCGCAATTAAAAGCGCCTCAGCCGACCGGCGTGGGTTGTTAAACTGTTACTATTTCACCCACGTGATACCATATCACACCTGACTTAATTACCGTGCTTATATGGAACAGAGACATGTCCGCGATCCGATTCAGTGTACGATATTGATTTGAAATATTTTGCAAAATTTTTTTTTGAACACGTAAAAAAATCACGCTAATTGGCAGCGCTCGTTTACACAGAAAAGCATCATATGAGTTATCAGCTTGTCGTGCGGATCACATATGATCTAGAGGTCCGAGTTATCCTATATATCGGGCTGCTGTCATCGAAAAGTCTGTTTTACTCGAAACACGCGAAACAAACGTGCGATTTTCCAGTTGACGTATTGTCGATTACGCAACTATGTATAGAGGGTGAACAAAAATTAATGTAATTATTTATACGTATTGCCGGTACGGACGCTGTATTCACATGGTCCCCAACTGACGGGTGACTAATAAGTTTTGCGTTATCTTTGGATACCCCAAGTCCAATCAGCCTTTTGTACAGAACTCAGACACCAAGTAGACTCGGAGTTCACTGCATCGCAATCACGCGTTATCATTCCGATATCATTCTGCCGAGTTGCGCGACTTTTCACGGTCTGCGGGTCCCATCCTACGGAATGCCTGAAATATCACATATCGCTCCTATTATACTTGAATCCTGTATTTTACGCTACGAGCATACCCAACTCACCTGATGATTGTGTAACGTATATATATATATATACTACATCGTGTAGATATCCTACGAGATCTATCTTTAAATACGCTATATGTATACGTACATGGGACTGACTATGCTAAAATGAGAAGAATGGATGAGAATTGAGTGGGAAATGAGAGAGAGAGAGAGAGAATAATAAAAAATGAAAAATGTAACGAATGCATCGTCTTAGCTAGGCGTTAATCCTAATCGTTGTAAAGAGTCGTCGTGAAGCGACGCGTTATAAACGACATTCGATATATGCAAACGAGCCCAGAGGATTCCTATAATTTCTGTGTGTTTTATAGGGTAGCGAATAAAGCCCCGTGTCCATCGTCCCCGTTATTGAATATTTGCACCAACCGAGAATCGCACCTTTTAACTTGGCTCTATAGATATATTTGAAAACCGCATCGGATCGAGTTTCTTTGCCCGCGTTGGGTTATCACGTTAAATTCGTTGTGTCCTCGTCGATATTTGCCCGCGAAGAACGAGTCGAAGCCTCCTCGTAAGGTAATTGCGTAATAGCCGTTATCACGTAATTGCATCCCAGTTAAAAAAAAAAAAAAAAAAAAAAAAAAAAAAATTCGGAAAAGCAGAAAACTTGTGTGCTCTGCAATCCCCTTATGCGCTTGTACGTAGACGCGTGATTTGTCTACACGAAAATGCGAGCGAGATCGATATCATTGGCCGGGGTACATTGATAACGATAATCGACCTCTGACCCCTTCTGGACGTTCCTTTCGTCCGATTCCCATCTTGCGGATGGGATCAGGTGAGATCGAGGGGTATGCTGGTTGCTCTCGCAAAAGTTTCCTCCTCCCGAGCGGGACCGATGGTAGCCGAGCGGAGCCGAGTAGGTCGAGAAAACGGAATGAGGAATCGCACAGATGTTTGATACGTGCATATGTGTATATATATATATATCTGCTTATATATTTTACTAGTCATATTCAGATCAGCCGATTAATCATCCTCGTCCTCGATGACACTTTAAAATTATTATTCCCCGGTACTTGGCCACTCTTTTTTTTTTCTTTTTTTCTTTTCGCTCAATCTGCCTCTCTCGCACGTTTACACGTCGACGCGATTAACTCGCCCACCTACCAGCCACGTCCTTTTCTCCAGCTCGTCGCGCAGACGTCGATTTTCGTTCCCGCGTCGGACATAAATTGTGTCCCGGTCGTCCACGTAGGAAACGTAACAGGTTGCTCTGCGCCTCTACCGGCGATTTACGGAACCAGAGACCATTAGGCGTCGTCTCGACGATCCTCGCGGTCGCTTCTTGTGGGTATCCGGGTCTGTGATAACGAGACATTGTATATAGATATATATATATATATACAGCTGTGTCATATGGAGGTGTATACATGTATAATAACAATTAAACGATATGGCCCAGCAAGTGACGACAGTAGAAAACAGACGTAGCATATATTGATCTCGTGCGAAAAGTCGTCGGCAAATGACGATCAGTCGTTTTTTGGTTCAATTGCGTCTTGTGAATTTTTTGTTCAATGCAAAATTTACTTGGAAGTAAATATCTGCGAAATCGTTGCAGAGTCTTATTTCTCCGTAAGTTTCGACGCAGAGTCGACGGGACGCAGGATGATTAATTTTGATAACGGAATTATGACGTAGTATCGCGTTCCACTTTTCAAGCGGGATATTCGATACTTCGTATGTGTGTTATATATATGGATGTATACTTACGAGGAGACGAGTGCGCAACGCTGCTCTGCGGACCACGCACGAATTTCTTGGAAATTCGTTCGCGGTCCTGAGAAAAGGCCAATTTGAATCTGCGATTTGGGAGGTACACAAGATTTTTTATCACGTTCTGTCACGAGAGACCGTCCCGTTGGTGGAATTATTCGTAACGATTTTACATTCGTGTTTTTTACTTACTTTATGTCTAAACTCTTCTCTCAGCCAGTATAAGAAAAAAAAAAAATAATAAAAAACAATTAAAAAAAAATTATGGAGTACACTGAAATAAAGAATACCGTTTGTAACGAAGGACTTATTTATTGCCTCACTCAGGTGCGACTTCGTGTGTTCCAGAACCAATTTCCTAAAAAAAATCCAATCCCGTGACGTAACACGTCGATATGGTTTCAAGGTTATGAATACTGAAAGCAACTTTAACCCACGTCAACCCTTATCAGGTATCGTCGGCTGTACGTAGGTACGTCTGATACTCTTGCACGTGTTACCTGTTCGTATGGCCATGGGTTACGGTCGGCGTGTATGCATATATATGTATATACACTTTTTGGGATTCAGTGCGAATAATGTTTTCGTGTGAAATTATGCCACTCGAATTTGTCGCTTAATATTTGGGAATCGTGGATGCTCGTTGTTAGACGCGGATCTCACGCGCGATTCCTACATGCAATAATTGCGCGCACTTGTTTCACGTTCAATTGCAAAACAGTGCGAATCGACTTTCGAAAGGCATCGCCTCATTTCGCACGATTCTGGCGCTGAGCCAGTTTCCTCTTTTTTTTTTTTTTTTTTTTTTTTTTTCAGAATATGATATCTGAGAGCATACGCTGATACTTTCGGTTATGGCGTTGAAAGGTCTATTTATTGTTATGTAACTGTTATTGCTTGTTTGGTCAGTTCTCAACGTTCCAGGTACATTTGCATATATGTATATACGTTACTGTGATAACAGTATCAGTATGTAGTTAAACAGCACGGGAGGCACTTTTGTCTTGTATTTCCCGGTGTATTTCTCGAATTTGCATTAAAATGAAGGAAAAGCATTATCATATCCAACTTCGTGCAATCACGCGTCCTTGCTCGTCACGCAGCTCCTTTGTATGAAATTCTGTGGCACATTCATGGGGTACCGTTACGGCGACTTAATCGTCGCCACTTACGTAAAGTTCACGTGGAAAGTGTATGTTGCGATAATGTTGGTCGATATAGAGAAAATTCAGCGTTTACGAGAAATTTTACGTTATTACGTTATTAGCGAGAGATTTCAATCGCGGAATTTTTATTTCGCGCGTAGAAAAAAAAATCACCCGACGACTATGTCGGTGCGAGATTAAAAATTTAATTTAGACGCCTTTCATATTTGAATTTCGTGAAATTCGAGTGACGTTTTTATTTCTTAATTTTCATCCGTAATTTACTTCCACGTAGAGCTGATAATATGGATCACCGTATCGTGAAAGTGCCGTGTGACACTTTGCAACTGTGTGAGAATTCGTTACGAAAATTTTATATCTATATGACAAACCCTCCCAGCAATTTCTTCTGAATTCTCACCAATTACGATACTTATCTCCGGACACCAGATTTGGGTGATTCTGCGAAACGTGGTCCATTCGGTCATTAACGCTTGGAGGATGCTCTTGTTCGACCCTTGAAATTCGCATGGTCAGTATCACTTAACAACGGTGCTTTCATGAATTTCAAATAAAATATAACGAATACAATGTGGTCCAGCGCGTCTCCGGCGGCTGAAACGGGATGCTGCGTGTCTATTAATGTGGGGAAAAAAGCATCAACCTTAATGAACCCGCCACTCGGAAAAGAAAAAATTGTGAAAATTTTTAACGAATTGCACACCAAAGCCTAACGAGCAGCCAGGGGCGACCAAAGAATGTCGTAGAGTTCTTCCATGTCAATGTACGGGTATTTGTGGGATTCTAGTCAATTTTTTATTTTTAATCACTCATTCAAATCGCACTCGAGATACGCGAATCCATATCGCTTCGTGGAAATGCAATCAGAATCTTCTCGTAGAATGTATCGAAAAGTATAGTGCAACGTACAGATAATACAATACTCGTTTGAAAAAAAAGTCGATTAACATGAAACCTCTGATATCAGCCGACCTATCATTTTACCCCAGCGAGATATCCACACCTTATTTTTACGATGGCTCTACATTCCAGCTCCGGCTGTCATTATCCCCGCGAAACCGTACCTCCTTGTCTTGACGTTTACCACACTTTGCATTTACATCGTAGCGTGTGCGGCCATAGCGTAATAACACGTGCTATAAGCAATAAGCGTCACGTGCACGTTACGCCGTAATAGAAAAATGCCAAATCCCCGCTGTTAGATACGTCACAGAGGTAAGTATAAATATTAAAATGCCGTAAGCAGTAAGCAAATTTTTTGATTTCAAAATTTTTTTTTTCAAAGTCTCAAATTTGTCAACCATCCATAAATACGCATAGTTACCAGACATGACCCGGAGTCAAAAATGGCGTAGGACACTGCTCCGATGGCAGATAACATTACAGCACGTCGTATGAATTACCGAGTGCCTTTATCAAGTAGTCAGCTGGTCACGTGGATATATTCTGTCCATATTTATACGTGGACATGGCCACCGCGTTACGTTACACCTAACCGGCGGGCTGTCAGTAGCACGTCGCATATAAATTGTTGTACAAACAGTGCTTAGCAGACGTTTCATGTGGGGTGTATTCATATTCATGCCGCTCGACATTGTTGGATTAGCTACGACTGCTTGAGCGCTTGAATAACAAGTTTATAGCCGCGTAACGCCCAAGGATTTTCCGGCATGGTCTAATGACTAATGCTCGATTTTAACGGCGAATTATCGAATACCCACTTCCAGGAAACTCATGTCGAATCAGCATCCACGTGCTCGGTCGAGTAGCGTGACGTAAAAATGATCTCTCGGTCGCATTAATAAATTCCATCTATAAATCGAAGCCGGTTTTACATCTGTAACGGAATACTATCATAAACGCACTCTAGCATCTAATTACCATCGTCACTTATCTCAATGCACTTAAGCGAAATCGCGTTCGTGAGAATCAACTCTGATGAGACATTTATAATAGTACATACGATATAAAATACGAGAACTGACCTACATCACCTTCGCGGCCGCTCGAGCTGCTAGAGACGATCGGAGTTGAGCATCGGGTAAATAGTGCCGGAAACGGATGGCAGTTGATCGGGAACGTAACAGACCGAGCCGGAGCTACAAAATCGAAATTCCTTCAGTAATTGATAAATTTTGAGAACTTTATCCGAATAGATAGCGGAAGTCGCCTTGTGACCGTGGGTCGAGAAATCACGTTACAGTGTATGCCTATGACGAATGGATGCTGGAATATGTAGAATTGCTATAGAATAATCTTATAATATGCTATAGAATAGTCTTATCGGAGGCTCCATTATCGAAAGGTGTTCAGATCGTCTCGTTTGTCGGGAAGATTGTCGCAACTGCATTGCAGCTGATGCCGCCGCGCCAAGACGGTACAGACTGGGGGCTAGATCGGGATGCTGTAGACGCACGGGGAGATGCGATCTCCATGCAATTACACGATCCACTGTTAGCCTTGACGAGAGACCAGCGGATCATGAATCTCTCTCGCGCTCGATAGAGATTAATCGCGTCGACTGCTTTGTCCGGCCGCTTCTCAATTCCGCGGGCTTTTGCCTGATTTGCATTAAAGACTCGACGGAGCCGCGAGTAGCTGTTGCACAATGCTCACTTTCAAGAATCCGCAACTCCCGTCGCACCTGGCCTTACGCGTACCCGTGCGAACTGCTGCAGACTCGCAATTCCACTTGGACTTTGCGTTACGGCAAGTGGGAGCTCTGGGCGTTACGTGGACACGGACGGGTAACTTGCATGGCGAGTGGATCGATTTTATAGAGCGTCTGTCGGCCCGTAATAAATAGATTAGTTTATTGACATAGCGTGTATCGGATAATTCGATGGAATCGCTTGACGCGGAGAAATAAAAGACGATATTCCTTTTTTTTTATCACGTAATAAAAAAGACACGCGACCGTCTCGAAGCTGATGGAATCGTCAAGATAAAAAAAAAGAGCGTAACGTCTGGCGATTAATTGCTTAAACGTCTTCGATGTCGGTGGTCTAGAAAAAAATTTTTTAAAATTTGACGCGCTCGGGTAATTGTCCTATAGCGGCCAGTCATTAATGGCTTGTTTAAATTCTCGGTAGCGTCGACTGGGAGGATATTTCCACACCTTCGTAACGCCGTAAATGAAACATCGGCGAGAGCGCGTTCACCGGTGACGTAATAGGTGAATGCATTACCGTTGCTTACGTCCGATAGCCACTTACTGCAGGATACGAGGTGCCGGACCACGTGCTCTTGGAAAATACGTCCAGCTGAGTTTTCCGGTCGGTAAGGAGGACGAAGGAAAAAAAAGAGAACAAAAGTTAGAAGTGGTCAAGCAGGAAGCAGGATGGGCATGGGTGACGGTATATGAAAAAAAAAAAAAAAAATAAGTATCGGATGTACTTGCTCGTAAATTTGGCAGCTGGTTTAGCGTGCGGCAAGCCGACGGTATTAGCGAGCTAATTAAATCGTGACGTCGCGCCAAGAGTTTAACTGCCGCGTGGGCGCATTGCAGTGGAGAATTCTTGGCTCTCTTGAACATGGGCGCACTGTACGGGGGTAAGACGGTCTTTACCCCGAATCCCAGTAAAACTGGATTACGGTGTGAGAAATCATATACATATCATACGTACCAGCCTTAAGATCGTGGAAGTTGGTTAAAAAGTTGCGAAATTCTTGGCAACGGCTTGCAGGGAGGAACGTGCGATAATGAAGAAGTGTATATACGTATGTATAGCTTCGCGACGTTAAATGCACCCAATGGCCTTACGCCTGTATATATATATATATCCATATACGTATATATAGATACAGTGGTAAAGCGAATGGCATCGGCGTACGAGAGGCGATCGAGCGTTTAATTATATGAATAATCTGCAAACTGGATTCCGTATCCGGTGATTAACCTCAGAACGGCCGTGAATCGTTTAATCTGTAATATCGACGCGTTCGCGTGCCGTCGCGACGCATCCTACTGCGTCTCAGTGAGCATCTCATCTAGCGTCTCCACCGGATATCACCGATCGCTGGTCAGTCGCGCGCGCACGTAAGCCTGCATGACTGCTTTATAACCGGCCGGACTCTCTGAGAGCCCGTTCCGCAACACGTTTCCAGCGGAACTCCCAAGGAATAAAGTTATATCGAATATCATATACGTATATACATCTATATAAAGAGTTCCTACGGGGCACAGTCGCGGAGTGTCTACGCCCACGGCGTAGCTCGTGCATATACTGGCTGCACTTGTTCGCAGACCTTGTTCTCAACCCTTTGCAGCGGACGGGCATCGAGGTCCCACGTGTAATAATAAGGTCCATCGGGATGACGATGAGGTGGGGTCTGGTCCTATGGACGACAGGGTGCACACTCACTTTTCTTCTAATGTAAAAATCATTAAAGTCCGGTTATGCCGGTCTGCTTTGAGGCGTTGACACGGATAGAGTACATATATATCGCGATTTATCGATAAATCGATCCGCCTCATCCTGGCGACCTCCTTCGACTTCCTTCCAGCTCCAGCCTCCGGGAACAAATTTACCCGACTGCTTTGTGCGTACGTCGTACGAGATCGAATCGGGTCGCGAAACTCAAGCGGTAACCGCGGGCGAATTACGGTAATTCGCATCTTCTCGTGAACTCGCACAAGACTTATTCCCATTATTGCTCCATGTATCGGTACACGGCTCGAGAGTTCATCCGTCACTCGTACGGGATGCTGGAACGAGGGAAACTACAGAAATACATAGCGAATCTTCTACAGCGTGTATATAGGCGTGGTCCGTGACGTCATCGTCCACATAATTCATCTTCGATTAATTATCCATCCCGGCATCCGGTCGTATGATACGTGACCTAATGACCTTTTAAATCAATAATGCAAATTTCTTTCTATCTTATCCAGTTATCCTGTTCCCGTAACGCGTCTATCGTGTTGCAGCTTTCCGATGAGTCTTAATTAACCCAATGTCGAATCGGCATATCCTGCGAGGGATCATCCGGTTACGTGCTGCTATTCTCCACGTCACTTCCTTTGTCCCCTTTGAATATTCATTAATTTGGGGATACCTTTCCGGCACGTGGTGTATATTCCGATGATTTCGTTACGTCATACGAGGGATCGTATAAATCCTCAACTGCATAACCGATCGATCGGACGCTCGTAGGATGTGCAGGGCGAAGCTCAAGGGTTATTCGGCTTTATGCAGTCGCTCGGTGCAGGTGCATTTATGCATTTATGTATAGATATAGCTATGGAACATATAGATGTATGTAGATTCGGTTCACTTTGATATATGCCTTGGCAGATCTATTGGCACGGTTCGCGATTGATTTCGCACTCGCTGTGACACGGCACGTTTTCATGACTCGCTACAGACTAACATAATGAATAATGGAGCCAGCGCGGCCATTAATCAGGTGGCCCTGCACTTTTGCGAATGGAGGCGCGAGCTGTTCTCCCGATTGGCGCAATAAGCCGACGTAGCCAATCACTGCGTGACCTACGATTCGCAACTGTGATCCGGAGGCTGGATCCTTTCGTTCGGATCCCAAGCCACTTTCTTCTCACGCTTGTCTTGCTGCTTGTTATATGTATATATATTGTGTACGATGAAATTTTTTTTGATGATTTTTGGATGATTGGTTTTTTGCATGTTTTTTATGTGAACTTATGAATTTACTTTTTTTTTTTTAATATGATACGTCACGGTATAGTCGAATGCGATACGTAGGATCGAAGCGTAGAGCGCGAAATAAAATGCTTGTCGCAGGCGTTCGCGAAATTTCACGTTTTAAATTCAGACATTTTACAGTAAAACTGTAAATATCAATACCGAATTCGTGAAAAGTCGACAGCTGCCTGTTTGCCATGTTAAATATGTTGGATTCCGAAAAGTCTGCTACCCTTTTGAATTTTCTGAAAATTATCCAGCATACGTGTAAAGTTGATATACGCGTTAATTTACCTGAATGCATTATTTACTTCGATTAGCTTAAAAAAATAATATTAGCAATATAATCCTCCATTTCCAAATAAAATTACTTTAACGACAACGGTCAGTCGTTCCAGATGCAATTACCATTCTTAATAAAATAAAAAAAAAAGTTTTCATTCAATTCACAAGCCTAAAAAAGCAGCGGAAAACTCGATTAACCCAACCGAATCTTCGTAGTTACAATGATAAAGTATCAAGAATAATTTCCAGACACAAATGCGTGCAAGTAAATCTCAGATAAAATCCTGAATCTCGGCGTCGATTGAGATGAGAGTATTTGCTCGCTCGGCTGTTCGTAATAAAATTAATGGAGCGTGGCCAACATCGTAGGACATTCTCTTCCTTTCATTTGCCTCCGTGACTTCTGCTTAAGCAATTCCACGCTTCAATTTCCACACACGCTTCGCCCGGCAGTCTCGGCCGCCTGTTAAGCAGCATTAGAATGTCCCGCACACGCGTCCTGGCATACGAGCACAACATATCGCTCGAATGCCAACCAAAAGCAGTAAAGCCACATACGTTGATTCCACATACGTCCCATCGAGTGAAATAATAAACAACCACAAACTGTATCCCCAGCATCAAAATATTCAGGTACCAGTTTCAAGATAGTCCCATCGTGGTTATCTTCGTGCAGACCAAGCTGCGTTTCCATGAGGACTAGACGTGGCAGTTCCGATCGATCCCTGATCCATTCAGAGTGTTGACATAGCCGATCAGCCAGCTAACAGGACGGGAAAGGAGGACGTGTCAGAAGCAGCTATAGCAAACGCCGTTAAATCAGCCATCGTGAACCTAGTCCCAGGATGACGTTTATACCTGAAGACGCTTCTGCAGTTATCTTCTCGCACCTTCACTTGCTCCTATCGACTGGTACAGTCTGTCCAGAGTCTGGATACGTACAAGTACCGCTGTCAGATGCCTGGTACAGTCAATACATAGCCTAGAGGGAAACAGAACGGAGGTTCGAAAACCGCAAGGAGTTTCCTCGGTGGACGGCTGGGTCGGCCATCTTGCGAATCCTTTTCAGCTAGGATCATTTTGACTTTTTTTTTTATTATCGTAGCTCACCAGAAGTGAAGTGGTAGATTTTTAGAAAAAAAAAAAAAAAAAAAAAAAAAAATTAAGATAAACGTTAGGTCCTACAAGACGCACAGTGGCTCGCGTAGGGTCATGGGAAGAGGGACGAGGGGCAAAATGGGAGATAGTCAACTTCGTGAGGAGGCATATAACTGGAGAGCGGCACAGTTATCGTATATGGGCAGATCTTGGTTATAATAACCGCATGTACAGCTACGTACGTTCTACATACGTTCTGTAACGTAGACGTGGCGATCCTACTTACCGGGTACTTAGGCCGCATGCGTTATACATACGTGTATGTATGCATACTGGCTATATGCATATAGCTAGACGCAATGGCCGTGCCCGTAGTTGGGTGTTCATGGTCACTCATCCTATACTCGGATGCTGGATGGCTGGCAGAATACGTTCGCGTTCACGTGAGTCCTCACTTTTTATAACCGAGGGTAATTGCTGTGCTTTATTAGGTCAGCCAATTATGCAGACTCTCAGGACGAATTACTCATCGCTCTGTTATTTCGTTCTCGTCTAGCGAAACTTTATGCTTGCGAATATAACCTGTTCCATAGAAATGGAGATTTCATCTCCCTCGACATCATCTTCTTGATATCGAGATATCCGCTGTATAATATATAGTATATTTATATATATAAATATTACGAGAGCGAAGCTAAAAGTCTATTGCACTTCCGCTTTCTATATTTTCTTTTCCCTACTTTTCCCTCATCCTCGACTTTAAATCCTTGACCGTGGAACGTTCTGTCAATTTATTACATAATGATGACGACAGTTCGGACCTTCAATCCCTTTGGCATTAGGGGTAAACGTGATAAAACGTAATACATCGGTTCTTGAATTTTGAGCTAAAGGAAACTGAGTTGACGCAGAAAATTACCTAGTGATTATATATCTATACACATATGTTATTATTATTATTTCTCGTAGGATGCAGAACTCGAATTTATTAAACCCATCGCGCACCGATATAGTACGTTCGACCTGGTGCACCAGGATGATCTGTTTTAACAAGCTGCCCTTTAACTCGAAAACGAACGATAGAAAAACTATATACGGTATGTATACATATATATATAAATCTGGTTGATTATGAGGAAACCTTTCGTGATATGTCACGAGGGTTGGACTGGAACGAATGAGATCAGCGTTCCAATAACATGGCCGGGGTCTCAATCGATTCCTTTTCCTCGTTTTCTTTGTTGTATCCAGAGCACACAGTTAAATTCCGCCAAAAGGTGAAATCTCGTACATACGTGGTATATATACACGTGCATGCAAGCATGCATGAGATTGGGAAGGTTCGGGTCGACGCGCACGGCCCTGGACCTTTGCCTTCATCAATGTTATCGCGGGATTATCTATGGGCCAGCGAACCCAAGAAAAGCATCGACCTGACGTGGCCCAAATTCAGGGCCTAACCTGCCATATGTATATCGTACCATCCACGGGGAACCGGAAGTCCTAGTGGGTGGTTCCTGTTCCTGGTTCGGTATTTCCCATGTCAGTCCGGACGTTCCGGTCAGCAGCGGACGACTCCGCGAGTCCAGGGTGTGAAACGCTTCGTTAGCGAGCGTAGACCCTGTTCTTTAATGACAGCTCTTATACGCTGATGAAGGGAGAAAAGTGGATACCCAGCTGGGCTGCCGTCCAGCGTGAAAAAGCATCCCTCGTGGATTCCTCGGGGACGCCGCAGAGGATGGACCCCATCAGGAAGTTTAGTGTGCCTGGCTGACGCTCCCCGGATGCTGGGAAGGAATGTTTTCTCGTTCCGGAAGGTTTCACCTGTCCGCTTATTGTACCATTCGTGATTCTCATTACGGCGACAAGCGAATCTCTGCCATCAGATTTCCATTGTGAGAGTTATCTCAATTTCACGCAGTGACCCTCTTGGGATTGACCCTTTGGCCAGCTGGAGGTCGAACGAAACTTTTGCTTCTTGTTATACCGAAATTGTAGGTCCTGAAGTGGATATCTATATATATATAGTCTATGGTCCTTAAAATTCTTAAATCCTGAAAGGAGGCTGGTCTCCTTGTCTAATTGGATACTGGAGACACGGGACCTTCCCGAGTACCTTGATAAAGATCGTTTCCGGTGCCGCTCCCCGGGTTGAAAAGTTCCAATCTGTAACGTCAGGAGTACCTATCTTTTCCTAGGGTGAAAATTAATTGGGTTGGATGGGATCTGCCTTTTTTTTTATTACTCGTTAAGAACCGTGTTAATTCTCCATACCTATGCGTACCAGAGCCTGGTGGTCCATTTCCATGAAGACGAGGCTCGTTACAGCATCTCGTAATAGCCGGATAGTAAAACACCGACGCGGTCGCCGCGACGCCGTCGTTCGTCTATAGCGAGGCTGTGACGTCATAACCGGTTATCGTCGATAACGTTCTTAAATTTATCAAAAATATAATTTTTTATCCAAATATTTCATCGGGAATAATTTTCCTCAGGTGAATTTTCATCCCGCGATGCGGTCCTTTTCCAGGACTCACGTCCTTCTTGTTAAGCTCGACCTATGTATCCTCTCTCGAATCTCTGGAACGGAGAACCTATTTACCAGGAGTGGGACGAGACACGTGGGCAAAGTGTAGAAAGAAAGTTTTCGTGTCGGAAAGTTTTCAGTCCTGACATCCTCTTGGATGCTGAGAGGAGCATTGGAGCCTAACGCCAATGGGATGGGTTTAGGAACACGAGCTGAGGATACCCGTTAAAATGCTGATCATTCAGATAAAAGGGTGGTCCGCCCGTTAACTCTTCCTTATCCGCCCAGCATCCCAACTTTGGACCACTTTCCTCGTCACACTTACTACCTACGTCAGTGATGTCCTCTGCTGGCATTTCTACGTCTTCTCGTTTTACCCACTGATACCTGATACAATCGTGTATGTGTATACACCCCGAGTGCATGCGGTCGGTATATAGAGCGCATGTCGTAAACTATGAGGCCGTTAAAAGGTGACGATAAAGTTCGATGTTTGTAGTTTATTAATGTCAATAACCTATCTGGTATCGCAGCGGTACCAGTCATGAAAGTAGCATTGTTAAAGTTCATGGATAACCATGCGAGAACCGCTTGAGTGCAAAGAATTCGTGCAGGTTGGTACACATGGGCACGTGCAACGATGCACTTTCTCGTTGTCGTTTCTAGCTAAGGTAAACAAGCGGTAGTCGCTGCGATGCTATGACGCCTTTAGAAAAATATTGTCAGTACAATTTTTTTATAATAATTACATTATGTACAATCGGTATGTACATATGTATGGTTTCAAAACGAATATATAATTTTTTTTTTCCGTAATTTTGAACGTTTCAGCGTTTGATAATAATATAAAAATGGTACGATAAAAATATCAAATATGGCGGCCAGGACCCAGCTGTATCGAACTGTACGCGGATACGACGTCTCGGTTACAGCCGGAGGCGCAATATCTCAACTAATTTCACGTTAACGCCAAAGTAATCACTGACGTTGGCAGCGGCCGTGTTTTATGTACTATGGTGTATATACATAATATATATATATATGATGTATAAGCGAGGGAACTCCTTCGTTTCCTTTTACGAGTTTGTTGGTCGTCGCTGATCCGCATTCTGGCAGAATTTCTGCTATAGAAAAACAACCTTGAGGTTTTTTATTTTTTTTTTTTTCGCGACTGCATCAAAATGCAAACAGTGCGTTTACAGTGATTTATTTAAGTTGAGAGCATGTATATTGCAGTGTATATGGTATATGTATATATATACAATGACTAGTGTAAAAGATTCTTTGAGATTGCATCTCGATCCTTATTCTTGGTTCTTTGAATTCGTTTGGTCGTCTATTATACGTAAATAGGGGCCAGAGTCTGTCCTACTAACACAGCTAGTCGTGTTTGAATACGTAAGTAGACATTAACAAGTTTTAGGATCACTAAACAATCATGAATAATGCAGGAAACACTCTTACCAACGGGTATAGAGAAACGCCGAGTAAAATCACGAAGAATATGATTTTATTCGCTCTTTTTTTTTTACGGAATGAAATTTTATTTTTATCATACAAAAACTCGCCTACTCCTTTCTCTTGGATTACTTCGTATTCGTATAGCAAAGCAAACGTTGTCCGTTCGTGATGTGGAAACATTAGAAATACGTCGACGGCGTCTCGGGCCGATGACGTCGATCGAGTGGAGGCCGATATTTTTCGAGGTATCTTTTAAAATCGAGTGAACAAAACGTAACAGAACGAGGATTTATCGATAATGGATTTTGAGAGGAACGTCAATTTATTTACATCCATCAAAAGCTTTTCGCTTAAGTACGTGTTATTCTCGTAGCTATGGAAAAAAACTGATCGATCATCGAAAGTAAATGTTTTGAAAAACATGTGAAAAAAATAATATTTTGTTTTTATAGTCCACCGAAATTTTTATCTCTGATACGCTTATATAATATACTTACATCCAAAAGATGTTTTATATATTCAAAAAATTATTTTAACCTTTGACCTTAGTACCTGTATGATCTTCGAGAAGGCTATGATACCCTTATCCGACGACGTCAAAAATTAATTATCCAATAAGCATTTCCTGTATCGATAACTAAAATATCTCTACATATCTTTTTCTGTGTACGTGGCTCCTGATTTGATCTTGAAGCTCGTTGAAATATTCATATCCCATCTTGAAGCCAGTTTGACGTCATGAATGTCAAAGATCCTTTTAATTCGACGTCCACCGTAATAGTCGCTTGTCCGTAGGAAAGAAAAGTCGTTCAGATTTACGTATTACAACACTCGTCAAGTTGAGTTGACGTAAATAGATGCATAGTGGAATAAAGGGTGGAAGCACGTGTCGTTGACATGGCTGATGACGTCAGTTCTACTTAAGCAAGATGGGACTTTGCTATCCATATGGTTCATCGCAATTGGCGGAAGTGTGTCAGCGACGGGTCCAGAGGGATGAGATTGTACGGGATGCTGGATAGGGGGATACAGGCGGCCATGGTCTCGCGATTGGGGGTGGCGAGGGGGGTCGCTGGCAACGGAGGAGAAAAAGTTATGTGACAAGCTGCTGGTTTTATAACTGGACCAACCTACTGTGTATTGATCCTACGAAAAAACGAGCTTATTGGTACCAACAAAAAAATTGGTCCAGCCTCTGCACGTCGGATGGCTCTATCTCGAGATGACACTCGCATGGACACTTCTCTTCGTCCGAGTGAAGAACCCAATCCACCTTTGGCACTTCTGTCCTCATTGTTTCTCTCGAAGTTGCTGTCTTATCGAAACTTGAGAATGTGACAGGATTCGAGACGAGGGATGAGACTTTATCTCGTTATAGGTATCTTCGAAAGTGTATGGTAAGACTCGATTTTTTTTTTTTTGACAATCTATCAATAGTCTAGCCTAACATAGAGATAGCGTTCGATTATTAATTCTAATCAGCATCATTAAGTTTTATACAGTTGACCTACTTTGCAGGTCACGCGATTAAATATTCATTTTCGTAAATAATTTTGACCTTCGATCGATCACTAATTATTTAGATCGTTCCATACTCGGGTTTCCTCGATACTTGGTGGAGAAACTGTTAGTTAGTTATCTATAGCGGGTGGTCCATATGGGTGGTCCAGACTCTTCCGCAGTTCGAAAGCTATATTAATACCCGCATAAACAGGCGTAAATAGGTAAAATCTTATGCATGTATCCAGCCTCCAGGTGCCTCCGCCTTGGTTTTACGTCTTTGCCTACCACAACGGCCGTGGCCTTAGAGCCCCCTTTTCCTCCTAATTATCCGATGCAATGTTTTGCTGAGTTTCATCGGGAGGCGGGGACAACCATTCCGAGCACTGTGTGTAAGTAGGCGCATGCACCCCCCTGGGGCATTCGTATAAATGCAGCCGTATCGCCCTCGCCCGTTTTCTTACGAGGAATTTCTGCGGAAGCCTCGAGCAATTGAAACGTTGGCGAACCAATAAAACAACTCGAAATCGCATAAGAAAATGTTATCAATATGCGATACGACTGAAGTCATCTTTTTTTTAATATTCGACACTTCTATTTTATACAGGCAAATTAAAATAACAATTTTCTTCCTTATCAACGATTCATTGGTATCTTTTTCTGATTTCAGGTACGTGGGCTAATCATTAGTTTGATCATATTCCCGGGCATTGAATCCTACGCTAAATACAGGTAAGATTTATAGTCGAAAAAAAATCTATTAATTGATTCACCAAAAGTAAAGATATCTCAGGGACGATGCGATTGTAATATTAGTACGAGGCAAAACTATCGCCTGTCATTTTCGTTATTCATCCTTATCAATAATGATAACGAGGAGTCTACTAACCGTTATACAGAACAATTAGACAACAGCTACATTCAGGCATATGCATCACTATACACACACTGCCTACCCTAATGGAATGGAATTACAATGGAACTTCTAAATTGTGCCATATTATTAATTAAGTATCCAGACCCTATTCGCGATAACGCTCGTATTCCACTCCACGCGTGCTATAAGATTCTATTCATTTTTAATAATACTGTACACCCATTGTACTGTACCTCGTAACACAATTTCACTGTACAAAAGATTTTCCATTATTACGTACGTAGCCTGCCAAACAAACCTGACTTGAACCGAATAAAAAGTTCCATGTTTGCTCCCGTTCGGTATCGCGTGTTAATGACAAATTTGAAATGTCAAAGCGCCACGTGTGGATCGAGTGGGCGAGTTGTATTCTTATAAAATATTCACTATTATTGTTATGCACGGGTATAATCGCATATTAAAAAAAGTGGTTAGGTAGCACGTGGAATGCTAACAAATATGTATATCTATATATTACGTCTCTAATACATACCATATGTTTTGGGTCTTGACTGTCTCCAGTCGACTGGAAGACCAGAGACCGTTCTCAATTTGCGATTGGTTTGAGCAGCAAAATGGTGTTGTGCACTCGCCGAAAGGAAGCTTGGGGTAGGGCAGGGTATGGAAACTGCTTGTATGTACGTAAGAGCTGGTTACAGCTATAGGTATATGTTAAAAGGTAAAATTGAAGAGGAAGAGAAGAAGCTGGAGGCTTATCAGATTTTTAGGTATCTAGGGAATCCTTGATCTTTGGACACTGGTTATGTACTATTGTCGTTATTATGTATAGAGAGTGTGTATGTGTATATGTATATATAGTGCTTAGACCTGATACGCATCTCTCGTTCGGTTACCGCATTATTTTCTCAGCCTGATTGTGAGAAGACTGAGAAGATTGCTCCGGTGAATTGGATCCGGTTGACCTTTAATTTCGTTGAGCATTGCTGAGCCAAGGTGATTTAACGAGTGATCGTATAATACTTACAAGGACGTTTGATCTTACCAAATTGTAACGCAGATTTTTCCATTTTTTTCTTCCTGATAATGTAGATACAATATTATGGTGGGTCTACATTAATTTTCCACTAAAGTATTTTCGCGCTTAAAAGTTCCATTGATTTTGTATAAAAATTTAATTTTTCAAGTTTCTAACCCAACCTTGTGGTACAGACAGGTGGCATCGAAGGTTGGAAAATTGAAGATTACAAGTGCTCTTTAAAAATAGCAGAATGAGCTTATGTCAGTGTCGCGTTTAATACTATCACGCTGAAACGACGCTTCGAAGAAGTTTCAAACTTCTATTCAATCTTTGAACTTTATAGATTTTACACCTCTTTCTATATATATATATATAATACTTTGCTTCACTAAATAACATAATTCCGAGTGTAGGGTAATTAATTCTTTTTCAATTACGTATACTTCCGTAGGTATGGGATGCAGTGGGATTATCTCTTTTTTTTACGATGCTTTATCGATATTGATAACAGCTGTTAACACCGTAATAAATATGGGATACATCTGGCAATATTCAGAGCACGTCCCACATACGTGAGTATGTAAACCTATACAAATAACTGTTATTGCAATCGCCATGAATGTTACGTACTGTTTATAATAGTGTAATATATATATATATCGATCTTCGTAACCTCGTATTAAAAAGTACGTGCAAACCTGCCGCCAGAAACGTAACAAGGGATACACTAATTATCGAATCCATATGAATTAATATTTTGACAAGCAAACCCCACTGCGATGAAATTAATGATATTAACGTAATGCACTTTATTATTAATTTTTCCAAGAATTTTACCTGCAAATTACCAAGACTCGCGTCATAGATTGTTATATCGGCTAATTTCTTAGCATTGGTAAGCATACAGTTTAAACAATTTTATAATGCATTTGCACGTATGACGTAAGTGCACATATAACCAGCGATATTGACTTTTTTTTTTGCAGCCAGCTAAAAATAAATATTACATACAGAAATTCGAAAATTCCCAGAAAAATCGTAACGATTGATCGTGAAGCTTTATCAACATCGGTCGGGTCCAATATCTTCCGATTGTGCAAAATTTGTCAATTAGCGGCTAATCATTTTTTCATAAAAATTCTTATATCCTTATCGGAAACGATTGGTCATTATTGCGCAATGTATATCTATGTTGGATTATTTTATTATTATAACAATCATAAGCTCCGTGTACGTAATTAGTGATTCCAAAAAAAAAAAAAAAAAAAAAAAAAAAGAAACAGACAAATCACAGCTATCGTTTTTATCTCTCTTGGCCAAGTTCAACGCTGACCCAATTGTCTTGTTGCGAGGTTGGTAGCCTCAGATGAATTACTAACTGGCGTGCGCCCGAAGAACATGCCTGCTGGGAATAGGGGAATAGCACTGCGGAAGTATGCAATCTTGCTAGGAGCAATTTAACACTGTTTCAAGCCTAGACGGCCATTTACATAATAATCATGGCTATTTCTACACTGTATTAAGTGAGGTCGTTACGGGCCGATAGTTTCATTCTGCTAGGATTCGCGAAATTTTCATGCGAATATATCTATATACACGTAGACAGTCAGGTATTACACGTTACAAGCTAATTAGTCACAGTCGCGATTTCATCTGCTGGAGATACATGTTAGGTCCAGCGAAAAAAGACACAGAGAATTCCTCTATGTCATAAGGTGCAACATAAGAGATGCATCTTGCACGAGATTCATTTGCTGTTTCGTCACGTGGTCCATTGCGAATTTCCGGTTTCTTCGCTATCACTCGGTATATATACCTACACACTGGCTAGGAACCAGTAAAATTTCTGTGCTATAATTACATTTGGAGTATATGCTGATTTTGCACCTAGATAGTCTCACAGGTGCAGTTGCAATAATGCAAGTGGGATGCAATGCAAGTTTATACCTAGAGGCAATTATGCAAGCGCCTGAAAAAGCATAGGAGCGCTTGGGAAACATATTGTGAGTAAATAGAAAGGAGATACTTTATTAAAGAGTGAATTACGTACGAGTTATCTGTTTACTTATATCTTGGAGATATTGTTAAATGACTTGAAATGTCAAATACCATAGTTCTGCCATATAAATCGTTCGATTTGATCTTTAGTGGATAGAACGTTAGCTCGTGTATATATTTGCTACCTGTAAAAAAGAATTGTTGATTCTTTTTTATACTTACTTCCTTTCTTCTCCATCAACTTCCGGTCCGCCATATTTTCTTTGGACATTGCGCGCGTCGGTAAACATCTTCGCAAAAACACAAAAGAACGGATAAGGAAAGTCTGAATTTTCCTCTCAGCATCTTCCGCGTGCTGGACCACATCTATCTCAAATTTTATCATGAACTGGGTCACCTCGCTTTACTCTGCGACATCGACTCAGATCCTAGGATAAGTATTTGTCGTTTCTTCTTGTGAAAGCCACCCACGTACCGTCGACAAATCTTATACAGGGTGTCTCTCTTACCTGGGTGCAAAGTACGAACTTAAAGCGCATCGAGATCGGTATGGAATACGTACAGTTTTATGCTCGCAGCATCTTCCATCGGAATGGAACAGAAAACTCCGATAGTAAATAAGAAGATCGTAATTCTTTACGATTTATATATATATATATATATATATATATTGTGACGTATTTTCTTAACTCGAGACCGATAACGAAAATCCGAGAACTGATCTTCGGTCGTCCACCCGTCGGTCCATTCGCATGCCAGGCGGGCGCCGGCCAATTCTTTGTTCACCGGGAACTGACGATCCGGTACGACCTGGGAGTTGAGGTGGGACAATCTTAACTCAGCCAAAAGGAGAGTTCTGGCGGAAATCCCTGCACCAATTAATAAATTGGGAGTACCTGGGAGCTGGTCCAGCTGATCAGCGAAGGCCGAGAGCTGCATCCGGGGGACACTCAGGTGGGCACTGCACTGTAGCACACCACTGAACCTCCGAAACGCACGGAGAAAATCGGTAGGATTTTCTGGATATTGCGAGAGCAACGCGAGAACTTTTTAGGCGAAAGCGTTTCTGAGCGAATCTGTAGATAATAAATCGGAGATCCTTCACAGCAGCTTCCCCAGGGCATCGGGCATTGCCTGCTATGCTGTTAAATTCGTTTGTATGAAAACTAGATATTCGTGACCCGCAAATACAATCCGATAAAGACAACCTTTGATTTTTACCTAAAAATCCTATTTTTCCTTTTTTTATTTTTCATTCCATATATTCATATCCGATACCATTCGTCATCGTTCGCTGATGAGAATTTCGCAGGAGATTTGAAAAACGTGCTTTATTCCTCCTATACGTTGCTAGGAGGACACGTTGACACCAGCCGAGTTTTCTATTCTGGAAATATCAATGCAAATACGTTTCCGATCCGTACTCGATGTTATCACAGCTGCATACCGATGCATTACGAAACATTCCGCTCTTAGCTCAACGATTGCATCATCCATTTACCACGGAGCTTAACGATCGCTTCTAAGCACAGAACGCCAGATGGAAAGTAAAACGTATGCTCTACATGTTACAAGACGTCTATATACAAAGTCACTCTTTATCGAATACGAAGAGTCCGTACCTTCGGATCGAATTAACCTTTTACCTGATACTTAAATGCATAGAAGTAGATCTCACGGTGAGCAGCCAGAGTTAATATTACAAGATGAAATATACACAGCATCCTCGTATCTCAATCATGCACGCTATATATTCTTTCCATGATCCTTATTTCTTATTAATCCATTTTTCTTCCTCCCTTTTTCTGTATCCTGTCACTGATGGACAACCCCTTTCTCATTTTCCCAATCACGCACGAGCGTTTCTGACGAGTCGTGACGGGGTGGAAAGGCGTCGTGGCGTCTTCTTGGATGCTAATAAAAAAAGGGTCTCTCCTCTCTGGACCAACGATCAGGAAGCTACGGTAGTGCTACACCTAGATGGCTCAATTTCCTGAACGACGAACCTGACTCACGACGTTACAGCTCGCCGGAAGTTGCCCACGGACTTCCCTCGGATTAAAGACGGAAATCACCTAGTCGCTTCCCACGGCGCCACCCCTTACGGACAATCTTCTAATTTGTTCCTCGAAAGTGGCGCCCATCCTCCTTGTAGACGGAAGTGGACTCTGGTCCTGTGGGGGACCGTACGATCGGCTCCTTATTGCACCGGTGCGATATTGTTCCCTCAGAAATTGAATCGGTGACGTCACGTAGGGTCTTAAGCAATTTTTTATTATGGTGGTGGATGCGAAAGTTTTTTTTAGCAATCTGACGACTCTGAAAAAATCATAGGGGTCGACTTTTGTAACGATTAATCGTGTATTATAAAAAGGGTCATTATAATTTGATGTAATTAAAATTTTATAAAATTACGTTATCTCGGTTTTACTTAACGAGTCATTATTATATCTATATATTTAGTTTTAAGGCGACGATTTAGTTTAAAGGGACGACTCGGGGGAAAGGATAATAGTCACTGGCTATTAGGATCTCGACCAATCGGAATTATTAGTCACCGAATTTGATTATTGTCAAAGTCAGTCTGTTTTGGGACACCGATCGGGATGCCTCGAGCTGCCTCGTGCTCTCGTGCTATCTGTCAATAGTTTTTCAAAACGTGTTTCCTACCCGGTATAAAAAGTTCTCCCTTGTGCAGTCCTCGCGTTGCTCTCGCAGTATCCAGAAAATCCTACCGATTTTCTGCGTGCGTTTCGGAAGTGCAGTGTTGTGCTACAGCGCAGTGCCCACCTGAGTGTCCCCCGGATGCAGCTCTCGGCCTTCGCTGATCAGCTGGACCAGCCCCAGTGAGTACTCCCAATTTATTAATCGGTGAAGGGATTTCGATTTCACATATCCGCGGCTCCCATAATTTCGCGATTCTTCATATTTTTTTATCATCAAAATGACTTTTCGGCAACAGATACATAAACCAAGTATCCTCTCGATCGACGATAAATATATCTCTGTCAGTCAATAGGCTGCGATCTTTTTCAAAAATTCATAGAGACAGGTATACAAGATATGTCCGTAAAGCTAGTGTTAAATAATATTACAACGTAACGATCTATTCGCACACACGTATAGTACATTATTTAATATTGTACCACTGTCAGTGGTCGACCACCTTAATACACAGGGTCTAGGAAATTCGAATCCATTCCGAGGACATGCCTTAGACCACTAGGGGTATAGTAGCTATGATCTTTGAGCCACAGGCCACCTTGCAATTGAGTGGTTTGCATCTCTGGTACAGAGAGCAAGAGAGAGAGCGAGAGAGAGAGAGAGAGAGAGATAGCAACGAGCGACTGGGGTTGCCGTAAGCATTGAGCACGCAACCTAAGCCAGAATCCAGAGAACTTGGACATTGATTGAACCAGCAGCACTTGGCCCCCGCATACCAGAATAATTCCGCTAAATTACAGGTACCGAGGATACCATATAATACCATAAGATGCTCATCGTATTGCAATTAAGTGCCAATTCGAATAGCTTCTGACTTTTTCTTCCCTGTACTACGTGGGCGTTTGATGGATATATCTATTTTTGCATTACAATTTATGTCCAAAAAAAATGTTTTGGGTCATTAGGTAACACTGTAGAAAATGATAACAGCTGATCTCATTCCTGAAATCCATTATTAATATTTTTTACTAATAATTTTTTTTTTCCGGTATATTTACATTGATTAACATATGTGTGATTAGTGTGTAGAAAAAAAATATTTGTATTATGTTACATGAAATTTGCATTCTTGTACTCGTATGTTATCTGTGCACGCGAATGACTCTTTAAGATTGTAAAACAAATGCAATTTCTCACTCGCAACGAGACGTGTGAGTGACGGCCGTAATTAACAGTATCCACATTCTGTTTAACTTGACACGCACTGTTTACGCATCAAGTTAGACTTGAAACGCCCGGTAAACGGTACCGCGTAGAAATACTGTGGCTTCACTGTTCGTAGACTCGCACGACACTTGAAAAAATAAAAATACACTTGCCCTACTTTCAGTGTAGGTATTTATTCTCGGTAGGTGGTCTATTTCGGTCCCCCTATGCCCTCCCCCCCACACCCATGAAAAAATACGTAATTACGTTAGTGTTTGTCAAAGCGAAAATGTTTTTTTTTTCTTTGCCATATGTCGAAAGTATTTCTGTCCTCGTTCACTTATCATATATGGTGATTGACGATGTTCCGGTCTATGTATGAATGTCTCTTTTATACAAATTTCCATTGATAGATTGAATATTATTCGAGTAAAGTTAGTAGATTTGCAGATTTATATGATTTCTTAGCGAATTACGAAATTGGTCAAGTTTTTGTCTTGTTGCGAATGTTTGCCTCAATTTTCCCGTTGGTTCATATAGCTTTCACGCAATATTTCCCACGATAATATTTCATTCGCCATACGTTGCGTAGTTTGTTCTTTCTTATGGGGGGTGATAGCGATATCACGCCAGACTCACAATGGCTCGTAGAAGCCAAAATACACGTGACAGCTGCGACAGCTGATCCCGTAATAGAAAGTCGTGAAATTTGTTGGTGGCAAGATGACGCGAGGTTGGAGAGGGGGAAGGAGGTTAGAGATGCTGGAAGTGATACTTTTAGTGAACAACGTTTGACAATTGAAAACAATTGTTATCTTTTCATTATCCAGTATTGTTATTACGGCGACCAACAAAGATACGTCCGAGGTGTTGGGATGCTGGGCTACTGTCGGATTTTCTATTGACTTTGAATTTAATGTCACGTGGGTCGTGTTATTATATTCAATTAATTCCATTCGTTTCGATTTATGAACGTTGTCAATTTATTTCAATCGCGATAGTCACTACGGGCACTCTTTCCTGATCGAGATCTTGGCATGCTGATAACGTAGCATAGAATTGCGTGTCAGTGGTTTCATCCCTGAATAGAATTAATAGCTGCCTATAAATTTCAAAGGCTCGCCCGATAAAACGATAAGACCTGATGAGGTTCCAGAAGACCCCACACACATCAAATACATCATACTTACTACTCTCATAAGTAACTGGAAAGTGGGAGTGGTCCACTCTTTTGAAGCCTCTTCTCCCTCCTCCTCTTATTTTTGCCCTCATTCTTCCTTATTATTCCTCTTCGTGCGTCTTAGCAGGCGCTTCTCTCCTCTTTCGCTCCGTTGATTCATCTGTGAAGCGGTGAAACAAAAATTCAAAATTCATTTGATATCGATTGCAAAAATCTAGTGATAAGATACAAGCAAATGATTGACCTTGAAATTTATGACAGACCTTGTACGTGAAATTGATCTATATTCATTACGAATATATACCCCATATAGATATATTCGTGTAACAATCTATTTCGAAAATTTGCCTGAATATTGCATACGAGATTGCACGGAAATAGTCCGGAGATCGTTTCTCGATCTTCCGTCGCACCCGAATACCTTAAGATAATTATTTCTCTATACGTGCATAAGTTTATTAGCCCATCAAGTTAAATTATCTCGAATGTGCATAGATACTGTATCTATTCCAGATTATTACTTTTCTTTTTCAATGCAAGTAAAGTGAATGCTGCATGTACTATCGTCACGGGTTATTGCGTCGTTTAATTTCACTTGAAAACTGTAATTCCACGATGCACCCATGATTGCTACAATTTTCTCGAATACGTCTCATACAGTTGGTATCACTCACTTGTCTTCCATTAGAGTAAGATGCGTACAGAAAACGTGTAGCATCATTGACGTGGATAATGAATGACAGTCTGGACGTGGCTCGAGTCACTGATCGTGAGTCATCATCTGCATTCATTGGTTCGTTGATTCTCGTAGGAGAAAGTTCGTGACTCGTGCGTGCAGTCACGCATCGTGTATTTTTCCGTTCCTTTGCTTTGCCATCATTTCGATTGAATTAACCTAAAATTAGCTTTCCCCTTGCTCGCTAATTCCCATTAGTCCTTACCCTGTGTGTCTCCAGTCTTCTCACGCTTATCGCTCCCGTCCACTTCTTTTGGCACGTGAGACGCCGCGACTGTCGGAATGGAAGACCTTTTCTGCGACCTTCGTAACTTCTTTTTTTTTCCTTCCCACGGTTCTCAGGATTATCTCACACGAATCAGAATGCTTTGTTGCCTTTTCGTGGATTCCCGAAAGCCGAGATTAACACGTCTTCTTTTTTTCCCTGATATATCATCCTTAATACGTTTGCCGGATAACTTTTTCAAATTATGTATACATGTATTTGCACTTCCTGCTTTGAGATTTTGTGACTTATTCGTTCAATTGCATATATGAATGATACATGCACTTGTCACGCACGCGCATATATAAAATACGTAGTATGGTATCGCTATTGCTTTTCTTCGTTATTGCGAATTAATATGACTCTGTATTGTTTATTGTCCATTAAAATTATTCGCGCCAGGTTGAATTCGCATATATGCCGGCAATTTAGTATTTTCGAGGAAACGTTAAACTTCCCCCGTTACTTCGACGTTAAATGAAAATACAGGATATTCCGGTGAAGGATATTTGTTTTTTTTTCGCGATTCAACGAATTTTCTTTTTTCATTCCGAAAAATATTTGATATCCTCCTGCACGTATTACTGGATAATAATTACAGGAAAGATTTCTCTCGCGACCTTTAACCCCCCCGGGATGGTTATTCGCAATGCTGCGTAAGATTGAAAAAATGTTTTAGCCCCGGCCGAACCTCTTCGGCTGCTCTTCGACGAAAGGGACCTCTTTCGCAACCTAATTTATAATGCTATCTCAGCAGCGTTTCTTAGAGTACGCCCTTAACGATATCGCGAGGCTTCGAAAATGGAGTTTGCGATACTGGCGTCTATTATAGGCTGGCTCTTTGTGCGCGACCCGTACACGTGTTAAAATGAAATTTTACTACGAAGAAATAATGAAGATCCGTAGAGGCGATAAGGCTGGCGATTGAGTAAATATTTAATACGCGCGCATATTGGAAAACAAGACGGACCCGTCAAGTGTGTGACTAAGGCAGGGAATATCCGTCGGGATCGTCGTACCGTTACCTGGAGAAATAAGAGTGGACAAGCAGGCTGCTTAGCATTGGAGACGCAAGAAAATTTACGAAGGACTACGTAAATAAATGCAAAGGATGCAACAAAGCCGTTCGTTCCCCCTCGTGTTTGAAAGACTCGAGGAGGACGAATACGTAGGAAAAATGCTAATGTCGATCGTTTCTTCGGCCGTTTCCTCCAGTCGGGCACCCGTCGAACCTGCCTCACAAGTAGGTTCACGAGCGTTTCTGCGTTCTAACGGTCGCGCATCGACAAAAGAACGAATGGCATTGCACGTTTTCGAATAACGGGCCGAAGGGACACCCGAGGCGATGAAACACGCAAAAAGCGTCGGGGCTGCCAAGAAAACTGCATTTTATCTCGCGTCAAATGTCGTTTCTTGCGGGGCGTTTAACCTCGTTACCGTGGATCTGGAATCTCGTTAGCCGCGAAGAAGCTTGAACAAAATATCTTGGTCGAAGGCAATGCCGGGAGAACGTTTAATAAACGTAGCTCGAAGTAGGTGCGAGTGAAAAAGTAGATGTTAAAGATTTTTCATCTTTTTCTTTCTTTTTTTTTTTCATTTCTCTCCTCTTTGTTATTCCGATTAATTTCAAAGTTTTACTTCAATTAGAAACTTTTCAAAGTGGCGCGTCAAATTTTTTCTTTTCTTAGCATCTTTTTCTATTTTATTCTTTCTCGTCATTCGCAGACTCTTACGTCAGAGGCGCTTTATTTATATAGATCATTCCGGTGCTCTCGGTATATATGTATATTGTTGTTACTCTTGTTACCACATATCACTCGCACTCCATTGGATTACATGCTTCTAGCTTCTGGTAGAATTACGTTTCGAATATACCGTCTATCGACTTTGTGACGATCACCTAACAGAATTCAATTCGAGAAACACTTCGCTTGGAAACTTTGAAACTTTGTCGAGCATTTCCACCATCACCCCCCTCTCTATGTATCTTTCTCTCTCACTCTCCCTTACTCCGTCTCTACGCTCGCACACGCTACCAAGTTCCTCCGTAGGTTTCCGGGAGGTATTCGCCGCAAAACTATTTATAAATTGTGCGCTCGCGAAACTTGGAGAGGACGACACGACGACCGAGTCCAGAAAGTCGAGCCCAATTGGTGGTTGAAATTGAGAACGCGGCTTGAGTCGAGTCAAGAGATCGAGGCGGCGCAGTCGAAGATATCGAAACAGGGAGACTTTTGTTGAGCAAAATCGATTGGTGATCTACATGTATATACATTGAAAAAAAAATAAATAAATAAATGAAACGACCGCCGAAATAGATCATTCTTGGCTATCTCGGAGGATCCGATCATCTTGAGTTGATCTTCCCTTAATTATTTTTCTACCCTCGTGGCTATTAATTGGTGGTTAAGGCAGGAGTATCTGGATCTTAGATTTTTTTTTCAATACGATACCTGGTAAATTAAGTAAGTTAACTCTATTGACAAATTACGTCGTATGATCTCAATGAAGAAAATTATCGTCGGATTTTTCACCAGGGGATAATTATATCGACGGCACATTCTTATCTTTCAATGTGCTGGGTACGACTTTGCGCGGCACGATAATAGAGACGCCGTATGATTTATCCGATTTAACTCATTAAAAGTGTGTACTCTGGTGGTTCACTCCGTTACCAAGGGATCAAGAGTTAAGAGGGAGAGAGAGAGAAACAAACGGATGAATAATTGGACCAAGTTGCTGGGCGCTGGGTATTATCTCCTAAGTGGAAGATTATTAGGGGTACCTTGAGATCTCATCCTGGACCTTCAATTACCCTCAATCTCGAACTTCACCCCTCCAAGAGAATTTGAGATTTCAGATGAAAGTTACCTTTGAACTCTTATCGCTGTACCAAGAGGCAGAAATTTTCTTGTCTCTAATCCATCGAGGAGGCTCAGTAGCAAAATCGTAGGTACGTATAGATAGAGGGACAGGCTCAAAAAAAAAAAGAAAAAAAAGAAAAAAAAAGTACCTACCAACCTGCCTACATTCGTCGAGAGGATTTACCAGTCTCGTTTATCTCCTAGTTACGCGACCTCGCGGCGAGAGTCGCTCGTGCTCCCGAGGAATTCCCGTGAAATACGTCAGGCTTTATAGAACGCTGGCAAATAAAAGCAAAGAGAAAAAAAAAAGAAAAGGAAAAGAGAAATATTCAAGATCCCCAGTATTTATTTCGTTCCATATTCCCTCAAGGAAATTATACCGGTTTAACAATTCCCTTTGATATATTTCATTTTCCACGAATTCACAAACGACCCTTAGTACCGTCATCATTATGGTCCATCCAAGAATCCGTCCGACGTACATCTCCCTATCTCGTACCACTATTGATCTTTCTCCTCGAATAATCTCGTTTAATACGTAAACGCTTGTTATGAAATTTTGTTATGCAATTCCTATTATTCAACGTACCTCTATATCTATATACCTTTATCACGTTTCCAATTAAGCTTCTCAATAATCCAATAACTATATATCGATTCTGCCCGCAACTATATTGTACTCCTTAGTATCCCTTTACCTATTGTTGTCCTTATCAGGTGCCCTACTGTCTTTAGACTATCTGTTTCTACGTCGAGTAATACAATGCTGCGTACATATATATCGCGCTAGTTATTCATACACTATAATATATATTGTATATATGGTATATCCAGAGCGGATAGGACGTCTGTATGCATACCTAAACCACCATCGTCTTCCAGTTTGACAAGAACTCCTCGCTGGTTCCATTCTCCGTAGTCGTCCGCTTATCAAAACCACCCTTCACTCTATTGACGGATATTGAAACTGTATAGGTATAGCAGTGTACGTAACTTATCTCGTAATTCACGCTGAGGTCTGTAATTCAGGGGAGACATAGGAAATATGCGCCTCGCGAATCTTACGCTTTACGATATCATTATTACGAGGTAAGAAGAACTCGTGGGATTTCAGGGGGCGAGACAGGTAATAAAGGGGAGGCCACAGTGGCATCGTAATATCGTTAACATTTATCAGGGGGTGCAAAAAAAAAGGGGCTTCGACGCTGTGAAATTCTCTTTGCGTTCTCTCTCTCACTCACTCTTCCTTGTTGTTCGTCGTCTTTTTATTTCTCTGTCTTTCTTATGCCTCTCAGGAAAATGAAAGCAGTCGATTCACTCTTACTTTTGAATGTAATAAAATGCCTGTCACATACAGACGCGCATCCTTCGTGATCCAGATTTTTTTGGGGGGACTTAAGAATTTTAATCCGCAAAATTGTCATACCGGAGATAAAGTGTATATCGATTTTAGAAATTGTAAAGGACGCACTAGGAAGCGGGGTTAATCGTATTATCTTCTTTGATAAGAATTGGCGGTGTATGGATTTAAGACGACAAACGGTACTTTTGCAGCATCCCGGTTGGATAGGAATTCTCTTCCCTGCTGTAATTCCTTACAGTAACTTTGTGCTATTGAAATTCGTATCTTATTCATTAACGGGATATAATGGCGAGGATCGCATCTGTATACAGAATCCGGATGAAATTGTTTCTCAGAAATTCGCGAATCCATTGTGAAAATTTAATTCAGTTGGATATCTATATACACGTGAAACGTCAGCAGAGATTGGCACTGCCTTTACCTGGGATCCGGACGAAGACGTGCGAGGGTTCGTAGGGTCTGAATGGGGGCGTGGGAAATTTTTTTTCGCGAAAAGGTAAAAAAAAGAGAAAAAAAAAACTTGGTTCGCGTTAAGGGATCTAAGTAGGTATAAAAGTGAAGCCTGCGGGGCGGTTCGAGCCGACAAGGACTTTTTGAAAAATTCCGAAGGACGTGCCTCGCTGCCTGTGCATCCGCTTCTCCAGCCTTTGATTACTGTCAGTCCCGGCTGAACTCGTGCGTAACAGTCAGAGCTACCTATATGTGACCTAGTCTAACCATCTATCTTCGAAAGATCTCGCGGTGTCTTTGTTACCGACGCATAATCCCGATAGGACTTGGTCGTTTATCTGGAAAAAGTTGACAGGGGCCTGGAATCCTGATTTCCTCAAGTTCACAATCTCGCCACCAGGCTCGCATCGAGCTGCGTAGAAAATGTAAATTAAATGATAAAGAACTGCGGCACCTTTGCTATAGACACTTTTCCGACAGTTTTCATATTACCGTGTACGGTCATACGACAGACGCTGGATTTCTTCAACAGGTCTAAAGTGCCATTCACACGTGCCTCGCGCGGTGAAACAAAGCTGAAAAACAAAAGACCCTCTCGTCCGGTCTTGCCCCTCCCCAGGATACATCCGACGGAGTCATCCTGATTCGAAGCCACCGTTAAGAGACTTCTTGTCCCACGTTCGTTCTACGGGCATATGACAAAAAATTGATGCTGCTCCTACAGGAACAGCATACAGTGGTCCATCGTTGGCTTCTCTGCCGAAATAACGGGCTGCCGCTGCTGAGGTCGCCCCGCGAGATGGTCAGCACGTTGTTATCCGTCTTCGGAGACAAACAAGCGAAACAAGTAGTAGGTATCCAACGAAGATGGATTGCCATCCTGGAGCCGCAGCTGCCTCGTCTAGCTGGACCATCTCCCTCAGGAGCCTCGGGAGCCACTCGGCTCATATCGTCATCCTTATACCTACACCGCTTCTTCCCTATCCTGTCACTTTATTTCAAGCTACCTCACTACGTGCGCGAGACAAATGATACGCTCTCGATTAGGATTTCCCACTTATTCTATCAATCGTCCATGTGAAATCTTATCGTAAAAAGAAAGAAAGTGCTGTCTACCTACCAACATAATTCTTACGATGAAATTAGGTCAACTTTTTTTTTTATATCAAGGATCGATCGCTCGTCGACTCCAAAATTACGTTTGTCGATTATATATTTATTTTTGATTACGTGATACATTTTTTTTTTCATATTTTTTGTCCACCTTTATTTTTCCGCTAATTCACTATGATCGTTGACACACTTTGGCTTGATAAGAGATTAGTCCAGTCCGGGATCCGTGACCAGCGAGTCAAAATGCACCACGTGGTGGTTTCCTAATGTTCTTTAACCCATTCCGGTTAATCTTGTTTGAAACAATTATTGCCGAGGGGAGTTGGCCAACTAATGTAATTATTTTCTGTTGTTTCAGGTAAGCGACGGCGGTTGGGCGAGGAGAAGTGTGAGTAATCATCACCTATTATCTTCTATGTTTACTTCTCCCTTATACGTCCCTGCCGGGTAGATAAGCCACGTGGCGCGCCTCAACTGCTTCGGTCATATTAGCGAATTACCCAGGCTGCATCTCGTCGACGTCATCGCAGTTACAACTATTGTTACATGCAACTCGCGTGCGCGTTATCAGATATTCGCAGGTGTCATTCACGCCTGATGCGAAGTATAATTATCGTTTAGGAGAATCTCTGTGCGTTACAATGTTGTTATTGTCTATAGCTACATGTGCGAATGGCATTTCAATTATAGCACCCGGCAGGATCTTACGATAAAGGATTTAGCGTCTGTGTGTAAGGACTTTTCGCAATCCCCTTTTTTTTTTACTTTTTTTTTGTATATAGATTTTCCAACCATTCTATTTCGCCGCTATATTTTCACGGATCGCAGAAACTTCTTTGCCCGAAAGGACAGATACATGTATACAACAAACGAGACAATCCCGTTGCTTCGTGCTGTGTGTCCATTCGCGACTCGGTAATTGAATTTTTCAAGTTCGCGTTTCGCAAGTTCGCGAACTCCGCGGGTCGCCGAAAATGTTTATGACAAAAATGTATACTCTTCGGATTCAGGACGTCTCCCTCGAAACAGCCCTTTTTCTGTTACGGGAATTTTTCTTTCAATTTAAATTACGTCATGGACCCAACCCTGTTATACGACGTCTTATCGAAATATGCGAAGCATATTGAATTAAATAATCGATATCGAATTCATTGAATGAAATATAATAAAATCTTTTTACATGATTTTTATGCGATATGCACGATAGGAAATGTCGATTAATTTAATTACATTTTTGCAAATTCAATTTCCTTACCTCAGTCCAGAGGCTGCCCAAGTCTGCATTATTACGCTTAGTCATTGTCGTTCTTGTGGAATAATTTTTTTTTTTCTCTGATACCACTTTTTCCCCCACGGCGGTCCATTCAGTTTACTCTGTAAACAGCATCCCGAATACGGTATTTGGAAATCTTTACGCCTGCCTGCTCTTTTACGGGAGTTTTAATACATTTACTTTTGGGCTGTCAAGTGATATATGTATCATTTTTTTTTCCATTCAATCAAAATTCATTGATACCCGATTAGTGTATATTCAATCGATTGAGTCTTTATTGCAATATAATAAATTATGTATGAGTCGTCATGAAATATTTTATGTATCGTAGATTTGCATGAAATCGAATATCAATAACGATAATAATTAATGAGATTATTAAATCGATCATCGATATAAAATATATCGCTAATCGTACAGAAGTACGTATAAGCTGTTACAAGTCTTCTAGAGTATATCATAACGTTGTTATATATATATAATGATTTCTTGTTTCACCTTATCTTTTTTTCCACTAAACAGATATCGTACATGAGCTTTACTTCTAGACAGTTATGAGTTCATTATTCCCACTTATTTATGCGATACCTCGTTCAGTAATAACCCTCGCTCCTTTACCATGTACATAACGTACGAATTATCGTTAATGGATACCTCGGTAATTTATCGGCCAGCGATATATTTGCACAACACATGACGATCCCATTAATTGCAATGGCAATAGCAAAGGCATGCCAATTGCACAACTGCGTTTCATTAACAAACTCAATGGATCAAATAAAAAAAAATAAAAATCATAAAAAATAACAGCAACTATGGGTTACAAAATTTTGAAATATTTTCATAATTTTCAATACTCCGAATAAATGAAATTCCTTGATCGTATCAAAATCGCGCGGTACCAGGAGTTAATGAAAAAAAAAAAAATTAATAAAGCCATACCAAAAAACGTAATTTCTCTTCAATTAAATTTTTTATCATAAATCATAAACATAAATTCCCTAATTTTTTTTTAATTAAATCTCAAAAAAAAGTCGCCATCCCTTCGATCGGTCGTTCTCACGCTTGGTCCTCGTTGTAAAAACGTCCTTATGAAAGCAAAAGCAACTTTTTCGTACAAGTAGAGCTAACAGCAGCATTGTAAATTTTAACGCGCTCTTGTGCAATTCGGTAGGCCCGTTACGCAACGACATGTCACAACTCACAGCACATGGTATCGAGCCACATGTTATATATCAAGACTCGAAAGATGCTATCGCGAATCCAGTTTTACGTCCAGAAGTCACAATCCTGGAAGCCCTGTTAGCTACGCATGTTATTGGTCATAATAAACGTCTAATTAAAATATACACGTAAGATGTGCATTAGAAGTGGCCTATAACACTTTTGAAATTTACACATTAATTATTATAATTGAAAAATATTCTGCCACCTTAAGCTGTCTTACTAACGTCCTCGAGAAGCCACACTAGGAAACACGTAATAGACTCGTCCAAGTCGAAGCGGTAATAAAATTTAATATTATAATTTTTTTTAAATTCAATTTCTCCTCAATAACCAAAACCACTGGCCTTCGGTTTTTAACGTACAATGATGCTAATTGGTTTAGCGGCATAAACGGACAGAGAATAAATTTTACTCGTTCATTTAGCGAACTCTCGATAATACCCTAACAGATCAATTCTCGTATAAAGAATAACGCGTCTATACGAATAAGGCGTCGGCCTTCGAACCAACAGACAGACCCTGCTCTGTTCATTGTCCCTTGTCCTTTCAATTAATTATTACTACCTGCCACTTACGCAACTCGTCGCACGTCGATATCGAATTTTATTTTACGTTCACATTTTTCTGTGTGTATATATCTGTATCTGTATACACGTATATAGGCGTAGCATGTAACGTGTTCAGTTTCTATTATTTACAGCCTGAAACACCTGCTCGGGTTACATATTCCATTTTGTATTCACGCGACAGGCCAATCGAACGTAACGTATCGCGAATTGATTGTCTGGCTTAATCGCGTAACAGCGTAATCGCTTGGCTACACTTGGCGAACGACAATCCCTGCAATGCAATGGGACGGAGGCATTGCCCTGCGAGTAGCGTAAGATCGCCAATTGCGAAATCGGACTCGGGACGGCATATCGGCAAGACTTTCTCATTCGTAAAAATTCCAATGTAGATTTCGCCAAGTTGTTTATTCACTAGTGTGGATATATACAGTCCCTTTCAGCTCTGCAGACTCTTTGCCAAATGGAGACAAGTTGCAAAATCATCTCTCTAGGTATCATTCCTTTGCCTTTATGACACTTGAAATCAGCTTCCTTACCGATGCGGAACGTCTGGACCATTTGAACGCATAACGAATGAACTCATCTGACAAACATAGAATTGGCGATCTGCGCCATTAGGAATGATAAATAGACGCGAGTACGTCGCTCCGTGAATATTCCCCTTTCTCCTAACGAGCAATCATTGAAAAAGAAAAAAAAAAGAAAAAAAAAGAAGATCGACCAGGAGCAAGCTCATTATAATTAATCTTCGATCGGACTCTCCGAGCTGTTACGTAATAATGACTCACATCCGAATGTATCAATTAAATCTGTCAACGATCCTTGCGTCTCTTACGTCCGAGCATCAGTGGAAGCTGTGCGCGTTAGGTGCCGTTTAATTGCATACATTAGTCGTATGGAGGTCTAGCTGCCGTATATAATAATTACACGTTAATTCACTGATCGATGATACACGTCGTTTTTAAAAAGTCCATATCTCTAATCACTTGCTGCTATAACGCATCTGCCTGGAGTCCTGCGTGTATCCTTGTCGTTAGCATCTTCCGAAGGATGGTCCTACGAACGAGTCGAAGGGGTCTTATCGGTAAAGGAACCACGTGGTAGGTTGAGATGCATTGCTCTCGTGCCGTGACGTCAGTTCTGGCTAATTAGAAGTCGTAATCATATATGCTTGGCATTTCGCTTTCTGAATATCGGTTCGCCATGTGCATTGCCACAGCCGACATATTATGCCACAGCATATTTGCTGGCAGCATATTGGGAGCGACGTTCGTACGATTACGATTATCAATTATCGTTAGCTCGGAATAGCGTACTGTAATGCGTTACGTTTCTCGTGTGATTCGATGAATATATCATTATTATTATGCAGCTATCAAAGCGATTGGATATTATAGTTTCATTGGTCGGTAATCGTAATCTTTTAATATTCATCAAGTTTATGTGTACTACGGGGATCTGTATATGATGTAATTTGGGTTGTTGATTATCATTATTTATCGACACGGTGTGGATTTGTGTATGCCTTTTGGCTGTCGGATTAGGTTACGTTGCTCGTTCGCTTTTTTTTTTTCATTTTGATTGACGTTTATTTCTTATTTGGAATAATTGTCATTTATTTGGGGGAGTTTTTTTTTTGTATTTTACGTAATTTAGAATTTTTGGAATTCGAAAATTCTTTGAGACGGATTACAGCTCAACTTTTTTTCCCCTGTGATAAAGGCTCTTCTGGCAATAAGGGGGAAGTGAAGGATTATGCTTTTACTTTGTGGCACAAAGCTTTCGGTGCCTCATAGAGCGAATAAAGAGGCAGCTATGTAAAAACAGCAATCGCTATTGATCGAGGAAATACTGAAGCTGCTGTGCAATTCTTCTTCTTTTCTTTTTCTTTTTGTCTTTTTTTTAATGTGAGTGGCGCTGCTGTCGCGTTTCTATTCTTTCGGCCTTTGTGCTACGCGCGATTTATAATTCCATTAAAACTGTTCGATGCTAAATTATGCAGGATTTGCAAAGCTGCGTATATGTAGGGGTAGAACAGGAGCAGTCTTAGTATTCGCGAAGAAGCAAAATCATACAGTACTTTTATTCATTTATTTTCACGTGAATTTCGTTACGAGCGGGAACCAAATTTAATTTCCATTTTTTTTTTTTTTTTTTTTTTTACGAAAAATATCATTTTCTGTGCTCCGAATGTAATGAGCAATCTGGATATGCGAATTTTCAGGATTACGTGTTTCTTGAAAATTATTAAAATATTTGGATCAGCCAAATTTCATGTCGCACTAGAGCGTATGCTTCGTAAAGGATACCTTATCGGTTTCCAAGACTTTCTTTTAATGCCGTAGATTTATTACTTCGGTCTACTTCCACCTACGGTAATTACAACATTTTACTTCCCCTGTATACATAAACGAAACGGGACTTTTGCAACGTAAAAAACTTGGCCGAATGGCTTTATCCATTTTTATTTTGTTAACCTTTGTAAGCACTACTCAAACATAATACTACCACGTTCTACCTGCAAATCACAATTTTACTTTGTATCCTGATACGATTACTAAGGGAAACTTTACATTTGAATTCAGAGTCCATTTTTTTATTGACTTTCTAACATATCGTAAATCAAACTCCCTCCCCAGAAAAATAACATAAATTAACAAGCCAGATAAAGTCCAGAGACCCAATAAAAAATATAATTTATTCAAATTGTATAACGGTTTTAAAAAAAAAGTATATACAAAAATTTTACTCATCTAATTAAATCTATAGCCTATACGTACCATTTGATAATTTTTATGTATCCCAAACGGTGTATGTATATTTTTTTAATATTTATTTTATTACATTATAACCTAATCTCATACTGCAAGCGCAAGTATTTTATTTCATGTATACATCTAAGCGATCAAGCAGTTCGTAGAAGAATATTAAATCTCGGAACCCTTATCGTATTCGTTAAATTAGACGCGGATAAGTGAAGGAGGCCAGTGCCCTCTTGTTCAGCAAATTCACCGAAAATAACAACTTAGCTATCCTGCCAGAAACTCTGGGCAATTTTGCCGATTCCCTTTCTCGGTATACGGCAACCATTTTCCAAATTACCATACCAAGTAAATTTTACCTACGCGAGTTGCAAATCCACGCGGTTAGCACTTTTCATATTATACGAGTTCCCAAGTCTGATTTTCATGTCATATACTTTAGGTAGTTTACGTCACGGAATACCCAATGGTAGGTGTACGTGTACAATGTTATGCAATCTAATACCAAAAAATGGAGGGTTACTATAGACCAGATAAATAAAAATTATTATACAGGACGTTTCACGATAAACGTGCTACTTGAAGTTTGCCCGTCCATTTGATTTCCATCGTCGAAAACCATCTTCGGGTTGGTGCATTTGTCACGAATAACCGTATACCTGAAATTTCTTTTTATTTTCACGAAGCGAAGGCTATTTCATTTTTAATAAAGAATCACGTTCCGTGGTCGAATCATCCTTTAATTTTATGGAGAATGATAAAATATATTTCCCGCTCAGTTAAAATTCCTTATCATTTACATTTTCAGTGCATACGGTATTACATTTGACTTGCATGTCCCATCAGGGTGACAAAAGGAGCGTTGGGGCTATATATAAAGGAGCTATATATATATATATATATATTATAAACGTATAGAATACATAGGGCGTACTATAGGGGGAGCGTGTGAATGCACATTCGATACCGCGGATATTGCATCACAATGCACATGCTAGCCACAGACGTGCATCTAACGCGAAATATCTCGATAATTAATCGCTTGGTCCAGAGCGTTTCACTACGGAATGTGACGTTTGGGTCAAACGAAATGTCACGGTTCGCGTTAATTTGCCAATTCAGGCACATCCCGCTTATATTAAATGCATAATATTTTTGCACTGTACTTCATATGAATATTTTGAAAAATTGACAGGACGCCGGAGTTATTTAATTTTGCGAAAGTCGTATGACATTTGATGGAGTTTTGTGGAAGGTCGGAGACGCGAATGCATAATATTACACACCCGTTATTAATTAGGAACGTGTATATCTTAGGACAGTCTTCTTAGAAAGTTCATGGACTCCGATCGGTCTTCGAACATTATGGATCAGAGATTGCACATGGCGATTCGATGATTTTGCATTTTTATTCACCCGCTGATATTTAGCATCGCCTATATATTGCCTACGAGTCTATAGAACGTATATGGGACAAAGTAATCTGATCGATCGATCAATTTCTTTCGTGCGATCGATTATCGATATACCTTGTTATTGTTTCCTATCGCGTAAGTCTTGGTCACGCGGCAGGTATCAAATAGCAAATTAAATTTTCTCATCCGCTTTTATTCCTGCTCTCCATTTTTTTAATGCGCCCCTTACATACTCGTTTCCACTTTTCACTCGAATGAATTATCGCTACTCGCCTCCGGTTAGGCGTCCATGCCGAAGCATGGCACTGAGTGGTATCGGATAACAAGATTCATATTGGAGGAACTTTGGTGGCTCGAACCATAGTTTTACCTTAAGTTTTAATGACAGTTCCGAAGTTTCAGCTATTAGAGGACGTTTCCCAACGCCCCGCTCGCTGCCGGGCATTTTGAATATTAAATTAAACCAAGGATAGATATATATAACACAACTATACCATATACGCTATCCAATCAATCTGATATAGGCCACACGTGGTCTATATACACGCTGACATAAGCCGCGTAACAATTCGATTCTCTAGGATGACGTATAAAAAAAAAAAAAGAATCGCACGAGCAATGTGAACGGGACTTTATTAAAATTTAATGAATCTTTTGTAAAGGCTGTATTTAAAATGAAATTTCAAGATTACTATAATAAACCAGACAATGACGTATTAATTAAAAATATTAATTATATACCCTACTGTCCCATTGTGAATGGCCACGTATCGGTATATCTCGAAAAAAACATGCGCGATGTTACGTAACGATTAATCTCAAGCGAAATCACACGAGATGCCCGAAATTAGCGCACGAGAAAAACGTGACTTCACCTTGAACCTCGCGAGCGAAGTAACCAAGGCAAATTAGATTTATGTATCTCACAATAGTCTGTTGCACAAGCCCTTGCACGAGTCTCGTGACGTCACAGACGGTTATCGTACTCTTGCAATAATCCACGTGTCACGCACTCCGCTAATGCATATTTAAAAAATTGAACGAAGGTCGCGTCGAGTCAAAAAAAAAAAAAAGATTTCTTTCCACATCACTTTAATTAGCATAACGTTCCCCATAGCCTTCGCTCGAAAAAATGTCACGCATAAAAAAATGTCACATTAACATTATGCAGTAAGCGCGTACGAAACGAGATATCTACTTTGCTATATTAATTAATTGTTATTACTATCACTTATTATTGTTATCGCTCATCTCGCAGAATCAAACTGCTCGACCCCCCGACCGAATCTTTTCTGTTCGCCCAAGTACCGAAGACGTACCCGTCGCTGAGTTAGTAGCAATGTACCATTTAAATCTCACGATTACGTAAGCCATTAAGAAGCGCTCTCGTGCTTCCTGCGATTGCACCGAGGGAGAGTGGCCGGTGTAGGTGTTTTATGCGGAAGCAGCGTTGGAAACAAATGGCGCGACTCCTTGAATTTACTGGCTGATATAAAGCGTGAAGAAGGAGCCCGAGTGGCTTGTCGCAAACGAGAAACGTGTTCGTATTAACGCTGCCGGGATAAATGACTGTTGGATATGCGAAAATAAAAAAAAAAGAAGTGCGAATAAACACGGCAACGTGTTGTACATAATAACGCCGGGTACTACGTACATCAATTGAGACATTAACGTACGTCTCCCACGTAGACCAGCGATATCGGGTTAACTGTAAAAATGGTAAATCTTCCTTGTCAATATCAAAATTGATATATCGTATATTGCAAATATATTTTATAATTGCACATTTATATTCTTTACGTATTTCACGTGGATATCGTAAACACGATAAAGTTCAGTCCTTGCGAAGCACGTGCGTGCGTATACGTATATAGCGAATGGGCCTCTTTAGGCTATAACGGCTGGATAACTGATAGATTCTAAGTGCAAGGGAAGGTGGCGTCTCGATGCGCTTAAAATGCCCATAAATCGAAAGAATGGCGGCTGCTCGAAGAGATAAAAGCGAAGGTAATAAAATGACAAATTCCTTCTCTCGGGACCCATTGAATATGTGAATAGTGATATATAAAAGCTGTTCGATACCCTCCGGGGGACCACTCGCATTTTCCTAATTCTCTCCTCACTTTTTTTTTTTTTTGCCTTTATCCACATTTTTTTACCATCCGAACAGATCGATATCGTCGATGCGCAGACCTAGCTGTTGCTGTTATTTGAATTTTTCAAATGCTTCCAGCGTACGTAACTATGTCCTGTGGTATGAATATATAACGGCTATAGGATTCTGTATATTACTGTCGAACAGCAACAATTACGATAGCATAATATATATATATTGGGTATTATATTTAATATATGACTATCTATATAACCCGTCGCCAGTCGTACCTTTCTACAATTTTTAATTAACTTCAGCGTGACGTTAATCGGTCGCTTACGATATCTATTGCCGCGATAAACACACTGGTATAAAAGTTGGCAATAAGAGTCTCTGTGTATATATATATATACAGAGAGGGAGAGAGATACTCTTCCAGAGGGAACCACACGTGTTATACAAAATTCTTGGTAATATTAAATATTGACCGAATAGCTCGTAAAACGGCAAAATTATCTATATAGATATTACGTGTTATGGACTTTCGCCTCTTCATTTCTGTTCTTCCTATTTGGACATGAAAGAACTAGCTACTTTTTTTTTCCCCTAAGAAACGACACGATATGTTAATTAGTCCCGTTTTTTGTTGGTACGGCAGTCAAATACAAAATTATAAATCGTCTCTTTTTTACGACGCGTAACGTTCTTCCGTAACTATCGAGTCAAGGGTGGGAGGACGTATTACTATGTATAGTAGAATTCATCGAGATTCCCCGGGCGTGTGATATTTTCAATTTTCCAACAAAAAATTACCATATATATTATCCAGCATCTTCATCCCTTTTCACTCGACTTCGTTTTTACGATAATTACGTTTCTCTTTGGATAATTTTCAATGTTACAATCGTACAATAATCAACGTACGATTGATCGACTATTTCCTATGACGTATGGTGAAACACGTGTGGGCCGAATGACACGAAAAAAAAGTCTATTTCACGTACAAACGAACGTATTTCGCAAAGTAAGTGATTTCGTAGATAAATCATATATATCTATATGCCGATATAAATGGCTGTACGTTTTTTAGTCGCGGCATTCGAGCGAATTTTTTCACTGCGAATTTGCCCTTTGGTTCTTTTGTGCGAATGTGTGATTAATTAGACAATAGGTTTCACGTGGCGTGCATTTTTCCTGAATCTGGTTGCTCGTGAAAACGGTTCGAATATTTCTTTTCTTTTTTTGTATTCATTTTAAAGAATTTCTTCCACCCAAAATATTGGCGCAGTCGACTGCCTGCGATTTACGTAACTCGCAGTCGGAAATCAAGCTCCGTTGGACATTAGGAAGAGGCTGCATTTGCGATGAATGGCCATGCACTTCTCCATGTCACTTTGACAATCCGCTCAACTCCTATGCATTTTTTCGTTGCGATGCCTTTGCCGGCGTTGCATCGTATGCAGCACCTTGATCGAAATCGTGGTGCTTGTAAACTAGCCCTGATGCACATAGATAACGGCGCATCCCCATTTACGCGAAAATCACTCGCGCTAGCAAGCATCGCTCCTACTGAAATTTTCAAGGATCCAGAGTGACGTGAAAATGATAAAATTCAATACCCGATAACATGGTCAGATTGATAAGAAGTCGGGATGACAATGTGCAATTAATGGTGACTTATCGATGCATCTCGAATCAAAGTATCGATACTTTATCGAAATCTTAGAATCCATACTTGGCTTCTTTTTTTTTATTGACTTTTTTTTTTCTCAATCTTGAAACCACGAACACGATATCTCCCGGGTGCATAGGAACCTGTCTAGGCAATATACCTACCAGGAAGGAAATATCAACCGGAAGATGACGCAGAGAGCAATGGAGTTCATCGATGAACGTAACAGGATATCCCAAGGACCACTTATACCCAGTAACTCGATCGTCTTACCTGTGTCCTCTCGAATTTCGTACGTGCGACCAGTCACCGTACGGTCGATGGTAGCACGCGAAGATTTTTCGTGAATCCTCTATAAAGGGATGCAGGAGGAGGCTGTGCCTTCGTGGACCTTCTTTCCACTTCTGTGATAAATATTAGATAGCCCGATCCCGTCTAAGACGCTTCTCTGGGATTCAGGGATGGTTCATGGGTATGGCTAACCAGGTCCGATGCGTGGTTACACAACTCATACGAAGCTTCCTCTCATCCGATCTTCTATATTATTCACAGGAACTGGTCCACTTTCCTGGATAGGCTGGGGCTTCCCTCTTTTGGTCCAGGCCGAAATATTTCCGACAAAGTATTACCATACTGCTGCGCAAAGGGACCTTTCGGAATAAGGCTGGAAAAGCTAACGGAGCGTTGGTCGCTTTCAAGCCCGAATATTTACCCTTAACCGTTCGAACGTGTAACGCAGCATCGATGGGGTAAACGGTAAACCCTTCTCATTCTCGAGAACATTTTACTACCTCGTGTTACGATCCTGTACAAATGTGCATATAGGTATGTCGTATAGACAAGGGGTAGGGAGGATAATAAAAAAATGAACATTTTACATACTTTTTAATTTTCTTAAAAAAAATATATATATATATATCGCGATTCATACTGGAATACATGTGAATTTTATTTTTTTAAGGGTTTTACGGTGTACTGGGAAAATACTCGAACTACCCTTACGTACCTAGTGTGTGTTTGACTATAAAAATAAAACTGTCCCCTCGGTAGTTCAACTTGTTAGGGTTTAGTGCTACGAGCACCTGTACATTTTAATTAATCACCTGTACAGGGTGGAAACGTTTGGACCCCCAATGCGAACGAGTAATTGAAACATACCCTTATGTTATGCCATTCGAAACTTAATTTTTAGTCCTCGGTCTTCGTCCCCCGTTTAGATTCTTTTTTTTGAATTAGGGTAGTTTTCGCCTCGATGGATTGACGTATCAAATGAATTTTTATAGTCTGCCCTTTTGGCAGTTAAGGCAATTACTTGTAAGTGAATGGGCGGCAGCAACCCTTATATTTTGTCCAGACGTTGTTAACTCCCGTTCCATTTTACCGCCCTTAAAAAATCCCTCTTCAAGGTCCACCCTGAGCTTCTGCCCTAGGAAGAACTTAACTCGAGGGTGTCTCGTGTACCAAGAGGAGAAACGAATTCACGAGAGTTAATTGGTATGATCTTATCGTTGACGTTAAATGGACCATTTAGGGATACTCAATCCTTATTAATTGTAATGGGAGGACTATCGTGATAATCGATTATTAACATTGCCGAAGACACGAGAAAGATATTTTCGAAATGGACCGACAACTTTACGTCGATAATTTTTACGGATTACGTAACGCTCGGATTATTTAAAAGAAAGCAAAAAAGAAAGCTTGAACGTTCGTAACGGTTTAATTAGCCAATTAAAAATTTTGTGGACGACGCGAACTTTATTTAATACACGCTGTAGTAAATATATACATATATAACTTAATGGGTAATATACTCTATTTTGTAATGTTTTGTTGAAAATAAATTGAGACACCCCGTACACTATACTTTAACGTGCTACGCTACCGGGTGACTCTACTCTTGATAAGCTGCTTCCGTTAAGTACGTTAGATTGGGTCCTATGATTTTTGCTATTTCAACCTCCGACTATAGTTTTACTATACATATATATTAGTCTGTCATCATCAATTGCGAGCTCAGGTTAGGATTTGGGTCGTGCGATTCACGTATCGAATAAATCACTCGTCATTGAGAAGATCAGAACAAATGATGACAGCTCCGCTTTCCCCAAGTGGCAAGATACTCTTGCAGCATCCAGCAAATAATACTTTGTACCCACAGCGTATTCAGGTCAAACCGTTCTTCCATCCTGATTTTTCCACTGTGTCATTACCTCAGCATCCCAAGCGATCTAGTTACACTATCATCTCTTGCTCTTGTATTTTTCATCCTCATTTCCGCCTTTCATCCTCAAACGTAACTCCTCCAACTTTTCACAACTATACACACGTACCAGACCCTGTCTACCCTTCGAGTTTCATTATTCTCCACTCATCTCAACTATTTCCTCCACTATTACATCCCAGCATCCACTTTACGTCCTGTGACAAAGTACGTACCAAGATTTATCTCGACTCCTTTCTTACTCTCTTCGTCCGAAAGCATCAAACGGCAATTACGTCTAGATATATTCGATGCCCCCATGTCCATTGACGTTGCGTAATACCGAGATAGCTGGGTTGATTAAAAAATTTTGTAAAATTTTATCTCGAAAAAAATTTTTTTTCGGATACCAAAATTCTTTTCATTATTCAATAAACATAAATGTCACGTATCGTCACACGTGACATTGTGTAATCTCCTTTCATGTAGAAACGAAACAAACAAATGATAGCTTAACTAATGCCGCGCGGAAGCAAACCGCGAAATTTTATTACTTCCGCAAGATACCCAGAAGAATAATATTTAACTTAACTGGATACATATCCAACGTGGGCTGCGCGTTGTATTTCCCTGGGCGAGTGCGAAATTGAAGGAGGCCCATCGCGCCGCCACGGCGACTCGTGCCCCGCCTGTAAATATCTTTTCCTTCTTCGGGATACACGCAGCATCCGAGTCGCTATGGGGTATCATAATATATTCTTTTTTTGCCGCGTCCATAAAACACCTCGTTCGTTTACTTTTTCCGTATACGGATAAAAATATCTGGTACGGCTACCGTGTAAAACCATACCACATATTTGCCCTTTGGTATATCCATAGGTATACGTATACCGACACTCGAGCCAGACCACGAGAACCTAACCTAACCCATCTACTTGTCTAATTACGTAACTACGTGTACCTACTTGACTGAACGAGGTTTCTGTAAAATTAAATGCATCTTAACCGACACCCGTTATATCCATCACGTGAATATCGTGTATAACAATATGTATATACATCACTACAGCTGGCTTCCTCTTAGATCGGTAGCAATTCCGGGAATTCGTACCATCAACCTCTTGCTTCTCGGAATGATCCATACGGTCCATGGGTTTGCTGGGAAGAGTCTGAATAAATAAATAAATAAAAAAAAAATAGCCAAGAAGTAACAATAAAGCGCGAGTTCGCGTACGTGGGAGTGCGCGTAGCTTCAAATCCGCGAGGTTTTCAGCCGCAGCATCCATTGTACGCGAGATGATTTATAACGAGCAAAAAGGGATACACGTGTACCGTGAAGAATTGGCTGACGTACCGAAACCCTATTTAACTGCATGAAGCTTGACTTTTTACTTGGCGCGATCAAAACCCACATGCGCGATGTACCTGGTACCGTGTGTGGTATGCCTTATGTACTCATCTTCAAGGATGTTACCCTTTATAGGCCCCGCCTGTAGTAATAAGGATGTACGTCCTTGTCTTAATGAGTTGCCGTAGCCTGTGGCCACAGCTTCCAACGTGAATTATCATCCTCCTTTTCGCTCCATTCGTAATTCTCGGTTAGATTGTTCCTAGACGATTGTTCGTGCCCCGTGCGCATAAAGAAGGCGTGACAATTGCAATTGTCATACGTGTAAATTGGTATTCGGCTGACTGTATAAAATTTGATAATTTTTTTTAGCAAAATTTTTTCCATGCATCGTTATTACATTTTACACATACGACAGCGAGGTAATGCATCTCCATACCGTATACATTGTTTATTCCTATAGGCCGTACCCGGTATATCCTTGACTCAATCGAATTTTCCCTCCAGCTCGAAGTCTGATTCGATTAGCAGAGACAGCTCGTTGACTGCACCGTCGCTCCGTTCGATAGGACGGCCAAGGCAGGTGCGAACCACTAATTACGTTCTAGTCAAATTGCGATATTTCACGACGGCGAGTGGCGGTGCTTCGGGACTCTCGTTGGCACCTTCGTCGCAGTGCAATTCCCTTTGACTCTGGCGACACGACGCAGAGCGTCTATGGTGTAGAGGACGCAGGATTACATAATAAATGCAAGCCTGTTTGCGTCCGTAATAGGTACCTGCAGCAGGTACCTGTAGTATTATGTATGAAATACAATTATCTCATACCCATATATACATGTACATATGGGACTGCTTCGGCGTATATCTTAATAGCATTATTAATTAGACATCCACGGATCACGCAATCCAGGTCTTCGCTTAATTGCCCGACATAGACCAGAATAGGACACGACTATATAAACTGAACGGATAAATTCTTTATCTTCGCTCGCGTCCAAATGGAACGTGAACGGAACACGATATTAATAATCAATAGTGATAATAATAACGGCAAACATCATATCCGTAAATTACGATAAAGTCCCGAGCATCCAATGCACGATCAGCCTGTATAGCCAAAGCGTTAAATCTCATTGATAATCTGTACCGGAATCTATTGGCGTCCATTAGGAAATAAATAGCGTCCAATGAAATTCCAAGTCGTCACCTTGCTCCGTACCAATTAGTGACCACAGGCCACGTAGATCGACATCAATGGGCTCGACATAAAGGATAGCATATGGAAATCATATAATGGCTAGGTCTATAAATCATGACAGTGCGCTACGCAGTTAAGTCGAAATATGTCTGATACGTTCCAGAGTGGTTTATCTAGATGATGTATATACGTATACGCACGCACAATATAATCTTCACGTAATGTAAATCATGTTAGCACTGTTTTCGGACTGACAAAAACTATCAAGGTCTTTTTTTTCCCGTGGGCAAGGTATGTATATATATGTGTAACCCCCTTCCTCCACCCTCCCACCGTATTCCCATAGTCCCATTGCTTCTTTTATCTCAGCGGACCGTCCAAGGTTCGGCGTGAAACTTCATTTCGCGATGACTAATTTTCAACCTTTTGTGGTGTAATCGTCACTGGTCCAGACAATTCCTCGGATGTGGCCGAATAGCTCGTGTTTCAGTTTGCCCAGAGACGAAGCGGAGGGTGCGGAGTACGTACGGCTAGCTTTTTGCTGCTGCGTGGAAATTGGTATCGGAGCTTGTAAACCGGGTAATGGTCTGGCGTGTATGTAAACGATATTGCGTATGTTGAGAGGGAATTAAGCTTGGTTGCCGTTGTTGTTATTATTATCGTACAGGCGAGGTATCGTTAACGTCGCTGGGAACCCAGTGCTCCGTCGCTCTCTCGATGAAAGGCAAAGTTCAACGTCGGCGTCTCTGGCTCGGGTCGTCGGCAGCCAACTAATTCGCGAGAAATGTCAGCGAGAAGCTTCGCGTAACGCAGAGGAACTTGATATCGCGAGGTGTGGCTGCTTCTAGAAGGTGAGGACGTATATAGCCATTGTGGATACGTGGGTACGCGCGGTAAACCAGCTTCCATTTACGTGTCAGGGCAGACGAAGGAGCGTTAGGAAAGTATTTGTTTTCTGCTGACTTTATACAGATAGGGAATAACGGGATCCTGTGTAATGATGAAACAACGTTATTTCTTTATTCGATATCGACGAGGTGTCTTGTGGGTATTGTACATTTTTTAATTGACTAAAAATAATTTTCATTTAATTAACCGCGCTGCGTGCCAATAATTACGTGTTAATTTGCAAAAGGTTATTTTGTAAAATCAAAGTCAGATCACGGGGAATTTATTAGTTATTTGTCAGTGACACGTCCAATGGCTGATTTGCGCTGTGATAATTTTATCATATATGTAATTTTTTGTGTAATTTGACGTAATTCCTGGAAATTCATCAGACACCTCGCTCGGAGGTGTCGCGGTAATTTCCAAGAGAACGTCCGAGCTACACGGAGGCATCCACGCGTGAAAGTTGATATCGCACTGTCAATCGAGTAAGATAATGGGCGATGGTGTCTACCGGTTAGAGAAACATGGTAATGGCAGCTACTCGGGCGAACGAGCGAGCTCGCCGAGTGAACGAGCAAGTAGGCGAGCAAGGGAATCTCTTACGTAAGACGCGCTGGGATCGTCGGACAGGTTGGAAAGGGAGAACGAAGAAGGACGATAGTTGTGTTAGGTGTATGGATAGCGAGGGGGAGAGAGAGAGAGAGGAATTGATATAGAACGAGGAGAAGTTGGCAAGAGGAGAAAGATTGAGAGTAAAGACGGTGGGAGAGAAGAGACAGAGGGAAGTGATTTACCACAAATTGCCAGGTTCTCCAAGTCGCATTAAGCATTGGGCAATCGCGCACACGAAGCAACGTCATGTGCAGCGGCGAAAGAGCACGTGAGTCTCAAGCCAGAACACTCGACATTCCAGTCGGGTATAGTGAGTCCCAGGAACTCAGATTGGAAAAGACACTTCCTATTGCTGAGTGGTATCTACTCATTGCGCTACTATATATTGACTATCGATTGCCGATCGTATATTGCTTATTGCCCTTATCGGTCCTGTGCTCTCTTGTATGTATTCCCCTGTATCCCTACTTCGAGCCTGCTGCTATCGTTGGTACGCTTGGTCGCGTTGTGGCATTTAGATATGTATATTTGATTGTATATTAATTTTGGTAAATTAATATAATTTTTATTTTTACACTTTTATATATTATTACATTACACGCCAGGCAACTTCCAAATTTTCTTTTATTTTCAAGTTGGACAGGATTGCGCAACCGATTGTTCAATCTTAATGCACGTACCACGATGCACGTACCGAGTAACCAGAAAATGGTGCCAAGCGAATAGCAGTTGCCAAGAAAGTGCAATTCCCGAACATAAAGAAGAACCAGTCTGCGATCGTAATTCTTGTAACGTGAAACCATATCGAGGCTGCTGTCCCTTTATATAGAGCGCGATCGTACAACCTGGCGAAGCCGCAATCGGCGTTATTAGAAACTAAAACACGAACCCATCCCGTCCCACGTGCCATATAATACAAACGATAAAGAATATCACCGGGATTCACAATTATTGCGCAATCACCCCAAGGATTTCGTGGAAGTGCAATTTAGATTACGCCGCGATAATTCAAACTGACACTCCTTCGCTTCCTGTGACATTACTCACGTGCACTGACTCACACTCGAACCCGAACACTCGTCTGTAAGTCTGACGGAAAAAAAAAAAAAAAAAAAAAAAAAAAATAGTACAACAATCACGCATGTCACGCACGTGCAATCACGTTGATTTAATAATAATAAGGACATACGTGATATATTTGTCTTCGAGAAATATCTAAAATCTATATGTTTTATTATAACTCTTAAGTACGTACTACATTATTTTTGTCCTATTGTCAATACACGTCGTTGCCGCATTCAGATATTCAAATTGTTCCAGCTTATGCTTTCGAGTGTATAGTCCATCGTAGTCCTTTATGACTGGGCATCTTTTTATGTCCTCGGATACAACGGCAGCTTAGAAATTGAAAGTGCTGGCTCGTATCACGTGCACGGTCAGCATCGTAAATCCACCAGTGAGCATCCAGAACCAGAATGTCGGCTATATCCTTTTATATACGATATACGGTACGTCGTACACGTACATGTAGTCGCCACTGTAGAAAATCCGTAGTTTGACATCATCGAATATCCTGCCGATTTAGCCCCTTGTATATATTGCAATGTTAAGCATATTACCCAGTTCAATGATGATATTTAAAAATACCTATAGCAAAGCTCGTGTTCTAGGATCGAAATGCCGATTCATTCTTTTACGAGGACTTTATAGCATCGGGCTCATAAAGTACGTAACTTTTCTCGCACGTATATATACTTATTAATTGGGAAATTGAAGGGAAACCTTAAATGAGACAGAGAGAGAAAAATAAAAATTAAACAAACTCTCGTTATACAACAGGGGAGTAAACGGTTTATGGTAGCTTTGGATATTACTGTTGACCATAAAGTAACAAGCCCAAAGCTCGAAGATGGGGTACGGAATAACTGAAATCCTGTTAACGCATAAAAGGGAGAAAGAGGGAAAAAGCAGAAAAGAGTGAAAAAAGATGAACGAGTGAAAAGAGGTAAGAAGATTTTATAATGCAATGGTCTTTTATTTATTTTTCTTGAATTTCTCTTTGCTCTCGTTCTCAATTCCCACGTATCGACATCACAGGGATGAACTATAGTCATAAATATATATATTTATACACATATATGCGTGATATTCTATCACGTAAGACTCTAAGCAACGCCGAAAGCAATTGGGGAAACGCGACGTAAAATAATTTACAGCTTCCGAGATGGTCCAGCGCGTCATCGACAGGTGTAATCCTACAGGTCCTTTCATTGGGCGAAGATGCATTTTGGTCTAGGTACTATTTGACCTCTCTAGAACCATGCGAATACGTGTATATACCTTACGTCATAAGGCTACTCTATATAACGTATATATCTATATATATGTATACGCTACAGATGTACTCCAGTGTCCGGTATTTACATCCCCATTTTTGTCGCATACTAAAATTGCAATAGCTACAAGGCAGCGCACTCGTAACGTCTTAACGAAGAATCAGTTGCTGCTTTTATTGCTACTCTAACTGGTGTCCCTTTTTGTCATTAACCTTTCTAACGTCAGGACGCAGTGCGTTGGCGTCATAAAGGCATAGGGGGGACGTCTTCCACGTACTCGGGACAACCTGGACTACGTTTAACCTCGATCTGCGAATTCTCGTGGAAATTGAAAAGGTACGCGCTACGCTGCCCGCACGTGCCGCAGTTTCCGTATCAGAAATATAAAAGCCGAATAAAGCAGGTAATTCGGTACATGTAAGGTTATTTACTAAGGTAACTTTCCCATTACCCAGCATCGTGAACTGCCCCATTATTCCGACCGGTTGATTTATTACCTGGTAATTACGTAAAATTAGCCGTTATGCGGAATTGATAATGACGGCTAAATACGAGTTAAACCGCCCACGCCTACCCTGTGATCTTTCTCCAACCCCATACTTTGAGCTTTTTTTTTTTTGTAAAATTTTGGAAAAAAAAAGACGAGAAAATTATGTACTCAGCTTCTGTAAATAATTCATAATCTCGAAAAGAGCAGCAGGTGGGTCAATCATTCTGATTATAATTTAATTAATTGCTATCAACTTGCCCTTTGACATTTTCTATGATATCGGTATACGCGTAGGTACAGTCTGGTAGAGCAATATCCCCCCGAGGTTTGTCGAGGAGAATTTACGTCCTGCTGATCATAACTCGCGCGGGAGATCCTAAGGGTGATCCATAAAATGCAATTAGCTAAGTGCATCTCGTACGATCTTACTGCAACGTCCCAGTCGGATCAAGATGGTCGATCCTGATGACGATGGCGAACGATTTTCTGTAATACTTGGCGTTTAGTCGCGATCGTGGTAAAGCACCGGCACTGGCTACTCACTTTAGAATTGCCGCGTAGCATCTTATCGGCTGGAATTTAGGTCGAGCGGGTAATTAGACGGAAATGCTCGTGTGCGTAATCTGCTCAGGAGTGAATGTACCGGGATAAAGAGCGAGACAGGGTATAGCAGTGGTGTAGCAGGTGTATAAGAGCCAAAGAGTTGAAGAAGTTTAATCGCCCTCACGGAAATTCCATTCCTTTGTCTTTTCCATTGGTTATCCAAGAAAAAAGGACATTTCACGTGTCTCGTTAAACGTATGCATTTTAAACATTTATTACCGGCCATACGTGAGTCCAGCATCCATACAGCATCCGGTTAGAGTACGAAAACAAATATCTGATTTAATCAATCATCAATTATAATTTAATTAATGTAACCGAATCAACATTGCTTATCGATATACCAACAAGGTTGATTTACGACTAGATAATTTATCAAAATTTTAAAAATATATCCTTCTATAACGTTACATGAAGTTTGGAGTGCATGAAATCTGTATAAAATGGTGCAATCCACAGCGGGTAATTCGCCCAAGTCAACACAGCTGGGCTTCCACGTGTCGTCGTGTTGGCAATGTAATAATGTCTCCTCGCTATGCTTGCTAAGCCAAGGATGCGCTCCGGGTGTCGTACAAAACGTGAGCAGGCTTTCTTGAAGCCGGTGACACATGCAGTACAGTTATTATATCAGAAGACACTGAAAGTTTTAGTCGCATCCCCAGACCGAGGGTGGAGGACGGGAGCTGGTTGACTGAAACTGTAATACATAACAGCTGTAGTGTCTTTCTCAATCTCTGCAACGGTATATATATACATATATTGTTTTATTTTTCTTCCGTTCTAATACCACTTCTAGCTCCTCTGCCCTTTTTCCCTGGGCTGGCTGCATTCCGTGCCGCAACATGATTCACAACCCTTTACCTTTTGTACTGCTCGCACCCTTGTCTACCGGCTGTTATTTACTCTTACCGATATTGCCTTTGCTCTTCGCTGACACGTGGGACAGTGCAAACACTTTGTCAGTCTTGAACCGTGACGTCAGGATGTTTCGATCGAAAGGTCAGGGAGACGTGAATAATTTTGAATATTTTTTGAAATTGAAAGGGAATTTTTTTCTTCACGTTCTTCCTAAATTTACCACCCTATATCAGCTGATTTACATCGTTTTGCCACGTTCACAGGGGTACTTTTTACGAATCCTAACCAAGAATCAATACCACGTTATTTTCGGCAACCCGTTCCACTCGAATCTTTTCAATATACTTTGCGAATCCCTCTGTGCGAAAAATTTCACGTAAATATTACTTTCACGATTTTTATTCGTCACTTTATTCCCATTTTACATTTCATTCACAAAGATATTTCCATGTCGTGTGATTATTAACAAAAGCATAGAATAAAGTAACAATAGAAACAATATGCCCAAGGCACACTAGTAATCATCTGTTACCACCTTTTGTTTTTGCCAATTAACTTGACGGTCCGAGTATCGATAAACGATATATCCGACCTCGATCTTCTCTGCGTGGCAGCCACTGTAACGATATTTCGAAAAATATAAAAATTCGAAATACCTATTTCTTTAATTTATTTTTTGCAATATATTTCAACATTTTCTAACAGCAATAAGTACTCACGTAAAATGTTACAGTACCAGCCAGTCGTCTCAGTTTCATGCAAAAAAGATCATATTCCCATAGAAATGTCTGTGTAATTTAAAATTGAAAATTCCGCAGAATTATCTGAGCCAGGGCGTTAACGATCACACCGGCGCCAGACGAGACGAGGGATCGCAATGACGAATATCTCATTACTTGATATTGCGTAGTTATGCGACCCATGCCTATTAGCTATTGTTACGTAATGTATAATACAGCCATATATATATATATATATACACACATATATAAATCAAGGCCTCCTTAATTTGATTCAAAGTTTCCCGCCTCCACGTGAATGCGTCGCGCCGGCTTAATTTTCAACGTCATGAATGTATCTGAATGTCCGTCTGGCGGGTTTCCATGGGACCAGAAAGTAAAAGAGAAATAAATGATGGAAATAGAAGTAAAAAAAAATGAGAGGATAGAAGGGTAGGATGAAACAGAATTCAAAGGCATCTCCATGGCGTCGCCTTGTCACACGTTTCGAGGCGTCGCGAACACTCCGGGTCTCTGCGAGAGGCTCTTATTGAGAGGAATGCAAATGAAGGAGACATTATTAAAGTTTCCACTTTAAAAATGCACCGCGGCCTAGTGTACTACTTTCATTAATATTATTAAACTTTTCGCATTAAAACTGCACCGCTTCCACTGTGTCCCAAGACCAGCCAGCCCTCCTCCCGCCTTATTCTTGCTATGGCTCCTCGAACGTTATTCCCCAGTCCGCCGTTCCCGAATCCCCCTGGGAAACGGTTTGCATTGAAATTGTAGGGAAACTCTCCGAAAGCCTCGGAAACTTTCGAAGAGACGTACAAATTATTCGACCTGTTATTCCTGAGATATTCATTAAGCCGGATGGGCGTTCCCGATGACGTCAACAAGAGCCAACCTCATATCACTAGCGTATTATCATCGGCGACCAAACGTCTTCCGTTGCTGTAAAAGGCGTCGCGACGCAGATCTCCTAAACCGTACACGCAATGCGAACGATGTATACACGTACGTATGCATCTTTACTGTAGAAAAGATCCCAGTCCCGACGATTAATTGTAGGTAGCAGGTCTCGTTAATTTGGTTCTACGGTGTCAAAAGTACATAAAGGTCTGTTCACAACGTATTGTCGTTGATCGCGAAAAAAACAAGTCGGGTCTGCGAAAACCATTAGCGTCACGGTTAGAAATCGTCGGCGTCTCACGATTTTCACAAAGCAAATCCATTTTCCCACCGCTCGGCTCTGCCTCGCGTTATCTGTCTACGTTCCTCCTTTGTACTGCACCTTTCTTCTGTTCCTGTTTCTTTTACTTCCACTGGTTTTCTCCTCGCGCCAGACTATTTATGCTCCGATGAACTGCATCGTCCGCTCGGCTCGGCCAAGTCTCGTCGGACTTGGCGTTATTCGTTAATATACATCTTCTTCGCGCTTCCTTGACGATTAGCGGCTTAACGAGTTTGCTTCCCCGGTGGTGTTACAAATACGAAGGTCCTTTCGCGGCGCTTGCTATAGAAAGGTATACCCTATTTATTTTGAAAAAAAAAAATGAAAAAATTCAAATTTACGTATCGTCACGCGCTATACAGTCTCCGTATGAAATTTTATCCCTCGTTTACCTCGTATCGATATCGTCACGACAGTCGTATGGTTTTTTTCGCACAATGCGATGTATTGTGAAAAATAATAATAAAAGAGAAAAAAGAAAGTTCTCTGCAACGACCGATCGATCATCAGTATCGTGACGCGTTCTGTCCCTGTTTACCGAAGGAAGCAATAGCCTGTGTGTGCTAGGAAATAGTTCGGTCCTATAAAAAGTATTCCATTCCGATACCAAATGACGTAGCTAGATCGAGTCCTCTTCTGGGTGGTTTTATTGTAGCAAGAACAAGGGAATATCCTTGGATTTGGCCAAAGGCGACAACAGGGGAATTTTCCTCTCGTTACGGGAAAAGACGAAAGAAGCTTCGAGAGAATATCTGCGAGAATCGCTTGAGCCGACAAAGGACTTTATAGTCAGCAGTAGCAATGGTATAGGTTATATACATGTAATTTTAGGTTAGGTTAGATGTCTATGGTCCTTGGAAAAGAATTAATCCTTTGACAGTTGCCAAACGAAAATATACGCATTGCCCTGCAGTCATACGGATGAATCGGAATTTTGAGTTCTCGCGAGATTTGCTGTGCAATTTTTATAATCCACTTTTAATTTTGCCGGCGTCGCGACGCCTAACCTACGCAACGAACGAAACTGGTGGACGCTGCCGAAGACGTTGCGCAATCCGGTACCAGCCGATACAAAGTCACGCTGCTTTCTCGTGCTCCTTTCTATAACTGTTCGGCGTATTCAAATATTGATTTATGCCACTAGACTAGCTAATATACTGCATTGTGCTGGGCTGAGGATCGTGACCGATATGACTTTTCAGCGTAAGAATCGGCTGCGCATCGCTTAACTCCTTTACGGTCGTCGATTCTCGACAGGACTGGATTCGAGATCGGTCGACGCTTTTGCGTAATTCTTAATTAAACATCCTTCCAAGATGTATGAATAGAACGAGGGAGAAAGAGAGAAAGGAAAGAGAAACAACAAAAGGAGCGTTTCCCATAGAGGTACGTGTACGAGATTCCAATATTTATTAATCCTCTATTTTACCTGAAGACAATCGACTCTTCTTTCTTGTACTTCCCAGAACGATATACAGTTTGCACTGTTTTACGTAATAATTTATTCTTCCTGGAAAGTCATCGATGACTGTCATTCTCACCAATGTCAAATATCTCATTGACTGCACCTAGCATGAGTCACGGCTAAGATTTCAATTTTGTCAACGTAATTGTCTCGAGTACGACACGATCGAATGTCGTAGAATTTTAATTTTTAGTAGGTAATCAATATATACGCGTAATCCCAATCTGAAATCGGATATCCAGTCGATCTCTCTTTCTAAATTGCCATCACTTATCGATCTATAGATCATACGTAAAAATAAAATTCGTATAAAACTGCAGGAACACAACCTGACACATGCGGCTCTTGAACGACGTATCGTATGACATATCGCGTGATCTCTTTAACTATATACAATATATGTATATATATACACGCATGCATATTCCATAAGGATTATACCTATGTACACGTGTATCCATCCCACGAAACCTTACATGGCTGCAAGGACAGGCAAAGTTGCTGGGGTAGCATGTATAATACGGCTTATAACAGGGTAGCCAGTCTTATACGTTGGCAGCATTGTATTCCAAATTTTCTTGCGTTCTACAAGAAACTTTGTGCTTGGCGAACAAAGTTACGTCATTTCACTCTCTGATTTTCGTGTACCCCACATGCGCCCGTAACATGCACATATATGTTTCATCCTCGTACAATTAGATGGAAAATTATGCAGACATTAGGATTACCGATACGTCATCCACGTAATATCTGCCATGGTTTTCGCTCCGTGAAATATTTTCTTTTACCGTATGAAAATGTCGCGCGGATGAATATATTAAATTTTTTTTTTAAATGTTGGTTTTTTTGTCGGCCGACGGAATAAGGGGTGAGTGGGGGATTTAAAATGAATACGATTGCCTACAACGATGACGCAGGATAATATCAGGAGGGTGTACCTTCCCTTTATGGATTACACTTTCCTCTCTTTATGACCCTAAGGGGTCACGGGCGGCAAACGTGGAATTTAATTATTCAAATAAAAACGCAATTAAAACGCACGCGCTCGGATCTCGTACTGAGAATCCGGATGTCGTTTGTCCCTCATTAGAAAAACAAAATTATTATTATCCTGCGTTTAAAAAATTTTATTTCAAAAAATTATTGTTACTCTATTTTCATAGCCATAAGTATATATGTATATATGACATTCGCCAGTATTATTCATCTAGTATCCTAAGTACTAGGGGGGGGGGGGGGTTGTCGTACGGAATCGATTATGCAACACTGGGATGAAACGAGCGAGGGAACCGCACGCGGCTTACGGCACTGCACGTTGCGGTAGTCGCATTCCGACGCGTATCTAATAATGTTCAGTGAAAGTTCCCGCTTATACACGGTCGTCCATGTTTACACGCACATAGGCATAAGGATACTTGGTTTCCCATACGCAGTTAGACGTACATCCGCACACTTGTACTTAGTATAAGCTATATTAACGTTCATATGTTATTTGGTAGTGGCAGCAGTGGTGGTTTACTGCTACCAACACGCTTGCGAAGTAGGTAGACTTATACGTGGATATATACTCGGGACCTATACCGGGTAAACTTGCTTATCTGAGATGGAGACGATTGCGGTTTCAAAGTGTGACGTCACGCGGAACGTAGGTTAATTATATATGGAAAAAAAAAATTGTCGAACTTATCTGCATCACTATGGAGATTAGTTAAGTGATAGATTAATGCTAGATGGGAACTATTATTGATATATATATATATATATATATTGATCTGATATATTCATCATCCCGTGACGTTTTTCCGATCATTTTTCATTTTCCAATAGCATATCGATTTCCGGAATTTTATACAGAGTCAATTCCATTCTCGGTGCACGTGCACCGAGGAGGGTGAGTTTGCCGGATGAGGATGGAGTGCCCGGGAAGGTATTGTCATTTCGTTTACTCTAGGCCACGATTAGGGATCGATCGATCGATCAATATTGCTGACCCAGCAGTGAGTGGGTACGGGCGCTGTTCTGTTGGGGATTTTGAAAATTCGTAACTTGAATGGAATTTTTGAAATTTTCCAAAAATGTGCAGTTTTTTTTTTTTGGTTGAGGTACGAACAGACTGTAGGGTGAATTCAGATACCGATAGCGTGTATTCGTGTCGTGCGCTATAAGCGTAATCTGGTCTCACGACCCAACACCATATGACGTCACTATATCCGTTTCGGAATAGGATATCGGTCATATATAATTTACTAATTAACCATCAGGCTTTATGGAGAATGGAATGCAGGGGTTGGTGGTGGGGTGGTATACATATATTGTTTTCTATGGAATATCGGTGAGGTCGACGCGTTTGCTTGATTTACGGTAATAATTCACAGGCAATGCCCATATATAGCTCTATCGATGAGACCTTAGGGCTGGACCAATGGTATACACGTTATACTATTTTGATTAGCCACGACCTCTTAATTAACCTCTGTACGACAAGACAGGGTCAACATATGCGTGGGCTGTTGCATCATTAATTCGTGCTCGTATATTAGATATACATACATGTATATATATATTCTGGAAATTTTTTCTCAGTCACTGATTGACTCCCCCTGATTTCCTCTCACGCAGTCCCGCGCTATCCTAATATTTTCATATGGTGATCAAACCATTTTTTCAGGCGCGACGCCCCTAAGCAAACCGCGGAGACACGTTGCGGATTGGACGTGAGAGAATTTTTGCATTTTATGCGTCTGACGATATCGTGCAAAATTACCCGCAGCTCCCCTTTACCCGTCTCTGTAGATTTAATTTGATATTTGTACATGTAAGTCACGAGCTGATTTCTCTGAGTTCGTCGGTCGTTGATCTTTGAATCAGCCAGCTATAGTCCGAACGATTTGCTGAATATATATATATATATATATACATATTTACTTTATTTCTTGCCAGTAATAATCTATGTAGTATCGTATGATTCTATGTAGCCTATAGTACTATGTACAAGAGAGTAAGATAGATCTACGTAGTCGGTCCCTACATTTTATAACCCCCCCCCAATGCATCCTGTATTGTGGCTTATCTGCATTCCGTCTGCACGTCGACTCGTTCACTTTTGGCTATCTACGATTTAAACGCAGCAACGGTACCGCAGAGTCTGACCAATGCGTACGATCGTAGCTGAATACTGTTTGTACTTGGTAATAACACGGCTTTCCAGCCGTCTGGAAATATTGAAAATTGTGGGTGATTACAAGGTGCGCATGCGCAATGCGCGCAACAAGCGTCAATATAGGCGCGCGCGTGGGTATTAGCGTGAGAAACGACGTGGAGAGAGTAGAAGTTGAAAAGGTCACGTTTCTTAGATTTTCTTCGAGTTTCACGCTGCTTCCGGGAAACCACGTATATGGGCCTTACGGGGTACCTGGACGCGGTCCTTGCTGTTCGCATTGCGTTTATTCTTGGCAGTGGAATTATAAGGAGCGTCGGGACGCCCTGCGATCGCATCGCGTTAACACGTTCGAAAGGGGTGGGGCTCAGGTCTATTTTTTTTCGGTTTGAATAATTTTTTTTTGCTCGAAGGAAATTTTTTTTTTTGGACATGCTCGACGGTATTCTTTTCTTGATGTAAAATCGTGATTACTCGATGATTGGCGTTACCGGCTGTCTGCGCGGGAGCAGATAAATTTTTATTAAGAGATCGAAAAAGCTTGACGATGAATCACCTTTAAATTGTTAAACCTCGTTGGCCGGGCCATTTCTCATGTAGCTTGTGGCAGTACCGGATGTTGCTACGCCCTTTACGCGCCAATACGTTTCTAAAGCTGCAAATTGGCCTGACCCACTTCAGCTGGGTGTACGTATGGCCATTGACGAGAGTGAGAGAGATGGATAGACTCTATATGCATATACGTGAGAATGGAAAAAAAAACATGCATCGGATGGAGAGAGACAGACTATGAATCTATTTTCCACAGTTATACATATATAACAGTTACGTATAATCCACTCGTGAAAAATGAATCTATCCATTGACAAGAATGACACCTTCAACACCCATGTCTATCACGTCCTGATTCGACTGAACATTTTCCCTTGACCGGGGGCAACTATGGGATTTCCTTCAGGTACGAATATGACGAAACTTGAAAAAATGAACGTTACGAAGATGCGTCCAGGTGCCCAAGACGGCCGTAGATTTTGGTCAATTTTATTCACGGCAGATAGAATAAGACGGTTGGGAATCTCGACAATGGCGAATCCCAAGCGACTTTCTAGCGACGCTAAACGGAAAGGAAAAGCTCGGTTTCGCACAATGGGAAGAGATTAGTTCGGCGCAAAGCCTCTGCCGATGCCAGTTGCGTCTTCCATTACATTAAAGTTGTATCGCATTTGTGTCAGGGTGGTTTACTGTTGATATGGGCTTGAGTACCTTATACACGGGCACTGCTGGGGTATCCCCAGAGGGGCAGAGCCCGCTCGATGCCGAAGAAGCGAAGGGATCAGCCTAGAGGGTCGATGGTGGTGATGACCGTGTAGGGGTTGAAAAGGAAGACCCATTTATTATGTATTACTCGTTTCTCTGATTTACAAGTATCGGGGCAGCCTCGAGGATGCGCATCTCGCCTTTTGCTTTGCATCGATCAGATTTTCATGTAACTACGTTAAACCCGTCGGTATACCTGTCCACGTGACCGGAACTCGATATCAAATAGCCTGAGGATGAAATAAATTTATACGTAATAAATACAAACTTCAGCTTCGGTTAGGATCGTCATTAATCTTTTCCCGATGGGACTCTTGCCTGCAACTTTGCATAATAATAGCAGCAACGGGAAAACGTCTTGTCGAATTTTATCTTTTACGCTGTACTTTGGCTCTCGTGTAAACCGACCTTTAATATCGAATTCGTTTACTGTGGCTCGATGTGAAACACATATATTTTCTCGGAAGCTATTTTCATCTCACCTTCCCACCCTTATCCCGTTTTTGAGCTCGTTAAAAATTTTCATCAAATACCACCATCCCGCTTTCATACGCGAAACGTACACGTGTACTCGGCTTTACGGTGGGGCCGAAATTTTCCTTTTTGTCTCACCGAGAAACCTGCTATTTTCATGGGTCGTATGCCAACCGCGCGTAGACCTCGGCTATATCGCGTGACGATCGATCGCCTCGAGCCACTTTGATTGATGTTCGAAACCTAATATTCGAAATGCGTTAGAGAAGAGCCTCGGAAAATGTATAGGGTCGCCCTCTGGAGGCTGCGGAGCGATATAAACGAATGGAGCTAAAAGGAGCCCATCAAAGCGTCGCCTAGGTACCCCCGTATCTATAATCGACGCACAACCTTCCTTCCCTCCTTTACTCTTCTTTCACGTCTTTTTATTATTTCATTTTTTTTTTTTTTTTTTTTTTGGTCGTACCCTCGCTCTATTACTTGGCTTATCCACCCTTTCGCCGGAACGTGTTATTTTTTTAAGAAATATTCGCATTGGACGATCCCGCTCCTACCACCCCCTTTCCCATCTCCTTTCGCGATGTTCGTAATCCTCGTAAACGTCAAACGGAAATTTTTTTTCTTTTTCGAAATCGAGGAACACGAAAAGTCATAAACTCTATTTTGGCAGGGGGTGGTGACTCCGCTGTAGTTCTGACTATCGATTCGCATTACGAAACGCTAGATAAAACAAGCTACTATCTCCTGCCCCCGCGTTCCATCTATTTCGAGCTATCTCACGTGTCCCGTATCCAAGCTTTGCAAAAGTCAAATAATCGAAAAGTTTAGGTGACATTTTTTTTATCTCCCTGTAACACGAAAACATTTCAATAAAAATATATCGCTCTGGTAAGCCAGGGGTTGGGAGATTTCTTACGTCTAGTCCCTTCCCCCTCTCTCCTAGGCTACGTTCGTCTAAACTCTGGGAGCCCATTGGAGGCTTCACTACGTTCGTTGGCTTCCTCGCTCGAGAGGGCAGAGACATCCGTAAGATTTTTTAGCAGCGGCCGTAGAGGCGATTCGCGAAAGTTAAAATGGCACGCGCGATATCACCGATCTTCATGGATACTCTACTTTGCCTTTAGGAGATTCCGGGCAATCGAGTGAAATAGGAGGTAAAATGGTATGCTAAATGAATATACCTTACGTGTCACGTCTCCCTGGCTTAAATGTAGAAGGAGAAAAAAAGAGTTTGACTTTCGCTCCTTCAAATTCACTTACCCAGACAACCTTGTCTTTTCCCATCGTCGTTCTCTCATGCAAATCAACCCAAAGGGGAGTTTAGGTCGTTGCCTTGCGCCTGTTCTATGTGCGCTACGAAGTTAGCTCCGCTAGCCTTATAAAATAGAACGCAGTTAGCATACACGGGCTATACCAGGACTATGTAACAGCTACGTATCTTATCTCGCACTTACTATACCTACTACACTTACTACTACTCTATTCCCAATATACACCATACACCATTCGAACATCTATACCCGCTGTCCCAGAAATCCTCCGCTATCAGTGAAAACAATGACACAAACAACAGCAAGGGGGCCAAAGGGAGGTAAAATTTAGGCGTAAAATAAATAAATGGAATAAATTCCAATTCCAAAATTCGACAAGGCCTGCCTTGCGGTCTCTTTCCATTCCGTCAAGATTTGTCAAGCTGGCTTCACAGGCCTATTAGACGATGCCGTACTCTCAAGGCTCCAGCCGGCCGTAGGAACGAAGGATTCGTAATTCCCATAAAGGCGTCGTGTTAAAATGCGTCGGTGACGCAAGACGCGTGCTCGTAACCTGCAACCGATCTCCGACGTCCATATCTTGTAACCGAGGAGGCCCAAGTCCCCAGAGTCTTGGCCGGTGTTCCCTCTGCTCACTCGAGCATCCATTTTCCCTCTTCCCATTTGGTGTGCGCGCGCGAATCACGGTCCTCTCTTGTTACGTATACCTGAGCGTGTACGTGGACGCGTTGGCATTGCGTGTACCCGGTAAACACATGTATGTATATAAAGCGTGCACGTGGACGTTAGGCTGGGTTAGCTAACCGAGGTCCACAACGAGTTGCTGCCAGTAACGTAACACGTTACCTAATCGCACTCGTGACCTCACTTCACCTCGCCTGTTACCCGGCCGCCTCTTCGAGTTACACCGGTGCCTAATTATTTAGCAGTTTGTCGGGAAAAAAAATAAAAATTGGTCAAAACACCCTCAGACACCAGCCCCAGCTTTCGACGGCTACTTACGGCAACGGGAGTCTATCTAACACAAAGTTGCCAAGTTACACGATGTAGTCCAAATGCCCATTTATTTTCTTTCAAAATCCCTATCTCGTCTTACTTCAATTATCTTTTATCATTGTCCCCTTACTGGCGTACCCTTTGCCCTTCTAACGTAACATTTATATTTCACGTACAGTCGCTCGCAAAATGCTCTCTGAAAATTCTAGATGTTTCGCCGTTTCTATTACGTGTATCACGCATATGGGTTGGCATAAATTATTTATTCAGGCTACCTCGGGAAAGTTGTCTTCTCCTCTCACGTGCTCACGTGACAGTCGTACGCGGCTACCGACTGTCGTTCCCTATATCTGCCTGCAATACCGGCTGGGCGTTTGTGTATATTTCAAGAGGCCCTCAAACCTCCACCAATTTTCTTCGCCCACGTGGTCTCGTCACTGTCACTCGCAGCAGTTTCCATTAGGCCGGGAATGAAAGAGAAGGAAAAAATAAAATAAAATTACAGTAGCATTTCTTGACTTCTTTACTTTTATTTTCTCTGCCGTGTAAAAAAGCACTCGCTTGAATCACGTCGTTATCGTCGCGCCTCCCCCTCTCCCACTTCGTATTATCATGGTTGTGACCATTTGGCCTCAAGATTTCTCATAGCAGACCACCACCTGTTATATAGCGTTGTATGTGACACGTGCGACTCGTTTCCTTTGAACGTAGCTCGAGACTCTACCGGAGCTACGTGCGTGACGCCAGTGCGTTTACGCAAAGGCTACTTCGAGTCTGGTCAGTCATTTTCATTGTCTATATTGGCTGCTGTACAATGATGGACACGTGGTCACGTTTATATATATATACTATATATATTGTGTTTCCTCAATTCCATCTATCGTATCGATCGATCGACTCTCAGGATACGTAGCCGCGTGGTTTCGCCTTGTCGTACCAGAGAAAATCTGTTTTCTGTGTTAAATTCGCAGGAGCCTCGACAGCCCGTCGTATATAGGTAGAGTCGTTGACGACAGAATGAAACGTGGTAGAAAAAGGAGTGTGGAGTGGCACGAGGAAGTCGAGCACGAGAAAAGTTGGAAGATAGCGGAGGACTGGGATTGCACTCGATTTCTACTTGCATTTCGAGAGGAAGGCCGGGGGGATGCCTTGTCACCGGGATAAATTGGTTTACATCTCCTTTCGAATGACTCTCGGGGGTCTGTTCTGGTACCGAAAGGGAGGATGGTTCCGGCCGGGAGCAAAGAGCTTCGCTGTGAAGGATAGGACCAAGATCCGTTAGACCTTGGCCCCCGGAGAAATCAAGTTTGCCTTCGGCCGCGAACGAACGTGCGAATGATGTCTCCTTTTTCACTTGGCGAGATAACCATTGATGATACGTGTATTTATGGTTTGGGTTGTGGTTGGGACGAGCGCGACGATCTTGCGGCTGGAGATTTTATTAAGTCTTTTTATATGGTTTGCGATATATGGGGGGCTTTCGTCACCTTGATGTATGGATTATTACTTTTTTTTTTGCGATTATATCCGAAATTCTTATGGCCTTAACTTTCTGACGGTGGCAATTTTTGTTCATTTCGGATTTTATTTATGCTGTTTTTTTTTTTTTTCATTTGGAGATTGCTGTGGCGCGTTTCGTGACTTGAGCTTCTGATGGGTGGTATTCAATGTGAATATTTTACTTTTCGCTGATCGGTGGGGATTAACGGGTTTTATGTGCCTCTAAAAGGGTCTCTGATACGATATTCGTTTATTCTATCGGAGGGTTTTTCTTGTGACGGTTTAATCCGCGACTTGAGCTTCGCTTGTGAAACAGTGACTCGTGGGATTTAGCTTCTTTTTTCTCTCTGACGCACAGTTTATTGGAAACTTTTTAAAGGCTCTTTCATCGTATCAGCTTTCGAAATCGAGTTGCAAATATCGTTTTTTCGAATATTTACGATACTTAACAAAATTTCATACAAAAATTCATACAGCTCGTATAAACTGAATCTGATGCTTGTTTGGAAATTTGAGAAAATGTATATAGCATTGAATTTTTTGACATTTTCCACGTGCCAAGCACGGTCGTATTGACATGTAAAAAATGCAAAAAAAATATTGATACGAATTTTCATAACTGTAAAAATATCTGGCTCGCGTCAGACCAAAAAAGAGACTACAAAGAATGATGATGGCCGCAAGGTGAAAAGTTGTAAAAAAAAATAACAGAAAAAGTTCGTAGTACAAAAACGCGTTCTTTCGCAACATGCCTCGCGCAATATCCGTTCAACCCTTAATCTTCCATCAAAGCAACCCTGCCGCGTGATATATAGGAATTCTTCGCTTTCCAGGACTGTCGCGTCAGAGTACAAAAAAAAAACGAAAAAAAAAAAAGAAATTGCCCAAGGCGACAGTTTATATCCATTGAATTTGGCAAAGTCAGCAAGTTCTCCTGTCGCCTGTCCTCTCAATGGATACTCGCCCGAAAGTTATCAAGAATCTTCGGAATCCTCATGATCTATAGTTCGGTAGGTACAGTTATAATACCTTCGCCGTCGGATACTTCCGTGAGTTCGAAACTTCCTGTTGAAGTTAAAAATTAATTATCGTACTTTTTCGTGTTTACGAGGGTCCAAGATAGGAATGGCTTGACTTTCCGGGACAGCCTGAATTTCATTCAGCCGTAAAAGCTCACTCCGAGCTCTTTCGACTTTCCTGATGTCAGGCAGTACAAGCCAAAGATCAGTCACTGTGACTCGGCGAGTCACAGCATCCACGGTCCATGGTTTTTCACGCGACAATAGGAGGCGGAGGAGATGCTTTCCAAATGCTTTTCTACCGGCAAAGAGATGATGCTCGCACAGTGGAATTTTACGATTGTCACTAGAGAGATGAGCCAACCGGTATTGGTTTACCCGGTTGAGGATGCTGGGGACGAGTCGGAAAATGAGAGATGATTTAAAACGAAGCTTTGCTACCTCAGGCTTCGTTTCACTTGGCTTTGGATCTTTTCTATTTTTTTTTTATTTTCTCTCTCTCTCTCTCTCCCTCGTCCGTATACCTCCATCTCACTCCGCTCCTCTTCTCATCTGGCTTGCAAATTTTCGCACGCTTGACGAGTCCACGTCACGACTTCTGCGGTCGCAGACTTCGTGGGTTCTGACGACAATGAGAATGCGCCGTATTGCAATTCTTACTTGTTACTATCTTGTATCATTGTCATCCCTCACGTACCAGGGACGAATGTTTTCTTGATTCTCTTGGGTACCTCGGCGAATGAGATTTATCCGCATGTGACTTAGGTTCTAGTATTCTTGTTGTGCCTTTGATCTTTTCCTTTATCTTTTTTTGTGATATTATTTTCACTATGTATTACAGTCTTTTTTGCGCTGCTCTTTCATATCTTGGAAATAAGGAGGCACTATGTATGTATATGTATATTTATATCCGGTACCATTCGCTATTACATATATGATTTACGTTATAAATTCAAATCCTGAATGCGTTCGCGGAATTGTAAGTGCGGCTTTAGCGTTCGACGAATTTGAATTTTTGTTGAAAATAAATCGGCTGGTCGTTCACCTAAATATTACGTAATTCGTAGAACAGATTTTTTATGGGCAAGAAGGTTAAATCGCGTGACGTCATACGATGCATCGTATCATTGCACGCTTAATTTTCTTACCGAGCTTGGAAGATGCTGTAAAAACGTGAATGATTTTTCAATGCACTTGGCTCGTCTGCTCGTAACTTTGATCTTGATGAATTTATGGGGGCTAAGATGATATATCTGACGTTACGTCAGCTGTCGCTCTATTTACTCGAAAGTGCGAAATTCTCTTGGTCCTGATATCCTAATATTTATTCAAGCCCGTGGAAACGCCTAATGGAAGAATTTTATGTGTTTCGTGAAAAAGAGATGAGCAGATTCTGCGTCCCTTCTCGTGTAGCGGATGGCGGAGACGAAGTCACACGAGGTTCACGGGAATGGAGAAATATAGGCGACTCGTGAAAATTTGGGTGGAAGGGTCACGGGGGCGAGGCCGTAAAAATGTTAAGTTACGCTGTTGGCAGCCCCGCGGAGTTTGCGCTTTGCCCGTAAAAAAATCACTGCGAACGTATAAATGCTCGTGAAAACGGCTCTATGGGCCTTCGATAAAGTCAAATGGCTCCAACTGAAATGTAGCATGGACAAATGCGGTTGGTTGACGATCGAACAACGCGAGAATTCCCTTTTGATGCTATGGGCTGTATCGGGGGATGAAAGAGACAAAAATACCAGGATTTTGTTACGGGGGTTGCGTTTACAGCGGTGTCGACATTTTCGAAGCAAATACTTGTTGGCGGCAGGGGGAAAGGATTGTGGCATTATGTGATAACTGGTTTTTTGCACTATATATGATTATGGAATATTAATGAAAAAATGGTGCCGTTTTGCCATTTTCTCACGGAATTGGCTGCGTTAAGAAAATAATGAACTAAGCCCAATTCACATTTCATTCTTTCCGCTATCCGCCACTTCCTCTCTCGAATTCGTTATCCGCATATTTTACACGTCCCAGTTTGCCTGAAATTCGTGCAAACAGACTATAAATCAAGTGCGATATCTCTAGCGGGCGATAAACGTTTTTGAATTTGACACCGCGGGCACGATTCGCCATTTGCAAAAGTAGAATTTTACGTATGCGTACTATATCATTGCATACTATATCAATACTTCCATATATGTATATATGACGTCGTATTGACTAGATGCCAATTTTTTTCACGTAACAAATGTGAAATATATTTGCATAAGATTTAGGGTTTATTTATTCACTGTTAGATTCGTCCCTCGCTTATAATCACGTTCAATTAATTTTGCAAATACAAATCCTCCGAAAATCCACACAGTGAATTGAGCTTAATGCCCGATTCTGTTCTTTGATCAAACTCGTAATTTTGAAATTTACAAAAAAAAATGAGTTTTACATTTTTTTTCTCGATAATTTCAATATCCTTCTTCGCTTGCTAGCCGTGTTCAATTTTACCTGAAAAAAAAAAAAATCCCACGTACCACTCGAAGATCAATGTTGATTGAGATAAGGGTGGCAGAGGTTCTGTGAAGTATCACGTGGGTATCGTAAGGACCCTCATCCGGCTACCTCCGCTTCCCTTTAGTTCAAGGGTACTTTGTGAATTCGCTAACTACTCCTTACTCATCACTCATCTGTACTCTCGGCTCTATATGATCTCCAGCCTCCTTCAGGGGCTTTCTTCGATCTCCTTTTAAGCCTCCCCCTCTCTCCTACCATTCCTCCAGGTTTAGTCTTCTTTGTTCCGTTGAAGGAAGATAAATCAATAAAGAAGCCCATTCCAAGTGTGACATCAATACCCCGACTACCTTACGTCACTGACAATGTATGAAGTTGGCCTCTTTGAATTTCTTTTTTCATATTACAAGAATCCCAAAAATTATATTATTTTCGAGAAACATAAATACAGTTATAATTGCGTGAAGTATAAATTCCTGCATTATTGATGAATCCTCTTATGGATTTATTCAATGGCAAATATTATACGATTGGACAGTTAATTGCGAACTCGGCTGTTCCATTGGGGAAATATCAAATGTCGGTATCTAATAGAGGAAAGTTAATATACGTTCCTTAACCATGATGCACCGAAGGGCTCACTGCATGATCCTTGCATACGATTACGTATTACGTAGCGTCCTCGTTGAAGTAAACTTTTTTATCTCGGAAATGCATCTCGGCAAAGTCCTGGTTGGTACAGCCAATATTACTAGAGAGCCTTTTAACGATACCTCGGAAAGGATAGGACCGATGGATATACGTTATTTTTATAAACATTTGAAAATTCAATGAAATTCGCGAAAATAAGTTTAAAAGTTCGACTGCGACGTTAATTGGACGTGGGATAAATTTTGCAGATTGACGTGCACGTCAGCCGAGGGTGTCTGGGTGGCGCGACGTGCAGAAACGCAGCTTCATGAATATTTAAAGGATATCATGTCGCGCCCCCACCTCCCTTTTGTTTCTCCCGTGTTCCTCTTATCAAATCGATCCAATTCTCGGCCTTCATCAAATATTTTACTGGCCATCGTAAAGCCAACGATACATAATGCTGCTGGCGCCTTCTCTTCATATTTGATCCTGCTTTGTCGATGCCCCGTTTATATCCTGAGGAAACGCGACGTCATTTCTCATTTTGGGTTTGGTATCCCTGTCATTTGCCTAACCGAATTTTCCACCCTGAAGCTTTAACCTTATATCTCGAGTGACGTTTCCCCCCCAACTCCTCCGCCCTTACGGCCCAAGAGGGATGACGGCTCGAATAAAACCAAAAGAACCAGGTCAATGGACTCAAATCGAATGGGAATCGCGATATTTTTCATATACACTGTACTAAGTGTATATATACATATATACATACCTAAGGGATGAGGTGCACAAACCTAATCATAGTTCGGACTATCATCGTCGTCGATAACATCGCCATCCAGTCATACCTTACACATGCGCTAACGACGTTCTACATAATTAACGACGTCATCCACCGCGACGCATGGACGACCGGCTGTTACCACCTTCAGTAAATTCCCATATAACGACGTCATTAGAATCATTCAAAATAACGTAACGATTATTTCTGCCTCGCAACAGCTCTAATTTGCAAGAGATCCCCATGCTGTCTTAAGACTCTTGGCGGAGGTTGTTTATATAAAGGGGGGTTCTCATAGCGGCGCTCCCAGTCAAGTCGACGCACTATGCCAGATAATTCAAGGGGTGAATAGTTAATGGCAGAATAGCAGTGCAAGGCCCCCCGGCTGTCATCCCTCTTCGTCGACCTCACTTCGACCCCCTCTCAGACCTACCCCCTTAGCCACCTGTCTCTCCTGTTCCTCCTCTACCACCTCAGTCCCTCTTCCAAGGAACACCAGCCGACCCACCCGACCCTACCGACCCTACCGACCCATACGACCATGAAGCTCTTCACCCTGCTCCATCCCCACTTCCCTTCGCTTGACTCTACTCAACGTCTCACAAAATGCACATACGTCTTACAGTCGCGCCACGTTAGCCAGGTATCAGCGTGAGCTATTTTCATAAATCCGACGTCGTCACGCTTAATTGCAATTTGCTGTAACGTCGACGCTTTAACGTACCGGCAGTTACCAGCACCTTATTGCTTCTCTTTAGCACAGCCTGTTCCCATATATATATATGTATAAATATCTGTGTAACGACGGGGTGAAGGGCCAAGGTATTATCGTACCTCTCGCAGTTAGGGTTGCTCTGTCATTTCATCATGAGTCTTCCTAGTGCTGATGATGATGATGATCAACCTGGACCAGCTCAAGGTACGTGATCCTTTACCCGGTGCCTGGAATCGCGTTGCGATCGACGATCATTGCGACAGCCTTGGGTCTTCGGGCTGGTCCAGGATCGTTTCAGCATCTTGCCAGATGAGACATCCGCTTACGACATCGAGATGACTCCTACTTCACTGCGGAGCAATAACTCTGCTAGCTTATCGCTTCCTTTTAGTACTGGAGACACCTACGTCGGCTCTTTCAACTACACACTCACGTTTCGGGATGCGTCGTTATATTTTTTTTCTTTGACGTATTTTTTTTTATTGCTCGCAACTTTTATATCGGCAAGGTTGCCGGTTTTGATGTACTTTGATGCTCTGTAAGCATATTTTTTTTATCGAGATCTCTTTTCTTTGACATTACGTGGACCAACCCGAGGCAGATCGATCTTCGAAGATACGTTATATCGAATTTTATATTTCCAAAAAATAGACTTTTTTTGAAACAATCATTTTTGAGGAAATCTTTTTAGAGATACTTACGGTAGACGTAAAGTGGAGGAAACTTGTCCACAAATCCAACCCCCCTTCCTGTCCCCTCTCTCAAATCTTCGACGCTTTTCGAAAACCACCACTCTTCCTTCCTATACTCTGTTTTCTTCTGTTTCTTTGCGATTTCCGTCTCGATATGTACATATATATAACCTTAGCTGTTTATTTATTTTGCAACGGCAAATCTCGAGCTACAGCATCCTAAGCTGGATCTTTCTTAGGATAGGCTGTGTAATGTGCTCCACACACGTCTACACGATCCCGAAGAAGATTTCGCAAGATTCCTGAGGAGGAGCATGCGTTCACTGGGTATTTGAAGTAGCGCACTGCTCAGTCAGCAATGGGAGCGTGAGAGATTTGCACGGATCGATAGAATCAAGAGATGAGAAGAGGGCAGAGGGATTCCTAAGTGTTCCCATTCAGTCGCGATATATACATATATATGAACTTTTAGTAAAACGAATCTCATTCCGCGAAAGGGAACGTCGTGTTCATACGTACCGAAAAGGACATAAGAATAATCATTCTGTCCAACGTATGTTCTTCCGGCGGGTGGCTGGCTGAAATAGAGAATCCCATCGTCTCGTAAAAATGTTTTCATTTCAAATATTTCACTCGTAGATCCGAATAACTCTGGTTTTACTGGACGGACGAAATAACAGGGAACAATGGCGAGTCGCTGGGCAGGTGCCCAAATAAACTGATTAAAAATATGACTGCCAGCTGCAGCTATTTCCCCGTGTGGGGATAGTAAAGGGTGGTGGGTGATACGAGGTCGGATTTAAAATATGAGTGTTTCCGACATTTATTTTTTTATTTTTCCCATATCTTTTTTTTTTCACGTAATTTTCAATGGGCTCCATACGTCGCTCGACTAGATTCATGATTAAGCAGCATCCATGCATTCGTGCTTGTGACTGATATTATTATGAATCGAAATCAAGAGTGATAACCCGTTTTATCAGTTTGGGCTCGATTTCCCTTTGAAATTTATTTCACTTTGAATGATTGTTACCGATAATGGCACATGCTATGTCCCCGTGCTCCCGGTACACGACAACGGAGCCTGCAGAGAACTGAACGAAACAAGGGCAATCTGTTGGCAGCAACCAGCTGGCCAAAAATGTCGCACACCAACTACTCGCTAAATTTCATCAGTACTCGACGCGCGTTCTCTGCTTTTAATTTGTTTTATTTCATTTCGCATAACCTGCCGTGGATTTTCCCACATGGCTTTCGGCCAATGCTCTATAGCTTATGCGGGTCGTACGTGCTTTGCGAGCTATACGCATGGCGTGTATGGTATCCATAGAGCATAAGTCGTAGTTGATAAAAACGATAAATTGTCATTAAAAAAATAATCGTGTCCAGAGGGGAGGATAAATTCTTGTAGGAATTAACGAGGAGAAAATGAGGGATGAAACTTTTCTCATATCTTCTGTATGCACGAAGTCGTAATATTTGCTTGGATGAAAAGGTTATATCTTTACTGGGGTAAAATATTGTATACCGATGTATCCGAATGAACGTAGCTACATGAAAAATATTAATTTTAAACCTCCGACTTTTCAATCTTCCCGCGAAGTGGTAGCAATACCTCTCTCAGACAGCCATCAACCCCTGGTCTGACTAGGTTCAGGAATATCTACTGGGTGACTCGACGTTGAGGGTTGAACTCATTTTTTTCCCTTCCACTCACGCAGCATCCAGTGCGCGTCATTTCTGTTGCTGTAAAACTGCCGAATGAGTTTTTAAATAATAAAGCATAGTACTCCGGGTATATACGGTGTGTCATGCATTCGTACGCAATCATTTTTTTTTCCCTATACAGAGTTCATTTATATTTTTGTCATTTCGACTTTGTGTCAGATCAAATAATTTTTTGATCACGAATTACTTTTTGACTGTGAATCAAGTCTTTTTTATAATGTTTGAAAAATTAGTACCATAATTTTTTTTTGCGATTTCCTCTTTTATTCTTATTTTAGTTCTCTATGTAATCTTGCGTAACGAGGATACTAATTTGCTGAAATTGCTCCTACTTCCACTCGTTAACGTGTTTCTGTATATGTGTATATATGCCCTGGAACGAACCTACGAATTTTCATGTATTATGCATATTGAAATATTTGTTTGGTAATTATTCACGGAACTCCAGATCGTTAAGCTTCGTTGACACGCAATTTGCTACTGATTTTGATAATGATATTTCACTTTTAAGAACAATGACTTGGCCATCGTCAGGACGAGGCGCTGACGTTGATGTACGTCGGGTATTAATGCTCGATAATACGCTGTCATTGAATCACGGACAATCGGCCTGATGCCGTAATTTATGCATGCTGTTATGGCGAGCGAATAAAAAAAATAACGCTATTATCAGCTCTCGTGCTCACGTCAATAGCCTGCTAATGAAACAATGCAACTCATGCATCACTGGAGTTTCCAGTCTCCTTCTCGTCACTACCTCGCCATATCCAATTTTCCCTATTTCTCCTTCGCACCATATGATATTCTCCCATTGGCACATTTCATCCTATGTCTATTATACTTCGTAACGATACACACTTTCGTTTGCCATGTTATTTTGCGAAACACTGCTTTTATAGGAAATATAGATTTTCGGTGTTTTCAACGACACGGGCAAAACGTGTAATATAGAATGATAACCATATTAGTTATTTATACGCTTGCTTTCATCACAAAAAGTTGTTTTATAATATATCACGTTTCTGTATAATGAAATATATCTCGCTGGCTGTATTAATAATTTTTTCTTAATGTACGTACGTTTAAGGGACCTTGACGAAAATCCCATTTCTCTTATAATTTCAACATTCAAAATAATTTTTCGGTAAAACATGCTCTCCGGCCATACTCGGTTTCCAGTCTCCTTGATAATGTTTATTTAAAAAATTTATTATAATATGAAATATCAAATTTTGCGCAATAATTTAATAATATATTTTTTTCCTTGCTTTCAGGTAAGTCATCAAAGTCTCTTACGTCGGAAATTTCCCTGCCACGTGCTGCCGTAACAAGGTAATGCAAAATTGAAGTTTACAACCCTTAATAAATCATTGTTACGTATTTACGCGAAGTATGAAAAGTACCTATAATCAGTAACGAGGAAAGTAGCGCCAAGAATTTCCCAGTGAATAACCGGGCTAGGGAAAACGCGAAGAACGGAATGGCCTAACAAAAGTCACATTGCCGGGTCTCGAAAGTCAGAAGTGATAAGTGGAGTCGCGGCAGCCGAAACTAAATCTTCTCTTGGCGGCGCTGGACCGAAAGAGAGATGACGGTCTTTTACTCTCTGACATTCCTCGGAATCTTTTAACGTGCACGAAACTGCCGGAACAGCAGGCTCGAGATTTTTTTAAAAATGCCGCACCCTGTTTTTGCAAACTTCTCTGTCTCTCCCTCTCTCTCTCTCTCTATCTTCTCATTTCGCGGAGGAGACATTCACAAAGGACTCTAAAGAAGGAGTTTATACCGGAAGTGGACTTAACCAAAATGAGAATTTATGATATCAGTAAAAAAAAAAATTCTTACGCGAAACTAACATCCACTTGCACTCCAGTGCAGCCTCGTGTGCATTACTGTAACCATGGCAACGCTACTACTTTTCTCCATCTTTCGAAAGCCCCTACAAAACTTAATTCCCATGGTTCTCTTTATCATGAATAATGGCTAGTGTCGAGTATTTATTTTCCGGAAGTTGTCAGGTATTTTCTTTTTGTCAAATACATCCTTTACAGAGATCCACAGACTGTACCCATTTTTTCTTCTTACAGAGGTTTAATCAATTTACGTACTGTGGTCATTTGAATTTCCTCGTTAATGATAATTGATGATCTTCATTTTGCAAGATGTCACTCCGGTTGATAGATACGTTCTCATGTATCCAATAGATGTCTCGTACCGGAAGTCCCGTGAGCCATATTCTAATTATTGAATTGACCTCGTCCACGCGTATCTATTTTCAATTGAGTGACACGTGGTACTTCCGTTACTCCAGGGATCGCACGAACAGTCTGTACTACCCTTTGGGAGGATGCCCAAGTGTTTCCTGGCTTAAGAGGGGAGACTATTGGAAAGCGCATTGCTATAGGTATATATTTATATTGAAGCTTTCGGCGGATGTGCATCTCGAGGATATTGCATCCGCATGACGGAATTGCATCGTGTGCATTTCTGCAAATAGAAAAGCGTCTAATGACGACGTCCTTAAGGAAAGATGCTGCTCCGAAGTATACCAGGATGTTTTAGCTCCGAATATACGACGAAAACCCGCCGAATTCAAACTTCCCTCGTATTGCGTGTCGTAAAAAAATTAATATTTTGAAAAAAAAATTCACAAGTGTAACTACAATCTTCGAGAAATTATTATCGCGATAAAGCTAACAGATAGTAGTAAATTATTGTTACCAGGAAATTTATGAGAACGACGTAAAGTTTAAGTGGCTAAACTTAAGATTATTTACACGAGCATTTTCACATTCTCGGTAACAAGCTTTAACAGTACGTGTCCTATCTCCTTAAGTAAATGCTCAGAGTGAATCTTCACGTGATAACGCACACAGGATTATCTATATCTGCACATAATTTTCTCCATGTGAAATTATCGTTATGCATCGAAACTGTCTTATCGGGATTTTTAATGGATTAGAATTTTATCTCAGCACTGAAAACACGTGTAAAAAATGTTCAGTACCACACACGGTACGCTAAAAGATGGCATATAAATTTTTTTTTAAATCGACCATAATTAAAGTCATACATAATTTTGACTTTAGTAATATTTTAAAGATTGAATTCGATACAAGATGATAAGACCTCAAGCACTGTTTCGGAACTCACTTGTCTGCATATGCGATATCCGTTGGCATTAAAGCCGACGCAAAGTTGAAGTCAATGCGGTTAAACAAGCCGTTAAGGAGATAGCTTAGCGAAGCAGTCGCGATGGCAGCAGCTGCCAGTTAACTTATATTCCACGTGGTGGCAGATACGTGAATCGTACGTCGATTAGGAGTTCTGTGATAATTTGGAAAAAGTTATTTCTGCCAAGGGTTAAAGTACTGGGCTATTTTTTGAAAGGTACTACACTGCGTTTTCCACGAGGTTAATACAGATAATACCGTAATCCAAGCACGAAAGCGGATGAAGTATAATCCTATCCAAGTAGCTGGATTAAACTGTGACCATGGTATGATTTAGCCGGTTGCCTTTATGTGTGGTTTGGTTAGTAAACGGTCCGCTAGACGTTGGTTATTCATGAGAGTCAAGAAACGCGTGATAGAGATAAATTATTGACTGAGATAATTAACCGTATTATTTTAATTTAGCCTATAAAATATTTTTTTTCTATACAATGTCATTTATATCTGCACAGTCAAATAAATGCATGCTGTGAACTTTTTTTTTTAATATGATATATGCACGATTAATATTATCTGCAGAAAAAAATGTATTCCCTCTTTCTCGACGACGTCGCAGATTAAAGTATTAACCCCGTAAGATAAAAGTTTCACTATGTGCGTAGCGAACAATAATGATGAAAGTTTTAGTGACGCTACTATAGCCAACCAGCCAGTCACCCAGTCAGGCGATTCGGAACACTGAACCTAAATCGCCCACAGGCTCATCCCATGCCATTTGCTTTACTTTACTTTTGCATCCGATGAGGCAGAAAGGAGAGCACAGAGTCGCGGAAATCCCTTTATAGGAAAAGTTTATTTTATCATCGAGTCGCGCTCTTATCCAAGTTGAGGGTAAACAGGCTAAACGACTATACGGGGGCGGGGGGTGGCTGGGTGGGCAGTCAACGGGAAAGCTTTCTTTACGGTAGCAAAGAATATTTTTCAAGAACCGGGTTTTACCCATTCAGCCAATTTTACAAGCTCAACTGATTGTCACGATTAGACTTTTGTTGGTTAAAATTCGAATTTCTTCCTGCTGTCAATACAGGTCTTGATCATGGATAATCTCACTGTGTGACCGTATTAAGTTTTTTTTATCCAAAACATGAAAAAAAAATTTTTCCCGGAATTTCAGATTCCTGCTAAAAACGTAATTCGAACTTGTCCAGCATATCTTTTTGTCGGTTCCGCGAATTTAATCACTCTTCTAGCTGGCGATTCGATCAAGTTAATATGTAAATCGATAGATCCTCTTTTTCTCTCTACGTACATAAATCCTTTGCCAATCGACCCCCTCAGCACTTGAATATCCCTGAAACAGACTTTTCTATGAGACACGCTTCGCTGTCAGTCTTTACGTGCTGAAATGACGTAATTTATCAGGCAGATTTGTGCCAATTTATCGTGCTTCTCCGATGCTCCCGTAAGCAGTCTGGAATATGTGTAAAGAAGTAAAGCCAGGAATAAGAAGCGCAAGAATGAGAAATCAGTGAACTTTACGCCCCTAAAATACCAAGTAAGACTTGCATACTGTTTACGTCACTTTCGCCTATAAGATGAATATCAATAAGTATAAGAGAAATATTTATTGATTTGCAATAATAATAATCATATACCTTATTGCTACTATATTTATAAGTGAGAATCAGCGATTTATTATAATGTCAAGACTATCAATTAGCAAGGGTGTCAATTATCGGTGGGAAAAAAATAAATTTTAATTTTATTACCCTTACGAGATTTGACTTTTAAAGCCATAATTGTTACCGATTGAGGGTCGAGGCTGCAGTATAAATCGGAGTCTCGTAACCTGCCAGCGATTTACCATGCTAATTGGGTGTTTCGCATAATTTATAAGGTTACACGAAAGTGAGACGTATCTTGTGTCCTTGGAAGCCACTTTAGCATACCGACTTGTTCTACGAGTCTGCCGATCAGGTAATCAGGATGCAATCTGCACATTCAAACCGGAATTGGGTTCTTGTCTCTCCCCCCACCCCTCCCCTGCGACTGTCCGTCGTCGGCACCGACGTCTTCACTCGATGACATTTTAATCAGCTGTTTTCGCAAATTGGCAAATTATTTTTCGAAACCATCAACGGTCTGACTGGTTTGGAGCGAATTACGTAATCCATAGTTTTTTTTTTTTAATATTCGAATAATCTTATCAGTGCTTCAACTGCAAAATCTTGCATTTGGATTAATTGTTCACTGGGTATGTTGCAAAAGTTATGATGTTTTGTTATATCAAGTTCCATTTTGAGGGGACTTATTTACTTTTCGGTTCGTAAGGTGTTGGCCCCTCAACAACTGCAGTGTCAGGTCGACTGTAGTCGGTGCAACGGTGCATTGTTCAGATGCATTTTTGTGAAAAGTATATCATAGACTGGTTGAAACGGATACTGTTACGCGGTCATTAACGTTACTTCAAGCTGTGTTTTACGCCGCTTGTCGCCTCGTGTGGACGGACCTTGTCCTCTCGCGTGGAAACTAGAAACGAAAGAATTCGCAGCTACGACTGTCCCGCGTAAACAGTTTTCTGGGCCACGAGAGCACGTCTACCGCTAATCCGCTGTATCAGACGTTCCTGGTAATTAACAGTTGGGACAAACGCGGCCTTGTTATTCGCTAATTGCGTGTACGAGCCTTAATAAGTTTCCGAGGAATTTTGATATCCTTAAGGCAGCGACGGATAGGCGAAGAAAAGAAAATTGGGTATTCCTGTATGGCAATTGAGAATAATTACATTTCCTTGAATAATTGAAAATAACTAGGACTATTTACACGCCGGGATGCTGGTATTTTTTTTTATCAGTCCATTCATACGTTCTAGATGAATCCGCGCTTAATGAACTCTTGTGTACGGATACTGTATAGTGGGGGAAAAAAAGCAATATCTACCGGGTAGACGGAAATTTTCACCGTGGAATCGTGATATATTAATTTCACTCATTCAGTCTGCACATTTCAATTTCGACCCTGCTGAGGTTTTCATTGTTACGACGAGTTTTCCGTTATCGTTGCTTTGCCATTGAAAATTTTAATTAGTCTGCCAGTGCAGTTTCGAACGATTACTTATTAATGGCACACGACGTGTTCGCGGTGCTCCAGTAATTCTCTCTACGTAGACGTATATGCTTTGGGTTCACTTTGCGATCTTACCAGACGTCTAAATGACGATGCCAAGTGGAACGAGCTTATTACATATTAATGCGCTGCATTCCGCTGTAGCGTGTATCCAGGTATGCTACAATATATTTTACATAACCTGTACTCGGTTACGTAATGCTTTTCGCTATGTGTCGTGCATAATTCTGCTGCGCGAGTACAATTTCGTCTGTCTCCTTATTTGACGAAATAATTTCGCCAGCGCGCTCGTATGAATATATTAATATATATTATTCGGGATAAGGTCAATATCTATATACGCGCATAGATACGCACACTCGCAGGTTATTTTCGAACGATAAGACGTACGTTGAATATTTCCCTTTTTTCGGGCGAATTTTATTTCTCACTACAAAAAGATGTAGAACCGCACAGTTTGTTACGTGAGGATTTCCACGGCTTGGAGAAGTTTGATTGGGTCTCAGAACGTGAAATTTAGGACCCTTAAATTCCCAATGCTTGGAATACGAAATTACGACATTTTCAATCCTCGCATTCGTCTTCTCTCCTGAATCCGTACTGCGCGGGTTTCACGTCAGGCAAGCGTATATGGGTATATGTGAAGACGTGCGCTTACGTTGCAACATATAAAACGTGATTTATGATAAGCCGAATATGCATTGCCCATTTTCTGTGCACGGTTGGGGGAGTCGTATATATGTATATTTTTTTTTTTCCAAGAAAATTTAACCGATAGCGCTCTATATATCCTGAAAGTTGAACCTGATTCAAGATCATTGTGAGAAAAAAAAGTTTTAAATTCGAAAAAAGTGTCACAATTGAAAACATATTTGTGACGTGACAAAAGGACCAATATATCCATTGAAATAAAATAAATTTATCTGTCAAGATCATTCGGCTTCCTTACGCTTCCGGTAATATAAAAGCAGGGAATTCAATTTTTTTTTTAATTAAACTCGAGCTTTGGTCCCCCCCCCCAAGTATCCACACCAATAACAATATTCACCGTCATTTTCCTTCGCGTTTTACAAGTGATCCTATCTGCTTCTGAAAAAATATTCACACGTTGCTTTTTATTTTTAACGGTGCCGGAACTCATCGATTCACGATATGCCCTTACCTGATGATAATTACTGCGTCACTGATTGGCTTACAGAGACGAGCACCTGTATACCTGTGTTGTATAAAATTTAATTTAAATATAAAAAAAATTGCGCAAACGCCATTCATATTGTAACATGAGAATTTAACGCTGACGCAATTCCTGCGATTAAAGCTAAGATTAAGTGTGGACATTAACCTAGTACGGGCGCCAGTACTCGTATAACACTTTTTACTCTTGACACACGCCTGGCTAAATTACTATACAAGTTTCACATAATGAACCTGGCATAGAAGCTTTTCCAAAGTCACTCGGCTTTGTTTTCATTTAGCGTCCAAACTAACCATGAAACTTTGCCTTATCTCCGAGCTTTCAAGATCTCCGCTAAAATACCCCCGTGCTAACTAAACTGTCACGAGGTCCCTTTTCGTGCATTCACACACGTACACGAAGCAAACAACGAAGTAAACGAGCGTTACGTCACAAATTGTTGCCGTCACCAGACGCAGACTCAAACTTCCCTAAACTTTATTTTAAGCTCCCGTATCTTTGGTTCAATCCTATTTTCTTCTCTCTCGCGTCTTTCTGCCTCCCTATATATTTATCTCTCTCGCTCTTTATATCTATATATATACATAACTCCATATACACGGAACGACTATGAACTTTACTAAAGTTTCGAAGCTGCTCTTGCTGACTCTACGACCTGAATCCAACGTGCTCTCGTTCCTGGAATATCGATATCAACAAGTTGTACGCAGACAGGTTACCGGATCCGTGAATTGCGTTTATCCAGGCAAATATGACGTGAACCAATCAGGCAACAGGCTTGATATTAGAGACTCGACTAACTTCTAATTAGATTGCAGATGCCGCTTAAATCGTGTCATCCCTGTTATCTATTGAATATATATATAGTTACATAGTAAAATTTGACGTACGCCAAGTAGCTCTTAACTAGTCCAAACGCACAGCCCTAAAGTTTCAGCGACTGCACGTGCGGACTTAGGGAATGTGAAAAATAAATAACTTTCCCTGCGTTTCTTCGTTTTGCGCAATAGGGTTGCCGGGTAATATTCATTGTATCGTGAATCTTGAAATTTTTTTTCGCACATATATGAATTCTACGAAATCTAATTTTTAATTAACGAACGTTCTTGCTCGTGACCTTTTTTTTATTTTTGAAAAATTTTGTTAACACCCAATTTTGATTTTGCTTTTTACCGCGCCGCGACGTTCCCCGTGTATTTCTATCTCGTTGATCGAGATACCTGCTATCATTAGGCTGCTTCGCGATTGTAACTACATAACGAACGTCGATTCACCCTGTCGGCCGAACGAATTCATTACCATATTAATCGACGCTTCATCGAACGCGTCACTGTGTCATGTCTGTTATCGGATGCTGCGAGAGATTTTTCAGTTGTCGACGGGCCAACAGGTGACATTTTTATTAATAGGAAAAAAAGAGAAACGCGTGAGAGAGATAGATCGAGGTCGATGGAAGCGCGGAGGGGGGTGAAATCTTGAAAGGACCGCGGGAGGGGAGGCGCGATGCGTAAATCGATTAACGAAACGAAGATAAAGCAAAGCATCGAGCTGCCCGTAGAAATAAGTTAATTAATCAGTGCGTGGGAACGACATTCAGACCTCGGGTAGGTACGAGGTCAAAGAAAATTAAACGCCTACTGACTTCTCTGAAAATCGACCTTAATACTGTTACAGCCTAACTTGAAATTAAACGCCCGGTATACCGTCTCGCTAATTCTTCGATGAAATAGACGTAAAAGCATTCCAGGCTTCGTATCTTTATTCGGGACGTCTCTCCTAATTCCTTTGTTACGTTCACGCAGTCTGGCAACATTGACAGAATACGGTTATACGTATGTAGACTCGAATCGAATTAAACGTTGATTACGTTTCCACCTGTTATTTGATATGGACAGTGGTCACCGATGAAATTGCGAATTTTCCAGGAAGACGTGTTTCTTTTTTCTTTATTTTGGAATTGTAAATAATACATTGCTTACCTGTGATTGCCGGAACAAATTTTTTTTTCTTTTATTGATACAAGACCGTCTGGGTCTAATTCAATTGTTTCTTCTATTTCCTGATGCTGGATAAATATATTTATTATCGTTGCTTTATATATATATATGTATAGAGTCGGACTCTCGTTTGTTTTGCCATGTAAAAATATAAATGGATATCTCTTGGCCAAGGAGTGAGATCGAGGTCGGTACTTGTGCAAGGATCGCAGGAATTGTAAGGAATTGTAAACGTAATATCCCATTGTGTCAAGCGTCGCGGTGCATGGTATACCCCGTGTAACCATAATTTGTAGATGGCAGCACGCTCGGAATTCATCGTGCGATTTATGCGACACCTTTCAAATTAAATCAGGCAGCATATTTCGCGCGACAAATGGACGCCGCGTAAAAGTGCAAAACGGTCTACATGCAACTTGTCACGTGTAAAATATCGTAGGCAATAGCGGCATTGTTCGACGAATGGGAACAATCATTATTACAGTCAGCGTCACGATATTCACTCCTATTACCATTGCGCTTGAGATTAAAGCCAAAGCGTGCACGTGTAATGGCTTTATGTTATCATTAACTGAATTGCACGATAAATGTCCATTTGTATCGTGGCTGTACGTGCAACGACCGATTATCGTTAATATCGTCGTTAATCGATTACCCAAATAATCCGCCGAACTTTTCATAAGAAATTGACCTATTTTTATGAAACGAAAAGAAAAAAAAATGAAGCACCTGTTCGCGAGAATTTCAAATCGCTGTTAAAATATTCATCTCCCTGCCAAGAACGTCCTCTGGCAATAGTGTAGTTTGCAGATAGAAAATGAGGATCCGCCTTTCGAATGCTGTGATCTTAAATATTAACCAGCTCGCTTAATACCTACCAACGGTACTGTACAGTCGTGCCAGAAAGTCAAAGGCGTCTAACGAAGGGGTTGTTATTTGCATAAATATATTCTACAGGGAGCTACACTACCGCCCCCTGGGATAACGAAATGGGGTCGTTCGTTCTTGGGTTATCACACGACGTTACTCGGTCCAGACGTCGGGGCCGAGTACGTTCTCGTACGTGGAAATATTTTCATGTAGCGTCTGGTCTAAAGTTACTTGGCTGCTGGACCAACGTATACCGTATAGTTTGTGACAGGGGCCTAGTTACCATGTACTCGGGTGGGGCGGAAGGCCCGTCTACTTTATAACGGAGCCCGACGAACGTAGCGGCTCCCGTTCTAGCAATGGGATACAGCTGAGATTGTATTTAATACCAAAGCCTGTGAAACCATATTTGTCGACTGCTCACTGTTTTCGTTCGGCCGTCAACGCCTCTGTGACGTAATCAAATAGGCTGTTCGCTTACACTGAGCGTCGATACATACGCATCGCAGCCAGTTCACACGGATTTAATACGTATTACGCGGATTTCACAGTTATCGTCCAATACATAAATGATCCATCAGCTATGGTTATCAATATTAACAAAAAATACGTTTGATCGTTACATCCAAGATACACAGCGAGAGGTAGCGTTTTTCATGGTACTCCTCTCGTAACTAAATAATCAATTACGTACACGTTATTTTGAAAAATTTTATTAAATTTTTAGCAATCAAAATCCTACTATGTCTTCGTATATATCTATATACACTTCGGGAATTTCATTTACGCAACTTTTTAGAAATTCTTTCAACGATAGGCCGCCAAGGGAATTTAGGTCAACTACAGTACGTCGGGCGCGAGAATTTCGTTCGTCGGCAGGGCGAGTCGATCGTTCGGAAAAGTGGATTTCCCTATCGCCTCCTTGAGGATCCGGACTTTGCCAGTTGCAGTAGAATCGTGGTAGTAGTAGTCAGCGGCGAATGCAGGTGCGGCGCTGAGGTAAAGGGAAGACGTCTAACTTATCGATGTATATCTGTATATCTATATACTTATCGAACTTACCATGGGTCTGTATACGCGTATACATATATGTATATATGAAGATACATTTGCGAGCCAAGCCGGAGAACTGTTTCATTTTATCTGATCTCTGTATGCAACGTCGGCTGGCCAGTGTCCAGCCCGTAGCAACGTAATGTCGTGTCCGCCTGACTGGAGGTACCGGGACGGAGGCTGAAAGGCGGGATAATTAATCTTAACCGCGCTGGCGTCGAGCACATCGCGACGGTGGCTAGAATATGTGACGCTAATTAATCTAATATGGTATTGATATTATAATTAGTCGTGAGACCTCGGACGGTGAGTCACGGTCCTTTCGAGTGCGTCTCGGAACTGCAGTTGCAAATGCACGGCTCGTGCGTCCTTCCTGTCATCCATTCTCGTCTCGTTTAATTCTCTGATTTACAAGCTCAGCGTCTGGACGCCCCGTAAGCCCGAAGCGCCACCTATAGCTGCGTTCAAGAACTTAACGCTTTAGGAGGTCTGTGCAGTTGCCTTCTGTAATCTTGCATGTTGGGACTTTGACAATTTTTGACAATTAATTTTTTTTTACATAATTCACAAAGACTCATTTTCGGAATCTCGGGATTTGCCTGGAGATACACGTGATATTTTTTATTTACGAGAAAACAAAATTCGCAAATTTTCCTGTTGGCAGAATTACCGGACACGTGTAAGACTTCTTTTACGGGACACGTGAGAGCTTTCGCGTGTTTCATTAACTTTGGATCAATCGACTGTATCATTTGCTTAATTAGGTAAGGGTGTCTGTAACTCTGGTAAGAATTTCACGCGGTCGCAACTTTTTGTAGTATATTCGAAATCTATTTTGTGTAGGCTGCGAGATCGTATGAGAGATTGCAGGCACGAAGTTACATGGTGGATTGAGTAGCAAATGCTCTCAACCTCAAGTCACGTTATTAGTCAATAAAGATACAAGGAAATTCCGTTTGCCGACAAACAGCAAAACGTCACGTATGTGTATACAGACATTCGAGCGAGATACTTTTCTATTCGTTTAATACTTTTCAGCCAGTTTCTTCGGATTCGCTGTACCGTTTCTTACAAACACGCGATATAACCATGTCCTATTTTGCCTCCGTGCTATTTTTCCAATACACTTTTATCGTCTTCGATAAACCTGGTTTCCCCCATTCTGAGTATTTTTAATGCTATTGCGATTGTTCCGTATAACTTTTTGCGACGTTTGATCAACGCGAATGTTGTTTGTGAATTAGTTTTCGGACAAAAGTTGTGAATCCTGACGTTTCGGGTTATTAATATTGATCGTATAAAGATCGCATATGGTATACGATCATATGTGTATATTATGTATACATATGTAGAAGGAACCATCAATCACGTATACAAACAATATATTTGCCGATGTAGAACAAGTTTGAGTAATTTTCGTGTTTTTCTTATTTTACCTAATTATTAAGAAAATTTTATACGAGTGATCGGATAATTATCTGGAATCCGTTATTCATTAACTTTCGCGCCTCGTGACGTCACGCAGTGATTAACGCGCTGTCATATTTTTTTTTTTTTAGTATTGATTATATCCGCGGTGTTCTTATTTAATCGCAATTATAATTCCTACAAGTATTCAAGTTAGTTTTAATAAAAGAAAAAAATTAATCCGAGCCCCGACTACAAGGATTTTACTGTGATCGATCATACCTCGAATCATCTTGACACGACGGACGTCGAGAATGAGGCACTCGTAGCTTTTATTTGCTTTCGTGGAAAACTCCAGCCGCGCTATGTGAGAGTCATGCAAATTTTCAATTTCCCAGCATTCCGGCGTGAAATAAAGAAACGCGAATATCAGCGAAACGGTGCCCTTTGACCCGTAATTCTAGTGTTGAGCGTCAAAGGCCGATAAGCATACCACTCTTAATGAGATTTCCATATCTAATAGTACATTATGTTCCCCCTATAAACCTATATATATATACATACATATGTATTAGAGTTAAATAGATACTAAATAGAAATTTGCATTTTCGAAAACAGCTCGTAGATACATTACGTTATATATACATTTATACATATATGATCAAATCAACTCTTCAAGGTATTTCGACTTTGGTTTCCAGGCAATTCCAGATAGAAAATGAACTTGTGAACTCTGACCCTCGTCAGTTCTCCGTAGCGCGCTTGAATACCTCGAACATTTTCATCCTTCGCTTGATTAAGGGTTGTCATCCCTTAATTTCACGTGACTGACTTTAACGCCCGAAAACGCTACTGCCCCATCTTGTCACGAACGTCAGTCGAAATGCGTTCAGGTTAGGTTACAGGGTTATATCTGTGATACGTGTAGCTGCTCATATGTCACATATAGAATGTGTAGACATATCATATATAGGTATATAGACGCTGAAAGGAATTTTGATGTGAAAAGTTCGTCGTATGTTTGCCAGTTTGAGTTCCCGTTGGCACGTGTGTATGCAAGTGAGCGACAGCCATTCTCATAGAGGAAGTTGAGAGGCTGTTCAGCTCAAGAGGATGTAAAAGAGGCATTATCCTCGTGTGTTGGATGTTCTGGCTCCATACGTCTCGATCCATTCTGAAGTCGCTATCATAGCTTCCGTATCTCCTGTGTTACTTTATGCGCCATTTATATATGTGTATTTAACAATGTAATTCCAGTGCAAAAGTTACATTACAGAGCGTCGTGAAATTTTATTTTTAATTATTCTTTATTATTCAATCACGATTACCGGATGCTGCATTGGATACGAATTAGGCGATGGGGGCTGATAAAATTACTAAGGGCATTTTTGATAGTAAAATTTTAAATTCGAAATTTATTTTTTCAAAATTTAATTTTCTTTTCCTAGTTTTGTACTATATGATCCAATTTTTTTTTAATGTTCGGATAGAATATATTCATATGTCTAACGTATATATGTCATACAGCAGCTATTATGTTATTCACAGTATATGTCCCACAGTAGTGTATATGGTAGCCGCTATTACGTCAATATACTTCAGCATAATCGTTGCTACAATTTTTCTCCCAATACTCTATCGTTACAATAAATTATTCCCTATTGAGAATACATACAGCGTTACTCTTCTATTTTGTCACTCGGCGACAATAGCGGCCTTAAGCGACGAACATGCCGCGGGGATGTTTGCTTAAGTAAAATTAAAAGGGCAGGTCAGCTTAATTTCAATATAAAAGGCCACCGCGAGGAAAATAAATGATATGATCATATACATGGTTAGGTAGCGCAACAAGCATCCCGAGTCCATTCGCCTCACTCGTTTACTAATAGAATTTAATGCCCTCTGTTCCCCACTGACGACGTATTTATATATGCATACTCTGTATGTATAAAATTTCTGATAGAATTCAATGGGCAGATTTTCGATTTTGAAAACAAAAAATTTGACGGCGATACAGTATGAATGTCAAAAAGATTCGTCATCAAAATTTCGGCGACTTAAAACTTAAAAAAAAAATTTTCAAAATTCATAGCCTTCGTATTTTCAAATTTGAATGACGTCTGGTAACATCGTTAGGATTCTGCGAATATGTCGAAGGCATTTCAGATCCAATCCGCACCCTGCGTATCGCTCTACGCTATCGACGCTTTCCTCGGTGAAACCTATCAGGAAATTGAGGCTACGTTTGTGGGCGTTAAAAGTGCACTTTCTCGGTGCATATATTATAGTAACCCAAGGCGACGTATCCCCGTGCACGGTTCTATGGCTGCGTTAGAATCGCACGCGAACGCTACATTGTACCTATGAGGTCGAACTTATTAACGTAAATCAGACGAAGCAAAGCAGCGGAACGTTTAGTAGGTACACGGGCAATGAGCAATGTTGAGGATTTTTTTCTTTTTAGTTAGAAAATCTAACAGCCTGTGCCCAGAGACCTTTCAGTGCGAAACGCGTTCTTCTCGTATACGAGAATAAGTATGGACGTACATAGAGATAGAGGAGTAGAGGATATATATGTATACATAGTTATACGATGCTTCCTATGAGAAGATTTTAGTACGTTCGAGTTTAATTTTTTGGAATAAAAAAAATATTTTTTTTTTCGTCATTTTAGTACCATGGCAAATTATTATATGATCGTCTTCCATCTCGGAGTACGTAGCCACCTATATTTTCTTACGCCATAATAATACGGTTAATAATTTTCATTTCCATACAAATTTCTTCACTCCTCACACCTTGTTCCGTCTCTTTATACGTTGCCTTCTTTGCCGAGCATTTTTTTTTTTTTTTTCATTCTTTCCCTTATTTCTCTCCTTTTGACGGGAAATGGAAACTCACGGGGAGTTGTTAAGCGAAGCCGTCGCCCTTGCTCTAATTAAATTCTCTCCATTCACCCGCAACTAAATAATTGTGTTCCGCAGTGTCCTCCCACTAGCATCCGGCTAGACTTGCGAATACTCCTTGGAATTAATGGCATTCCCAAGGTATGGATAAAATTTCGTTAACCCCAGTGAAATTGCGCGAAGCGAGAGGGGGCTCTCGCCGAAGCATGGGAACTTTAATAAATTCGTTTGCGACAGCCTGAGTGAATCGTCCAAGGAGCCATTATTCATTCCGATGCTTCGTCTTCGCGTTATTCTCTGTCATCTTAGTCCTCACCTACTTACGACCTCTGACCTCTGCCGTCGAACCGCCCTCTCAGTACCCTTCTGGATTAAAATGGTCTCCATGCCAATTCCATGCTTTAAGCTCTATTAAACTTGTTTCCCCATTATGACAAGATTTCAATTTCAATTTTATCAAAAATAATCCTTCAAACGATCCTCGTCTATTCTCATTCGCCATTTCTCTTTTATATGTAATTCATTTAATTAAAATCGTTTATCGAACGATTATTAAAATATTATAGTCATCAACTCGGATATACGTCTAAGGTTTCAGGGACGCTATATATATATATATATCGTTATATTGTATAGATTGTTTATATATATAATATCGAATTCCATGCTTTACGAACCCGATAAGGTTTCAATTTAGTAAGAAGCATCGATCTTGAACGTCGTCAGGACAACCGAATTATTAGGCACAATCACGTTGCGCGTCATTACTTTCCCGTAATTGGCTTGAAGCCCCTCGAGGCGCACACATAGAAATACGCCAAGATATCGCACTAGTCCTCAAGTATAGTTAAAGGAAAAGGGACTTGTAGATCTTGCAATTTTTTATTTTTTTATTTTTTTATTTCTTTATCCTCCTCGAAGAATCCACATTCCAATTAGCAGACTGTCACATCGGTGCAAACCCAAGTCGTACGCTCTGTCGCTGTGTATACATATATACAGCGACGGGAGAAACTCGATAAAGCCTCTATTTACGACTCCTCGATTCCTGCAGGACATTCTGCGAATAGGGCAGCCATTATTCCCGACAGGAGGTTCTCCAGATTCACACCTGCTTCCCATAATCAATTCGCCATAACGATTTGCCCTTCGGCAGGATCCTCAGTGCGTTATCGTGATACCTGCATATGTGCACTTTGACCTCTCTCTCTGTCTCTGTAAGAACGTACATAGTGGTACTTAGTAAATTAACATTCCACATACGTCATCGGGCGCGTCGGGACGCCGTTGCAGCAACGACTGCACTGACGTAGGAAACTTGCCGAGGAGCTTAGGAAGGTAAGCAGCCAGCCAGTTAGCAAGTAGAGAACAGTTAACGAGTACAGACTGTAGGAGAGGCTTCATCTGCATGATTGACGTGTCTTACGTGATATCACGCGAGTAAACATTTGAACCAAACACGTGTATATACATATATATATAGATGGATGGATCGTTCGAAGCACGGGGTATACGTTTATTATTGATTAGAAGAAAAGGACGAAAAATGTATTTTTCATCTTTTGATAAGCCCTGTTATCAGTTTTATTGGATTAAGGTAATTTTTCGTTTTTACGAAAAATTAATGCGCTCGTCATTCTGTACCATAGAGAATTTATAGTAGTCACGTGGCTGTACGAGTGAACTCCGTATGCTCTACATATAACGATATAACGATTTTGCTCTCTCCGTGCGGTAAAAGGACCGCTACCATAAAACGTCGCGCACGTTATTCAGCCAGGGAGCGTAATGGAAATTCTGAAATGACAATGGCACCACGTTATTCGATTGTATTCCCGTTCGTAAACACAGTGAATTACATTTCCCGGTACCTATGTCCAATTTACCACCTGCGAAGCTACCGACGGCAGCGCCGCCACCGAGCTATATGTATTCAGGCCCCCTGAAGAACGCCGCCTACACGTAGCTCGTTAGTCGCGCATACAAGCGTAAAGAAGTACAGTGGAAACGATCTAATGTCTATATAAGTATAAGCGGCAACGGCCGGCGACTCGGAAAACGAGTGGCTAACGACGCGATTGGCTCATCCGCGGGGATATAAAATTTCCGAGTCCCTTACGTACATGATTTTATAGACGAAATCATGAATTCTGTATAACGGAAGTCTCTAGAGCATATATCTCTGATCTCCTACACGTATATACACATAGATGGCTGACCTGCCCGAAGCATTCGATCCAGCACAAGATGGAAGCAGAATGATTTTGCTTAGTCAATCGGTTCGTCGGCTACTCGATCAGCATAGGATCGTCGACCACGTGCGTTCGCCATGTCGTAATGGCGCACGTAGACGGATAACCGGATAATTTCTTTGCCGCTCGGACCCCGTCACAGAGTTTGCACACAAAGGTCGTGGGAGGGGTTTATTCCTTCGGCGCTCGTCCTTTTCCTCGTTCTCCAGTCGTGTCTCCCGCTAACGCGTCCTGCCACCGGTGCCGTTATCCTCCAATGTCTACCGCACCGTGTGTACTTTCCTTCTACTGCTTCCCATTAACGAACGAATGATTTTCGTGCGGAGCTTTTGCGCCGAGAAACATTTAGCACGGACTCGGCTAATGGACCTCATGCACGCCCGACAGGCTGGTCCACGAAGACACGAGGGTAAAAAGCTTCCACGATCTCTGGCGCGTTGGGAAGAGATTTTCCGGATGCTGCTTTCTAATATCGGTGCGACTAAATAAGATCGTGACGGTGATCAAAATTTATTGAATTTAAGTAAATCGTCACTCAAAATTTATCGGTCCTCGATACGCACGAATTTTTCGAAATTATTCGATTTTGGGATAGTGGAAGACAATTTTTTTAATATTCACTCCGAATTTTTTATCGAACCGGTTCGATCCGATTTTTCTTGTGCTCCGCTTCGAGGAGAGATGAAATTTGAAATTAATCGATGACCCGAAGACCGTGACTTCTTTTTTTTTCACAAATTTTTTTCGGTGCTTCTTACATCCTTTTATCCCATAAATTATACGAAGTCAATGATTTTCAACGATGACGTCACTACGCGTCTAACGGTATCTCTCCTTCGGCCGTCTGTACCAAAAAATGCAAAAATCATTCCCCACAAAGGATTTCAATATCAAATCAATTCGATCCCGTGCGTAGTTGTCCGTCGTTTGTCAGCGATCGTCGGGATTAGTCAGCAATGCTATGTAACGGCAGTCCAAATGACATTATACTCTGTTTACAATAATGATCCTAGAATGCGTGGGCCCCCTGGACACAAGGCAAAGTTAACGGTAACGTCTCGTTGATCCGCAATGGTCAGGTTCTTTCTCTTTCTCGCAGCTTACCAGACCAAGCAGACAGACGAAAGCCAGATGAGCAGAAAAGACCGGGTGCTTGCAGCGTACGGTTTACCGACAAAATACATATACACAAATTATAGGTGAACGAGTGAAAGAAAAAAAAAAAAAAGCTCCCACCTGATTTCTCTGAGGAAATACCTTCCAGCCGGTTCCCTATTAATTCCTTCGATCCACCCGTGCGTTAATAGCGGCGTCTCTCGTGTCTTTTACGTTTCTCTGTGCCTCCAACGGGATACCCTGTCTACCTATAGGTCTGTCTGGTTTTATTATACACGGTATATACCGTAGACACGGTGTGGTATAGAAGCAAAGCACTGCAGATATTACACTCTCCCTGGATAATGACAGGCGGGATGCGTGGGTCCGAACGAAGCCTGGATTTCCTGGGGTGACTTAACGGTTAGTAGCCCGCTAGGCTCGTGCTGACCGACGCTTGCGAGAAGTACCATTTCATTGATAACCCTTGGCGAACGTGCTCGTGCCAGTCTAATAATACTAGCTACTATCTATATACCTATAGACCGTATAGTACAGGCCTACCACGTTCTATATATATACCCGGAGTAGTAACCCTCCTCTTGTACATTAACACACGGCTATAGGCGATTACATGGCCACCGTGTGCGACATGGCATCGTGCCTTACTCCGTTAGAGTCCTCCGTCCGTATTCCATCCTGGAAGCCGAAGTTCCTACGTTTCTCCGTCCCGTGGAACATGCCCACGCCTTTGTAATTCTCCCGGAGCGCCCGCATTGCGCTCCTGCTGCCATCTATCCTAGTTAGAGAGGAGCCAAGACTCGCGGCATTATATCCCTACTGATTTGAATTTAACGCTTGTCGTGGATGCATTGTGCGTTTGTGCGTGCGGTTCGTCTTTCCTTGTTCTTGGACAGGCTCTATTGGATGGGTTGGAGGGAGACGGTTTGCGTGTATGGATAATCTTCAGGGACTTTTTTGTAGCTTAAGGTACGTGGGTTGGTAGGAGGGTATATGGTGATTTATGTAAATTTTGGATTTTGGCTATGATCGCTTATTCCGTTTAATCTCGATTACATAATGTATCTGGTATGCATCTGAAATTGCTGTATTAGGGGAATTTTTAATCGATTCGCAATGCCGGCTTTGCATCGTTATACATGTGCAATGTGCAACCGCGTAGCATTCGGGGGTTTAGCATGTCATAATACTGCACGTTACAGTACATCGGTTAATAAATAAACATGCGCCAGGTATGTGCCAACACATCCCAACGCATAATCTGTTCACGCATTATGTTTGTGCAGTTGGCAGCTTTGGATATTCTGGGATCAGAATCAACCGGGTATGCGAAACTAATAACGGTACTTTGAATACGGTTCGGCATGAATTTTCGTAAAGCGTGCATACTCGTTTATTGGACTTCTTTTATGGTAACGCCCAATAGCTACGTTCCTGAAAACGTAGGTGATATAGTTGATTTAGTTTAGTGCCTGTGATATTTGATTAGATACAATTTTGCCTTTCGAATTTATACGGATTTGTGTTCTCTTCTTCTGGCCATCTATAGTCTACTCGCGATAGCTCCTGTAAGCTTACGTTTATTAGGGTAGAAACGAAGGGAGATATTCAGCTGTTACACGGGTTCTCTGTATGTACCAAGTAAGAGCCAATTCCCCTCGATAATATTTTATTTTGTCCCCAAAGTTACTTCCGACGCGCGGAAGGCAATTCTATGCTTGGCAGGGTACTGGGAATGCCCGGAAGAGCAATTACAAACTTGGTCCAGCTACACGCGAAGATTTCGATCTCGTGCAGAGCAGCTAAAATCGTAGTTTATATCTGTAATAAGACCGTGTTCATTGAATAGGTCAACGACGTGTGTAATAATGGCCAAGGGAGAGAAAAAGGGATATATGTATATGGTATACCGAAATTTAAGGGGGCGAAGAAGGTTTATGCTCGAAGAAACCTGAGATTTGTCCCAGGAGTCCTTTTGAAGTCGTCTAGAAACTTGAAATAGGATAATACAAGGTACTGGTCCACGAAACACGTGAGATACGGGAGTAAAGTATATGTGAAAATAAGATCCCAGTGGATTCTGTCGTAAGATCACAGTCGGCATTGAATATACGACGTATGGGCGAAAGATTAATTGAATTCGGAGACACGTGACTGGGTTAACTACAGAGGCGATACCCCGGTTGAGGTATCTCGAATTTACGTAAAATGCACGGGTAATTCTCCAATCTTAAGCATATTATTCTTACACGGAAGCTGGAGCCACCGTACGAGCCGGAATCGAGATTATCTCGAACAGCAGATTCGGCTCGAGATCGTCTCACTGGAAACTACCCAATTCATTCAACTATCCGACCTAGTGCGACCCCCTTTCGCACCCCCTCGCGCCACCTCATCCCTCGGAAACTTGGCTCGTACTAAACCCTCGTTAGTTACGCTTGGTCCAGACGCGAGGATCAAATGTAAATATCTGATCTTTGCTTTCCCACTTTGAATATAACTGAGATAAAACAGATTAATCTGTGACTATTCATATACGTGGCAAATATTTCCTATCTCTCTCTCTCTCTCTCTCTCTCTCTCTCTCTCTCTCTCTCTCTATTGACTTGCTTCCTGATGATTACTATATTGTAGTGTATATCACTGTGTATACAGTTGAACGTATCATTTCAACTTTATCTCAAAGGGTCGCCATGCCCTTATCTCATTACAGAATCCTGTCATCTCGTCTTTACCTCCATTGCTCACTCGATTTCTTTGAGCGGCATTAACGTAATCGCAGAATCTTCTATTTCGGCAAACTACAATGTATCTTTGGCAGTAGTAATAATATTAGTAGGCACAGCTTCCGGGACGAAACCTTCATTCGAAATACGTTCGCCGGGAGCATAACGATTATTTTAAACAACCCCCACGACTTGGGAATACAAAGTGGGTTCTTACGTAAATGCATGCTCTCCTTTCCCAGTTCCAACCCTTAGACGGCAACCAGAATCTTCCAGCATCCGGGCAACGGCGCATCCACTTCATCCGTAGGACTTCATCCGAACGCTCCATGCATATTTCCCCAGTCGCATCTCAGCGCACGACTATCATACCCATATGACGACTGTATCAATACCAACCCCTGAAGAACCCCTCGCAGGAGGGACGATCACGATCAGCATATAGTCCTGAAAAAAAAAAAAAAAAAAAAAAAAAACAAAGAACTTCAATGCTTCCTTCACCCCTGTTGATATTTTAATATTCATAAGGGTGAACCACACCGATCCCCGACACTTTAAGTTCTCCGGTATCAAAATGGTTGATGATCAGTAATTATAAAAAAAAGACGCAGCATCCCTTTTCCCTTGATATTGTACATGTATAGGAATTTTTTATGCTATTTTAAAAGTTATCATGATAACAGGGGTTGAAGGGATAAAGCGGCGGGGGGGGGGGGGTATCGGGAAACGCGTTTATCTCGCTTCTTTTTATCTTAGAACTTAACGATCAACGGAACAAAAGGATGCTGCTCCATTGAGAAATGCCACGGATTGGTTTACGTACTTGTTTGTTCGTATAGATATACGCTAGGATTGGTTTTCTTCCTTCTCACCACCCACTCTACCCCCCTTTACTTACTTCCGGTTCTTTTCTTTTAAATAATTCCCTTTCTTTTTTTTTTTTTTTTCTTACTATTTTTCCCAATTCCTTCATTCTTTCTCGAGAGAGTCACTCGGCGATTTGTATCAGGGAGACTGATAATGACTTTCTAGTTATCTCCTTGAGACCGTAAATTATTTACCGATTCGCGATTATGTACAATCATACGTTTCGGTGGTTCTCGGACTTCCCTTTATGCCCAATGGAATTGGGGATTCACTATGGTTACTCGTGGTCGATTATAGGATTTCCCAAGATCAGCCTACTGGAAAATCTATATACAGGATCAATTTTCGTCTCGATATTCGCTTTCGGTGAATAATGTATTGTCGTACGGAGTTGGAGTAAAATTCGATGAATCGTATGGAATTTTAAATATGCCCTCGGACGATATGTAGGTAAATTTTTATTGATTGATGTTTTTGATTCCCTGTAACGTGTATGAATTTCAAGTAACGTTACTCAACGGCTCGTACCCCCTGTCTTCTTAATGATCCTCTTAGACCTTCGCGTATCTCGAATTCTATTCAGACTCGGAAAAGACGACGTTCACACTGTCTTGAACGTCACGCAGCATTTAAACAGATTATACATGACTGACGTTATAAGAGCTCTTGGAATTGTAAGCTTATTCATTCTGACAGGGTGGCAAACGGTTGTTATGCGATTACATAACGAGGATAAGAATTAACGTTGTTCCCATGACGTGCCTGGCTGACATCAGAATGCGAGCTCAAGAGGAAACTTTGAAAACGTAGAAAGTAAACTTGTACTTAATAATTAAAATTCAATCGTCTCAAAGCTGTCATGTTTTTTCGTTTTAGGTTGGCATTTAACCAATTTCATTATTTTTTTTTTCATAACAATCATCAACTTACAGTGAATCTATTGACATTTTTTAAAAAATGAAAAATTTACTTGGGAAAGGAAAAAAATTTTAAATTCAATTTTATTAAAAATTTCGGTTTTCCTAATTTTCAGACTCGAAAAGAGTCTTCGGGTACAGCAGGTCGAATTTTGATACCGCCAACAACACTTAGGACTCTCCGGACGAAAAGACTCTCCTTCTCTTTGCGAGAAGGCCGTGGAAATTCACTGTAGCGTCAGGGGTTAAATTAGCATCGTGAAAATTTCTACCGCGACTGTACACACGTTAGCGTTCCTGTTCTGCCCCAGTTTCTCTAACAGAGTCCTTGTCAGCGGATTTGCGTCCAGAACGCGTGGATTCACCCGACAAAATATTATCAGACCGAAGCTGCCAACGTTATGCCAAGGCTCTCGCGAGCTTTGGATAGTATATGAACGTACGAATTTCGAAATGCGAATACAGAATCTCCTCCGCTGCTCCCTTCCTCCTTGACATTTGATTTTACGTGGTACTGCATCCAATTTCGCTTTGAGTCGTCGGCGCACTTGAAGGAAGCGGAGCTGAAAATAGATGCCCGAGAGACATATGTTAAACAGCCTAGTTAGTAGATGGTACACAGGAAGACAGTGACTTCGTTGAAATTATTATTATTTCATTTCATGTAAATTTCGTAGGGGCCATCTCCGTACGGGATTCAACGTATAAGAGTCCCCCGGATATCGAACCCACGTCGCTCAACTGTTTTATCGCAGTTTACGCTTCTTCGTGTAAAACATGACTGGCGTAGAGAGACTAGCGACTGGAGAGACCAGGATGAGGGACGTCATATTGTTTCGCGAGTGACACACATCGCTGACAAGCAGCGCGACACTCGTGCCGCCCATGTCATAGTTTCCGCTACACGAGGCATCCTGTCCTGTAGCGACCTTTGTTCTAGTAACGTATAAACTGCAAAGAAAATAACGAAATATCGCGCTTGCCGGAAATCATATGCTAAAGGGAGATCATTATGCTGGTACACAGGGGTACCCATACTTCTCTCTTGTCATCCCAGGCGCATGCGAATAGAAAGAGAACAATGAAGTCTTATCTTGTATCCCTTGCCGGTACAAAGCTAAATTCCGATAACGAAACAATTACGACAGTGGCATTATTATTATTTTTCGTAAACTCCCAAGAATAAGTAGAACAAGCATCCCGTGTATTTTCATTCCCTGTCATCTCTTATCAAAGTTGACGATTCTTACGGGTTTTTTTAATTTTGAAAATTATACCGATCTGTTCGACGGGTTATCGATTCTGGATGTTATCAAGCTGCAAAACTCAAACTTTTTTTGTCTATGAGATAAAAGGATACTGAATTTATTCGGGAAAGTAACGGATGTTTAACAGTGACAAGGTCCATCGGAAGAGGATGCTTCTATTTGCCATTAGGTAACTTTTCACGCGATTTCTATTTCCTTCTTTATTCCTGTTCATCATAACTCTTGACGGACGCACGAATTTTTCCTCTGGGGAAACAGGATATAAACCACTCTTACGTCACCGAGTAGAAATAACTTCCGGTATCAAGGACTTGGAGTGCGACCAGACGTGGTACTAAAGAACGTCGGATCGATTTGGGTAAAATAAAAAGCACGATACTTCGTACGTATCTTGTATGAGGAAAAAGGTAAAAGCAAAGGGTGTATGGATGTGTATATGTGTCGAATTAAATTTAGTGAAATTTTAATGACGACTTGTGCGTGACGTAACCGTGAAAATTATCTCGTTGATCCTTAACCTTTTATCATACCTTGAATTTCCTCTTCTACGTAGGTCGGGTTCACTGCTGCTACTGTACTGGCTAAGAATTTCATGAGCAACAACGGTACCTGCTGTTTTGTTAGGAATGGGAATAATCTTGATTGCGCCGTTGTTTGCAAAAGTACAGCTTTTCTTGTAAAGCTCGAGAATTTCGACCCTCTTACGTGGCGCGTCATTTTGAAAGCTTTAAGGGTTCGCTTAGAATTTGGGAAAAGGGAAAGATCATCACGCGAATAGACGGGGAATCTGCACACGGTCGGTGGTAGAGAGAATTATCTTTCCTTTCAGGATGAAATGTACAAAAGGCTTTTTCGGATGCTGCTCATGGAGCTGTAAAGACTTTTGAAGAACTTATATGACGAGGGGGTGGGAGATTTACTTCTCAGTGCTTTGAAAATTTAAAGATTTTCTTTTTACCCTAATGACGAAAATCCTTCAGCAGGTACATATTGCTGTCATGGTAACATTTTTGAAATTTGCTAAGTCACAAGATTATTTTGGAACTTGACTTTTACAGCCAAGATACTCCATCCTTATACTTGTGTATACATATACGTATACATGATGTTTTCTCGACGTTATTTCTTGCAAACTATAATTCAATAAACTCCTAAGAAAGCTTGATCGTTTATAAGGGAGATAAAAAGAAGTGAAGTTTATAAATAATATATATTCACCCTTTGAATCTCTTAAACGAATTGACACATCGTAGCCGTATCTGTTTCGACGATCAACGTTAAAAGATACTAAAAAATACCTCTACCGTCTAGATTGAGATCGACTGAGAAGATAAAAAAAATATTTCGAAAAAGTTGATAAAAAATTACCCAAAACCAATAGGACTTTCAAGGCATAACTATATGACGTAATATCTCGTATATCAAGTGCTGCCTATCTACCTACCTATTACAAAAAAAAAAAAAAAAAAAAAAAATCCCACATGCCCAGATACGCGACGACGGGACAGAACCGAGACCTCGGAAGAAAAAAAAAACGGTACGTAGAATTTGGGACAAAAGTACCGTTCCTCAAACGTAGGTAAGTGTCCACGCTAGAAGATAGACAAGGAACACGAAATAAGGAACGGCAGACAAGAACGAAGCTCGCAGCTCGACGCCTGCGCGCGCGGTGGTGCAGAGGCTAACTGCTAACGAGACAGTTTTCATCATGCACTGGAGAACGCTTAACCCGAGGATTTTTCTAGTTAGCCGTACGTGCTCGAGGAAGCTTGGGGAGTAGCGAGGACTCTTGAGTGCACGCTCGAGGATGTGGATATCCGAAGGCGAGTATGGTAAAGTCCACTTTGCGTTTGCTCGCCCTGCAACGGTGAAGTGACCCGCCAGACACCCATCAACGCCTTAGACACATCCGTGCACGTCGCTACGTAACTTCCTCTTGAGTCTCCGAGTCTTGACTCCCCTCTCGCTCGCTCTCTCTCCCTCCCTCGGCTCCGAGCATGGCTCTGTCTCGCTCGCTCTGCAGGCACTTATCCCGATGTGGAAACCCGCGAGAACCAGGCCCGGTCAGAAAACCAGATTCCTGGTGTCCAGGTATAATACACTCGGTGCATAGTAATGCACTGTCCTAAGGGTGACTCTATTACTTTCTCAATTGCTCTCGGAGCAAACCAGTTATACGAATAAAAAGAAAGACTCCAGGATTTCTCAAAGGGGTAACGAAAGGAAGACCCGTCGCAGTGCAGTTGCATTCGACTAGGCCAAGGTACAAGGTCCGTCTTGCTGATCGATTTATCACCAGTCTGAAGTAGTCTGCATAGCACCTCACTGACCCCTTCGCTACATAGGTATACACCCCTGTACCGCTGTGTGCTCTTTCTACTTCGGATGCTGTCTGGACCAACGTGTAAGGTGGTCCACTTAAGGGAATAGGCGAACTCAGCAAGAAACCGGAGACTCGATTGACTCCCTGAAGAGTCCTCCGATCTTCACGGTTCCCGCGTCTCTTACTTGGATACAGCTCGGATGGACCGTAACGTTGGCTCATGGGATGCAACTGACTTCGCGTCGGTAATTCATTCGGCACGCCGTCCTCTCCTTACTCCGACTTGTCGGACGTCACTTCCTCTCGACGCTGTTACTTCGATAGCTCATGCACCCGCGAAATTCTACTTGGATTTATGTCCCGCGTCTAATTTCTACCTTTTGCTAACTTGGAGATCCCGTGTTGACGGGTTTACGCGATAGCTATGTCGCACACCGTCTGTCGCGTAGCGGAAGCTAACGATCGAGGAAGCTCTCCATTACTGATCTTTTTCACGGATGAAATCGTTTATCCGTTCGAAACAGACTCGACGCCGTTATTATTACCTGAGGCACCCTCGTCTCTGTTCATCTTGTGAAATTGCGTCATACGATTATCTCTTTAATTTACTGCACTGTCATTTATATATATTTTATATCCATCGTCACTTCGAAAACAGTCAATATACTAACCACCGGAATATGTGTGGTCACCTTCGCATCCTCTGGTACCATGCTGTACGCACAGTAGTTGCGTAATACGTTATTTTACGGTAAAGTCAACGACTGTTGTCAAACTTTACAGCCGCTCCATCTGCGCTTTTTCCTGTTGAGTAATATTCTACTTTAAATCTACGCATGTTACGGGACTTGAATTGAATTGTTCTTTGAGAACCATCAAAGATTTACTGTCAAATGATGTTTGAGACAAAATTTAACAGTTTTATGCAAATCATACAATGATTCGGGTATTGTTTTTTTTTTTCAATTTTATTCTGTAAGGGTCCATAGCGATGCTGTACCATATTTCTTCTTACGAGGTTACACCACGTTATCATGGAAATGATAAGAAATTTATTATTAATTTGACTAAATATTATCAAAGTGAGCTTTAGGAAAATATTAAAGCACGCCGAAAGACACGAAAGTGCTAAAACTTCGGCATGTACTCAGTTTCCATTAGCGAATGATATTTTCTTCCTTGGTCCACGTTCAATTACTTGACGCGATCTCATGTAAATGTAATTAACGGCGTGAACTGTGCTCTCGCTTACGTTTTAGTCGGGTTTCCAATTAACTTCTCGACTCCCCGTGCCCACCTTACTTCCCTCGTTCTACAATTTCCTCGAGCACCACCCCGCTCGGGCATAACGCTTTACTTTCGAATTATATGGCTCTTCAGGCTTCATCCACTTGCCGCTTCCACCTTCCCTACCGCGTTTAACAAGTTTCTCAACAATTGGAATTACGATTACCACTTCTTCGGCTTCGCCGCCTCCAATCGCGTCTGTATCGATTAAGATTCATTCGTTTTGATAAGCAACGACGATTGCAAGCTAAAAAACAAACCCGTCGCTCAGCTGGCGCCATCTGGAGTGAATTTTTGTAAATTTATCCCTGTCGCTCGGACGTTCTCTTATCTATGCGCAGCTTGTCGTATCTGTGTCAGTAGTCTTATCCTTAACGCTTCTCAATTTAATCGTAATAACACCTAATGACTTCCTCGTGCTGCTGGTATATAGTTAATTATTTCGGGCCGTTATGTTCTCGCGAACGCATAAGCTACTCGGTCTCTTCTCGCAGTAGGTAAACTCAGACGTCAACAGACACTGAATGTGGCACACGGTAATACGCCGGGCAGCTCCACATTATGTCACGACCATTACTTTAATAAGCATCAACACCGAATAATTAGCGTTGCGCTGTTAGCTGCACACCCATTTCTTAATACCACTTTGAACAATTTTACGACCTACCTAAATGCACACTGTAAGACGTCTGATATAACCGAGTTTAAGTAAATTTGACACGTCGTCGCAAAAATTGTATTTTTCAGAGAGAACTATTTTTTACGTAACTATTCTTATTTTTTGGCATTATTTTCTCGCCCCTCCCACTTATACTGTTAGTTCTTGATATTATCCTAAAAGGGGATCGAGGTGATTGTACTGAATATACGTAAGCTGTTAAAACTGCCGTTAGAGCTCCTCCGGGGTCCATATAGAGGCTTAACACTTTTATCTGACTCCCCGTTCGCCTTTAAACTTTAAAACAGTTTTCGTCCTTCTCTTTAATACTCGCGGAGATTCGTGGGATAAGATGGCTGCGGTAACCCAAAATTCTTATCACTGTGACACTGTCAGTTTGGATGTAGGTGAAAAGGATAAAATTTTTCTGTCGAAATTTCAAAAGCTAAACTCGAGTTTAATAACTTTATTAGCTTATTTCTTGATATCGCGGAAAATACCATACCGTTAATTGGAACGAATAAGGGTGCGAAAATTTAACTGTAAAATACGGTATGTCGTACGAACGTAATAGCCGGTAGGATTTATTCGAATTTTGCGTTACGAGTGCGCGTGTACACTCCATTTTACCAAAAATATTATTTACGTCTCCCAGGTGAGTTTATGGGGGATGGAGGAGAGGGGAGCCAGAGTTCAGTATATTTTTTAACCCTTTTGTGTACCTACCCTTTTAGGCCTCTCGCTTTTAGCTATTCGGTAACACGATATACGAATTCATTAAAAGTTTCTTCTCCGAGGTGATACTCTCGGCATTCTCTTGCGAGACTTTAAGGCGACTCCCAGTAATAAAGCTGTTACTCGGCAGCATGATGAACGCATAAGATAATGTAATATTCTCTGTAAATACAGTGAAATGAAATTTTTAATTATCTTTAAAAATAAAAAAAAACTTTTTTCATAATCAACAATTAATCTTCATAACTATTTAAAAGTACGGTACAATCGAATTGGCAATTGGTAATTCAGAATGATCCGAGAGCTATGTCAAGATCCATTAGTCACAGAAACTGACGTTCGTCCCATTGAAAAATAAAGGATGATCTCAAAGACCAATTTGAGCGATTGCGTAATTCCATAAAAGTATATTTTTATTCAGCGCCTCGCTGACGGCGTGGATATATTTTTTTTATCGTCGAATGACATTTAAAAAAGTTTTGTCAAGCAGTTACGTTACAATGGAATACCTAAAGTTATTTATCAATTTTTTGTCTTATTTCTTTCAGGTAAGCTACTATAGCCGTGACTTCAGTGGCTGGGACTTTACTGTACCACTCTGATACCTCCGGGCTCTAAAGTATACCGGTAAGTTATCGTATCACTAAGTTTGAGGTTTGAAAAATTGCCGATAAAGTTTTTCCGCCTCCTTGGGAAAGTTCATGCGGAAAATGCGGTCAGCAAGATTTACAACCGACGTGTATTCGACGAGAGAGCAGATTGCTCGGTAGTTGGTACACTGGAGTTTTCGAGAATGAAGTAAAGTTTAATTAGGATAATGGAAAAGAAAGAAGTTCCAATAATCAAGATCAGGAATTAATACTGAGAATCATTGACAATTAATAATTAAATGGAAATTTAACAAACGGTGATACACGTCGAACTGTCCACCCGGTACATCATTATTGTTCGTTCGTGTCATTAGTGAACATCCATTGATTAAACCGGTCAGCGTCGCGTTATTTTATCCTAATTACATTAATCCCATTACCATTTGGTCATTTAATTACGGCTCTGTTTTAATTGGTGTATTTGCTCATTAGATTCCCATCCCTTCTCGAGCCAATGCTAGCTTGTTCTCGAATACATTGGTCCAGGTACTCCTCGAACTCTGCTTAATCGCTTAACGAACCGCACTGATTAATTGGATCAATTTGACGATTTATACCCAAAATACTCAAAAGGCCATAATATCCGAACGTCGTCGCGTCGAAATTACATCGTGCAATCCATATTTCCCTAACCCTAACAATTGTCGAATCCACGTTTTAGTGCAAGAAATCCGAGTACTTATACACCGCGACAATAAATCCAGTCTCAAGTTCCTTGGGGTGTCCGCCATTATTCATCCAATTACAAATAATACCATTAATAACCTTACAACTCGGTCGATGTTGCCTTCCATAAATCATTTAGACAATTACATGGCAATTTATAAAGTCACAAAAACAATATCCATTATCGCAACCATTTACGAATCAATCAAAGGATCCGAAGATTTTTACCTAAAAAAAAAAAATAACAGTTCAATTTAACACCCATCACTCTTGTCATAAATATTATCCTGCATCTCATTAAAAAAATAAAACACCTTGACCCAACCCCCTTGTGCAAAAAGCACCAGCACTCGTTCTCAACCGACAACCCTTTTTCCCTCTCATGAATTTCCCAGCAGAGCTTGAAACGACTATAACCTTAATCCAGCTAGGTTGGCTCGAGAGGTTATTGCAGAAAGGAATGTCTCAAGAATGGAAAAAGAATGAACGTGTCGGACACAGGAGATACGCTGAGTGGCAGTAGTAGCAGCGTATAGTCAGACACGCTGGTTGCCTTAGGTGGTACGTGTGTATACCCACTGTGTACCCTTTGCTTCGAATTTCGCATCCCCCAGTTTTCCCTCACTTTGCCGACACGAGTATTCAGGTAATTCGTCAAGAGAGTATAGCTATGCTTCTATAGTAGAAAACTAGTGGCAAGTATCGGATACTATAACTTGCCCGGCTCTAAGAGCAACTCCGTAGATGCACCCTGGATAACGTAACAATGGTTATAGATCAGACTATGGCCGAGGCAGCACGTAACGTGGTTTTAGCCCTGTTACGGAACATCCTCATCTACCATAGGAAAGACCGACTCTTAGCGAACGTTATTCCTCGTTATCCCGACACTGATACTTGGGGAGACTCGGAGCTACTTCCTCTGGAATTCTACTGCAAACGTGCTTACGCGCGAGACTGTTTCTCTGTACATACGTGTGTCCTTGGGTATGTACGTGGGATATATATACGCAGCGTGCAACTTATATGCAGTGTACATTGTATAACCGGGAGAAAAATTTTTCAGATGAAATTTTACTGACTCATAAAGCTGGATGCGCACGATACTTTACGAATAAGTAATCCTTCTTGTATATAGAGTTCGGATCCACTTCCGGTTCGACGGGAAACTCTCTTACATTTCGTGTCCTCGAATTCACTTACGGAGGAGGACATTTTCCTGAGACTTACTACCGACCCGCTGGAGACGGCTTGTGCATAGGAGTTTGCCAAGGAGTTCGCCACTCCAGGAACCGATGAATGGCTACTGGTATATATATATATGGGTGCTTGCACTTCCTGCCTCCTTGCATTTTCTTGGTACAGTCGCGGTCAAACTTGTAACCGATATCAGTTGTCAGATCCAACTGCTGCATAAGAAATGACTTTGGCGACTATGCTTTATCTTGGAGCTGTGTACCACGCTCGATTAACCTCGGTGAAGTCTTGGTTTTTCTTAGATTTTTCCAGAGGACCGGGTAACAAGCAAAAGGGAGAAAAAGTATGGTCGTTTGATTTTTTTTTCAAATCTTGTCTGGAGGTTGGTGATTTGAAGTATTTAATTGATTTGAGGAATTTATCTATATAGCTATAGACTGTCTTCTTAATGCGTGTATTCGTAATTTCAACGTGGTCAGTCTGATTTGTGACGACGAGATCTTGTCATTGCGTGGGGTTGGTAACTATTACGGCGACTGGGACGTTACGTGCGGAAATGATGATGGGAATTTTGTAGTTTATGGGTGACCTAAGGGGTAGTTGTTATCTAAGAAAGGCATTGCTTGTAATCCAGCTGAAAGTAGCTGTACGTAAAGATAGGAGATAATAGTTTTTTCAGATGACCAGTGTGTATTACGTCGTTGGTGATTTTGGGCCTTTTTTTCAAATTTTGTCAATTTTTTTTTCGGGGATTTTAACGTTCGACCCTCGCTTCATCCCTTGCAACTTTGGGAGTCCATCGAGTCAAACTGGGAAACGAGCCAAATGTGTAGCAAGCTGGATCACCAAATTGTTTACAATCCTAAAACCTTCCACTGGTCTGTTCAAAGTTAACGTGTGTCTAGTCGATGAAAGCGTAGACTCTAAACTCCAGCCCGGTTGTTCATATTGTTCTCGACGTTGTTCCCCTTGTAGGGGAAACTAGAACTTTTCTATACCCGTAGCTCTGGGCATTTTGACCAATTTTCACAATGACGAGTGGACTTCCCTCTGCCGGTACAGCTTGTGGGAATTCCCACGTAACAAAGGATTGCTACTGTGCTACGGACAGAGATGATTCTTCATTAGATTCTAGGATCGTATATAGCGTAAGGAAGCGATTTATATAAGAAATTTCATATTACTTTGTATACCCGTTAAGGGACATAATAGAAATTTTTTAAATTTCATTTTTCTCCTCTGACATATTATAAATTACAGTAGCAAATTGGGATTCACGTCTTGCAATTAATACGTGTAAAAGCGGAAGTCCATTGTCATTAAATCTCTTACCTTTTTTTTTTATCGAACCGGAAGCTGATGACTTTAATAAAAATTCTTTTCCGATTTACATACGTTTCTATTGAATATTTTTATTTACGAATTTCACGTCATGTTTTTACTTACTCGTCAAAAATCTCTATACACGGTATACCTTAATCCACGAAGTATACTTATTCGTATAAAAAAAACCTTCACGGTATAGATATAGCTGTATGACGTGACTGCGTTATCTCATTGGGACAACAGAAGCTCATTACACTTCCAGTGCCACACGAAACGCATGTTTATTTCAAATGTTTTTAAGCGTCCATCGTAAACGCATTGCCGTCAGTGTGAGCGAACACGAGAGGAGTTTCAAAATAATCCTAATCCCAAATGGACTTTTTCATTCATCCCCCTTTCCCATATAATCCGCCGTTTCGTTTTTCTTTTTCCCAATATTTTCTCATACCACAAAAAATATGAAATCTAAAATTATCAGTTTTCATAGATCTTGGAATATTTTCCAAATTCGTTATTTTTTCACCTACCAACCCTTCCGCCCTCTTCATCTTCCCCAGCAACCTCTTCTCCTCTACCAACAGGAACACATGATCTTCCGATGTAGACAATGAACCCACTCTTCATTCTGTCGATCCATGAACACTTAAGGTAAATACACACTCCAATGGCCATCTATTATCCACTTCCTGTTCTTCCCGCAGACTCCATTCTTGCGTTATAACTATGGAGGAGAATGATGGTCCCTTCCCAATAGATTATGGACCATGACCTCCTCTCTCTCCCATATTCGTTCCAGCTATCGATATCCCATTCCAGCAATGGATATGACTGACATCTCCCATTCGAAGCCATTAATTGACATTTCATTTTGAATAATCTCAGCCCCTAACTTCTACGTCATCAGGGGGTATTTTGATAGGTACCACGTTAATGTATGCATTTAATGATAATTCCTATTTCCATGCTGTCGAAATGATAAAAATTTGAAATTTTGTAGATTAAACATTTTTCAAAATCGGACTCGAATAGTCAGGCGAAATGGAATCGATTGGTAACTGTTACCATTAACGAATGACCAATGGTACGTTCGACACCAAACTCAATTTCAACCCCCTGAACATTCTCTATCGGTTATACTAATCAGTGTCCCCGATGCCACCGACTATTTTACTTGATTGATAAATTAATCATTCGTTGGCTCAAAATGAAGCAGATAGTAAATGGGATTTGATCTTGTATCTCAACTATATCGTAATTAAATTTTCCATTATTTATGTGTTATATGAAAAGTATAATGATCGTTGGATAGATTCGTTTCCATTAATATGAATTAGGTCAATTTTACTTGCTGATGGTATTTAAATTTTTTTAATTTCAAGATATACATATAATTCCTGCTACGACTGTACCTAGTAATTTGTATTTTTGTCAAAAATAAGATTTTTGAGGATAACAATGAATTAATGAGGAATAATGAATTAATTTGATCCAAGTCTTTCCGAGCATTAATATGGAGACGCAAATTAACCTGGGTAAGGGTCGGATTCAACGGGAACTCTGTGTTACGAGTCTTCAGACGATTCAAAGGAGTGATTGCCGTGTCTCGAGTTACCAATTATTTCTCTGGCAAACGCCCACCATTTCCTTCGGGATACAAGACGACTCCTGGGAATCGATTAATTGCCACGAGACCAGATGAAAAAGAGTCGATTAAAACGTGTTGGATTATCGCGTCTCGATTACGAAAACGATATATAAAGATCTACGTACCCAACCTTCTTATAGAGATCAATTTAACACTTTTTTGTATAAAGATAACAATACAATCAAATCGCAAAACAATCATCTGGAAAGTCATCGAGTTATTAAAAAAAAATATCAAAAATTCGGAATACCTGTATATAATATCGCTAAAACAAGAATTTCGTCCATCACGAAAAAAATACACGTGTTAAGTGTCGATAAAAAGGAAATTGATATTCACACTCTCATAAATCTACAGAATTAATCCAATGCATCTGCAGACGTATTTGTACCATGCAAATTGAAACCATCACCAGCATCCATGCGCTGCTCAACCAGGCAAATCTTGTCATCTTAGCACAAATCTCATCTAGACAACTCACCGACGTTAAACGTACTAGAAATTTTTTACAATTTTTTTTCTTTTTTATTATCCATGTCATACTGTCTACTGTCACGGGACTTGCTTATGATTCTCCAGAAGAGACCTATATAACCTTATACATATATATCCTCGGTTTCAGTATCACGGAGTATCATGTTATGCAGGAAGCGTCAGTATTCACGACAGAAGATACGCAGACACCATATACACATATATATATATATATACACTTATTAGATATTTTCTATCCTAGAGAACTAGAAAGAAGAAGAAGAAGAAGAAGGTGGCTGGACGTACGTATATACAGGTAAGAGGAGTGCGTGCACATCGTCGACCTACGTGGTTACGACTTCTACGTAGATACGTATATAGAAAATAACAGGGTCGTTATAAAGCAGCCTCCAAGAACAGCCACTACTCCACTAATGATGCAGTGGACACGTGCTAGCCTCCCACGTCTTCAATGTTTCTGCACCCTATAGAACATGTATGCTCAGCGGCTCCTTAAGCACTGCACTTCTATAATATCAGGAAGCACGTATAACTGTATATACGTATATACTGCAGGCCTCTAGTAATAAGAGGGTGAAAATATTATAACGTTATAATATATGATAGAGCGTACTAGTCTCTCAGTTTCTTTTTTTTTTTTCATTTTTTTTATTTATATATCCCGGGATAAATAAAAGGAAAAAAATTCCCGAACAAGATGAAGAGACGAGTTCAAAGTATCCGCGAGTCGCATCCACGCATTAATATCAATTGATGTTTATTAATGGCATTTCAGATCGTAAAGAGAAATTTTAATTAAGGGACGCGTGCAAAATTTGATTAGACGTGGGGAATTGCATTGTATATATGTATATATATAGGGTGCTGGTTCAAAGCAGTCAGGTATACATATGTGAATTAGAGTGCTGATTACTGATAGGAAATATCATTATTCTTTATATCGTCGAATTTAATTCGTACCTCGTTAATGGTACTAAATGAAATCTTCGCGTCCTCACGTCCACGAGGTAGCATATAGCGGGTTCACCTCGTAAAGGAGACAACTGGGAGTCATTTCGGATCCTTGGCAAGCCTCAGCATTTTTCTCGCGATTCTGGTAGAGTGCCACTGGAGTCCCTGGGAATAGATCCAATCGAATGTCCTTTAGAAGAGACGGGAAATCGGAGGCTGACTGTAATTGCACTTTGGCTATATATACTGGATAGTTCTTGACCTTAGTCGAGATCTTGCGAAAATCTACTTGACTGCCGGGGACATTAAAATCACTAGGGCTGGACGGTAGAAAGTTCTTTTTTTACGATGTTGAAGGCACGGTCAGATTTTTATAGTATTTCTTTCATTTTCTTCGTACGACGTTTCAGTTTGATTATTAAGGTTAGATATAGTGAATTCTTGTATATGGGAATAATTTTAATGAATGGGCTGTTTTTATATAATTTTTTTTTGCACAAATCAGGTGGCTATTAATTAATTATGAAACTGTTGGCTATTTAATTATGATTTATTTATATGTTGGATTTATAAATTAAATTTTTAATTAGGTATTGCACGTTGCAATATTGATTGTCAACGTGGACTATTATTGATCTAAACGAATAATAGCTTCATAGATTTAATTCAGAACAGTAGCAGCTAATTTGATTGGCGTGAATTTCTGCGCTATATTTGCTAATTGGTACTAGCGAATAATGTAGTCTGCAAATTATCAGTATTCCGTATATAAATATTTCTAGTACCAAGCAACAAATTTTGTTTGTCGTTTCAATGTAATTCTACCCCGCGGCATTGTTGGAAGATACAAGCATTATTTCTTGATCCAATTACGATCGTTTTTTCGAATTGACATTTAATTACAGTCAGAGCATCAGTTACGTATGTTCACTTTTCCAATTAACTTTTCTCTGATAAACGTCATTTTCTATTTCCCCAGTTCAAACAATCGATAGACACGAACGCTCGAGTGACTTTAAATCCTCCGATAAATCCATTATTATTATATACCGGTAAGCATCAATAATCGAAACAAAATGAAATCACAGTACGTTGCATGTGGCATCGGCAATTTTGAAAATTCGTACGAATAATTCAACCGAACGAGAACCGAATAAAGCAGGAACGCAAGATAAAATATGCAACAGACATGAAAAAAAAAATTCACAGCACATCTCTCCAACACAGATTCCGTGATAGCACCCAAATCAAAATGACAAACCCGCGTCTGGCCCATATAAAAAAAAATAATTTCAACCAACATCAATTTTCCAACAATAAATAAAAAATCACCACAGTCAGCCCAATTCCCAGTGTCAATAATACTACCACTGCATCCGACATACCTGCGCCACGTGAATAATCCCAAAGCCAATGACTTCGAAAGAAGAAGATAACGACTCAAGATAGCAGAAATAGTCGGCTAATGCATCAGACTTGCCGGTAGCGCAAACCGATGCTCTTACGATGCTCGAGCAAATGGCAGACATTAACGTCAGTGTAAGTTTAAGTACCAGTATCGATACTGGTACTACATCTCTATGCATATATATACATCCGCATAAGTAAACATATATATCGGTAATCTTCGTTGACATCGGAACTTGGTTCGAATCAGCCTCGCAGCCTGGACCCCATCCAAACCGCAAGGAATTGGAGAGTTTCGCATCCGCACAAAGCGCGCGGAGTCACATTATGCAAAGCATTCCATTCCGGGTGGGACCGTAGAATGCAGGAGAACTCGACACCCAACTATTCGTACTCTGGTGTCTGCCATAGTGACAGGACGGTTGGCAGCTCTGCTATAAAGCGCCAACTGTAATTATCGTGTGCGAACTCCATATAATGGAGGCGTCTGGCCACGCGTGTATCATGCTGTAGAACTGTAGGTCAGTGTACCGGTTTGACGTGCTGTACCGTCCGCCTGCATACAGTAGGCAGATACGTACGGGCATGGACGCAGTTACTATACGAGGGTAGGAAGCATGCAACGTGTGTGTGGGTTCCCGAGGATTTTGAATTTCGCGCCATTAGACAAATGCAAATTTTTTTCGTACACCCGGCTGTACGATAAGTATCGGTAGCTTTTATTTCATAGTTTTCGTTATACTGTAAGTGGTCGTACTGTGTATGCTGGAGGAAATGGGGAATGCACATTTGGAATGGGCCTGGCATATGCATATATGCATGTATAGGTATATACGCTACCACGCGACTGGCTAATATTTATCTAGAAGCTTAAAAGCGCAGAGGCTGTAATGTCCACCGTAGCGCTTTAACTGTGCTATACCAGTGCTTTCCTGATAACGGCCGTGATTTATCGTCCGGTCGGCCATGCTCGGCTAGAATGGCGATACGTCTTCTATGCGTTCGATCAGTTACCGTACTTTGCGCAAACTGTATTTCCCATGTTGAGTCTCGATAGGCTTATCCCCCTTTGGCAGTACTTCCTGCGACCCTGAAGTCAACGTAGAGAGTCCTTTGATTTCTGAGAAAGGGTGCCAATAGTTTGAATTATCGATCAGACAATATATATAATACATACACCTTGAATTCGTTAGAAAGAATCATTAAAGCTTTCCGAATATAATTTTATCGAAAAATTCAATTTTTATCTCGGATCGAATTTCAAAAAGAATCCAATAAATCTCCTCGAATATCTGGTATCGACGATGGGAGCTTCTTCCTCTTTTTTTTTCCAACTTTTCGTCGAATTTCAGTTAATGGAAAAGTTCTGTTATCCCTGCGAAAAGGCCTTTTCGAAGCTGCGGCCTCGGAAATTTAATGTTTAAAGTGTGACTGATTGGCTTGCGGCAATTCGAATGGAGTGGCTTCGCTTCGAAAGCTTGCACGACTCACCTTCCTTTGACTCTAGGACTCTGAAAAGAGTGCATGCCATTCCTCTATTATCTAACGGAGCTTAACTAGTTTAACTTCATCATGTCGAATCCCTTGAGTAACGACCTCCTCGCGTTTGCTTAGCACGTTATCACGCGATGCGTGTACAAAACCCTTCATGATAAAACCTACCATCACCCCTCATATATATGTATATCCCTCTACCCTTTAACATATTAAACTCCCATGTTCAATCTTTCAATTTCACTTGCTCGTTCTCTAGATTTTCTAAAACCACGCAACCGCAACGCGTCCAATGGAATTCGAAGTCATTCGGTATGAATGAAACGTCATTATAAGGGATTCATGATCGGAAACTTTTATGAGCTGAGTATATTGATCCATCATCAGAATCCAGCGTCATCCCCTCTTGGTATAGTTAATGATTCCTTAAAATGGGGTCGAGAGGATTTCAATGGAATTTACATACCGCTTTACATCTCACTGACTGACTGACTGACTGATTGACTGACTGGCAAAGAGGCGCACAACATGGCCGCCGAGTGACGGATGACGTAGCTCCGGTATATCTGACGCCATCCTGCGTGATGGTCGTTCGTATTTAAAAAAAAGAAAAGTACCTAGTAAATCTGACGTATGTTTATCGACGAGGTACCGTTTTCTCATCGTCATTATTCCTACGGTGTCAGCCAGTAATAGCATCGTAGACGCAGACACGAGGATCCCAAGAGGATATAGCGTAAGGTTCACCGAGATGAGGCCGACGAGTCCTTCCGTTAGGAACTGGCCCGTAAAGCGAGACCTGATCATGATCAGAGGATCGGATGAGACCAGTTCTCTCTCTGGTGAGCCTCCTTCGTTTAATAGCTTCGCTACTTGGACAATGAGCCTCATGCCAGGTTGATGATAGTGTGCGATTATATGAAGATGACTTGAAGTATCATCGTGCAGCGACTTACGATCGTCTCTGGATGCTGCGGCTGGGAATTATGGGATGATTGAATTTTTGTAATTTTTTTTTGGGGTGGATTAATTGGTCATTTTAATGAATTAAAAGTGTTCCTACGCAAGGGATTTTTTTATTGGGAACTGGGGAAAGGTACAAATTGTCGAGGACTGTCTGCCGTGGAGTCATTATGGGAGTTCAGCTTCAATCAGGTCTTTTTCATGGATGGAACTGAAGATCCGACCGTTTGCCTCGTGGAAAGTTTATCGTCGCTTAAGGTCAGTCGATTCGATTAAATGAATTAGGCGGAGGTGGAAAATCTGCCGTTGAACGGATCCGTTTGGTCCATTGTCATGGCTAACTGGCCGAATGTTATTGTTGTCCGGAAAGGGTCGGCAGTTTCTTGCTCGACTGGATTCTCAACTGGGAAGATTGTCCTGTTGGCAGACGAGGCTCCAGTTTGTAATCTTCTCATCGACCAAGACTGAAATTCTGTTGCCGAGCAACCCGCCTCAAATGCCAGCCTTAGACTTCCTTCCACGTGGATCAAGCTTTTGGGCACTCTGCCCGCATAGACTTCGTCCTAATCTCTGATAACTCGTGAAACCATCTCTTCCAAGTTTCGTGTACCCTTACATCAAATGTTAACTACCCCGTTATAATTTGATCGGAACTTTCGATGGGGAGAAACTTCTACTTTGGTGACACTTTGAAACCCCCTGCCCTTATAGCTATTAATGTTTAACTACCTGCCAATTTTTGTTTGTATTCGTATTATTATTTTGTATTTATAATACGGCGAATATTTATGTTAACCGAGACTCGCGGGTTATATGATATCTGCACGTTGCGTAATACATCCTTATCTGTACCATGCACCGTGTGCTGCTGGTTCGATAGAGTTTCACCGAAGCTCCAAACATGAGAGTGTAAGCTTTTAAAATTTAGTGCTAATGCAAAATCCTGCTCATGAAGGCAGCGTATAAGTCCATGGGGTTAGGTAGCATTAGCTTTTAAGCCAGTTCCGTGTAATAACGTGCCGCGAGTTTGTGGTGCAGTATTTATATTTAAAGTTTGCAGCCGTTTGCATTAATTACACTCGAATAAATGCGTTTAACGTTGGTAAGCTTGAGTTCTGTTATTTCAAGACGTTCAGGCACCTATTTCATATGTGAAAAATAAAATTAAAACTTGCTTTTTTTCGCCCCTTTAATACACAGGTACCATTATAATAAATTTGTTCTTTTCTTTTAGGTGAATTTCAACTGTTTTATGTTTTTCCGGTATATCGGTACGTTACGAAATTATTCTAATAAATTTTCTTTACTGTCAAAATAATGGGAAAATCTTGTATTCCGGTAAACAATACGTATTCTTGGTATAACCTTATCGTTAAAGTGTCGTGAAAGCTGAATAATTTACTAAACAATTTAATCCATTCGTCCCGCCTAATCTGGCAAAGTGGCTAGCGTGCGTAACCTGCACAGTGTTGTAATGGCTAAGTTCGCAAAGGGTGGTAACACTGGTAAATCGCATGACTGCTATTTCAAATCTTTATTACTCGCGTGCATTAGCTTAACCGCACCAAGAAGAGGAAGAAGAAGGCGTGTCGGAAGATTGTCGAGAGTAGGAAGTTAAAAATGTGGATAATTGAGTAAAAAAAAAATAAATGAAATTTCTCAGTGTCTTTATCGTGCACAAAATGGCTACCGGTGGCTATACGTAGTAGATCCTTAAAATTTTTCAGTATATAAAATAAACCGTAAACCGACACGTAACAACGCAAAATACTCTTTTCAGGCGCTATATACAAGGAAGGAAATTAAAGATGGCCTCTATAACTCTCATAGTAAATGGAACCCACTTTCAGACGGAAGTTACAGTCTGCGGTACTTCTTGCTTAGCCACGATCTTAAATACTTATATTTACTAATATTCGCTAACTATCCTGGAAACTTGCTACTGTTTGTTTACCGCGGCTTGTTTGACGTTTACCGCAAGAGATAGCCAACCCATGCTTGATCTCCCAGGTCTTGGACTTTCAGCTAAGTTCACTCCGCTAAAGAAGATGATAACCTTTTCCCCCATTTGGGTTAAACGCCAGATAGCCGGTTATCTTGTATTTTATTGGTATCAATTTTTTTAAGTTCTATAATTTTCCAAACGTTTTGCACTCTTTACGACTTCAAATTTTTTTCCGTATTTCCACTCTTACAGGATCTTGTCGATTTTTGGCACTTTGACACACAGCACGGAGAAAGCTACTTTTACGCAGAGAAAGTTTATGCTTCGCACGGTCATGATCTTTGCGGGGGGGATTTCAGTACAGTACTTATATATTCAGAGGGTCAATTGTCTATGAATTACCGTTATGGTACGTGATTCATGCTCCTTGTTATTAGTAAGTACACGCATGCCATATGTCAGACACTCGTAAGATTCAAGTTGAAAAGAGGATAATTAAAGAATTTTTTGTTTTTATTATGATGAATATAAATTGCTTGATATAATTTTGACGTTTATACTTGTTTGCATTAATTACTTGTTTTTTTTTTGTATTTTAAAAAAAATTCATTAATTACTCGTACGAAACTATTCGTACAACTTGATTCTGGTGAATTTGACTAATTGGAGTCTGAGGAGATATTAAAGAAAATTATATAATTATTTTAACAGTCCGAGACGTCGAAAGCTATTGACGTGGGTGACTGATAGGGACTGATAATAAGCCAGTCGATGTGCCTGTATCATTTATAGTTGTGATACCATATAATATATTAGTACTGTAATTATTTGCACGATATAAAGTGCAAGGGTCAGTATCAATTACACAGAGTATATATCATTAAAATTTGTTACCATTATCAATTAAACTTTATCGTAGATATTCAAGGGTGGGGTAAAGGAAAAATTGAATGCAAGTGTTAATTATTATCAAAAATGCAAAACCACATTATCCAACATGATAGGGCAAATTACAATGATTTTCGAGTGTGTCAATTAAACTGTGCTGTAGTCATGGACATTTTAATTAAATCCCTTCTTTACTAAGAATATAAAGAGTCAGCAGGAGTGCACAGTGGGCCTGGGAAACTGTGCGATCAAGCGACTCGCGTCAAACCGACTGAATTAAATTCTCTAGTTTCTCTTCCGCCTTGCGGAACATGGTCATTGGGCTGTCGCATATCGATCAGAAAGCAAAAATACCAAACGTTACGACCTTCTCTTTAGATGGAGTTAATTCGTAGGAACTATATCTGCCAACGTAATGACCTTGTCAGCCGCCAATATTATCATGAAATTCTATTCGATAATCAAACTTAGTGACTGTCCTAGCCGTTTCAATGGGTCCGCTCGACGATGACGTAACGACTAATTAACTGGTGTAATGGTACAACAAAGGAAATCGTATTTACGTAAGAAAATTATTCGGGGGTAATTTCTACACGGTGACTCAAGTTTTTTTTTCCCCTCATATTCAGATTGCATTATTCACTGGCAACGTGTTCCCATGAGAAATCGACAGTTTTTACGCTCACATCTTTTTACTCGTATATCGACGTATGAGTTATGTGAAGTTCTGGCCAAACTAGACGAGGTGTACGGCGTCGTCGCGATACTATTGGTTTGCCATACATAAACTGCACCTGCTGGAAGCTGACTCGAAAATCATTGACATCAAAGAAAATTCTCCTTCGCTCGTGTCTCGCTGATTTCTTTTTCGGGGGCTGTCATAATTTTCGCATCACCGTATAATTCGTTATTTGTAACGGCCACGAATGTAATCATAATTTAATCTGTTGAAATTTAATAAATGCAACTGTGATTCAATATCGGAATATTCTTTAAATTACGAACTCAAGTCTTATCCTGAAACCTATTTCCTCATTTTCCATGAAAAGTCACTTTAATAAAAGCATCTTTTTCAATTCCTACAAATTTCATTGCGGGGCACTACTAAACTTCGCAGCTGTACATGTTTTTGATGAGCAACTTTTATAGTTCCGAAAAATTCCGCCAGATGGCGTTGTACGGCACTTTTGTAGTTCCAAAAAATTCCGTTAGGGGGCGTGGTAAATAAAGTAACTCAAAAATTTGCAACTTTCGCGGGAAGCAACTTTTTTAGTTCCGAAAAATTCCGCCAGATGGCGCTGTACGGCACTTTTGTAGTTCCGAAATATTCCGTTACGGGGCGTGGAAAATAAAGTAACTCAAAAATTTGCAATTTTCGCGGGGAGCAACTTTTTTAGTTCCGAAAAATTCCGCCAGATGGCGCTGTTGAGCGCCTAATCTAGTTCCGGAAAATGCCGCTAGGGGGCGAAAAATGCGTCACTATTATCGCAAATACTTTATATCTAATGCCCAATTGGAATAAAGGAATGAAGGAGGTACAAGTTTTGGGAGTAAATGAAAAAGAAAATAACTAGCACAATACATTTGTTTATTGGATTCTAAAGTAAACATTACAGTATATGGTACTTAGCTGCCGAAGCAAGCAATTGAAAATTATATAATACAATTGCAAACAAAAATTTTCATGAGGCGCCTCTACGAATATTTCATATTATTACACAGATACGGTACGTAGATAACAATACGAATAATTGTATCTTTATAATCCCATATCATTTACAGCCACTGATACATGTCGATATTTTTTGTGAAATTGAACGGCTACTAAAAGTAAATGGAATCTTTGTTTCCCTTTACTTTTACATTGCAATATAAATATTTAATAACAGTTTAACAGGCTCGCACGAAAAGTTAATCTAAGGCGCGTACGAGTAGCTCTCGCTCGGAGTGCTTTCTTTGTAATTTATTAGAAAAATATTATAGATCTTCTCACGAATGCTCTGCGACTGCGAGAGAAACAGAGTAAAACTGGTAGCAGGCCTTATTAACGCACATTATATACTTTTATTAATACCCGGTCGTACTTATCCACAATGCACGCAATGGATGTAAACACCAAATTCTCACTTGCGCACGTTCTGTGCCTTCTGCTTCATATCTCGGATAGGTAGTCATCGTATATGTAGCCCCGTAGAGGCTGGCGCAGTTGCTGCACTTCTTCTGGTAAGAAAACTAACAGGAGACAACCTAGAAAAGGCAGAAAGAAAAAAGCATAGTTATACGATTGATATTCGTGTATGATCTGGAAAGTGAATTTAATTTAAAATATTTCAGATAAATGACAACTTAGAAATACGGTGCGACGTTCAGGTGGAAATTTTTCGAATTACGAAAAAAAATGTATTTAACAAATATTCTTTTTTTTAAATACTTTTCACTCTACCTGATTTCTCGATTAACCTTTAAGATCCTACTGACACATGAAATTTAACGCTAAAATATAATTATCGTAATCTTCAACAACTTCTCTGAATGTCAAAAAACTTTCGAAAAATTTTAATTTTATAAATTACTAAGGATTCTGGGAAAGTCGAAACGATTTCGTAAAAATGAAGCTTCAAAGCAGGTAACGATCAAATGCTGTTGAGGAGCTTCGATCACGACGCAATTTTCTTCGTAATCAACCTTTTTTGCACGATATTTAATTAACGTTTAATGGTACCGTACTCCAGCTTGAAGTCGTGTGGTCGTTAATCAAATTATTTCGCGCGGGAAACCATCTCTATGCCGATACCCAATTTGAGTAAGACGTTTAATAAATGCGGCGACTTCGCCTTGCGAAAACACTAATGCGAAAGTGCTATAACCTGTATGGGTGCAGCGATTACATCAGAAGCCCGTTAATGAATTCGAAGTCTCGGGTCAAGTACAGGGACGCGGATGTTTAATTGCGAACGCGTCAGTTACGATGAGGATCAGCCTTGCTGTACGGTAACATTCATTTATTATATCTTCGTTAAAAAATATATATATCATACAATATACCATTTATCAAATAATAACCATGAACCAATCAACACAACCCATAAAACATATATACATATAATTATATTATATAATTTATAAAATTTAATCAATCCCCTAAGGGGTCATTTTATTAAATAAACTTTCGTCAGTTTATCGATAAAATTACAGAATTCCATAATCAAATTTAACGTAAATGACACTTCACTCTGTATTTTCAGTCCTCAGTCCACGTGCTCTCAAGAGTTCGTAAATTTACTCACGAAAGGTATTATCACAGCAGGATAGATGATCTGAGAGGTCAGCCGGCAGTATGTAGTTTAGTCGGAGGCTCAGAAAGACTCAACTTCCTGACGACGTATCTGAAGACTAGACGTCGCCTGCTCCTGGGACGTCGAGTCGTTAAACCGACGTCACTCGTTGCCCCCGACCTCAGTCAAGCATCCCCTAATTCCATATTATCTTGGTCAACCCCTTCGGTCCCTTCTCGAGTCTCACGTCCTCTGGAGTGAAGCGTATAAGCGTATAAGCGTATGTGGGGTATGGATATCGTTAGGTGTAACTATATGTATCAAGTATAACACGTGTTCACGATAACTCTACATCTGGGTGTCTCATATGTGTGCCAGTGGAAAAGGAACCAGGATAGAGTTCATAGGTCATTTTATTATTCAAAATTACAGGCTGCTCTTTTTTTGGAATTTTTACTCATTGCAAAGCGGTACCGTTCGTTATCGACGGTTTCTATTTACATACGAGTCAGTGGATGCTGGGAGGGAAGGAAGATGAGGTTGGGAACGAGGTCAACGAGCGATACTTGAAATGTATATTTCTTGCTAGAGCATTTGTAACGAAATTTTGTTACGTTGACGTAAATAATTTTTGTCTTATTAGAATTTATTTTATATGACTTGAAAACGAGGTTGAAATTTATATCAAGGTAAAGATTTAAAAAATTTTTCTTTTAATTAAATTTCAATACTCCACGAGTACACGTACACGAGTGACTGAATGTTTCTGGTTTACCGGATTGAATTTGTGATTTGTTTTTTTTGTCTTATCAAAAATGTTTGGCTCATTTAAGTTGAGACGATTGCACGAAAAGGAAGAAGACCCTCTTGAATTATTACCAGGCTGGATGGAACTAACTTAATTTCTTTTTATCAACAAGTGCCTCTCACGGTCACGCTCTAAATAACAGTGGCTTCGCGCTTAATGATAAATGGGGTCTGTATGAGATCGTTTTTTTTTCTTTCGCCTTCCATAAATACCTTTTAGAAGGACATTTTGGTGTTCCTTTTTTTGGCCGTATCTTATCTTCCGCAATTTAGGTAACATGCTTGCAGCGTGGAGAAATGAAAAAATAAAAATTAACAAACGTAAACCGAGAAAGGAAAGTCTTCTGGGAATTATAATGCGAAATATATTTATCAACGCCGGCGAAAACGTGTGTGGTAAATTTGAAGCAAGGCATTTCTCTGCCTGTCGCTCGTTGGACGTTTGTCAAAGTGAAAAATTTTAATGTCAAGGGAAATTTTGAAAATTTCCCTGAAACGTCATGTAAAACGTTTGTCACGAAGAAAGGAAAAAGTAATCAATATAAATTGTAGGGAAATAATTGTCAACGCTAAAAAAAACAATGGCTGCCTTATCGTTAGCTAATAAAAATGGCAAACTTTTATTTCGCACCCTATAAAAATTTTTTATAAAACCCAATGCTGATTTCACTCTCTTGTTAAAAGCGATAAGAGTCAAAGGAGGGTAGAAGCACCGAGTATCAGCTCTCTGACGAAGTAACTATATTTATGTCTGAAACGCGGAGGAGCTTATTTTATAAATTTCATTTCATTATTCCCAGCAGGATTTTTCACTGGGAGAGCGAAAGTGTGCATAGTCAAATGACGTAAATGGAAATGAGATCGTCCATAGCCAAATTGAATGTTAGAATTTTATTACAAGGGTGCTTTTGCACAAGGGTCGTATTTTCGCTGTTTAAAACGTTCGCGCTGTCTCCCGGTGAATCGGGTCAAATTTTTTTTTTTTTTTTTATAACTGCCAAATTTTTTCATCACTAAATCCTCCACGCTGAATCCTTGCTGCCTATGTAATCTCTCGACTCCATAATTAATGTTTCCTTATTACCCATCGTACATCTCCCCCTATCCCCCCCCCCCCAAGTACAGTTATTACACACAGGGTATACACGTAACCAACAGCGACAGTCCTGATTTCGTGAAATCCCATTAACGCGACAATTATTCCGCCATGCGGAAATCGCATCACCGCGTCGATACTAATAATCCCCGAGTCCGAGTTTCCAGCAGCAACTCTAGTTTCACTTTTTTTCTCTCTAAATCCAGCAAATTTTACGGCCATCATTCTGCATCGCGGAATCGGACATTCGCGATAGCCCGATTTTAATTGCACGAGCGTTTCGTCAAAGCTGCTCATACCTGACCCACCTCCCTGTACCCTGTTAAATTAATAAATAAAAAATCACAGAGTTGACTGCATCGCAAAGAAAAAAGAAAAAATATTACAAAATAATTTTCAATTATAATACATACATTTATATGTCAAAACTAATCTCATCTCATATTTCATTGACGTCATCAATAAATTATTTCATCCGTAAAATTTTGTCCACGTTGCGTAACGTCACTGGTAAATAAAACACTCCTATGCAGAATATATATATACATACACAGGATACATATATCGTTATGTCACGAGCTTCATTTTCTCTCAATATTACGAGATGAACATGATCTGCCAGAGTGCTCCACCGTACCCAGCATCCCATCAATACGAAGATGCTCTGAATATCGACTACGGATGCTGCAGTTGATCTCGCGTCCTGACTGGCAGTAGGGAATAGGCAGGCAGTCATGTAGATATAGGTATACGATAGTCAGATAGTTAGACAAGCATAGAAGCGTGAATGTACAGAGAGCAATATAGGCATCCACGATACAGATATACAAATACTCTTAGGACTGTATACCAGAGGTACGTATGGGATGCTGGTTTGGTCCAGCCACTCTCGCTTCTGCAATATCAGGATCGCTTTCAGAGATCGTGCACTCGTGCCTCCCACGTTTCCGCAAGAGCCATACCTAGAGCCACGTTTGCCTTTAATAAATCGTCTTTCTATTTGATTTCACTTGCTGCACTCTGCGCGGAGCGGAGCAGGAGATTATTCGCACGCTGCGATTCGCGGCCTTTTGCACGGCTCGCGCGGTTCGCGGCCAGCGGTGGGCGTAAGCGATAAATTATTACTTAGCTGATCCGGCGGTTGCGGCATTATTAGTCACGACAAAGGCGCCCAGATGCGATAATTCATCCCGAGCGTTTCTTATATTTATAATAATTACACTCTACGTACTCGATGCGATTTACCCCCCTCCCCCCTCCCCCCCGCTCCGTGATCGATTCTCCTTCCCTCTTTTTCATTTTTTTTAAAATTTTTCTCTACTTTTTTATTTACTATTCCACAATGGCTATACCCGGTCAGCCATCTGTTATCGGTCTTTCCAATATATTTTTCTCGTTTATGATAAATTACTGAATGGTCGAGAGAGTCGATTTAGAAAAATATGTATTGTGACGTGATTTTTCGAATCACGGTCCCAAGGCGGCTCCGGTTACCGATAAAGATAACGTTCTCGATTTCTGGTTCTCTTCGGATCGCCACCCTGCTCAGAAGCTACGTTCTCGGATTGATTCGCATAGATATGTCAAGGCTCTCGGAAGATTTTGTTGTTGGTTAGTTGAGGTCGAGGTGCTCGAATCTGCCGTGGGGAGATAGTCTCGACGTACCGAGTTGCCCGGCAGAGGAGAGTACCCGACGGAGACGTCTCCACGGACCGGCAGAAGCCCGGGTGAAATACCGGCGCCCCGCTGGAGATGGGCAAAGGGCTGTAGAGCGGGCGGAGATATAGTTTTGATACAGTTAAGGGCAGGAGAGGAACCTCCTGCCCAAGTTAAGGATGTGGTGCCCAGCTGTCGCCCGATGCCCTGGGGAAGCGGCCGTGGAGGATCTCCAGAATTACGTACCGATTCGTTAAGGAACGCTCTCGATTTGGTTTAAAGGGACGATTCGAAGGAGATAGAAGTGTTATCGGTTAAAAGGCTCTCGACCAATCAGAATGATTAGTTCTCGGATTTGGCTGTTGTCAAAGCAGTCTGTCTCGGGGCACCGACCGAGGTGTCACGGGCTGGCTCGTGCTCCCGTGCTATCTGTTGATAGTTTTTCTTGCCGTGTTTCGCTCCGGTATAGTAAGTTCTCGAATCGTACAGTTCTCGCGTTGTTCTCGCGATATCCAGGAATTCTATGAATTCCTGTGAGTGTTACGGAGGTGTAGTGCTGTGCCTTAGTGCTGTGCTCACCAGAGTGTCCCTTGGACGCAGTTCTCGACCTTCCCGGATTAGCTGTATCAGCTCCGGTGAGTCTTCCAATTTATTAATTGGTGAAGGGATCTCGATGGATAGTTTAGATTCGTTCTGATACGCTCTCGGTTCGTCGCTCTCTATCACTCGCACTATTTGCCGGACTCGTACTCCGACCCTCTCTACCTCAAACCTAGCAGCCTGAGCGGCCGTGCATTTCCGTAACCGTCCGCTCCCGTTCGTGTATCCAGTTGCGTTTGCTGATTTTACGCGACCCCAAAGATCAGCACCTACGGTTGCGTTTCTCGATTTCACGCGTCAACAAAAATCGAAAGGATCCGTTAAGCTATCGCCTCGTCTGATAGGTTCCGTCAGAGCTCTCGTTCTTGGTGGAGTTGGGCCTGTTCCACCCCAACTCCCAGTTCATACCGGCTCGTCAGTTCCCGGTGAAAAAAGAATTGACTGGCGCCCGCCTGGCTTGCGGATGCACGAGCGACGGGTGGACGGCCGAAGGTAACGTAGGTTGGTTCTCGAAGATAGTTCGTTCTCTGAGTTTTGCTATCGGTGTCGGGTCACGAAAAGAAATACGTTACAGTATACATATAATCCTTCTCTATAATGATCACGGTCCGGATGCTGTGGAAGAGTTTTTCGTCGTGCACTCAAACCGGTGTATCCTCGGTCTATCTCCTGCATCCTAAATATCGGCTGTACGGGAGCTCGGTAGCTTCTGTGCTAATCCTGTGATCCCATTAAAGAGGGTGGCGCAGGGTCGTAACGCTTTGACCCCAAGTGGAGGCATTTAGCCATAATTATCTAGTGTGTAATAGTATGCCAAAACGAAATGATAATTAAGAGTTGTTTGAGCAAATTATATTTTAATTACTATACTCGAGACATACGAAGTCTATTTTACGAATCAATCTCGTTTGTCACGTCAGGTCCGATAACTTAATATTAGATTCTCACTGATAGTACCAATCGTGCCAATGGTAATTTTCGTATTAAAATTTCGCAAAAAAATGTCTACGTAATTAAAATAATTATTCCACCCCATCAGTGTCAATGCCGATATCGCGAGTGCAAATTGACATTTGTTTACAGTGGAAAAAAAAAAAAAAGAAGTTCACGTATATCGATAAGCTCGCACGTGCATTGGCCGTCCTGTTATTTAAACTGATAGAAGGCATCGACACGTGGAGTCTACCTGACACTTTGCAGTTAACTGCAGAGTCCGCGTTGCCAATTACTAGCCGGTATACTTTCCAGGAAGTATGTTTACCCGACTGTACCTCACGTTATCGATAACATTTCACGGTCTTGTCATCCCGGTTAACGGCACGTCGATCGCGCAATTATTCAGAGCAGTTGTTGATTTTTCCATCCATTAACCATTCCAGGCGACCAAGCGAGAAATTCGTTCAAATTCACTAGGAAATATGGACCACGTTTTAATAAATGATTCTACCTATTTTTACGATCTGTTAACGCCTGACCGCTCATCGATACCGTATCACGAAATATCAATGACGAATATTTACTATCGGTTCGAACGAATCGCGAAACAGACAGATGCTGGTAGAATCGGTCCAGACGGATAAATAATTCAATTCGATGCCTGATATCGATAAGTCGTTTCCAGGAAATGTCGATACTGTCCAAACCATCGTGTACCTAACTACCTTATATTTCGAGCAAGATTATATATATATATATATATATATATATGCTGTATATGCGTACGTGTGATTCAAGGGATGCTACAGCCATTCCTACCCTTCCTTATTTCTCGGCTTTTTACCCTTTTTCTTTTTTCGAGCTAACTGAGAAATCTTGTAACAAATCTTGTTGGGGGAATAGGAAAAAAAAAATCATTCGTTACTCGATCTGTCGGGAATAAATGTTAAAACCATGTTAGCGATTTATGATGAATCTGCTAATTAATTTTTTCTTACGTACAAACTAGTTCCTGAGTAAACCCTATGGAAATAAACTCTACCGCATTGTAGCAATAAATAGATAGAAATAAGCGTCCGTATAATGGCATGCACAAAACACTAACCTATACCAACAATCTGAGGTAGGTTAGCGAAAATATATATACCTCGTCAACGAAGTGGACCAGCCTCATATTCGCGTCAAGTCAAAATGATCGATTGCCGACATTACTGAAAGCTGGCAATCCGCGAGAAAAATGGCATAGGTAATTTGCATGGGCATCAGTCGCAATCTTCTAAAGATATATAGACATACACGCAACGGTGGTTTGACAACTTTTTAGAATTGCAGAAATACTAGAGAAATCCCTGTGTCTTCGATGGGACTGTACGGGTTCGTAAATAGGTAAATAATACATTCGAGTATCGTATAAAAAAAGCTATCGAAAGCTTATAAATCCTTCATGTATAAATTGATCTCGAGAAGCTCGGCTCTTGTTGACGCCTCCAAAGTGACGCGGGGATGCACGGGGATGCACTGGCACGCACGTGGTGCGAGTACGTTCGTTATTGCCGGGTTGAGCACGCGGCTCGTAATTCATGATAAAGGAGCGTGAGTATGGTATATAGGCAGTGGTATCAAGCGAGCCCGACTATAATCGTATATTAATGTCTGAATGCAGCGCCGACTATAACGGAGAATAACCCCTGGCCCTGCTCCCATTAAACTCCCGTGAGTGTCTGTGCTTAGCTAGAAAGTAGAAAATGCATTTCTTGCTCCGCTGAAGCTGGAAGTCGACAGAGTTGCATTACTCCGAGAGGGATACGGATGGAAGGAAGGGGAAGAATGCATAGAGCTCGGATGCACCAGGTATGCACGTGTATATATATTTCTGTGTATAAAGGTAACAGGGAGACAGGATCGGGAACCGCGGAATGCAACGGAATCCCACGAAAGCTCGTTCTTTTATTTTCATCCCTTCTTCCTCTTTCACGCCATCTTCCCTTGTGCCCGTCTCCACCCCCCTCTCTCTCTCTCTCTCTCTCTCTCGCTCATCCCCCAACACTTTCTTCCTCATTTTTCTCTCCTACGCTAACGCTTGCTCCGATCTTCACCTGGAATCCACAACTATGCCTCTTCCTCCGTACTCCTTCCGCATTCCACCGGGGACGGAAAGTTCTGCTGTTTTTGCATATTAGTTAATGGACTTTGCAATTTAACTAAAATCTAATTAAAGAAACGGCCATTAGCGTCTCCGCGTTTTCGCCTCATGAAAATACACGTCGGACGCTCCTGGGACGTTTTTCCTCGTCGAATGAGATACCGCTGTGATATCGCTGAAAGTGTTGCCAGCCTTTGATGAATTCTTTCGGCACTTTTATTTTGTTCACAGCCTCGTCTCGCTTGTAATATTTCGATGGGTGATAAATTTTGAATTTTTTTTTTTTTTTTTAAATATCACTTTCCATTCATTTCTTTTTCCTAACCCTATCTCGCCATATATACGTGTAGATATGGGTTAAGCATTATCTTGGTATTCCGGGATCCAAAGTTATCGTCGGGTGATAAGCAGATTCAAGAGCTTTACGAAGTTCACCCTCGTACGCTGTAAACGTTTGCCATGGGTTCTTGGGGGTGTCATGGGGTTGCTTTTCTCGCGATATACCCTACCACCACCTTCTCTTCTTCGTATTACAATAATGCCACTCCGTCGACGTCTAACCACCCTTAACACAAGCATCCCTCTTTTCCAAGAGAGTCCCTAAGGTCTCTTCAGCCTCTTGCCTAAGACTCCCAAGATATTCAATTATTTGTATATGTCCCTAAGAATATTGTACCTCGGTCCTGTATTTACCCTCGCGTACTACTTTAAGGTAAATTGACAGCGTTACAAGAGGCTCTTGGCCAAATCACTCTGTTACAGACTATTACCCTAGTACCAATATCAAATTTCAATATTCCCACGAAAAAGGCATGACTCGCCAACCTATAACGGAGCTGTAATAAATTAACGCTAGCAGCCGTCAAAATCAGTGATTTCAATAACAAATTTTCCATAGGGTTATATAAGCATCGAATTTTATCCCCTCAAAGTCTCGCCCCCAATAATAGGCATTAAATGACTATGGAGCATTTATATCCAACCGGTACTAAATAATTCATTAGACTCAAGAATATGACCCTCCGTAACGACGCTGTTAAATCTGTAGGGACTGTACGGGATTGTAAATGATCCATGGTGGGAAGGTGTATCATTTTGTTTTTTCATTCAACCAAAGTACACATTGCCAAGCTCTGAAAAAGACAAGCCTTCGTTTCGTTGCCAGGTCACGTCGAAGTAACGAAGACTCGACTTGAGAGACTGTCGAAGAATGACGTTTCATACGGGCAGCTAGAATTTAAGGGTGGCTACGGCCACGCGTTTCAAAGGATCTGAGAAGCCATGAAAATTGTCTTTGAAATTTGGGCTCTGCGAATGTCTAATAAATGTCTTCGTTATGACGTCAACAAACTTATAAGGGATCATCATTTAGACCACGTGTGTCGGGGTAAAGGGTCGAAAAATATCCAAGAGATTTATCATTACAGGGTTGTTTCAGCTTTTTGGGAATTACGCATATAGAAATTTCGAAAAATTATATTTTCGTATCTGATATCTCACATATGATTATTCTATAGGTATGTGTGCCTACTACGTCATATTATACCTTAGGTAAAATTTTGATATTTTTTTTTTCAAATAACCTACGCGAGTCATTTACCCAAGTCTCACGACCATTACGAAGACGTTTACATGTAAAATATGCTTTTATTTTTTCAACTTAATCTGAAATCAGATATAAATTTCCAAATGGTAATATGCTCAACGACTCCTCGCACTTTCGAAGATTTATAAGCGCGCTTGTAAATGACAAATAGGGAGGTTAACTGCGGTCAGGGGTAACGAAAAAGTAAAAAAAAAAAAAAATCGTAGAATAAACCCTCACGTCAGCAAAGAGACGCAGAGGGCTGATTATCGAGGGTTGACTCTCGCGCTCCCTCTTAGAGGGGTTGCAAAGTGCTTTACAAAAACCTAACCTACTCTGGTATTCCGCATCCATACAAGAGAGAGAGAGAGAGAATTTCTCTACAATTTCCCACCCCTCACCCCTCCTCCTTCTAATCAGTATGTACGATCGAACTCAAGCCCTATTTGAATAATAAATAGATAAATATAATACAAGTCAATATACGTATACAAGTATTAACAAACGTTTACGTGGTTCGCGTAATCAGTAATTACGCAAATCAATAGCTAACGTCTATAATTCTTAACTGCAGCCTGCCAAAGTGCACTTAAGTGCACATATGTGCATGCACCGTACGTAAATGAGAATATCCGATATAAACCTTTGCACGCACATTTCGCCGGCGTTACTCTGCTAGACGCTAATATTGACAAAGCGTATTGGCAAATACGGAACCGCGATCACGTTTTCCGCATCGAGCACTACTGCACGTTATTCGTTTTGCGAAATATTCTATTCGTTACGATACGTGTGTATATATATATATGCAATCCACAGGATACCTGGAATGAATCCCACACATGAAATCAACTCTGCAACGTGAATTTAAAATATATATATATCTTTATATTCAAACTAGCACGTATTATACATGTATCCTATACTCTAATCATCCTTACCGCTCTTTCGCGATTTTACTTTCATGTCAGTCCAATGACTGGAATCATGTGGGTTCTAACGGTTATGTAACTCTACATCGATGCACGTACGGTTTTTCAAAGTGCATTACCCGATAAGACGTTGCTCTCTGTATATTGGAATACCGTTGGAGCATATACGTATATTATATCATTGAACATATGAGCGTATAACGATATTCGTATAGTTAAATAAAATACGTATATAGGTATATTAGGCTCGAGTAACTCCAAACATTCGTTTCCCTCGAAATGACTTATCGACTGTAAATACCGTTGCAGTGCAGTATCAAGTGACGTAATTATTTCAGTATCTTCAAGTAACAGTGCAAGTCCATCCAATGACAGATGTCTCACGTATCCGTTTACCTTCTTCATCTAATATTGTTACGTCATCGCGAAATTCAATATCGTCAGAGAAGCCATTGCCAGAGGGAGCAGCGATACTGTAGGAAGGAAAAAAAAAACAGCAAAGTCGAAACAATTATGCAAATCCACTGTTGAGATTTAGATGCGATTCAATCTCGCTCGTCCCTTATTTTGGCTCTTTAGTATCGGAAGAGAAAAATCCTTGGACTTCGTTTATCTTAGTCGGAATTCATAATCCGTAGAAATACTTGCGTGGAAATAAAATAAGCTAAGGAAAATTATTTTTCTAGTGAAATTATCAAAAAATTTTATTCTTTTCGGGTCTTTTTTTTTCTTAACCGTTTTCACGTTATACGTTTTATGGTGTTTCATAAGAAATTCACGTAATTCCTTACTTTACATCATATCTTGGTACGTGGAACACAGGAACCTTAAACGGGCACGTGGCAACGTATATACAGATATAGGGTGCATCGTCTCTTTAAAAATCTTTTAAATTCCGTATCTCGTGGGAATTCATTAAATCCACGGTGGATTTATGAATTTTATACGAGAGTACGAGAATCCTTTTTTTTCCTTCGTTTAAATAAAAAAAAAATGCTTATACCGTGTGTATACTGTTAATCGAGTAATCATAATTTTTACAGGAATACGTGCTGCTAATGGACCGTGCAACTTTATGTGTAAATAGAAAAAAAAATGTTTTCACTACGCAGTCTTTTATCAAATACAACGTTGGGCGAGGATACTTCTAGTTTTATTAAAAATTTGTGTCCTCGATATTACCATGCCAGATATTAATCACTTTGGAAGGCTACCTTTTAAATGGCCTCAGCCTTCGTCAGAATTTTATTACAATAAAATGCTGTAATGCCATTCATACCTATAGGCGCGGACGATTTATTGGCCATATATGCTTTTACGGATGAACGGGTTACTTCTATGTTTATTGCTGGGCTTTTGTTAGTCATAAAATCCAACGACAACGGTACCTGCTGCATAATTAACCTCAATTCATTGTGATGGCTACCGCCCGTTTCTCATAATAATAATACATACATGTAGTCTCCATATGCATATACATATATAAAGTAACATATCAGTCCCTTGATAATTACGATCTTTTATCAAAATCGTATCACTCCAAGTTTCATCTGTCAGTTGTATGATTTATTGATTCTCGATTATGTTGACAATAAAACATAAGTGGATATTAAAAGGGCAAATAATTTTCTTAAATCTACTATAATTTATCTCCTCTCCTGGTGAATTTTGCCCTTAAAAAAATTCAAGTGCTTTTCCCTAAGAGTCACCTCTTATCGATATTCCCATTTGTCAAACTAAGTGACATGTTGACTTTTGGCACCCTATGAACTCTGAGTCACGTGTATTATGTTAAGAGTGACTGAACATTTTTTTTAACCACCCAAATCAAATTTTATAGCGATATTTTCTTGTATAGGTTCAATTTCTTTTAATTCTCATATATGAATTTTGAAAAATTTTACAGGTATTTTTTTTTTTTGTATTCTACCAGGCTTTCTCTTTATTCGTGCAAGCGTATGTATATATATATTTGCACACATATTTGCAGAGTGAAAGGTTGTACCAGTCATACCTATATATCCCTGTATAATGCATTTACATGATATGCACGCGAATGGGAAAATAAATCATAGCTTATTATGAATTTGCAGATGTCACGGAGTAGAATGATCGCGTGGGTGGAATTGATTGCATGATCAATCCAGCCTGGGAATTAGCTTACGTAATACACGTGTGCAATAATTAACGTTATCGGCACGGAGCGAACAGCGTGAAATCAGAAAACAAATATGTCAGGAATTGTAAAGTCATTTCTTGTTGAATGCCATATAGCGAATACGACGACCATGTAAAGCTGCATACAACATGGAGTTTAATGTAAATATTAAAGCGGGGAGGATTAATGCAAGATTATAAAATCATTAAGGTGGCATTCGGTGCCATTAGTAAATTTGTAATAGTTTTTTATCATGGATTTCGTTACCTGACAATTTTTATAATATTACGATATAGTTTATGAAAATACGAAAAACAAAAAAAAATGATAATTTTATATGAGGTATCGTGAAAATTTTCGTGACGTCATGCTAGATTTCTATTAAGATACGACTCGAGTGACTTAATTGAAGTCCACAAGTATATTAAACCCTTCGCTCATAGTTCTTTAAGAAATTCAAGTGTGGGTGTACCTTTACTTATATTCACGATGGCTGCCGAGCGTGATTCAAAGTAAAAGTAATTATCGAATGGGATTTGTAAGAAGCGATAAAATCAAAGTGAGTTCGGCTGTAAAACTTGGCTGAAACTGCCCCTGCAATTAGATAGTTTCGAGATAGCCTTCATAATGACGTAACAATTTGGAATTATAGAAAAAGTGGTAATCGAGCAGCTATATGCTACGTAATATGATAAGAGGATTTCTTAGGAATCGACGAATATTTTCTCAAATTAAATCGACATTTCGTACCGAATTACGATACTTGAGAAATATTAGTGTAATATCTTTTTTTTTTTTTTGAACAGACAAAAAAAATTCAATGAAACCTCATTACACGAATTATGGCTGCTACAATTCTATAGAGGCCACGGAAGGTATGCCATTTTCGCGTGTATTCAGTTTGTGGATTTTCTTTAGTGCATTTATGTGTGTGTATATATACATATATATATGCAACATTTCTATTATACGTATGGTACACGGTAGGAAACTATGGAAAAAAAAGTGTACTCCGACCCAAAGGCTCCTTTTGTACTCGTAAATTGAAGTATACTGTGCACTGGGCGATGGCCAAGCACAGTTCAAATAGCCAATAAAAAAGCGATGCAATTGTACGAGAATAAAGAAAGAAAAATAAAAAGCTATAGAGCAGTCTCAAGTAAATTTGTTGATATCTCCAAATATATAAAGTAAAGGAATAGAACAGTGTGATAGTAGGAATATATCTAAAAATGACAAACAATGTTTTTTCAACGTTTCAAGGTAAAAAGCGAAAAAAAATTATTTTTCATAGTTATCGTTATCAGTCAAAAAATAGGAAGAAGAAAATAAAGAATATTTCAATAAAAGTTACCAAATTTCAATCCGACAAGAATCTCAAAGCAATTTAAAACAACGTCTTTTTTTCCCTGAAGGGCAGAAAAAAATGAAGAAAAAAGTGAATTATTCATAATGACTTCTCTAAAGGTATCACTTTATACCTAGGTTCCGAATAATCACTCAGGTAAAACTAGATGGATAATTTGAGCGGCTTTCATTACTCAGCGCCTTTGATCTTCCCATTCAAAGGATTGCGCAGGGCGAGTTTCCAACGTTGCGGTAAAGAATTATTACGCGAAGGCTGAATTGAATTGTTTGCATTGCAGGAGGCAATTGAAAAATCAATAGAGTTCATCATGAGTTTACTTTCGTGAGTCGTACGGCGGATGAACCCTACCTGCTGTAGAAGTATACAGGTATACAATTACCTATCGTGTAATAAACCGTTGAATCCATAAAAATAAAACTGATAACGTGTCACACCTAGGACAGATAACAAGAGTACCAGGGCGATGATACAAGAATCGTATATTACGAAAATAACGTCTATTGTGAAATATCGAAGAAACCCATGACAATCGAAGATCTCATATCTCGCGATACAACCTTGTTATCGCGAACCGTCTTACATGAAACTAGCCCAATTCGAAAACCCATACAGATAATTCCAATCATTTTCAACCATCGCTAACCACCATAGCCGATAAGACCGGCAACAACCATATATCGATAATCCTAACGATAACGCGAAATACGAACAACCTTATGCTTCGCGTTTGTCACGCGTGTCAACAGACTCTTGGACGATAATAGAGGCAAGAGAAGTTATCGCGGTGGCGCCAAATTCAAACTGGTTCGTACAATAAATGAAACCTGTTCCTCGAGTATAACGGTGTTAGAAATATTTCTTGTAAAAATCAATCCCACCTTGAACCAACAGGATTCTGATTTTTTAACTGTTTAACGATAAAACGATAGAACGCAGAATAAACGATTGGAACAGTTTGCATAAAGTGTTTGGGCCTTCCGCAACTGTGACAACTGGCAACTGTTAAGGCTCCTTCGGACGCAGATCAGAAGTTAGAATATGATATACGGGTTATCACGTGGGAGGGTTTGAAACTGATCGATCTCAGTCGATAATGTAGAAACCGCAGTGACGTGATACAGGAGCATACTACTTATTTAGCCGTTGGATTTTCAAGGTTACGTATATAGTATGTTCGGGATGCCTAAACGGAGCAGAGATAACAGCCAAGGTATATGATGAAGTAAATTTATACGAATTCGTGTAAAATTGATGGTTTCTATAAAAGGTGAAAAATAGGTTTTTTAGTTTGTGACGTCATAATTCAAGATGGCCGGTCTGAGTCAGGAGGAGCCTTAACTGGAAAATGTAGCTTTGAGATTAGTTACTAAGAATGCGTCATGTTTTTCATTCTTTCTTCATTTTTCATACGCGTATATATATATATATGTAATTCATTTAATTTATGCAATATGTAGTTGTCCTCGTACATGAAAGATAACACACGGGGAATGATGTACTAAGATTGCTGCTAGATTCTGAATAGATAAAGTTCGTGATAAGGATCTCATCAGTTCCATGTAATTACCTCCCACATATTTACCCCAGCTAACCACCTACGACTACTCGGTATTACTATACTATACTTGCACGTGACTCTGGCTTATCTTTTGGACTTGTGATGTTTTTCCACGTACGTGGAACTTATTAGGTATACTGTTTCCTCCTACGTTATTCAATTTTGCGTATTTTATGCCTTCAGTTTGTGAAAATATACACAGAAATTATTAAAATTCACGATTTTAGTTTACTTGTCTGGTTTCATCGCTCGGATTGATATCGGTCAAAGTCGATTGCAAATGAGTGATTCAACGGTATAAAAAATCTTTGTTATTTATTTTCTTTCCTGTTATTTTCAGTTCGTTCATTAATCCCATTAAGGATTTCATCTAATGAGATCTAATGAGATAATTTTTTGTTATCACTCCAATGTGCATCGACGCACTCCAGTACATTCCTCTGCTTACGTTCAACCTACCTCCGCTTGTTTTTACGTGCGCGAGCTAACTCGTAATTAAAGGTGAACAAAATAGATAAAAAACATATATATATATATATATATATATATATATATACTCCGAGCACGTAAACGTCGAAACGATCTGCGAAATGGTAGCCACAGGAATTCATTGTACTAAAATTACAGCATGGAATCTACGTTCCACTTGATTCCGGACGAATACCCGATTCAACCACCTGTCAAGTTTACCTGAAACCTCTTAAATGCTCTTCGACAAATCCCAAATTTGACCTCCTTCGTGCAGCCTCCCTATACTTACACCTTCCCATCCCATGAGCCCCGTTACGACTGTTATACCCAATTACGTAACGTAATATAATTTTCAAAATTCCTCTCAAACCGCGATTATTAAATTCAATCCGCAAAGGATTTATCGTCCCTGTGAACGGTCAACATTTTATATCATCACTTCTGCCTGTCAACGATCCTCCAGAAACTCTCGTAAGGCAGCTTAACGCATGAAAGAGGCTCTATGGTATTTCAAAGGTGTTACGTTAAAATAGGAGCCCTATGAATGCCTTGCTGTTATATATCTATATATATATATATACAAACACCTATATAAATGTATAATACAGAGATAATATCGTCCTCCCTTCCCATAAATCATTTCCTTAGAAATTTCAAGTAACGAAGACACATTGTACATTCTCATTCACTCACCAGGATTCGCCAGCTCACTTGGCTCCTTTACTCGCTGGTGCCATTCATGCGCCGTGTTCTTGTATCGAGTCACTGTCCTACCTTCCTGGAGCCATTGACAGTCTGCTCAATATAGGTCGTAGGTCCTCCTAGAATGCTTCACCCAGTTCACCATTATTCCTCGAACAATACGTATACGTGGGATATGAGGAAGAACTGGGTAAAATCACCGAGAATGATCATGGTGAATTATAGAAAATTATGCGTGACTGAAATTCAGGTCGAGAATGAAAGGAAAAATGTTAATATTTTATTTTACAAGAATGCCGGTACAAAAATGACGAAATCTTACGCACCAGTAGTGAGATTTTACAGTAGAACAGATACCGGGGCTGGCAGTTATATTTTTAGTTTTTAATCTTTAATTAAATAGTCGCGAGATATATAATTACAAAAATTACTATTTTTCGGAAAACGAATATTGGGCGAATCTAATGAAATTTTAATAATTAATTTTTTATAAAATAAATAATAATAATTAATCACGTGGCTCATTTATCGATAATCTCCTGTCACTCTCCGACGACGTTTGACAGGAACAATATTTGACGCGACTAAGCGACAAGGAGGTGTTCTACTTATCGACTGAAACTTACCGCGTTCAAAATCACATTGGTGCTATAGTTATTGATGGTTCGTCTATTTACACTTAATAGTTGACAACTATTCCCGGTTTACCCCGGAGTAACACATAAAGTGTACTGAAGTATTTTGATGGCTGTATAATCACCCAGCTAGTCTAAATACAAGCGAGTGTATTTTTTTGCATCTTGCAATAAATTTTTCACGATTTCAGATTTACACATATGCCTGTTTTTCTTATTTCTTGCTTTTTTCATATTGTATATTTTATTTAATTATTTTATTCTTACGACGGTTTTTCCTTTCTTCTACTATCACTCGTAATTAGATACACTTGACTGCATTTTGCAGATACAGAAAATTTGCCAATCAATTCGACTCGGTGAATTGATCACTCCCCCCCCCCCCCAGGTCTCTAGATTTTTCTATCTTTTTATATTTTTCACAAAAATAATCTCAGACTCCATTCTCTGAATCCACTTAGCCTAAACTTTCATTACGCAATTGGACGTGCCTCTTAACTTGGCGCAATTTCGAAAAATAAAGTATGTTGTACCTGGTCCTTGTTATTTTTCCGTATTACCATCACCCTCTGTGACCAGCCAAATTAATACAATATAAATGCAAATTAAATTGCACCAAAAGCTCACGTGCACTTTGAATAGTAATTTTATTTGTTTCTTTTTTTTCTTCTTGTTTATCTTCTGCATCTTATGATATTGATCGAGATTATCTGATCTGTAATATTTTCATTTGCTAGTAATTATAATACACGAAAAATATCAATTCCAAGTGAACACTATTGGATTAATTATATTATTATGGGTAAAGAGTAACCCAAATACTTGCTAATGGTTTTTTAATTAATAAAGCCCATCGTTCCAAATGATAACGTAATAGACACAGAGTGTAATATCGATTTATATAAATTTTAAACAAACAGTCCAAATTACCCGTTATAAAACATTGGTTATAATTAACTGTACAAAAAAGTGACAATAAATTTCTTTGCTATTTAGCTTAATGGGGGTTCGTTAATAATAATTAAATACTCGTGTACCCCTACATCGCGAGACTCCGTGTATTGCGAGTACCGATAACGAGCTGCTATAAAATAAATAATAATTGTAATAATATAAAAGAATTATATGTAAAAGTGAAAATTAATTTTTTTTTTCAAAATTCTATCAGTCCTTTTCAACTATAACTACCAATTTATGAATAATTTCATTACGTATACTTGCACTCATTATCCTGTAGTATCTTTGTTATAAAGCATAATATTTTACATAGAACTTCACGCTAGTCAAGCTCACACGATGTTTCTATTTGAAAAGCGCAACTTCCTGTAAAATTTACATTGCGCAGGAGTATACGTAACATACATATATATCGATATCCATATATGGATACTGATATTATATACTGTTCAGAACACATAGGAGCTTTTAGCGCCGCGCACTATATATTTTGCTTACGTGCAGCCGTAAATAGGAAAATGATGATTTCGATACTCAACCACGCGTATATATAGTTACGTTCAACGTACTATAGGTTAACATAGGTATGCTGTAACAATTTCGTCACATTAATTGGATACACGTTAACCATATGAAATTCTGCCTGCCACGTGTATTTGACAGCTACAAGCCCATAGCGAAAACAGAATCCTAAGGAGTAAACCGGGAGTGTACTAATCTGAGCAGAGCTTTCGAGAGCTTTCGCAAAATTGCTATTTATGGACACATGCAAAGCTAAGGATAGCGCGCGCGGCAAAAAAGTTTCCTCTCTCATTCTCTTGGGCGCAATATCGGATAAAAACTTTTGACCAAGATAAATGGAGCGTTGCTTTATATGCGCATCAAAACTTGCCTAAAGAATCATATTGTCCATTTTTCATGATAAACTTTTGCCCAACGTCCAACGTTGTTTTTTTCTTTCCTCACTCTTCCTTCCACACCAGCGCGGTTCATCTGCCGGCTAAATAAACACCTTGGACCGACCACGTGACCAGGGGTGACCGCCACTGAATTATCTCGATTATCTTCCCAGAATTCATCTAGTGCTAATTAATCAATTGGTCATAGGTATAACAAGTTACGATCATTAGGCTATAGCACATGCATACAAAACAACGACTAGTATACATATACCGTATCAGCTAACTCTTAAGGAATGACGATTTTTTTCGCTTATTTTTATTAACAACAACTAATCGTTATCTGTAGGTGCGTTGGCCGCGCTTAAGACTGCAATTAAACTGGCCGCCAATATGACTCATAGTTACAGAGAGAAGATATCGATTGAGAAGTTAATCTTGGTAATGGTATATGGTAGCTCATTAATCCTGGTACAGCGAACGAGACGAGTTCTTTCTCTTTCTCTCTTTCTCTCTTCTTCTTTCCTTCTTCGCATACGCGAGCATGCGTTAACTAGGATATTTCCTTGTTGCACTTTTCCTTATCAGGTTATCAGTTATCAGTAATATATACATGTATATTCACATTAGACCTTCGGTTTAATATAGAGCTAACTCCGTGTGGCGTTCCTCCTACTGGTCCATCCGGTACAGCATCCACAGCATCCACTCGGTCCAGTGGACCATATCACGTAGAATGCAAAGTGACGCGTTTCTCCTGACTTCTCTATATACTTCTGTTCTTCTTTCTTTCCCTGTCTCTCTGCAAATGGTTGATGACGTGACGCGCAGTTGATCCACCTGAATGTGGCCTGGATCACTTCACTTGACGGGAGTATAAGGCTGTCCTCCCGTTAGCTGACCGTCCGTCGACGGTCTCCGCGAGCATAGGGCACCCTTTGCTCATCCTTTGCTCATCCACTGAGGCCGCCGCCAACTTCAACTTCATGTTCCTCCGTATGTTACCACGCTGTGACTTGACCCTGTACGTTAAATGGGAATGCGCAATGTACATTGCATCGTGAGCTTTCTAATGGCATCGAGATTTCACGTAGGAGATTTCAAGCCGCTCTTGATCTCCGCTAGAGATTTCGTATTTCGTTATCTGCCGTTTCTACTATCCTACTCGTGGCTATGTAAAGGAAGTGAAAATATTTATAGATATTAATCAATTTTTTAATTTTCCAAATACCTTTCGAATAAGTCTCGAAGGTATTACGAGATGACACAAAATCATTTAACGGCCGAACATTAACGCGTGAATATTACATGAGATACGGATACGTAAAATCCGTAGAATACGAAAAATTATTTTTAGGGACAAACTTCCCTTTTTTCATTTAATTAATTAACAATGATAAAATATTTTTATCTCACTGAAATTCACGGTTACTTAAACTCCTAGAATAACCCCGATCCATCCGTGTCTCGTTAACACAGCCGTCTCGAGTGGATTTATAAAATCACATTACGAAATAAACAGCATCCCCAGCATCCCCAGCATCCCCAGCATCCCCCAGACCCAACTATTAGAACGAGGAGTAATTGTAGCCATTAGCTTGCCGGTGGGCCTGGTAGCAGCGTTAATTACTCTCACGAACCGATAAGAACCAATCGATAAATCTGCTATCCGAGATCCGTACCGATTTATACAGATCGATTGGAAACGACAGAAAATCATTACCATACCTAACACACGTTCCCCATATGATAATCCTATCAAATGACATAATCAGTACGTGAAACAGATCCATATTAAGTAAATCGATATCACGAACAGTCATTTTCATTATCATTATAAAATTTCAATAATCACCTACTTCGATCGCTCCACTGATTTTCTCAAGGATCGTTACAGTGTCAATATATGTAAAAGCAACCAATAATCAATACCACTATATACATATATACATCGTATATCAATATTCCTTGATCCATTTAGAAATACGTACACACGCTACAAGGCGACGCCTTCTTGATCAATGCTTTTCGATTAATGGGATCACACTTTAATATTAAAATTTCCTTTAATCACCCTTCCCATCAGCCACATCCCTACAGCATCCTTTGCCCCACGTTGTTATTATTCCGCCTGCCGCGAATCCCGCGCCGCTATTAACGATCAGCCATAAAGTGAACGGAGGTCACGCTTCCCTATTCTGGTTGCTTGGGACGCGCTACGAATATGTACGCGGGATTACATATATATACATATAGGTATACCCAGCACAGAGCAAGTATTAGCCAGGTTGGCTATAAGCTCGCGCTATAGCGCGTGTAAGGCGCTAATTTGCGAAGTATACGATATACATATATGTATACGATATATGAACCTTACGTACGTTAAAGCCGGGACTGACTTGTAGTTCTGTTTGCAGATACATTAAAGAGGTTAAGTAAAGTCGATATCGCGCCTATGAAGTTTCCGGCATAGGGTACCTGCCTCTTTAAGTATGTATGGAGCACATATGCATATGGGTACTGGAACGGCACGCAAGATGCGCTAACATTGAATTTTTATTATGTAATATCGATTAACGTATGTATACCTGTTGTACGCGTCGGATTAATAAAAATTAACTAAAGCCAAGATTACTCAGGGGAAAGTACGTGTATCCTGTGTGCATTAATATATCTATATATATTTTCTACGTATAATAAGTGCAAGAGCGACGAACGATGCACTTTCTGATAATGACCCTTTCCCGCACGGAGGGCGCGACCAGATCGTGGTGGAATTCTGGTCGATTCACGGATCGATGAGGATGCTCCCGTTTCCTTAGTGTCTGTCCATAGGTAGACTGAGTTTATATACGTGGAAGGAGAGACAGGAATCCTCTATGGAGGAGTGTTCCTCTTTTTGAACCGTTACGGACCACGACACGTTCCAAGTAAATAGCAGGAATCCCAAGCGCGCTTGGCCATTATCGAACGGCCTAGAAGTAGAGGAGAAAAAGAAAAAAAAAAGAGAAGAAAAGGAATAAGAAGACGAAGGGGAGAGAAGAAACGACGTCGAAGGGTATACCGGAAGAAAGTAAATTTCTCTTGGACGATTTCGCGACTTTCTCGTACCATCGATGCACTTCTTTGCGATGCAAGGTAATGCCTATCATTCGAGGTCGTTAAGCAGAATTCCTATGTATACAGGTATACGGCCGATGGCTAAGAAAGGAATCGATCGACCTTTCTTACTTCCAGGTTGAAGAACGCACGGATGCACCGGGTGAAAGGGCCTTTCTCGGGAGTCCGTGTAAAAGTTTATGTTACGTCATTGACATACTACCGACCATTTTTTGAAATCGCGGTAAGCTCACTCGCGAAATGACAACGCGATAAGCCATCCCCCACCACCCTTTCCCAATCTTCCGTGACTTTAGCCGGAGTGGATATAGAGCCACGTAGATTGGGTGATCCTGGTACCCACGGGTTATAAGGAATGTCAACCATCCGTTAGAGTAAATCTACCGCGCCCAACCTTCTACATTGCTTACTGATTGCTCGTGTCGAGATAGGATTGTATCATTACTATAAGTAACTGGAGTCACGTCTCGATGTGGATCTCTACAAATTTCATATAAATAACTGTAACGACTGTTCTCTCGCGTTCCCTTGCCTCCACGATTTATAACTCGTTACGGGTCCCACCGAGACGATCGTCGTCGTCCTGCCGAAGCTGTGCACATTTTTTCATTCGAAAGATCAGATCTTTTTTTCTTACGTTTGATATTCACATTTCTTTATCAATATTCACTATAGGCAGTGCGCGATGCCTGCGTCCACTGGCGACAAAGGTTAACTGAATTAATGGATGGGGGTAAGCTTTGCATTTCTATATACCCAGCTGGCAGCAGCTTCCGGTACTCTTCGGCTGGACCCTGGTAGTCCTTACACGTTGTCTACTTCGCTACTGCGGATGGGTTTGTCGGGAGTAAATACAGAGTGACGACTGGCGAACACGAGGATTTGCTTTGTGGGTCAGTGAAGCAAACCGACCCTCTTTGTGTAGCCTGTTGATTAATAGGAATGCATGCTAATGCTGAGATCTATTTTACCTGACAGTAAATAGTCTGCCGAGGTTCGGTTCTCTACGTTCATGAAACCCCGTCCGGTCTCTCTGTATTCTTGCCGTAACGTCAAAACAGTCTTGAATTATGACCTCTTTGTTTTTTTTCATTTTTTTTTTTTTTTTCTTACCGATCTCACTGCATTTACCATCCACACCGACATTCATTTTTCCCGGACGTCTCTAGCTCTTTCTAACTATGTGTATACGTATATACACGCTCTCCAGACGTGCTGCAGAGAGAAGCAATTATCCGGGCGTGAGGCCGCGCAGATCCCGATGACCCATCTAGATATCACGAACAACCATAGACAACGGCATTACGTTGCCATTAACAACGACCACCTTAATCCAACCATTGTGTCTTTCGGGGAGAGAATGATCTCGCGTCTCTTCTTGGCACCGTGACGTTACTGGCGCGTTCCATTTTCATTGTCGTTTCCTTCTTCATTTTTTCCTACCATTCAAATTACATCGTATCGAACAATCTCAAGGTGCTGATAAGGATCTCGAGATCCGAAGATACGGGGAATACAGGGACTGTGATTTTTATATAAAATTAATTTAATATATAATACACGGTACAACTGTACTTTGATAATTTTATTATTCAAAATATTTTTTTGGAACTTAAAAATATTTGATTTACTCGCGTGAATTATGGAATTCGTATAGTGCAATTTAAATACGTTGTCACTTACACGACATTTAAAATTATGAATTTCATTGGTTTTACTGTAGTACTAATTTAGCAGACCAAACTGTAGGGTAATGGTAAGCCGTCGCCTATTAACGTGGTCTAATTAAAAAGTAACAGCACCTGCGCTTGTACTTGCAGCGTGCTTTAAACAAAATACTTTGTACGCGGGGTTACAGCCTCGTGGACCAGGAATTATATCAAGGAGTCGGAAGAGATTTCTCTCTCTTTCTCCCTGCCTAGCCGCAACTTCATTCCACCTCTCGGGTGCTCGCGTTCCACATAAAACTTTTCTCTGAATCAATTAGCAACTGACCTCCGTATCCCCGTATACAGTAACTGCAGCAAAAAGGAGAGAGAAGAAAAAAAGAGATACAAGGCCAAACGTACTCTCAGAGGTATTACGAACAGACTGTACCGCTTTATTAATTTACGGTTACTTGTTTCTGTAACTCATTTGCCAACCTTGTGATACAGAAATTGTTACACTGCCTTACCGACTGCGATGACTTGTTGATCTTTCGCCAAGACTGTTAACTACTAAATTTCTTATTTATCTTCCAAATCTTTTATCACAGTATTTTATGGCATCTGTATAAGTGTATATATGACTTTCGACCCTCGATTACGTTACTCATCCCGTATGATAGCTATATGGCGTAGTTCGTTAAACCTAACTAATGTTATAGCGTGATACCAACATCCAGTTCTCCATAGTCACGGAAGTTACGTTTACACGATGGAAGAGTTACGCGAATTCAAGATGCGCAGCATCCCGATGATACCATTAGTTACATTAACGGTCCACGATAAAATAGGCTCGTTCGGATTGTAGTATAAAATTATTTGACTCATGGTGAGACCGCATTGCAATCTTGAAATTCGATATGGGCTGTTCTATACGTGTATTAAATGACGTTGCTCGTAATTAATTACGTCAATTAATAAATATATTGTACTTTGATTAAAATTATAGACAAAGATAACGCACTTAATCCAGATATGCATTAACTGCAGTTTAAAATTATTCGTTTATATGACAACCCCTGTAGTCGCGTCGATGCGCCACGTAAATCTGGCAGTTGCAGGCTGGAAATTGTAGCAACACAGCAGTCAGTAGATACCAATGTGCTTTGATGCTTTCCGACAGGGTAGTTGGAGTGGGGGTAATGCGAGTTGATGTACACATAAGAAAGTAAGAGGGGAAGGGGGAAGGTGTGATAAAAATTAAACGTGGAGATGATAAGCTTGAAAATTTGATTTTCAATTTTTGTATATATGTATATATGTATATACTATATAACGTTCAGGTCAGAAACGCGCAGAATGGATAATTACCAAGTCTGGTTTTAGTACCGTACCACAAAATGCCGAAACAAATAGCACAAACGCTCCGGTAATGTGGGTTAATGAGGATCTGAATGATTTAGTTTTCACGAAAGCTTACGATCCCTCCTAAAAGGGACTGCTATAGTGTAGCATCAAAATTCGGTGAAATTTCGCCACATGAAAATCACCCTCGTACACGAACGGAGAATGGTCGATCATTAATCCCTGTAGTCATTGGTGAGAATAATAGAAATTTTGCCTGCATTAAATTCACTTATTAATACAATGATCAAACCAAATTTGTATTTATTTAATCTGTTGCCGATCCTGTCGCGGATGCTGCATCTGTCTTATCTCATTAAATCTCCGACGTTTAAATTACTTCGAGTAAAACACTGTTTACTTTAAACTAAACTCAGCGTATCACTCTTAGCTACATGCATGGTGCATTAATACATTGAGTATCTTCCGCCCATCCAGCTTCCTACCCTATCGAGACGTCATCCCCTCTGTGCCAGCATTATCTCCCTTGGCACGCTAAATTTATCCTGTTGGGCAAATAAATTAAAATTTATTACGTCCTTTCAGAGTTTACAGGCTTTGCGCGAAAACGCAAGGAAACACTCGTTAAGACTTCGATGCGAGATTCTGCTTTTGCCACTTTTCCTCTTATTTTTTCTCTTTTTTTATCTTCCCCCACTCGCCCCTCTGTTTTTCGCAAGGAATTTCAAACATGGTGTCAAGATCCGTATATTTTCCATCGGCTGTTTCTGTAAATCAACATTTTTTTTAACTAGTCCTGCTATACTTTTTTATCCCTGTGAAATTCGTATATAAACGTCACAGGGTAGATTTTTATACGTACACGCGTAACGAAAGCCACCTCTACGGTTATCGATCGCGAATAATCCTCCATACAAAAATACATCCCCGATATCCAAACGTATTATTGATATCCACAATACAGATAAATTTCGCTTACGCTATTACTTCGGCAAAAGAAACTTTTTCTTTCTTTCCTGTCATTTATTACAAGCCGAATGAAAAACTTGTCGAGGATAAACCGTCACTCGAGAACGTTGACGCTGTCACTCGCACGTGGAATTATTGACAGGAGAATAAATTTATCAGTTTCCATATACGATCACGGTCAATCCCCCGTGTCCTGTAGCACGGAAATAACAAATTTTTTTATTATCCTCGTGTTTTTCTCCTCGCGAAAAATATCGCCCGGAACTCGACTGTACGCGAACACCAGGTGCATTGAAAATTCCCATAGCGAGAACGAGCCAGATATAATGCCGTTATAATTACGTTTGTATTCAACTTTTCTCCTGGGTATAAAGCTCGCTCAGCGGGCCGCCGCTTAAATTTGAAGAATAAACAGTCCTTTTAACACACAGAGAAATATGCTTTTAATTATACCTCTCGTAACTCCGTTTTTAAAGCGTCCACAAGTCCCCGCTCTACATTTCTCGATACCAGGTAAAAACACAGTTACGAATTATTTCTGTCCCGACAACGACCACGTGGCACCTGAATATCCATCGTAACCCCAAAACACGTGATGAAATTGCATTCGCACAAAAATACATACGTTCCTTTATCCTCGCATACATTTTTTTTTCTTTTTTTTCCCCTCCTCAAAAATCTGTTAAAAAAAATGCTTCTCTCGTTATCGCGTGCTTATCCATCCGAAAGTTTTACACCCCGTCAGGTCGATCCAGGGGTGGCTGAACGGATACACGGGTGATACTACTTTACGACAGGGTCGTAATGCACCATGTAAAGATCATGTTGCACTTTATCTCTCTTGCACAAGACAACGACGGAATAAAGTGCAACGTTATTATCTAGGGTAACTCTACAGGTCAGAGACTCAAAGCGATCAGCGCTTCCACTATATCTATATACGACACAAGTACAGGAAGATACACGTGTTTCATATATTCACAAAAAAATATATCTTCGTCGCTCGTTGCTGTTTACAATAGACAAGTCAATTTCTTATTATTCTCAGGTTCAAAACCGCGCTGCTTTATTAAGTTTTCTTATATACGCGTTGCACAAAGGCGTTTCTCGGCGCTGCAACGAGATTAGACCTTATGAATTTCCAAGGCTCCTCCGTGCTCTTACCTTTGTAATATTATCTATAAGAGTGGCTCGTCACTTTGAATTACGTTAAAAGGCGGCTTTCCATGAGCCAATTTTAGCTATCGTGCGCGCGAGATACCTGAACGTGAATTTAATTGCACTCTGAGAAATTTCGTCAAAATTTCAAAGACGCATACTTCATATGCAGCCATATACACTCGCGCATATATATACCAGTGATTATGCATCTACGATTTTAGTATAGCCAAACCTGCCAATTTTCCTAGTTTACGGTGAAACTTCGTGCCGCAGTCTCCTATACGTTCTATCTGGGATATACTTTCAAGGGGAACCTGGTAGAAGACTCAAGACCGGAAGCTCGTGCGTGCGTTTATGGCATATAAAGGAGTTTACGTTGCAACTGCTCACAGCCGGTACAAAGCGTCACCGTAAACAACCATACAGAGCACACTCTATACATAGTTGGACTAACGCGTCTATTTGTTATTCAGCAGCTATATTATCGTCAATGGCATTTCATGCTTTCGCAGCTGAAATGCCCAACGAAACGCGCGTGTTTACGTCACGTAAAGATAAACAAACAAAACTGCTGTCCGCGTTATCGAATGCACGAGCCAGAAATCGAATGAAGATTTTAATCTGGTAAATAAATAGATGGTAGAGTCTGTTAGCATAGGTGGTATATATAACTAATATATTACCCAGAGATATATAGGTATAGTGCGGCGAGCGACGTAAAACACGAAAAAAATACGATTGCGTCATGCTCGTGAAAATAAGTCGCTGAATTTTCATTGACGCACGCGGCCGAGATCGCTAGTGGATAAAATCTTTGGAAATAACCAGACGCTAACAGGCACCACGAACAGCGGGTGGGATGGCAAGGGGCAACCCTTGTGCGCGCTCGTATAGAGCCATAGTGAATATTTTAAGGGCGTCGAGTAGCGGGACGGCCTATGGATGGACGAGGGGTAGGTCGGTACCGGGGAAGGGGTGCAATAAAAAAAAAGGGCAGATCCCAAGGCTCGACTGTAAAATACGGACGTAATAACGAGATTTTTTAGCGTTTAGGGTGCGTATACCCTAGTCAGGGTGCTTATTCGTGCCGACCCACCCTCATCTTGCAGGAAGACCTGGACCGGTAAAGGATGCTGTGTTTGGTCCAGCATAGTCGGTAATCGTTAGAAGCGGACAATGCCTCGAGCTAGATCCTAACGGCTGACGTATACGAACCCCGTGTAAACGCAGCCATGGTAACCCACGGGTTCCTTTTGCTGTATGGAAGCAGACGGGTCAAAGTTTAACTTGGGATATTTTTATTATGTATTTTTTGTTTTTACTTCTGGCGCTCGAGGCGGCAGCGCCTGTAGTCGTGGAAATGATACTTGGGCTGTATTGGATTTTCTCGGGAATCGAACTGCCGGCTCGTTTCTCGCGTTGAGGAAGACGAAGACTTCGGCAGGGCCAATTCCGAGTTCGATTGTCGTCGGTTTCTCCATGTCGGTGCTACTGGCAGATAGATGGAGGACAGATCTGCTTGTTATCTCACGGCTGAGATACACCGCTTAGATTAACCATGCAGAATTGATTTATTATCTGTACGATATAGCGTCTGGCTTGTTACTCCCCTTTGGCAATGCATCGGTACGTAATGGATTGGGGTATTTGCCGTGCATCGTAATCAGTGGTACTTCCTGGATCCTTTTGAGCGGGGATGCTGAGTTATTGGAAATGATGGATCGTGGTAATTTGAGGAGGAATGGTGATAGGTGTATCTGTGGGTGGGAAATAATTTTGAATAATTTTTTTTAATCTCATTTTAGTCATCGTTTTTTGGGATATTAGCTCCATAGGCAAATTTCGCTGATACCACGGAGGAGTACGTGACTCGCGAAAACCACTGGTTTTTTAAAATAATCCTAATACCTGTTTTCGTAACAAAATTTTTTGTCGTGCTTTACCATCCTTTTATGTATTAGATAAACTGAGATTGTAAATTTGCCTATTAAATTTTTAAGAGCGTATCTCTTACATCCACCGACACACGAATTCCTTTTTTTTCACTTTTTTCTGTTATTACTTGCGGCTATTAATTTTTTATATACACGGAATACACGTGGTGGCTCAGGGACGAATGTTGGGTTTTTAATTCGAGATCATTTTTCTTTATCTCCTTGATCGATCAGATTAATATTTAAAACGTAATTACGCGTTATTAAGCGAACAGCGGAAATATGCAAAGCGTAACGTTACGACTTGCCTATAAAACTCTGAATTTGTCCGCGCGCCTATCGTTAAGACGAATTATCTCGTGATTAAAAAAATGTTTAATCGTTATTACAAACCGTTTTAATTCTATACCACGAGGGTTAAAAATAATCCTCACTTAATGACCACTGTGTAGACACTTTAACGTGATCAAATCTTTTCCGTTCAAAAGTATAATCGTCGCTTTAATCCTGTATCTAAATTCAGTGTCGCCGTTGAGCCACGAACACGTTAAAGGAATTCGCGAATAAGCGTGAATATTAATTACGCAAAATACAGCTGTCCATTCCCACGTGGAAGTTACAGTCTAATGCAACGGATGCCGTTGCGGTTGTTATTCACACGATGCGATTCCGAGTATTCGTGAAATGAAAGTGGAGCAAGAGCCATTAGTGTCCCGCGTCATGACCGCCCTAACGAATCTCTTTGGGAAAATTTTCGCAACTGAAAAAACCGCCATTCTGACATTTACAACGATTCGGTTTATTATTCGCCCAAGTGAAAATTCAGCCTTCAGAAAAATCACGCGACAACCCGGCGCTCAACGTATTCAAAAATTCCCGCCAGTAAGATAATAAGCAAAAGTATTTATTTTGCTTCGAATGTACCAACGACGTGATCGGATTAAAAAAAAAATTTTAATCAAAATTTTTACAGCTTAAAATACGATAACGAACACGAGAGGGAAAAACAAAACGCTCTTTTACCGTGCATTCGCGACGGGAATATATTTTATGATTTTCATCTAAAAAATAAATCTCTACCTACCAAGTAAATTTCATCCCGTTGCTCGTAAACAACCTAAGCTTTCTCTGCCAATGACGTATTTGCAATGGCTTTTTGAAACAGCAAGACAGAGACTTCATTCACGGCGCATTTGCATGTAATAACGAGGCCGCGACGCGATAGGAGAATCGCGTGGAACGACTGCAAAGGGATGTTACTTTGCGTCATAAAAACGATAGAAAGTAAATTTCAGGGAGTTTCGGTGTAGTCGCGTAAAACCAGCAGTTAACAACCAGCGCTAGCGATTTTTAATTATACCAAGCACGATGGAGTACCTTAAGCCGAGTCCACACAGTGTATAAAACATTTCCGTCCGCGCATAATAATAATTCACAATACACGCTTAATAACCCAAATACACGACACTAGTAATCAAAGTCAATTATATCATTAACCTAATTAAGGATCCCACGTTCCTATCAAACAGTTATCCCAGTCATTGTAATTAAAAAAAAAAAAAAAGATTTGGTATGAATATAAATAAATTTTCTTAATTAAAGAAAATCTGCCGAAAAATCATGATACGAGAGTCATACTACACGCGAAACTTGACTGCTTCCTTATATGCTCTATCTCAGGGGTATTTGCTTCGTTTCTAATTAAAGTGAAGTTGACTCATTACCGTCGGCAGGGTGAATTCCGTATAGCAGGATGGGAGAAACAGGGAGAGACCGAAAGCTGATTGTGAGTATGCGAATGTGAGATACGTAAGGGATGAGAAGCACGCAAGAGATACCAGGGGCAGACAGGAAACATTGGAGCAGGAACTGGAGTAGGAATCTTAACCACGTTGCGATAACGCTATCAGCCCTGGTACCGTTCACACTCCAAGTGTATATATATACAGTACCGTTACGTATCTGAAAGTATATATATATATTTTATATACCCATATATGTACCTAGGTAAGTAGATATACGACTCCTACACATGTAATATATATACTCCTATATCCTATTCTCGCACCCTTAACGTCGGCCTACCTACTCTTTGCCATCCCCCTTTACGCTTTACAGCCTGGCAATACCCAACCCCCCCCCGTAAACACACCAAGCGTTTACATGTTTCACCCATCCAGCTCTGAATTACTCCTTGCTAATCCTACGCTGTGTAATATTGCCGCAGCGTCACCGCGCCAAGGTTATTCATAACCCCCTGTATAACCAGAGTAATACGGTCTTGCCTTGGGTTCATGGCGGCCATAGGTATCAGAAGGAAGTTAAATACGTCAATGTATTCGTACGGAGGGTATAGAAGTTATGATCGGAGGATTATTTTTTGGCATTATAGATTTTACCTCCTACCCTCTGGTCCTTTATCGATTTATGAGAATGATAGGGGGGAATGAATGGAAATACGAAATATCGAAAATTATTATTTTGGCGATTTTAGCAAAATATTTTTTGGACTTACCGAGTGGGTCGCTGAATTTTTGCTAGACTGGATATCGGACGGTGCGACGACAGACGTCATAATGGAGTTCTGATAACATAGAAGAAAAAAAATACTAGACGTACGTCAGATTAATTTCCGTCTCAACTATTTCTTAGCTTTTACCCTTCCACGTTAGTTTCCTGCCATTTATCCGTTTTTCTCGTACAACCCCATCCTCGAGATTTATAACTGACTCGGTGCAGATTCTTATACTCGTAAATTGCATCCCGCGAGGGTAGAATGAGGGATGAACTCGCGCCGCTCTAATTCGTCTAAAGACTCCAGCCGGCTTGTCCTAGCCCATTTTAAACTTACTTCCTCGCAAACCTCTTATTATAATAGCAGTTGAACTTTAATTCAGCCAGTTTTCACGGACTCGAACTGACGCCAACTTCGTAATTTGTTTGTCAAATGAATTTATGCGACTGTTCGCGGTGTCATTCAACTCGGCCTTTTACTGCGTCCTACGGATATTACACATACTTCAACTATACGCTACACTGACATTTACACTTATGACTATACAATTTCGCATTTACATAACCAATAGAAATCTTAATTTTACCACTACGATTCTAACGTCAATGAAAAATAATTTTTTTCGATTTTTACAACTCTTTGATAGTTTCAAAGAAATTGTTATTTCGAGCGATGACCCAATATTTTTCGTCTCACCGGTATTTAAAAAAAAAAAAAAAAAAAAAGTCATTCTACACCAACCGATAAATTATTTATCCGGCGCATCCAATTTCGTAAGGAAACCCGTTAAGAAGAACTGTAACTAACAGTCGCGAGTTGTATAGGAAAATATGTAAAGATCCTATCTTAAGCGATTTGAACCGATTTGGAGCGACGCGGCGATGGTGTATTGATTACGGTATGGCGGGTACAGGTGGAATCCATTTAAACAGTACAACCCGGTAGAGCCTGGAAAGAAGCTCTTGTTGCGTGGCCAGCGGACCATGCCAATACGAGAGAGGTTAGCAATGCTAATTATATGGCTCTTCTTATAGTACTCATACCACTTGCCTGGGCGAATATACCAAGATCGTATTGTGTTACTATCCCCGATGGTTCTGGGTTCTGAAACAGCCGCTCCCACGGTAGGTTAGGCTAGGTTCCATCTTTCCACCTACTGTGGGCACCGCGAGATCAGCGCCAAGATTGCTTTCATCATTTTATGCCTGTTACGTGCTCCAACGACGACGGTTCGGTCGCTAAGCTTTAATAGGGTTTAGTTTACTCTCTTGAACCATTAGCGACCAAGTGTCGCATCTTTCTTTATGACTGCGCAACAACAATAGATAATGAAATAACAGGGATAAGGATTGTTTATTCAATTTTTATATTAAACATTTTTCTCTACCGTTCGCTTATGAGAATATTTCTATTTTTCATTCGCTTTAGCAATATCCTTTTTATCGCACAAATTTATCGGTACGTCTTATGGTGGATGTGTGGTTACCTTGAAATTACTAAATCTTTGCCTAAAAACCGTGAAACAGACTTTCGCAAAAAAGGATGCCCTTCGCGCACGACCGCTTTGACCACGATAAACGACGGATCAAGGCTTCCAGGATGAGAATCATTCCCCATACTTGCCTTTATTCCTGCCAGTCGCAACCCACTGTAGATTTATGTATCGTTATGGATTACAATTTATGGTGGTTAATATGGGGGGTGACTTTTATCGGAGTACCTGCGGTGATTGGAAAAATATGTTTTTTATCGCACAGGATTGATTTTTCGACAAATTATTCTTTCACGAATTTCACCTTACTAACGTTACTTTTGCCAATTATCCAATTCCGGTTACTGGTTACAATTATCGTAATAATAATTTGCATTGTTTATGTGATAATCGTAATCGTAATGTCCATCCATTCCGTCGTTATGTAATTTCGGTATCGATCGACTCCTACAAAATTGACATTCGCTCTGCTCACCGTCCATAAATTGATGCTGGTGACATTGAGGATTGCGTGCGGATGAAATTAAATTATTTCTACTTCTGCATCCACTTTCCATAATGTCGTATTTGTGCTAAATAATAAAAAAAAAATTACGTTAAAATCTCTCTAATTACAATGATAGTAATTTTTGAAAATTTCTTATACCACAGATCTTACGATGTTCACCGGAATCTGTTCAAAGTGCAATTTCCTCTCGGGATATCCGAAACAAGTGGTGGATTTATTTTCGGTAAATTTTCTCATAACCGGATGTGCTTCTGGCAATTGTTTACCGCAACTCGGCAACAAGCTGCACTTACTTGCCACACGTGTCCCGTAATCGTAACCACACACTGGACACACCATGCGTGTCCGTTTATCACGACTCGTCGTTAGCGGCATAAAGCACAACGGCCAGCACCTGAAAACGCAGATGGCGCCTGAACAAACGGCACAATTAATGTGTCCTGGAGGATTTGTGTCCCCAGCATCTCCAAGGATACAACGTATGATGGACGAGCTGGACCAGAAAAGTCTACTCGCTTGAATTCGTATTAAATAGGTCAGCGTTATCTCGTCAACTATTCATCCCGTGCGTACTAACCCTAAGAGACACAGGGCGCCCAGATGTGAACTCGTGAACTTGTGCTGCTTCACGGAAATTAACGGAGCAGATTCCTGGTTGCACGATGGACACAGTAATCTTCTCGAATGCCATTTCCACGTCTCGACTGGATTGATAAGATTGATAAGAAAAATCATGATGATCGGTAAGATGAAATTTTGAAAATTTTTTATTTAACTGGTACGAACCTTTGGTGGAAAATATTTTTTTCTTTCTCATTGACATTGATGCATTTCTTGAGATTAGTTCAGGATGGAATGATCGATTGATCTTATTCTTTAATAAACTTAATCTTGATCTTGATTTATGCAATTTATGATAACAGACGCTGCACTGGAATTAAAAAGTTTTAGAAATTTTTTTTTTGTTACTCGATACTTTCTACTCGTGGAACAATTTTGCATCGCGTGCATTTCTTTTTTATTTTTAGTGCATCGAAATTGGTTGGTAAAAAAATGCAGGGAAACTAATGAAACTGTATTTTCGTGCTTGCTATGTTCTAATTGCACGTTTATGAAATACGTGATGTGAAAACTCAGTGCGAGTAATAACGTCGTATCGAGAGTAGCTACACGTATCTTTGGAAACCTTCGTTACGTTTCTAATGTTAACCACGGGTTTGTCCTTATGGTGCTATATGTACCATATGCATTTATGTGCATGGATTATCGCAATGTTACCGTACGAGGAGTTGCCAGTTGAATTATTTCTGTAATTGTATCGCCTTGCACCATATTAATCCTTTTTGCTCCTGACGCTAATTAACTCTCGGCACGGCATCCACGTGTACTTTGGAAGGACGTAAATAAGATCGTGATCTTTTCATCTGCGACACTTAAGTCGCGTTCATGCAAACGGCAAGTTCGCCTTGAGAATTGAGGTTGCCCTCGTGAACTTGTATTTTTTATTTTTAACTAGAGCACCGGCGTGCTAGAGTCTAACTGCCTTGCAGTGGCTTATTAATGATAGGTACGTTCGTTCGGTGCATTTTTTTCACTGTGTGAAAAAAAGTTTTCTTTTTCAGGAGAAAGACAGAAAAAGGGATAGAACTCGAGCATACAAAATTGCGATAAAAATACCGAATGGAGCAAGAATCGAAGCTTTTGCCAGATTAACCCGTTCGAGCACCACAGAGTAACCCACTTTTGGTACTGCCGCACTGTGGAAAAATTTTCAAATTTTGTTTGCTTTAATTCTTAGCATCTAGATTTGTCCGAGCTATTGGGGGATGCATCAATCGTTATTTTCGCAATTTTCGGTCTCTGGGTGAAATCGCAAAATATAAATAGAAGAATACTAATCAAATTGAAAAAATTTTTATTTAAAATTAACAGCCACTGAATTTTCTTCGAGTGTGTCGCGCAATGCTAGCTCGCGAAAATTGTCAGGTGGGGATGAAAGTCGCGCGTGCAAATCTTCTGATTCGTTTGTTCTGGCTGACAATCCGTTATTCGTATCTTCGAAGATGCCGTAAAGATAACCGCACAGTGGACAGACCATACGAAACTTCTTAGCTTTTTTCGTCATTAACGGCGCGAAACAAAATGGCCAACACCTGTTGAAATTCGAAGTCACTTTTGTTTCCTTTTCATTATGCTACGTGTAATTTATTTTTGTAAATGGAAGAAAAAAACGTGACCGTTTAAAAAAATTTACCACTAATTTTTCTATTTGAATCTCGAAAAAATTTTGTCACGCGTCATACGTGAATTCCGCATAGACTCGGGTATGTAAATTTAATTTTTTTAATTGACCAATTAAACGTACCCTAATAACCACAGAGCCGCCACGTGAGTGGTGGTCAATTTGTTCCCACGAGAATGAAGAGTGGGTCTCACTTCCCTTTGACATTTTGGACAGATTTTTCTCTCGCTATGTCTTTTCCAGGTATCAACTGTAAATTTATCAAATTTACTGAAATTACCTAATACCTCCAAAATTCACATTGAACAACTACCACGTGTCGCGTAGACTCTCCTTTGCGCTTTGCCATCGGTCGAACACGTGGGATCTTTACAAACTTTCTTTTCCAATAATTCTTCCCTTACGTTTAAGCCAACTTCCGGTTCCTGTCAAAATTCATTAAAAATCACGCACGTCGCGATTTCTCGATACAAGCGATGCAAAAAAGTTCCAATTTTTTTTGTTCCTCTTGAATCAACAAAAATTTTCAAAAATTCAATTTCACAAGGAATTCAAGAAAAATCTTAGGTATACAATGTAGGGCTAAAATTATTCTACTGTCGAGGGTTCAGATACGTTAAGTTAAGCTCTTCAGTTTAATCTTAATTGGGGCACAGCTTAACACATTATTTCAATGTGTCACGCGAGCTTTCGTGAGATTCCCACGTGTGCTTGACTTACTGTACTTGACCCACGTGATATGGAAATACATATAGTGGCTTATGGGATCCTATGTACAAAGTTACACGAGACAGTGTTATTACTCCATGTATCTCTATATCGCTATCTATTTGCACGGAGAGACACTTTTGCAAAAAAACTCCATTAGGATATCTTCAAAAGAATTTTTTTTTTTTCACCCACTTCCATCCTTACTACGCGCTTCAAGTACCTGATATTCCGGATTATCACTGGACTTCGTTGAATGACATTTGCGAATATGTTGGAGCAGCTCGTTCGTGTCTCGGCACTTTGAGCTTACCTGCTTATCGCAAATGGGACACCAGGTAGCGTCGTATGACTGTGAAATGAATGAAATTTGCAGAATTGAAAAAAAGAATTTCAAAGTATGTATATGAAAAAATTCCCCTACTAAAAGCAAAAAAAACTATGTTATTTATTTAAAATTTTTTTATGAAGTTACCATGTAAGAATTTCAGTCCTCGATTCTGATTCCGAAAAAGATCTTCAAGTATTGTTCTCCGTACCAAGGATGCTGCTTTGATTTGAAATGACTGCAATATATATGGATTCCCAACGTATCGATATAACCTAAATATTATTTAAAAAATTAACAAAAAGTCACCTACAAATAATGAGTTTCTCAATTACGGAATCTGCATGATTGATTCGCAATGAAAAAAAAAAATTTTTGATTTAACCCCAAAATCAATCACTGTCCCCTTTGCCACTATCAGTCTATCCTCACCTGACGTTATTTACATAATGTTCCTCTCGTGCAATATTTATCAAATATTTTATAATCAAGATTCATAACGAGACCACTCAATTTAAATATAAATTTCAAAAAGTAACTAAAATTACAGAAAAATCACAATTTCACGAACGTCATAATTTCGACTGCTAGGTATGAAGTTACCTACAAATCAATAACAGCCCCAAATTCATTCGTCTGCGAAATAACAATGATAACCAAGACCAGCCTGTACACTCCGTTAAAAAAATTTCTAAATAATTCATAAAAAAAATTACCGTTCCAAATAATTAAAACGACTCCGAAAAAAAGACCATAAATTTTTCTCATTTTCACGCTTGATCCCCCTTAACAATTTCGTGGACGATACCTGGGGCAATTAATCATCGCTCAGCTGGCACTCTCGGTGAAAAGTTACTTTAAAACTTGGAAATTAGAGGACACGATCGTAATATACCAAAAGTAAACTGTGAACCTTCCCCCGGTACACTCCAGACAGAATTTCTTTTTTTTCTTTACCTCTTTTCATATTCCTCTCTCTCTCTCTCTCTCTCTCTCTCTCAAGAGTTAGCCAACTCGGCTCAGCCCTGTCGCATTTTAGAAGTTACACACCAGGGCGGAAGCGATCCTTGAAGGAAATAGTCCTCGAGACCGAGAGAGCTGCCGAGTATTACCAGAATACAGGATAGCTAAAGTCAAAAGTTTGAGAACAAAGACTGGCACAAAGGCTTGTCACGGTTGGTAGCTCTGATGTGACTGCTGTATAATACATGCTCGATGCTCCCAAGAGCAAAGCCTCAGGATTAAACAGCATCGGAGTAAATTCACTTGTATACAATATATTCTCATCCTTTTCTCTCCCAATAAATAAATATATATCTCTCTCTATCTCTCTCTCTACCTCTTGGCCTTTCCTACTAAAATTACGTATACCGACATTTTGCATTGGCCGACAGAACCTTTACTCGAGCTACGCTCGATTTTCTCCTACTTCGTCTTAGAAGAAAACAGGCAAAAGGCCGATAAACATAATTGATTTTAAAGACATACTCTCCTAGGGTTTACATACGTGCATCGATGTACATATACGTGCACAGACTATAACGACTCCCTGATTAAATAGCAAAGAAAATAAATGACATCGATGAAGCATCATAAGATACTTTTAAGATCGTCTCTTTATCGTCATAATAAGTATATGCTTGTGTATATACATAAATCTTTAATCTCGCAAGAAGTTGTTTAAATAGACAAAAAATATATACACTCGGCTCGTTACAAGCTCCTCGATACCTTCCCACGATGCGCTCTCTCCCCCATTATTATCATAACACGCAAGGAACCGTGACCGAGAAATATTCCTAGTGGTGGTTTCCACATTGTGCATCTACATGCTCCGTGAACGTAGACACACTCAAGAAATATATACACATAGTCAGGGGCAGGTTAACTAATTGTTAAGTATTTAAACTTACTGAAACGTAATTAGAACTCTCGGGCTATTTGCACCAGCAGTGGTCGCCGTGCAGTCGAGTAGAGAAATTCGCATAGAGTGCTGGGGCAATTGCTGAATAGCAGAAATGGGATTGCATCTTTCCCTCCCCTCCATCCCTACCCTCTTGACCTCTCCCTCTCTCTCTAACTCATCCACGCTTTCTCTGTTCTCCGAATTTCCTTTTTTTTTTTCCCCTCTTTGTTTCTATGCGCCAGTCGCGTCAACGAAAAGCTCGACGTTACTGAGTCTGCAATCTCGACCGCAGAGATGCGATTCTCCGAAAAACTGCCTGTTTCGCAACATTCAGTGACGTCACTTACGTGACTCATCCGTGAAATTAGCCAGTCGACGGTTGCTTTCGAGGGAAACTTTCAATGAAACTTCGCGCGGGTTAGTATCGTCCTGTGGCTGGATACACAGACTTCCGGTTTTAGTACGAGAAACTCGTAAACGATTTGTGGCCGAAGAAATCGTCTTCGTCGGGCTGCGAGATGAGAGAGGCTGATCGCTAAGGAGAGACGTAATTGAATGAATTAGACAGGGAAGAGCGTGTCTAGGCGGTACCAACCAATGGAGTAGATGGCTGCTGCTGCTGCTGCTGCCGACAGTGGGTCAGGATATCAGGTCGGCCAAGGAAGTGGAGAACGGAGCTGAGGTAGTAGGGGGCCACCTGGGTACCGTTAGCTTGTCTGCTCTGTCTGCTGCGACTGCATCGTGTACTTTGCCTCATCCGTTTCGCTCACGGAGGCGCACGCGGACGTCTTGTTCTTTTTTTTATTCATCCTGCTCTTTTTTGTCCTACAAGACGTATGCAGTAAGGAGGAAAAAAAAAATTAACTGTACCAGTCGCGAGTGTCAGTGACTTTTTTTTTTACTCTCAGTTACTTCCTTCTCGTTGTTACACAGCATCCCGAATTTTAGGTACGATGACTGATCCGTGATTTTTTTTTTTCTTTTTTTGAAATTAAGGACACGCTCGATTTATTGGACTCTTGTCTGCAAAGGGAGGGTCGATAAAATTTTAGAATTTTTTTTTTTTTAATAATGGGGCTGGACCTTACAGTTCTTAAATGATTATGACCTCTCTCTCTCTCTCTCTCTTAAACGTTTTATAAGATCGTTTATCTCTCGTCGCTTTTACCTATAATAGATATTATCGTTCATCGTGCTAACGGGGGGCGGCCGCTATACCTCTGCAGCCATTAGAAAAGCTTTTATACTTTCCTTATCGCAAGCGCACCGGGAGTAATACTTGGCGTTCTGGACGACTCGGCGAGTTCATAAAAACATAGCGACTACGTGGCTGTAACGTTTTATGAAAAGGGTCGCGAAAAGGTAACGCTCCCTTAAATTGTCCCCTGCCTGAAATGCAATCATCCCTTGCGATTTTACTTGGGAGTACTTTTATGATGTTCCCTTTTCTTTTTTCGGTGTGTGTGTGTATATATATATATTTTGCTCTGAATTTTTTTTTGCTTTACTTTCATTATTTTTACGCTTTTTTTTTCGTTTATTGCGTTTTCGGATTTTAGGCAAATATTGGCTCTTCGGGGGACTTGTATTCTTTAAATTGATCCATAGAAAATGTCACGTGGCCATAAAACGGATCGCTTCCAATTTTACAACGAAATTGGACCCACGTAATTTTTTTTTTTACTGGGTTGTTTTTAACATTGGCGCTGTTGCTGTTTTTCTTTCGATTATTCGGAAAAAAGAAGAAAAAACGGTTGTTTGCTTATCCTCTTTTACGTTCTGGCTGTTACGTACGTTTCGGTCACTGTGCTTGCTACTGTAGAAATGAAACCGATATACCAGTTATTTCAACGTGGGACTAAAACTCTTGGAATAAAAATTCCTCACTGTTGGATTTATCGGCGAAATTGCTTTTCAACAATCTAAAGTTACGCAAAACTCGTTGCGATCTCGTTGAAAATTTTTACGATGTTTTCGTACCGATACGCGTAGCATTTGATATATTTTCTACCGATCGACAAATATCGATAACCGAAAGGAAACTTCCGTAGAAAAAAAATAAAGTAAATTTCCAACAGTCCACAGCTGATATACAGTTGACTTTATCAACAATGAGATTGGAATATGGTTTGTATACGATGCTCCAATTTTTCTTATTTCTTGAAACCCTAGCATATTTTAGTGAATTATATGTTATACATATATATAAAAGTATTCGACCTGTACATAATCTTAAAGATCAAAGTAGAACTTAAAAAAATGTGGACACATTACGTTTTTGAAATTGGAATGATTTATGTATTTTTTTTTTGGGGGGGGGGGAGACTTTTTTCTGACATCAAAGTTTCTTAAATTATTTATTACCTATATCTTTGCATTTATTCATTGACTGCTTCCCGGATCGATGCGACGGATAGCTTTGTAAAATCCTGAACGATAAGACGCCACCATTACCGTAGGAGATGTTTAAATTTGCTTCTCGTGTGTCATGACAAGGAAGCCACATGTGCGAATGCCGAGACATATTTCTTTCCACAAAGGATAAATCTTCCTTCATCTTTTTTTCTTCACCCTGTTTCATCTTTTATGGTTCAACCCCCCGCGGATATATAACTCAGCGTCGGAAAATGTTACAAGGCAACAATACTTATATTGCCCCGTATTTTCGTAGATGTATCCAAGCGTACTATAGGCATGAAATTCCCTCGGACCAAAGATACACGTACGTTACATTCAAAATGGGACATGTTATATGGTACAGTTAAAATATTTTCACGTGCCAACTTATGCATATGTGTATATTAAGGTCTGTACATTCGCAAATTCTGTATTGGATGATTTTCTCGTAAAAAATTACAAAATCCATTGAAACTCTCAAATATATTTTTCTCATTGAAATACCAGATAAAACATTTTACGATAAATGAGCAAAAGCGTTCTAGCATTCACGCGACACTACCGTAGTGCTGTGTACTGACCTTTTATTTTACTAATTGGAAAAAATGTTTAAATAACAAACAAAAGTACTGCCTTTCCTGGTCCATGCGGATCGTAACGATCCTACGAGTTTCAATTTTTATTTTTCGGTCTATTCTCCACTTTGCTGTTCACTGAAATATACGCGGAGCGTAAATCATTGATCAGTGATCCGTACCTTGATTGATTATAGTTTTTTACCCTATTTCTCGAGTTGTTAATTAACAGAAAAGTCCAAAAAAACAGACTGATCTTGCTCTGTAGTAAAAATAATTTTAATAAAATATATTGATAACGTCACGGCGCCATATGATTCTTCAGATTGTACCATTAAGATTTACGATATTTTTGACAGCGTGTGTAATCAATAAATGATTTCACATTAAACCGCGTTAACGAAACAATTCGCAAACGAATCCTGTTACGCTGGGACACACGAACAGTCAAAGATTTCATCTTTCTTAAAAGATACGAGCATATGTAATATATATGTATACTATACACATAAAGACATAAACTTCCCATCCTGCCAACCACATACGATCTCACGAAATAACTCGGGAACTTTATCAGCTCGTAATCAACGAAGTTCCCTTTAATTGGGTGATAAAAACTTTTCTTAAAGAAAACAAAAAAATATAAAATTAAACCGGTATAATTTCGATAAGGTCAGACTGACCGACATTATTTTTCATCAGGATCGGGTTAAGAGGTCCTTTATCCAAGATAAATGAACAACTAAGACCACAAAAGGCCCTGTTATCTTTCTCTCTCTCTCCCTTTGAAAAGCTACCCCGTAAATCTTACATCTACCTGCGCGGAGAATTTTACCACTGATAATACTTCACTGTCCCACTTCATTGAGATTCCTCACGTAACGAAAAAGAAAAGAAAGAAAAGCCGCTAAAAAGAAAAAAGAAAAAAGGAACGAAGAGAGAAGAATCAAAGAATAATGATCCATCGGTAGAAGACTAAGGACGGACAAGAAACTAATCACAGCCACAGACTCTAGCAACGTGGTAGCAGCCATAGCTGTCATTAATGAAACTATAAAATTTATTTCCAGCCGTATATATGTATATATATAATACCAGGCAATAATTCATCCAAGAAAAAAAAATCTCGAGGCGCGCTGAACGATCAGTGAAAATAAATGAATTAGCCCAGCTTCCATTAAATTAATCCAACAGCCTAAATCTCTATGGATCGCCGCTTTGCAAAGGCGGACCCCTCTTAATTCCCTATAGCACAGTTACTTACTTTCGCGTGAGCGTAACGTAACGCTAGTAATTTGTTCGGATGGGTGTCAGCCTGAAACAACATACCAACTGTATGAAACATGGGGGGTCGTATCGGACTAGAGTCAACCGTGGTAAAGCAAAGCCAGAGTTCACTGGCCTCCCTTGGCCCACATAGTCCCACATATAGCAGCATACATGGTACCACGTATAGTAACATATATGGTACCAGCATATATACCGACATATACGGTACCAACGTATGACGTTCAAATACGCCCAAACAAAGAAGCGACACCATTCCGGTCGTATCTTCGCCAAAGTAATATGGAAACCTTAACTTTTCAACCCTTATCGGAATATCACGTAAGACTGAAAAGCACCGTGGGATATATAAAGAGGGGGATGTCAAAATGTGTTAAAGGAGTTCGAGCGCAGCATCCATAAATGATACGCGGAGATGAAGAGATTCCAGACGCAAAGTTTTCTACAGTGCCTGTACCAGGGAACTCTTTACGAGGATTTAGGGTACGTGGTAAAAAAGTACTTTGCTCTCTCCGTGACGTCTTTCATCTTCGCCTCCCCTCGCACCACCCACCCGGACTAATCCCACCCAATAAGTCCTCGATCGGATCGTCGGCGTCTATCGTCTAATTCCACGGCGGAATGACGCAACCGGCAAGGTCGAGTCCCTCGTACACATGCGGCACCTACCCTTGCAGCAAAAGCCACAGCATCCCCTGTGATAAGTGTACCAGTCACGTTGTACGAAGAAAGGAAGATCCTGGAGAATCGTTGGGCACCCGGTGGTGACTCGGGATGGTATATGGGAACCGGAGACTTGGCTGACGGGAGATAGTGAAAGGGGCTGCGACGACGGAAGACGAGGATTCTTTCTATAAGACTCGAGACTCGTTCCCTTGCGGCATGAAAGCTCTTTTTGTTGGCTCCCGGCAATATAGCATGACGTGACATTCCTGCTTGGGCTATAACATTCTCCCCCCCCCCCCTTTTTCTTTTTCTTCCATCACCCTCTTTTTTTTCATCCTTTATTTTTCTACGATGAAGGGGGGAAGTACTATCACGAAGAAAAAGGAGAGAGAGAGAGTGTTAGGCCAATCCACTAACGAGGAACAATTACGGTTTGGTCCAGTGTGTCTTCTACATTATACATATATACATATACATATATTTAGATGAGAATCTTATATGGAAATCCTATCTTGCTTGCCTTACACTTTCGTGTGTTTTCGGAGAAAGTCGTTAAACTTGATTACGCGTGTCGACCTTCGTCTAAAAGATATAAATATATCTATATATATACTATATCTATATATGTATGGTTAGCGACGTGTGCTACAATAAGTTAGTGGTCGACCGACCGAGACCAACCGGAACACTTTCGTGTCGGAGAACAGAATGGGCAGGCAGGCTGCGTGTAGAGCGAGTAAAAAGCATTCTAAAAAGTGGCCTGGCTTCTAAGTCACTGGGGATGACCTAGAATTAGAACGTTGACCGAGAAACGCCTCCGTACGTTAGGAGGCCTTGAAGGCTCCACAGTCCACAGGACATCCTTTACTGCGCTGACTGATCGAGCTTAAACTTTTATAGTCCAGTTTCACTTGAAACGCTTATCGATCCTCGAACGACACAGGTTCAGTTAATTAGTAACGTGAACGAGCCGAATAAATTATTTTCCTTTTATTACCCCTGCTTTCTTGGTATTTCGTTAATTCGGTCGTTATGGTCTGTTTTTTTTTTATCAAGCTCCTGGTATCTATTCTGTTTTCCATTTGCGTCATTAAGTGGACTTGTAAATAATCAACAATTACGATTCCTCTCGTTACACGTCACATTAATTAACCCCCTTTCCAATTATCGCGTACCAAATAGATACAGTGGAATATTTATTCACGTCACTCCATGTGTTCATGCCAATAGCCATCATACTTTTTTACGCGATGCATAACAAACTATATATGTGTGTATAGTATATGCTTATTTCGTATGTTGCATCTGTATGTATACGTATACAGCTCGCGGAATTAAAAATACTATTTTTTTCAAAAAAAAAAAAAAAAAAAAAATTCATCTCAACTCTTTACCTTATGTATTTTGAGCGTCCCAGTTTTATCTTGACAGTCAGAGGGTCTATTTACAATTTGCGACGTTTCAATTTCGCGACAGCAAAGTTATTCGCGCGACAACGCCGTCGCCGTGTCTCTTTCCTTTTAAGACGGGTTACATTTTGTTCTCGTTTCAACGTTTAGCCGGCTCGTCTTTACGCTGAAGATATCAAAGGGTCCCTTGAGAATTGCAAACTGCATGTATTCGCAATATATACCGTGGGGATACACGGCAAACGTAAAGCGAATTCCATTTACTCATATATCCCTCCTACCGTTCTCCTTATCTACGATCTACGGCTAGAAGCCCATGAACAAACTTCTCCGTAATATCTTTTCTCCAGCAGCTTCCGGCTTTTCACTTCTCGGAAGATAAATCGACGTGATGCTATCCGCGTATTGTTTTCGCGAAATAAGTTAATTCCAAGTGTACGAGATGTATTGCAGGTGATACGTGCGATGGGTACGATTATTATTATTGCAAATTATTTTTTGCAAACCGTATACCGCATAGATACGAGTATACAGAGTTTGGCAAGTATTCGGAAACTTTGGGTATATCTTTCTTATGGCTTGTAAATGCTATCTAAATAAATTGAATGAAATTTTTTTATGACTTTCGGTATCGCGATACTTCGTAAATCTGCAAGGGTTGAAAAGTACCTACTTATTCGCACAGATTTCTTTGGGGGTTCTTTCTATGAGTATATATATATATATATGCTTGTGGAAGGGTCCTATATTTTTGAGGACGATAGTACGTTTTCGTATCTTGGTCGGTATCGTCCTCTTACGTTTTCAACTCCACTCGCACAGGCGATAATGCCAAGATATATGGAAAATAATCCGTAGCCCGCGGCAGGAATATGTCATCGTGACAACGTACCCTCGACCCCGGTACCCGGACAATCTAAAATCAATATGAGAACAGATAGCAGCTATTTTACGCGAAAGGTTCCATGTCCGCAGGGTAGACGGCCCTTTTGCCCCACGGAAAGGGGAATCCTAAAGTCGTATTTCAGCAAGTTACCCATACGGAATAAGGGCAGATCCAGGAACTACTTAGGTGAGTGCTCCAAGAGGGAAGATATATTTGCAATTTCTACATTCGTATAATATTAATGGATTTCCAAGCATACATACAGAGAATTGATACGGGAAAGATGAAAGATGGCGAATTTAATATATTGCAATTACAATTATGTCCCGAATAAATAATTAACAAGCATCAAATTTCATAGCGATTACAATACAAAAAAAAAGTGATGATCTATGAATATTTTTATCTCGTTGCAGTCACTGCTAAAAATTATTTCATTCGACAGTTGGCAATCGCGAGCTAAATGTATTCGAGGACTGAATGAAAAATCAACAAATCGTTTCGAGCATTAAAATAAAATAGCCCCAGGGCCCTAGAAAGCCGCAATTCGCTCCTGAGACCAAGCGGTCTACCAAAGATTCGAAGCAGTTATCTTTATTGTCGATGAAAGTGAAAATTCTCGTACCGCCATTACGTGAATGTCTTGGTTGGAGGAGCAATTATTTTTAACGCTGGATTTATACTGAAAGTCAGGGTGATTATATGGAAAGATGGTAGCGGAGGATGCGTCGCTTGACGTTTTTTTAAGGGGGAGTCTTTTCTTGGGTGTAACGACATTTTTTTTGGCAGCCGTTCTTATCACGCTGTCATAACGACTTGTCTTATTGAGAGGTAATTCCGTTTAATAAACCTCCGACTTTTCGGTCGCAGCATCTCGTGGACCTTCCTTCCGCGTCTATCGGCGTCGCCGGAAGCCCAGTCACGCTTCACCGAGCGAGATGAATCTTGAGGGGAAGTTTATTTTTTGTCTTTTTTATTCTTCACCTTTCTTCGCTTTTTTTCTCTCTTGAAACTGCTTATATATTCTTTCGATAAACTCGGTCCATTTTTTTTTATTCTTTGTTTTTACCTCAAATTCATTTATTCCAGCTGTACGTATTGCCCGACTTCCGGCATCGCAAATTATCATTTCGTATTTCTCCTATCTAATTCTTCTTCTCACAGTCTCATGTTCACTCGTAGACGCTCTGTGTTCTCGCGTGCTGTGAGAACTGACCTCGTGCCGGAATTGAGGTTCGTCTCGAGCCACGGCCTAGGTACACGAGCCAGATGCGCAAGACCCATGTAGTTACATTGAAAATGCACCCAATTGAACTCGAGATGATCCATTCATAAATGATTAATTTTATCATCAGTATATAATTAATTTAATTTACATAAGATTACACTGCCAATTAAACAATCAAATCAGTAATTCATTTTTCTACCATAAAACACTCAATATGCATCGTCTGTATGAATTTTTTAAATATTTATAAAAATATCAAAAATTCAATTCCCCACTTCGAGATGCATTGATAAAAATTTACAACTGGTCTTACACAACTGACATCTATAGGTGTGACGACACTGGTCCTGGTACATGCAGATGAAATAAAAGGGAACGAGAGAAAAAAAACTGTCCGGCTTCATAGTTCGTATAGTGTGTCACGACAGCCTGTAAATGGAAACGGAAGTGTGTCAGGAGGTCAATGGACCATTTCTTCGCTTCCTCTTCGGAGCCGGTACTCCCACTGGTTCCACAGCACGCTTCATTCTAGCCCAAGGATGCATTAGCTGCAGACGTCAAACTCTTCTCGTTCAGCAAAATTGAGTCTTTCAAGATCTCGCGGAAGTCAACAATTTTTCGGATGCTGTAGGTCCATTTAGAAATTTTTTTTTCACAATACTAAACTGTGGATTATCCAATCCAATTCAAAATTTCACTCGATTATTTCAAGCTCGATTTATAAGATATGGGCCAGAGGTCATTGACCCGACCCAGTATCAATCCAGGATGCTGACATCCGTCGGAATAGTCAAAGACCCTCAAGGCTATTTACATGTTTTGTATTTCTAATCTTCACCGTTCTGCTGTTCCTCTCCGGCTAATCTTCACCGATCAACGTTACAAGATAGTGAAAGCTACCAGATGAATGAATCATCTCGTCTGTCGTCAGATCTTGAAGATGCTGCTGCGTGAGTTGGCTGTGAGAGTCGCTACGGCTAACAGCTCTTGTCGCGTTCTAGAAACACACTTTTCCTACTTCTTCCTTGTGGTTTTCTCGGCTGCTGCTGTCTCTAACGTTGACTGTTGGTACACCTGATTATCTAGCCATGCTTTCTACTCCTGGTTATCCTGGCTATTCCTGGTACCCCTGTTCATCTCTCTATACCATTATCATGGACCATTTAAAATGAGATGCAAAAAAAGTTTTATAGCAATTTAAATTAATGTAAATTTTCATAACCAACCTTTAATTTATAGTTCACCATTCATAGTCAAACCTTAGCCTATTAGAGTCGCAGGTGTAACGCCTCTCATGTACAGTGCGCAGTGAGCGACAGTTATAATCCACATTAAACGCACAATGCCGTCGTATAAGTCGCATCATAAATATGATTTATGCCATTTTTACATTTCTTTCTGCTACCGTACGCACAGCTACGAGCCAGGCTATGTCGTAGATCCCCATACACTTTTCGCTAACTATTTTCCAATAAAACATCTTCCAGCATACCAGTACCAGATACTCACACAGAAACCCGCCCTTTTCTCGTCTCTTCGCCGTTTTCTCGCATAAGTATGCATATTCGCTAGAGAATTTCATATTTCGCTAGAATATAAATTTCGCCAACCGTAACGGCTCTAACGATTCGCCTTAACGTTTTAACCGATATGACGTCACTGGATCTCGATAAATAACAATGTAATATTAATTAGCCAATTTCAAGGTTTTCACCGTATTATCTAAATTTCTCTTTCTAATCACTCACGCTTTCGTTATAATTATATTACAATCTGACTTCATGGCTCTCGTGGGATATGTGTGTAACGTGTAGAAAGATAGCGCGACTTACTTTATAAAACTTTCCAATTTTCCCACCAAATTTATTTCACCCTCGAGATTTCACTCAGAATGATAATGTCCTTCGTACTTTTAAATTGTCGACTTTGATTTTTACGTAGCTGTCGTCAAGAAGCGTGACAATAATATAATTATTATCATTATACAATTTCATCTTTAACGAATCGCGTTGGTTGGAGTTAATATTTATTCTAGGAAAATATATATAACATCTCCATCCCTCTTCTTCTCGATAAGTCGCAGGAGATGAACGCCAGTTAGAGATGCACCTTGAATCTCTGCCATTGGCTCGACTCGAGCGAGTCAACGACTTAAGTATTTAATAACTCATGTCTCGAGGCAGAGGCGTATTGAAGATCCGCGTCTCGAGAAAACCTTCGAGGCGAAAATTCCGCTTGTAAAAATGATCCTTCCGGCAGATTCTCAATTATAAAATCGTACTGGACCGTTTAACGGTAAATACGGTATGAAGTCTAAAAAACTTGACCCAACCTATAATACAATATTTTAAAAAATTCGTACTGTCAATATCTCTTTGTTGTTGCAAAAGCCAAAGTGGCTGTACGATAAGAGAAGCAGAAAAAAGATTGAAGCACAACGGAACCACTCGTTACAGAACGTGTGTTGTAAATCCAAGCATCCGTTAGCGCCATTAAAAAAAAAAAAAAAAAAAAGAAGCAAGAGCAAAAAGGGCTGGACGGGATAGGTTAGTATCCTAAAAGGATTAAGGCTGGAAGCAGTCAACGACCCTACCAACATCCCCGTGGGGTACCGTATTACCCACCGCACGCCTCCCTACCACAGTAAGCTTCATTTAACATCGCTGGCAAAAAGAAAATATATGACGTAGAGAAGGCTCACAAATGCACCGAGTTACCGGGCATCTGTTACTGAGAGTACGATATATTTTATTCACAGTGACTATTACGGTGCCGGAGTACAAAAACCGTGGGCTGTATAGACACAGCGAACGCCGATGGGGGGGAGACCATTGATCGCCGCACGAAGGAATTGAGAATCAGCCCCGAGTAAAACATAAGAAATAATTTCTTAATTGCACTCACGGTTATTTAGCTGGCATTAAGTGCCTACCCGCAACGCTACGATCGTCGACTGATTTGCTGCTCTTTGCATCTCCTCTCCTCTCGCTGATGCTGACGAACTTCCTCGTGGATCCCCCGTACCTGAGGGTGACGCAATCGCGATCGGCCGAGGGGAGAGACGAACATTTCTTTGTGAAAAATACTGATTTTACGAGCATCTGCGAAATTCCCAATGTCGTCGACGAGTCGATGAAAAGATTCCTTTGAAAACGAGACTCATTTTTATATACCTCCTGAAAACCTATATGCATACCGTGGACCCGCTGGGTCTCGTAGAAAATGTAAATCTACCGGGCGTATATTCATTTATGAGAACTGGAACAGTTTTTTATTTTGTATATCCAGGACGCGATTTTTTTTCGCTTTACCGTGAACCCGCCTTGCTGTACTCCACTTGTCTTAAATCTGTCGAAATTTCCTGTGTCGTTCGCACGTAACGACTTTTTCTATGTGTAATCGCTATTAATGTACACCCGCTACAGTCCAGGGTACTTAGGATCGCCCGAAGTCGCAAATTAGTACTGTCAAGTTTTTACTTAAATTCACGTCCATCTTCGCGTTATCGCTGGTTCGCGTGTCGAGTGATAATCAACACTGCAATTCGCACTGAAATTTCTTACGACTCTCCTCTCTCATGTGTTTTCATTAATTTCATTGTTGATTATTTCAGCCAGCTGGATGACGTCCAACCGATTCCCCTTGTTAGCCAGAGGAAAAAGAAATCGCACCAGCCAGCCAAAATAGCCGGTATACGTTATAGATAAAATTGCATATGCAACGTCCGCAGTGCCGTACGTCATGAATATCGGGGGGCCCTCTTGGAGCCACGAATTGTATTCTGACGTTTTCGTATAAGATTCCCTTGAATATTACGTTCTGTGTGCGCACCCCTTGTCACGCCGAACGACTTTTGTTTCTGACGTGTGGCTCAAGCGCGGCTTGACTCTGTCGCTCCTCTCGCAAAGCTCTTAAGGGACCATCTGGATAACACAGGGTCGTACCAAGATACGAGAACAATAAGCCATTTTCCATGTTAAGCCCTTACTCGAAATATATATAATTACAGAAACCCCAAAAATATTCCCATTAATATACTTTCTCAAATCATCATTTTCTTTATAAACGAAAAATCAAAGTACGTCATTTTGCCAATTTCAAAATCTACCCACCGAAAATCCCAATTAGTTGGATACTTGAAACTGATAAACCATGATTTTCAAAAACACTCCTTATGGAATATTTCTAACAATAAAATTCCCCCAAAAAAGTGCCTTTGATAAAAAATCTTTATTTTATCTCAACCAAAAAAGAAACTCGACACATCGAATATTTAAAATCATAGCGGATATCGTATCGAACAAAATTGAAGGTACAGATAGAGTAAGTACTTTCTCGTGTATCTATCCCGAGTGTACTCACTGGATATTTCATGGGTACTTTGTTACAAAATGATCCTGAGGATCGGATGCTGATTCAATCTCAGTATCGGCTTTGATAATCTCGATGACAAAGGAAGAGATTTCAATTGGAAATATGAGTTCCCCTGTTTCCTACGTTTCCATGAGGTTTTTCACCTCGGATGCTGGAATTCCAAGAATTCTCTCGAATCAATCCTCGACTCTCGATGCAATCGATCAAAGTAACGCTGCTGCTTCAGCGCAGCATCTCCGATATCTCATATATATACATATGGTATTACAAGACTTTTCTTAATGGACCGGGCGCTAAGCGGCAGCTGCATATATTCGTGCAACGAATAGCCGCTACGAGTGCCATGCGTTATTTCCCATACGGGTGGGAAATGGCCAATGATAAGATTTCTCGGTGGTTAATATCACGGGAATAGACGGGAACCGAAGAAACGGCAGCTAGACTCACGGCATACTAAACGGAGGATATAATAACTTAAATGCAGGATGCAATACAAAATACCGTTTGTCGACGGCGTGCAATATCAAAATGAATTACTGGGTTTGCAAGCAGCTCGACGCTTCTGCCGCCTCTGCTTATAACTATATACGTATATGCACGGTCGCCAAGATTAAGCGCGGCTGCGAATCGTTTAAAGCCAGTCTATATCGCTATTTATAAACACCATCATCATTCATATTTATACTATTTGAATAAAGCAAATGGAACGAGCGCTCCGCTCCGTCTCGCTAGTGTCTGCCTTGATAAATGTATCTAAGAATGAGAATTCTTTAAACCCCTTACCCAGCGAAAGCTACTGCGCCCGTGCATATTATACGGGAGTTGGGCAAGATTTTGGTAATTTCAAACAACAATTAATCAATCAAAATATCCTCCGGATCGAACATTCGTGCTTCATTAATTTATATTAAGAATATTATTTTTTTTGTTCCAGGTACGTTTACGACTCTTGGATATCTCTGACATTTTCAATTATCGGGTACCCTTGGCTACTTGTGAGTATATATATATGTATACATGCAATTGGCATTAATCAATCATTATTAATAACGACGCAGAGACGATTCAATTCTAAGGAAAGTAACGCAGCCACTTTTTTTTCCATCTTTCTCAGAGCACCGGTTAAAGGTGTATTTTCAATCAGGCTGCCTGAAAGGAAATCTTCAGTCATGAGAAATATAGTGATCCATTCCAGTGCGCCTGTGTAGTGCAATAATTAATTCCCCAGTATCTGTGCCGGATACTTTCCGCGTTGGATACAGCGACGTTGGTATGCTGATTATATTAATTAACGATCGTCCTGATTATAGTGTTATTCAGGGTGATCGGTACTGCGGATACTATTGTTATGACGTTCGTAGGAAAAATATGTGAACACACCTTAAATTCATTTTTTTAATTGTGTCATCCTTCTCAAGGAATTCCGTATAGAATTACCAGGCTGACTGTGCATTTAGATCGGTCTGACTTGAGCGGATCGGATAAATGAATTTATCTAAAGATTTTTTTTTTAGTTTGTCAAACTGCTTAACGTCCTATTCTTTATCCCTTTTTTGATCTCCCTCTTATAGCCAGTCATCGCCCGCAGATATTGCATACGTGTAATTCAAATAAAGGATACTGTACAGTGCCTGAAGTACACTAATAGATATAGCCATTGGACAAACAGACTGTAATTAGCAAATTATCTATCGACTTATCTCTATTATAACACGTTGCATAATTTCAATCCGGTGCCTCGATAGATTAGACAATTGTTTCAAGACCCGCAAAGGGCTAGTGTAAATGTGGTATAAGTCAGCCAAATGGGACGACAGCTGTCAAAAATAAACAAATAATAATTCTTATGAAATATTTGTAATGTCTGATTTATTCTCGACGTCTTAGCATCTCGTGGAATTGGAGATGATAAAGAAAAAGCATGAAAATGCAGAATCGAAAGAGAAAAATCAAAGATTCCCAAGGATCTCGACAAGGAGTTACACCTACGCGATAATGCTCGTAGTCGTTCCCGTTGTAACACGGCCGCGCCGTAACAAACTCGCGTTCTCACCTTGAATCTTTTATTTATTTATTTTTTCCCTTCTTTCCACATCGTAAACGTAATGCCGTAAACAAGCCAACCGCACTGACAAACGATACGTAATGCTCGTGGATTCATAGGATAAAATCTTGGTCTTGTATCCTTTGGTTTTCCTTGCAGTTTTCGACGGCCAACGTCCGATGCGACATGGTACCCGGATTCGTAAAATTGCTACGGCAGTGGTACACCGGAAAAAGGTGTTTTAATCAGCCCGAAGGGTAGACCCAGGGGGAACGTCAAGTATTCTATAAATTTACTATATATATATATAACATAAGTAAAAACGCACAGAAAAAGGAAAGAGAAGAAACTTCTTGAATAAACAATTTTGATGCTCGAACGTAGAAAAGTGGCAAGAGGGAAACTAGCGCGCAGCTAGTCGGCCTCTCGAGTTCCGAGTGCTCTTCGTAAATTTATTCAATCTAACTCGCGAGTGAGTGAGCAACGTAACGAAGATGGTAATTGGAGTAACCAAGGATCTAACGGAGGAGAAATTACAATTGTTACCACTCCACGCAAGTTTTTGATTACGGTATAGTTTATACCTATCCTGCACGAGGGTGCCTGTGTGGAGTATAAGAAGAGAGAGAATGGAGAGCATGAACTCGATTAATCTCTGGCTAAAATGAGCAGGAGCTCGCGAAAATCCAATTACACGAGAAAGAAAAAGAATAAAAAGGAAAAAAGTATAGAAAAGGTTGGATCAATAGGTACTGCCAGCCGGAGCGTTGCAGAACGGTTGACACACCTTTGCATTTTAATGACGGCTGAAGGAGTCGAGGGTGCCATCCGGAATCGAATCGTCCGAAAAGAATGGAACTTGAGCATTCGATTAATCAACGGGATTAAAGCTTTCGAGTAATTCCTAAATTCTCCGCTGAGATTTCATTTGTCCTTGTTCTACCGTAAACTGGCGTTTCTATGCCAGTCCTTCCCTTTTTCTATTGTGCTGCCATCTCTCGGCACGTACTGCGTAATAAGGTCTCTACTAGCTTATTATGTGTATATATATACATTTCTACCTATATGTAGCAGGCAACTAATGCATGCAGGCGAACGCATACTACGATCTTCACGTTGCGATAGCACAGGCAACCATCCGCGTACTATATTTCTATCCAGTAACAACTTAACTCCGGCACCGCGACCTCAAGCTGGTAAACGGCGGAACCTGGAACTAACGTTAGGAAGAAATTAAGCCAATTGGAAGAACTCTGGAACTAAGGTAGAACATCCGGTTCTTGATAACTCGTCCTTTTGCGTTAGACTTTTATAGCTGCTCTTGTCATAAGAAATCCTCGATGGCCACCCTGCCTGTGTACACTGGATGCATCCTAGCTTGGTGTCTCCGTGTAGTCTGACCTTTTAAACGATACCTGGGTTAGTTACGATAATTGGGAATCTTTGGTGTGAATTTTTCACTGGACTCGAATTTCTTTAACAGTGCATTTTATTCTTACTGTGACAGTTCAAGGGTCGAGTACAAGTTGAAATAGACTCGTGTCAGAATTGTACATAATTTATCGTTTCTTCGGCTTAGAAAGTACTTAATGGTTTCTCCGTTGGTGGTTAAAGTTATTTCAAGTCCCATACCGAAGTAGGCAGCCACTACTGATTAATGTAACGAGTTTGGAAAGCCGTTTAAGTAAGTGGTCAGAGTCAGATGCGGTAAAGTGGAGTTGGGCTTAATTTCAATTATCATTTGTCTATAATTAATTAAGGATATATTCAAATATTCCTTTTTTCTTAAAAAAAACTTCACGTCAGGATTTATCGAAATTTCCATGGTAGCATTGTCGTCGCTTTCAGCTGTTGTCGAAAAAGGGTTAAGTGGGCGATATTAACTTGCCCATAACCGTGAACCGCGAATGGGAAGAAAAATGCAATTTCAGATAAATTACGTGGGTTCCTATTTCAATTACATGAATTTTCCAGTATCCACGTGCACGCGTACATGTACGTATACATATTTCAAAACGTCAAAACGCTTCCCCAGCCGTAAATGGAATTTATCAATCGATTCGCTAAAATCCAATAAAATCTCAATGGACCACGTGATTTCCAATACGAATCATCCGTCTATAGTTCGCTCTCATTAACAATCTATTAAGCGCTAATTGGATGTTCCATTCATATCCGTTATACCAGTTCGCGTTATCAGAACAGATGAATTCAGTGCGGATCAGCATTTAAGATGAACAAAGTAGAAACCAATACCATCCACCCAATTTATCACTTATCGCCATGATGATCATATCACAAATTAACCCAGTTCATTTTTTTTTATTATCAAGACCCTTAACCAAAGATTTCACAAACAGAAAGAGGATGTTCCCTCCGCACCTAACAGGCAGGCAGAGTACCAAGGTCCTATTCAAATCTTAAGTCCAAGGGTCGATAGGGTCCAGTGTTCCAGAAGGTAACCCCGTCGAATGATAACGTCCCGACCAGCCCTATTTTTCCACGAAAATGATATCCTTATCACTGTGCATTTACCGAGTAATAAGGAAAGCAAGGGTTAGGCATTAGAGCATTGGCCGTTTCCTATCAGGACTGGGAAAAGCCCTTTTGCCTCCGTCATCCGTTCTACCCCATGGCCCTCGATCCCCTTATCTACAGTGACGTCTTAAACGTCACTTTCCTTCCCTAAGCGCGGACTGGAACCTTCCAAAAATCTGTTTGCAGATTTGCCTATCTTCCTCCCTTAGCCGGCCAATCGTTTTTCCCTGACGTATGTATCAACCCTTAGCAATATTCATCCTCGAATCCAATGCTACTCCCATATATCGAAAAATCCCAATCTACCCGCACGTATCTCATACCCCGTTTCAGCACTGTACTGTTTTTACTTTTTGAAAAAAAAAAAATTTCTTCATCAAAGGTCGACCCCGGGTCGAATATTTTAGAATCGCGTGGGCGAGACTCTCACGACTTGAGCGATGGTAATGGAACGCGCGGCTTTAAAATTCTTGCGTAGACAGCAAGAAGTTTATGGATCTAACCCACATTAGAAAGGCATGAGAACGAGTATAGTATTGACTCCTTTTCCAGATCCTGCCACTGTGTGTGCATGATTCTGATCGGATGGCGGTCGGTACGGCTCACTTGAATTTTAAAATAAGGTCTTCAGGTGTTTCGACGTCCTCGGCAAAAGACTTTGGGATTTGGTGTATGCTTCTTTTTCTTTCGTTCTTTATATCTGTCTCTCTCCCGCTCCCTATATTTCCATCAAGATAGCCCGCGGATACATTCTACTCTCGTGTGCCTATACCAAAGGTGACATGATTTATTGGGCTGCTGAATAAACCGGTCTCCGGATACTGATATTAAATTTGTTTCTACCAACAGCTACACACATGGCCAATATGTCCTCGAATCGCGTCACGGACAAATTCCGCGTCGTGTTGCTGGAAGTGGATAAATGAATTATCTCGTGGAGAGGGAATTTAAAAAAAATACACGTCCGTGTAGTCGTTACGTTTACTCTGAGAGTGCCGATAAAAAAAGAGACATTTTGACTATTAGCCATTTTTTTCCCCTCCTGAGATCTTACGTCACGTATATGTGGAACCGACTGCCTTGAACAGCTGTATGGAGATCAAATAAATGTTTTTTTTTTTTTTTTTTTTTCCTAGAATCGTTTACCTCCTGAATATCTGAATGCTAGTCAAATGCTAGGGTTTATCACACGGGTTCACTCGGAATTATTATCATTATTCATTATTCATTCTCATTTAAATTGTTAAACTGGATGTGTTGTGGGATACGGTGGCTGGGCGACTTCAACTCCTGGACCAGTTGGTACCGTACAGGAATGCATCTGTCAGCTGCATTCACTTTGCATTCTGTATTACCCAGACTGGGTTACTGTATGTTTTAGCTATGTATGTATATATATGTATGGTCACTCGGATAAACAATGTCTTTTCATTTGAGATTATAATAATTGCATATAGATATAACAAGATAATTCCACTGTTTTTTCATCTCGTGTAATTCGATCAGATAAATCAATTCCTTACTTCTCTAACCACTGTCGCGAATTCATTCGTTAATTATTCCTCTAGATCCTCTGATAAAGCTAACCCAGTTTAACGATTATCTCAATTAAGCACTGCACACACCGTCACACCAAAAAAGGTCCAGAAGCGCATCTCCAAGGCCCTTCGCACTTTCGACCTTTTAATTCCCTTAGACCAGCTTCGCCAAATGAATCTCGTTTTCGCGGATCCTCGGCTGCGCGACCGACTGTGCCAATTTCTAATTCAACCATTTACCCCGATTTCTTTGTTTTACTCGTCCGATTAACGAAGACGTCGAGTTCTGTTACCTACGGTAGATTTACCTAGAGTTTCTTGTATAGCTAAGTGGGTATCTAGTTGGAAAAATATATATACAGGGTGAGTCTTATCAAACGTCCAAAATTGGTTGCTGCAAGCCATACCAATTCGACCAATTCGGCCAATCGGGCAAACAATCAAACGGTTGGGGTGGGAAAGTAATATTTGATCACAACCTCGATGGGCTAATACAATACATGGGTGTATCAGCGGCAATAGTACTGTTGACCGTAATTTACAGTTTATCAAATAATGGAAATTATAAACACAGTAGCTCTGGTTCTGCTAGCTACTTCTTGTTTTTCTTTCTTTTGATTTTCACTTTAGATCCCGTACCTATTCAAATTCAATTTCTAGTTATTAACAAGTCTTCGAACTTTATTTCCCTCACCACGCCTCAATATGCATAGATTACGTGATGATCAAATTGGCCTTCACAGTAATTCCGTTCTACCCATTTTGGACGTTTGATAAGACTCACCCTGTATATGCACATATATATCAACCTTTAAAAGGGATAAAAATTCGGGTTGCTCGAATGACCTAATTTAATTCAACGTCGCATTCCGTTCCAACTTCATAAACAAAGAAACTGGTAGTCGCCAACTGGTTTCCACTCCGATTCTCTTTTATTTAATCTGTTTCCACAACCGTGACAGACTTTGCCAAACAACAGCGACAAAAGACTTTTCAAGTAATCCAAACTTCGTTACTTCCTTTCAGGAAGCGTTAAATCCTACGTTCTACTTTCTCTCGGTAATCGCGCGAGAAAATAACTTGTAAAAATTGTAGGTATCAAGCTACACTGGATTTACCGTAACGTCTTATTTTTGCGATTGCGTGACAGAGATCAGCCATTTTTTAAAATTTGCACTATTTGACGTCATTCAGACTTATCAATGCATTTCTCACTGCATTGTCCAGACTCGGTTCGATCGAACGTCTTATCCGCTAAGAATCGCTAGACTTTGCTACAGAGTCAGATTAACGCGTGTTGTAAAGTGAGGAGAGTGCAATTTTTCTTTTCTTTATTTTGAAGAATTCACCTGATAGATCCAAGCCATTGAATCAGCCCTGGCTGAATGCTAATTATCTGATCTCGTGCGCCATGTGCGCTATTCGATATACCGAACGCAGAAGCAATATCCAGATGATTATCGGGGCTTACCTTCATGGAATAATCTTATAAGCAGATCAGTGCTACGGAGCGTGCCATTACACGCTCCGGCAAAAGAGACGTGTAGCTTCGATTTAAAGCATAATAAATCTTAGGATTCAATATGATATAGTAAAAATTTAAAAATTACTAAATTAATTTTATTCAATACACACCCTGTAGCGGACTGTATTTGCGTAATAATCTCACTTATCCGTAAATACATCTCTGAACACACAGCGATCGCACGCCTCATTTTATTGCCAACTCGGCAATGAAGTCTGCGCGTTCCATTTAGGTGGATTTCCTGTCGACTGAAAACCATTATCACGTGCCCTCCGGTAACCCCCCAGTCTCTATCTCACTCTATCAGCAACGTGCATTTCCTTTTCTCGGCAGGAACGTCAGCCGCTACTATAACGTTGCTTCCTTACTGCCGCGGATTCCTAACTTGCTCGGCAATCGCATCCAGCATCTACGCGAAATGCACTTCGCTATGGAGAAAACGGTTCAGGTATCTTTCCGGATCTAATTGCTGAGTTCGATAAGGCGAGGTCGATGCTTGGTATTATTATTCGTCTATCTGCGTTATCTCGTCGAGATAAGATGGATATGAGGAAAGTGCGTATTCGCGTTAGGAATTGCGAATAAAAGTTGCTTTCAAAAAATTTCATTTTTTTTTTTTTCAAAATACGCCCTCACTCATTTTTCTTAACAATGCCTCTCTGGCGCAGCATCCGTCTGGGTCCAGCAGTGCAGATCTAATTAACATCGAAATTCAGCTTGGTTACTCTTAAATCTCTACAGATTTTGCATTTACGCTCTATCGGGTACGGAATTTTTTTTTTCGAGGGATGATTCAACCCCCTCGGAGGAATTCCGGGAAAAATCGATATTGCTGAACGAACCGGATAGCATCTTCGATAATGACTGGGGAAATTGCACGTGCAGATATTTACGAAATCGAAGGGGTGCGGGGTGGGGTACCCGATGGCTTGTCAAATGCCCGGATTACACGGCACCTGACTGGCCAAACTTGAATCTGGGTCAATTACGATTTGGAAATCAGAGCGCGGAGGAAATGAACGGTAAACAATTTCTCTGGTCACAGTGACCAATCAGTGACTATAGATAATTTTAGTACTACTACGTAACTATTTTACGTAATTTTTGCCTTTTCGTTGGTACCTAACTATGCCCCAATTAACACGACGGATGTCCGAACGTTGAGCCACATCAGCAACGGAAGTTACATAATAAATCGATTACAGCATCCGATTGCGTATACGTGGAACGATCGAATGCCGCTGTTCGAATAAATGCATTGATCTGTCTCGATAACTAAAAAAAATTTATTCCTATCAAATTCCTTATCAGCATATAATTTCATAAGAATGCCCACGATAATTACCCATTTATAACATTTATCAGTGCTTCTCCTCAATTCTCGTTAATTCATCTCCCGGATAACTCATCCCAGAGAAACTCGGTGCGCCGACTGATTCGAAAAAGTAAAATTGAATTCCCGCATCTAGGATGCTGACGATTATCTAGCTAATCCAATAATCTTCGCTTCACTCAGAAAACTCACCAAGTCCCAGGAGCAGCAGCATCCCACCCAGACGATTTATATGTAAAACCAAAAACACTCATCCAATCTGCTCTCGTACCAATCGCCCCTCATCTTGACCAGCATGGCCAATTTCACTGAGTGAATTTAATTAATTAAAAAAATCCTATACAAATTTTCCACGACTCGTCTGGCTGCCGTACAGCATCCATTTTGGAGAACCCCCATAATCTTCCCATGCAACAATCGACAGTGCCTCCCGAGTCAACGTGGAAGGAAATCGTAATGACGTCCGACCTCGGACTCAAGTTCGTCCCAGGTATAACAAGTCGAAAACACACGTGGGTCTTATTAGCGATATCCAAAGGCACCTGGTGAGCATTAAGCGTTCCTGGTCTCACAGCCTTCGGCTCGGGACGACAATGGACAATGACAGCCGAGCAGGCAGCCACAGACGTGGTCCGCATGTAATGCCGCCTTATCTCGTATTCTCGTTATGGCATCTACACACCGGAGCGACTTGACCACGCAGGCTGCGCGCAACATTGGAAACTTTGGTATTCTGTTTACCGTGCACTCCGCTCGCTGGATCTCGACGAAAGAGAGCCGCTACGCCGATTATTGTCCCTCTCGTTGCTTTGTGCACCCGCCCTGTGTCTGAGTCCCATTGCAATTTTCACTATTGCCACTGCACTACAGCCGTTTACAAAGGGAACGACGAGCGACGACAATAGCCAAAAGACAATATTGCGCGTGCAAAGAATCTAACTCCAGATAATTTACACTGGTAAGATAATTTATCTTTCAGCAATCTTTACGCTTTTCGATCATCTGAAGACGATAGATTCAATTTTACGTAACAAAATTGAAATTTACCATCCGGTACGTTATCGATGAAAATAATTCGATTTCAAGGTTACTTACAATTTTTTTCCACTTTTTTCAGACTATTTTTCTCTTTTTTTTTTTTAAATTTTTTCCCTCTTTTTCTAAACGCTTAATGATACCCACGCGAACGGGGATGGAACTCTCCTGGTTTGATGAATGCCCCTGCTGAATGGCTCTGGTACTCTCTCAGGCCCCCCGTGGTATTTGTCTACGTGCGTTGGAACGTATACGTGACATCGCAGCAGGGTAGCTAATCAACGGATACTATACGCATGTTACGAGCTCGACACAAACATTCCGTTAATCCTTCGTCCTGGTATAAAACACGGGAATTGAAATTACTTTGCATGTGATAATGATAATAGCATGGGAGTATATAGTCTATATATATATTGCGTTCAATATAAATAGCACTGAATATACGTAAGTGGAAATACTCCTTAAAAATTTAATAACAGACAAACAATCTTTTACGAGACAATTCGATATCGAATTGATAACGACCTTGAACTTTTTTCACAAGCATTCTCATACCTGAATATTAAATTCCTCTATTGAGATATTGATACGACGTTTGAATGATATCAAAGAAAATTTACATAACGTCCAGGTACCATTGCGTAGCTTGTATCGAGTGTTCAATTTGTATTGACCTTGATTTATTATTTAATATCGCCCCATCGATATTACGTATTTAAATGGGTTCCGCGTTAGCATTACCAACCTACGGCTGTTTCAAACGTTCGTTCGTCTCTTTTATGGTATATATCTATATACGTGTACATAAGTGATCCGGCATGATAACACAGGGAAAAGCACTCGGAGTAGAATCTGACGTAACGAAAGCGCTAAGAACACTGGAGAATACGTTGGGTCTTACGTAATAAAGAATTGAGCCAGCCATAAAAATAATAAAGATGACGACCGAGTTGTAACAGCCAGGAGCTTTCGTGGTCTCCGCCATATCCGTCCTGGTGCACTCTGGGCGCCCTTAGCGAATAAAACAAAGTGACACCCTCCCGTATCTTGATAACGGTGGACGAAGCTTAGCACCACTCATTTCGAGGACAACGGGCAAAGCTGCTGGAGCTGGCTGCCCTCTACAGGGTGGCGAGTTCGAATCGCACCAGCCAGAAAATACGGAATTCGTGTAATAAATGGTTCGCGGTAACCGCAACCTGTTTAAACTTCCCGCCGCAGCGAGTGTTGAGGCCGCGGGAGAGTAATGGTGAAAACGGAGCTGCCGTGGCTATTCGGCTGGAAATTGATATTTTCAATATTTTTCAATGTCCGTGGGGTTACTTGTATATATAAACTTTGAGACAAATGGTAAAATGATTCGTTATGAAGCGAAGGATAAATATTTTTTTAACGTTAAAATTTAATTATGCACTTTTGTATTCACGTTTTACGTAATTCAAAGGCGAACAGTGATACTCGTATGGGAATAAATGTTTTTCATTGTCGTTATATATGCCTGCGTGATTTTTCGGAGAAAATGTAAAAAAAAAATAATGGGGGGAGTGAACTTTGCCGAAAATTGAGAAACGCGGAGTCGAGAAAAACTCGTTAATAATTTAAAGGGAGTCTCCTTTGACGCGAGAATATTTTACTTGAATTCGTGGAAAGGCACCGAGATATTCTTCGAACCGGAATGGGATGACTCTTATTTTACCGGGTCAATGTTCTCGTTCAGCCCCTATGTGTGTCTCACCCTACCCCCTTACTCTTCTCTCGAAACTTCAGGTTTACGAGGACGTTTAAACATTTATGGAATTTCTGAGAGGTTTTATATGACCCGTCGGGATCCTTCCAGGGCAATGAAGAGTTGGTCCTGCCTGTACTGTTGACAATTTTAAGATTTCTTCTCATACCGGCCAGACGGTATGGATGCCCTTTGACATTGGGACGAAATAGACGAGTCTAAGATTATTACAGGCACCGAGGACTTCGACTTGGTCTGTATACGTGTATAGATGTGTGTTCATATATTCGTTCGAAGAATTGAACCGTAAGACATTTTTGAGAAATCGATATAAATTTGGGAAATTTTTCACATTTTTCACTCTCAACATTTTTTTCAAACCGCAATCTTATTATATTTTCGTCACTGTCGTCGGCAAGACTCTGCGACTGACACAGATAACGATATTTTCCAAAAGCACGAGACAATCATTCGCTCAACCGAGCACCCAAGAAATTGATATATTTCTGCGATAGCAGGTTCTCCGAGGAAAACTCGGTATCGAGGTAAAGCGCGACTGTTTTCACCGAATCTGTCGTATCGGTTACGTGACGACGTGTTGCGTTATCTCTCTGACAACTACTGTCAGATATTCGTGCGAATTTCATTTCGTTTTGTAACTTCCTATCGAGACGAAAAAAAAAATCAATATTCAATTCCGTGGTAGATTTAACGCTTTATCGACATTCGCTTGGTCCAAACTGTACTGGTATAGGTATCCAGAATTGAAAAAAAAAGTAACAATGACACGTTCAGGATAAAATTGAATAAAATATAGAAATAAAATTAACGAGAAAAAAAAGTATATATGTCAATTCATTTTTATCTCGTTCGTGTCACTTTATCAGATCAGTGTATCGTATAGAAATATATATATATATATATATATATATATATATATATATATATATATATATGACTGATACTATTCAATTTACTATACGAATAAATGATATAGTCCCGTAGGACAAAAATATATATATACACAGTGTCCCGATTGAAAAATCCACTTTACCAACTGCAGAGAAATTCATTCCCCTAGTGGTACGTAAGTGCATCGTGAGCTATCGTTATCTCGACATTGGCTGCCCGTGACAGTAGAGTTCACGTTACCAATTTCGTATTCCTATTCCGGTGCGATTTGTAAAAGTACGTGACCTTACCGCTGCGCAACAAAAATCCCTAGACATTCGATATTTCGATTATGCAGTCATACCGAGTCGACGCTACTGACCAGGTACTTTTTCAATGTCCAAGAGAATGAGAAATCTGGGTCAATCGCCTATTGTTAATACGATGACATTTTCAGGGATTTAACGTATAAACGTACCCCCGGACTAACCGTCACGAATTTTTCACTCTGAATGTCAATTTTACTTCTGCACCCTTGCAGCCTCGCAAGTGCACGTGGCAAGCCCGCGTAAATTGGCACCGTCTGCGAATTCAATTTAAATGAGGGGTAGAATCTCGATTAAATTTTTATTTATTTTCCAATCGATTTTTTCTTATCTCCTCTAATTAAATTTGTCTGCGCTCAATTAGCAGCTAATTGAATTTAATTATGCGATACACCCTTTCGACGTTCTTATTAAATATTTCACCCTTCCATCTCGCTGTCCTCATTTGCTTCTCCAAATTATCATAAAGATACCCATGAAATATCAAATCTCCGATCGATCGATATCTATTAATAGATCGATGCCAACACGTGGTATACTGCATTACCTTTCCATGCCATGTATTTCAATTTCACGTGTGAGGACGTACGTGTATCGCGGCATCTTAAATATATTACAACCGCGGCATACTTGAGTAGCACCTCGTATATTTTACCGCTGCTTTCGCTCTCGTGAAATCCATTCGATCGATAACGAAAAATAGAATGTAGTCGAAATAAATTTTTTTTAAAATTCGATCTACAAGTATAACCTATTCAAATTATGCAAAAACCGATAAGATATTTTCGAATATTGTTTACGCGGTGAATAAACGATGATAAGTTAATTATAGAAATTGATCATGATGGTAATCGATATATTGCCGATGATAATATCGATAAAGAAGTATAAAACGTGTCTGGAATTTTAATGGCAAAAAAATATATGAAAACCGCCTTACAGCTGTATTATTATAATTATTATTAGTAATTAACACCTTCGGCCAACGTTCGACACTACGCACGCTGCACATTGGTTATATATGGACACTGGGTATATCTGAGCTTTAACCACGTGTACTACATACTGTAGAGGTATTAACGACTGGACTAATAAATTTCGTCGAAAATCAATATCCCGTGTAAACGCACGACCTCGCGAGACTGCGTAATAACGTAACGAGAAATTCACGTGAATGTGGGATACAGGACGCATACGAGCACTTGGTCATAATCATTTGTCATCGTGTGTGAGAAGTCGTGCGAGAAGGCACGCAAACGTCATAGGAGACGTTGACTGACAGTTCTCTGTATATGAAATTCACGCAAGGGGTTTATGGCTTTCACGTGTAATAATTAAAGTACAATAAAGATGGAGGATAAATATAAGTATTTTTGAAAATTTAAAAATTGAGAGCAACGTTCTTTTTTTTCGTATGCTCTGTCTCTAACTTTTTCACGAGGGATGACGAGGAGGGTATATACTATTAGTATATAGACTTAGTCCTAAAAATTGTTGACGAGAGTTAATTGAAAAAAAAATTAATTATCGATAAGGGTAGTCATTTGTATTTTAATCTAAAACCTTGATATACATATATATAATTATTTACTGGTTACTGTAGTCTGATTATATATACTTTTTTTTTATCTTTCTCCTTCTTTTCCACTCCCTCTCTCTCTCTCTCTCTCTCTCTCACTCTCATTTTCCCTTTCATGTCGCCCCAGGGCTACCGCGGATCTCTAGGAGATGCTCGAGTGCTCCTGGACTCGTACGGTTTGCCAGCCTGACTCTCGACTGCGGTTCACGTGAACGTCGACTGTGCTCGAGAGCACGTACAATTTTCATTTTTCACCGCGATTGTATGTGAAGTGAACGATGACTAGACAGTTTTATGCGCAATATCTTGGCGAATGGGCGAGGACGAGGCAAATGCCAAGTGCGCCCGGGATGCTGCGAATTTCATGCGAGACGCCATTAATGTCCCGGAATTGCCGGTCATTACGAGACATTGTGTCCGCGAGACTTTTTCAATGCGAACAATTTAATCGGATGATCCTCGTGACTCGAAATCATTAAAGTTACCTCTTGATAGTCTCAAACTAACTATACGTGATTCGTGAATTTCGGATTGTATACATATTGGGAATTGTCGAATGAAAAAATTATTACACTAGTAAAAAATACTATTCGGATTATATTACGATGGTCGTATTAACGATGGGTATTGATAAAAAAAAATTATTTTTTTTATCAGTAGCTATAAATTGAATTTTTGGAAATTAGTGCACTTTTGTGATTGCAATTAATAATTTCGTGATAGACGTGTTCGTTATACTCGTAATGACTGAAATTCATCAGACTGGTTCATTAACGTTGCTAATACAATATTTCTTTTTTTATTATTTGAGGTTTCCGCAAAGGACGTGTAATTATACAAATTTATATCTAATCGCCCTGTACAGTATCTACCTTGCAGACGTGCGAATAATATTCGTGCGAAAGATCAGCGTGTGTAACGCTTAACACTCTCGTTTCAATTAACATTAAAGTGTCCCCGTGAATCTTAAAATTTTATAGACGGACTTAAAGCGCGTTACATAATGGATCGCAGCTTTTAATTACCAGGAGAATATAAATGATCAGAAAGTTATGAATCCCGAGAGGAAACGGTTTCTCTCGCGCCGATGAAGAATATCATTATACACTTTAAGCTCCTGGGCAAACATAGACTCGGAGAACGGCAGAAGCAGCAGCATCCCTCGTAAAGGACCACCCTTTTCGGAACGATCCGGCGCAGCCTCCCCGGAGTCTATTTCACCCTGAGTGTTATATAAAACTTGAGTCTCATATTTCGCTCTTAAATTTTGCACTAGGTATGAAGAGACAATAAAATTTTTGGATGAAAAAAAATAAAAAATAATAAATCCAAATATTCAAACAAATTTAAAAATATCCGATGATCGTCGTCCCCTGTTATTTGCAGGTGATCGCTCGTAAGGTGAACCCATAGATTCCACTCGTTCGGGCAATCCAATCCGATCGATCGATCGATCGATCGTTTATTAGGCGAGAGGGCGAGTGCGCCGTGAGTGTGATTGGAATTTTATTAATTGCCCGTTGCATAATTCATCTGGCGGAGCTCCCGTTCATAACTCTCGCTTGCAGAGTTGAAGGACTCCAAGAGACGAGGACCGAGTTCGTTTCGCGTTCCATCGATGTATCTCATCTTTCTTTTTTGTCGGGGAGCCGCAAATTTGCACATAATTCCGCGGCATGCTAATTAGACGAATTGTTAATCAGCCAGTGCCTTGTGTTCGTTCGATCGTACAATTCATTCTAAGCAATATTTCCAAGGTGAGCAGCAGCGCGTCTTCGTCTGGGTCGTTAAACCTTTGTCATTGAAAACGACGTCTGTGAGACTTCAAGAATTTCATGCGTAGCGAGGAGTGACTCAAAAAAATGTATATATATAACCAATGAAATACGAAACGTCACGTATCACTTTTGCAAATTTACCTCACTCTGCCAATTCGTAAATCCTGCCTCGGAAAATCGAGTAAGGAAAATTAAAAAAAAAAAAACGTTATCCGACTCTTCGTTTTTTATCTGTACATCCTAATAAAAATATCTCAAAAATATTTTCCATCCCTTTTTATATTGATTTTTACTAAAATCATTTTCAATCCTCAAACCTGACTTTCGAATTATCAAGGAACGTGAAAATTATCATAAGAATGGTTATACATGATATATTCGAATCCGTTACTTTTGGCCCACCCGGAGTATATTTATCGGATGCCAGCACGTATCGTAAAGGCGTGACCCCCTCCTGATCAATCTGGCTGGCCAAAAATAATTTTCTATCGCGGACAGCGATACCCTATCGTTCCTCAGGATAATCGGGATTATCGTCTTCACCTTGAGAAGAATCTACTCGGATGATTGTATCGGTGCCGTTAATTCTGGCCCACCCTGTAGACCAGAGATAACCAAGTGCCAGATGGCCGCACATATATCCGAGGCGTGTCCGGCTAATATGACTGATTGCAATCTGTGCTGGAGCAATGTAAGGCCTCGCGCCTGCATTGTAGCCAGGCGGTGCAGCACTGCTGGGCAGACGCTTTAATAAATGGAGCCAGGCCGAGGTTACAACCTTCATCAGGGAAGATACACCTGATAGGATCGGCAATCTCGTCACGCCGCCAGCATCATTACCAAAGTCTCTACCGCATTTTGCCACATGTTATACACCTCCGGTCGCCGACACCTGCATCAGTTCTCTTCTTCGTCGAAACGTCTTACTGATCATTTTTATCATTTTTATACGCAGATTGGGATTCGAATAATTTTTCCCATTTCGTCGAAATTATTCGTGGATCGTTTTGTATCGGTTTTTACATAAAATTTGAAATAAATTTTGTTTCATCAACAGTCATCGAAAATACCGACGCTTGACTGGGCGATTATCCCTGGAAAATGTATTAATTGACAAAGCTAATATTTCAAAGGGATTTGTCAATTTCGTGTATCTACCTACCCTTCTTTGTGACCGAGCCATTAATAATCGGCAGGATTCGTTTTTATTGTCCAATAACCCACGCGATCAATTCAATTCCGAAATTGATGTTTTTGCAATGCATTTGTGTTCTTCTGAGCCGTGCAATATTTCGAGGACACGTGTGTATTTGCCCCTGCAGGCAATATAAACGAAATTCAAAGCCCATTTGCTGGCTGTTGCATCGTGTCTGTATCGATTCGAAGAAATTGATTGAAAATAAACAAAAGCAAGTGATTAACGATGTACACCATTTTTCCCATTACCTGCCTCTTTTGTGTTAAAAAGTAATCGGTTATCAATGCGCTGTATCCCTATTTATCGATCGTATGCAAATTCTGTGGCTGAATGACATTTCTCTTTTGAATTTTATTATATCAAAATTCAAATGAAACGCTACCATCGCTTTTTCATTATTTCACAGCATCGACCCTGCACTCCCATCCAGTTACGTTGATAAGCGTTTTAAAAAAGAACTTCAACCCATTTAAATATTTTCAAAAAAAAAAATACTTAAGTGCTCGTAAAACGATCCACTCGCGATATCTTTGTCGAAGAATAACTTATGCAATTTTCTCAACGACAACGTACTCCCCTTGCCTCCTATCTAAATAGAAGATGACTGATATGCATAAACGGACGCGTAACGTCGCCCAGCCGTAGGACGAAGATTAATTTCACAATCTGTATGCAGTGATCGAAGTAGCGCTTATGCCCATTACGCGTGGCTTGATGTATGCATTTCGTTTAAAGAAACGCGGCAAACCAGCGATTGGATAGGTTCAAGCATTATTAAATAACAGAGAACGCGAAGCTCGGTATGAATTTTAGATCGACTGGGGGAAAAACGCTGCATGCTTGCAAAGCAGCACGCTACGGTTTGCAAACACGTACGATCGATCGGTTTCTCGTTTCTCGTACAACTCAAAAGATTTGCTGCCACTGGTACCAATATATCGGCGTGCAAGTTCCAATTTCTTCATGCACGTTATAATCGAGTGACAGGAAAAATTCCAAAACGTTGTTTACTATGTACGAAACGAAATCATGGAAATTCTGAAAAAAAAAATCTAAAAAATGAATTTTTTCATTAATAATTTAATCTCACGATTTTATTATGCATCAGGTACATGCGCCGACGGAACTATACACGATTCTACTATACCTTATGAGAAACTTCTGTTAAACAATATTTCTCGTTACTTTGTTTCAGGTAAGATTCTCATCCTCGTGCGTGATCTGCATCCCAGTTCAGAACTAAGGAACATACGGTAAATCATAAGACGCCCCCGTTAATATTTTTTTGATTACCATTAGAGGCAACAACGTTTCCCATAAACGTTACGGGGATTTGCATCGATAAAAATCCTTAGGCAAACAGCAGACTCAGCAGGCATCTAACCGGACCCATTGTCGTTCTCGCTCGATTCTCCGTGTCACTAACAAATGATGGGGCATGTTTCTCGCGAGATGTCACTTTATATCAGTAAGATAAATCGTCTTGCTGTCGCTCGACAAAACGGGATTCCCCTGTTAAACTCGTTACGATTCGTAAAAATCGTCATGGATAAGCCGATAAAGTTTCACTCACAATGGTCGTCACGTCGCAATACTAGAATGACTTTACAGGGAACTCAGAATCGTCTGGTATATCTGTATATACACGTATACACTATATACCTACCGAGAAAGATGAGCGATAGGCCAGCTACACCGCGCTACTTCGAACCGACTTGTTATTGTCGAGATATTTTTTCCATTTCCTCGTACAACGAATTACATCGTCCGACCGTTTAAACGCGCGACTGAAAGCGTTACGTAAAAATATACAGGCTGAGGGTGCATAGCGTGGCAGAGCTTCTTGAGCGATGGAGAATTTCAAAAGAATTTCTTCTTAATCGTTTTTTATTCAAATTTCTATTCATCCATTTCGCGACGCGGTGCCATTCTTGAAAAATGTCTCGAGGTCATAGTTCATCGGGTATACGGGAATGAAATGTCACGTGGAAACTTTGATAGGCCATTAGACACGGCAGAAAGAGTGTTTTCTGTGTACGCCGTGCCGCGGCGCTAAAGTCGACTTCTAACGAGCTGTTTGCTCGAGCGTACGTTTCAGCACTGCCGCCAACCTAACTTACGTTCTGCCTGCTAGGTACGACCTGAGGACAGTATAAGAGTTTTTTCAAGCGCACTAGAGACGAGACGCGGCCAAGACTTCGCCAAATGACTGTCAGTCTGGCATTAGAAGTATAAAAGTTGTTTTTCTTAAACGCTGCAGTTTCCATGATACATGAAAAATCTCATGAAAAATCTGATACAACGTATCAAGTTTTAACCACAGACTTACTAATGCATAGAATTAACAGAAAGTGGAGTTGCAGCAAATTAATGGATAGTGCTCTCTAATCAATTGCAGCACTGCAAGCATTTGTTAGACTCTATATGTATACGTATACTGTGCAGCAGTGCACGTGCACTCAAACGAAAACAACAAACAGCACCATGGATCCGATGCACTGGGAATAATCGTTAAAGAAACCAAAGCACTTCTCTTGTAATTCCAGCAGCTACGATTATTTTGTATTGGCAAATATTTTTCCTGGAAAAAAAGTAGTTGTAAGAAATGCATTCCAGATATACGATGAGGCATTAACGCGCTGTAGACGCAATGTAAAACGCGTAGCTCGTGGCAGAGTCCGGTGCACGATGCGTATCTGGACAATTTGTACGTCACAGTGAGCCTAACTCCTGGGTGGTAGTTCGTAATTACCATAAGTCGTGAAATATGACTTGATGATGACGCGGCTGTGTAACAAATGAAACATAGGACTGTGGCATTGTGTTCAGATGTGTATGATGTTAATATAATTCGTTTGTGTATATATATATATATATATATATATAGTACATGCATAGAGACTATGTAACCATTCTCACCGTTGCCAACCTATAGAATTATCGGCGTGAAGCAAAGAGATTGCCCGTCGAATGAACCCACCTTGATCGCCTTGCGTAATTCGTAATTATGAACATACTTGAAAAATATTGAGGACGCTGCGTTTGTAGCTTTCATCCAGTTGTCTCCTCATATGGAGTCGCGCGTGTCTTAAAAGTTCCAGTTCGCAAGGAGACGAAGGAGCAGGAGTATGCCGGTATGGAATTTTATGGCTTCTAGGGTTGGCTGCGATTTAACGATGTGGAAGTAAATCTTGCCGGAGTAGGAGCGCTTTGCAAGAGGAATGTTAACCGGACGAATTTATGCGTTGTAAATAGTTTCGTGAAGGTCCGACGATAGACGGGAAGACGTCGGTTCTCGAAAGATTTGAGGACGATGGATACGGGCGTTTATATCTGCGTGGATATTGACCATTATTTTCGTATCCTTTCTTCTATCGAAACTCGTACACGGCACTTACTTGTGAAGTCGTAAAAGCTTACACACAATCCCCTCCAACAAGGAAGCTGTAAAATCTGCTACACACCGCGTGTAATTTCGATCTGTGGAGACCCGAATGGCAATCATCCTTAGCAGCCAATATTCTCGATGAACAACGCCGATCATAAGTAAGATCAACGGACGAGTCGAGCGTCGTGCGCATGCGCGACAAACATGGCGCCCGTCTCTCGTCTGTCACGGAACGCTCGATAAACATTGTTTTATAATATGTATTATGCGTGCAAATATGATGAAACTTTATGTGAAAATGTGCAAGTGGTGTGCTTTAAGTGTAGTTTAGTATTATGCAATGAGAAGAAGCTGTGCCATTAACAATGCTTTGCATCCTTAGGGAACCTGGTGTAGTCAAACCGGTGAGTAAGGTTACACTCGTAGACTGTATGGCTGTTGAGTTTTAGTAACAACTTTTTTCTGCTGCTGCTGCTGCTGCTACTACTACTGCGTAACAGTTCTCTATAATGCCAGCTAACTAATCACATATTCTAGTACGCACCGATGCGAGCCACTGAGAATTTCGCATTCTCTTGATTATTCACAGGCCATATTCCTACATTCGCTACGTTTACGCCTCGTTCAGAGAAATTCGTCGTTAAACCTATAGTAATTGGCTGTAACGGCAAATGCCAGGAACATCTAACTCGTGAAATTGCATGCACCTTCGAGTACAGAGAATTTCAATTGAAAATCAAAGCGAGGTAGATTAATGAGCATTTAAAACAGGTTTTATGCAATAGATGCAACGCACATTTAATAGCATCAGCTAAGCTCCACATTCAGCTTTCTTCAGGACCTATTGTCACTGATTCTGAGACTGCAACGCATCGTTAGCTTCAAAGAATCAGCTACATCTCTACGATCTCGTTTATAATAAAAGAAAATTTAATCTGAACCTGTGCACCATCCATTCCATATGAAAAAAAGGCTTCTGTATCTGATCTGGTTTATCTCGACAAGTTTATCATGTTTAACGTGATATCGCAGTTTCCTTTGGTCCATCATTATCGCATCACGCTGTCTTCTTGTGCGAACTCTACGCGTCTCTATCTCGTTAAAGAGGCGAATACAAATGTGTCCTGTCACTTGCCTTCGTCATACGTGTCGTTTCTTCTTTGATACCTGAGCACTCTCGGTCACGCTAGATTATGTGTGACAAAAGGGGACAGTTGTATAGCCCCACCTCAACGCGTATCTACGAAGACCACAGGAATTAAACCATCTTGCACTACTTTCGAACATCCTTTGTCGTAATTTCGCAGTACCATTACAATTTTGCAAAAATGTGAAAAGGATTTTTTTTTTTCTATAATTCTTCATTAGCGTAATACGAGGCAGTTAATTTTATAAGGTATTCCGCACAGTTACTTGCTAACGCGAAATACGTAATACACCGTGGCATTTCAATTTTCCTCGGTGTCGTCTAGATCGTCATTCCACACGCTGTATATTACATTAAATGAATTTTACAAATTTTTCAAAGAAATTCGTCTGTTTAAATGCTCATTGCGTCATACCGTTCTAATATATTAATTTCCATTGAAAATCCCTACCCATGTAAAGTAACGTCAGATACTCTAGTAGATCTCTCTGGTATCTTTTAAGCTACTAAAAATCCGTTATCACCCAACGGTTATCGAGCAAACCTAGGCTCAGGCGATTCTCTGCTCTTTTTTTTTCCTGCCAAATTCCAATAATCCCTCCCGTGTTAGGGGTCGATTCTGAAGAAAGAAAAAAAAAGAAACCCCGCAAGAACATTTTTCCATCCTGATCAGTCCGCACTAATTGGAACTAGAAAGAGCATTAGGTCGGCGCATCCTGTACGTCAAATTTGAGATAAGCTCGACCAATCAAAGCGTCAATGCATCGATCCAACAATGAGAAACGATTAGACATAGATTGACGCAAGTAAAAAAAAAATGTCAAATTTGTCTCCCCCTATAACGAGCCTACGTAGCTGCAATTGCAAGTAATCACTGTAACTTAACGTCTCTGTACTTAATTCACGAATGCCGCGCTACCCTCTTGATCCTTGGCGAATCTAAGGCAAAGTCGTTTATCTTGTCAGGCGAGTACCCAAGATTTTCCCTTTCGCTCTTAAAATTGGATGCATTACTCTTGCCGCAATCTCCCGAGCCTACTCGAGATTCCGCTTCAATCAGTACACCCCAGAAAACCCACACGCGCCTCCTAATGACAAAATGATTTTACATCATCGGCCGCAACGCAAATGATTTCGGACACGTTCAACCACACCATGCTCCCTAATCCGAGCAACCATAATTTCCCATGGTAAGTACAATTTCATCTTGTAATAAACCTACTCAATCTTCCTCAATCGGTCCATGCGCTTCACGCTGGACGGAAGGTGCCTGCAGATGAGACGGGCCGAGCTTGCACGACGATCAGGAAACTGCGGCGGATAATGCATTGCGCAAAGTACACAGGGTTGAATGAAAAATCCACAGGAAAAAAAGAGGGAAGGAAAACGACACCGTCGAGACAGGAAATATAAACAGGGGAGAAGGTGGGGGGTTATTTTTCAAAACATTTTCTTTCTAATTTCCTTTTTTTTCTCCTTTCTTTCATCTTCCCTACCGTGGAGGCTATTAACCGGAGAGTGCGGGGCGTTGCTCCACGAGGCGCTTGGTACTTTGCAGACGTGTACCGTGGAACTTTAGTGCTTTGCAAGTCCACGAGTTTCATGACGGCCGATTAACATCAGGCGGGATAGCACGCAAGCTTGAAAGCGCACTCGGCAAAATAGAGACTAAGAAGAGCTTCCGAGAGACGCTTTAATACGCTGCAATGGCCACTAAACGCCGCATTTATGATGCCGGCTTTAGCGATGCGCCAGGATACGAAACGGAAAGCTCGAGTGGGCGACATCTACCGTATAGACCCCATTACGTGTAATGCGTGGAGGAGAGTGCTTTTTTGGGGATGATAAAATATTTAAATTATTTCTTTACTTCCCAACTTTTCCCCAAACCATTTTTGCAAAGCCGATAAACAAATTTTAATACAAATTTTACCATCAAGTAGATAGTATACGGGTAATCTTCATTCGTTACCGCCGGAATTTACGAGCGGAAAATAATCAATGCTCAAAATCAATATTTCAAATTGCTCAAAAATACTTGGCCATGCGTATCTCGGAAAGTGCATTAATGAGCTACTAGGCGCGCCTGATAGTCCTCAATCATAATACACGGAACAAATTGAATTACCAAATAGGAGCGTTTACACCCGTAGATATGGTATACCGGGTGTCCTGTATATACGTATATATGTTGTAATATATATTACGGCCCTGGAAAGTTCAGGAATACAGATAGGAGCTTGCCCTCCTATACTTCATATCGATGTTCGCAGGTCTCATTATTTATTCAAAGTCGAGTAGCGCGGATCAGCCACTCGTGGCAGATCATAGAGAGGAGCAAATCAATGACGGTTTACGGCAACTAGTACGAAATACAGCAATTAACCGCTAATCCAGCCTAAAAAGTTTTACGTTAAATTTCAAAGTATTTTAATCACTCCGAACCAGTGGACGGCCCTGGAGAGTGATCAAATGCCAAAGTTTCGCGGGATCCGTTGCGGTCTCGGGATCTCGACGTCTTCGGGCGTCGAATCGACTAGTTTCGAGAGTTCCCAGTCCTCGGAAAGTTTCCTCCTTTCCTCGAATCGATACTCCTTTACGTAATTCCTTAGAAAGACGTCCTTGGAATCGAACCATCGGTCCTACGGCTGTATATATATATGTATACGAACTTAATTGCAATTTTCAATCAATCATTAGAAAAAGGATTGGATAAATCGTCATGTACGACTACTTCGGCATGTGTATTTTTATATCTGTGTATAATTTATTCTCTTTGTAGGATGCACTATTTTTTTTTCTAAGTCCTCGTAGTCACAGCTGGATGCGAAATTAGCATTTTTTTTGTTTTTCTTCGGTGCCGTCTTTATTTTGATAAATGATCGGAACTTTTGTCAAAAACCATCAGGAACTATGAAACTCCGCCGGATGCGAAAGGAACGCTTTATTTCGAGTTTCTAACTTCACAATCGTCTCGGTGCATCCTACCCCAACTGGAGCCTGCATCCATTTAAGAACCCGAAAGTCATCTCAACTGGCTATGCATCTCAAGATAAATTTAGCCGTATCACTTCGTCACGCTCTCCAGCGTGCGCTGGACCACCTCGTTGGTCTCCTAAAAATCCTGGATAATTAGTGTGCGCGTGTCCCATCATTGTCACGTCTCGTCCCACGTGCCGGATTTAAATATAATGCACGAACAATGGCGACGTGGGACGAAAGCGTTCTTCCTTTATTGCTATTACGAAGAAGCTGTATAGATAAGCTGTATAGATAAATAATAACGCCTATTAATGTTCATCGCTCAAAAGGGGTGGCTATCTAGGGGGTGGCTGAACGCAGTTTCATTAAAACGTAACAACATAGCGACCATATTCCGGTAACCTGCAACGAACGAAATTGCTTCTGTAAACCTGCTGTTCTTGTTTCCTCTCTTGATTCTCTTGAGTTTCCTTATCACTTTATATATATATATGAAAAAAACTATACATATATGGTGCCAGACCCGGTGGTACGTTTTCTCCAATGACAAATACACGTTCCTGGATTGATTTGATCTCTGAGAAAGATTCCGTAAACCTGTAAATTTAGAACAGGGAAAATACTAGGAACATTCTTGTATACCGAGATAAACAATATTTCTTTGTTGGTTTGGCTGCATCAAAGAAAATGCTAAAAAAATAACTAACTGTGATAACGTACGAGTTGGAATAATGCATGAGGGATTTTGAAAAAGCTACTGTATGAGAACTTTTTTTTATTTACTTATGAAAGCCCGTCGGTACTGCACCCAGTGGGGCTAATGCTGCCTGGAAGCGTCTTCGTTCAGGTTTATGATTTTCCTGGAAAGGAGATACTAGGTTTTGCTGGACGCGTGGAAAGCGAAGATTAGATCCGACCGTTCCTCCTCCAGACTGTTATACGACGTCCGAATTCGGAGTGCGTATTAAGGTGGGTAATGTTTACTAAATTTGTTTGCTCAAAATTGGAAAACTGATATTGACGTACCGATCATCAAGAGTATGACGTAACTTTGGCTTCTTCGTTAAAACACAGTCGTGGCATATAAGCTGTTATCGATTGTTCGTGAGATCGAAATGCCGGATTGTCTGTGCCAGTTGCATACAGTGATATTCTTATCTTCGGAGCTGGTAGAGATCGTGACCAATTAAGGAATACCAGAATATATCCGTATTGAGATTAAATTGATTTTCTGTTAAAAAAATTTTTTTACGAAAAAAATGCATTTTTCAGTAATTCCAAGTATGGAGGGAATTTCGAACATTTTTTTTACCTGTTTCACATACTTTTGTCTATTCGTCTTTCAGTGGCTAATCGAAAGTTTTCTCAACTTCCAGACTCCCACTCGAATGTTGTAAAGAAAGACGTGGATATATCCTATCCGCGTAGTCGGGTAGATTCGCGGGGGATGATTCCTTCCCGGTATCCAGGGACATAAAAATTAAATTGAACTCTGACGTAAGCCCAGCATCCCTGGATGGTGCTTGTCAATGTTGTTAATCTCGTTATATTCAGTGAATACATTGGATATCAGGTTTTCGCATGAGGGCCTTTAAAGAGGTTTGACATTGAATGTAATCTACCACTATTGACGTCGTGTTTGAAGGGATGCTGGGGGCTCCATATTTCAGCATGGACTCTCTCTCTCTTTCTCTCTATTAGAACGTTTCGAAACTGACAGTATCGGAAAAAGTGAATCCGGGAAAAGTCCGTCTTATCAGAAAATAGTAAAAAAAAAAAAAAAAATACCCAAATTCCACCCACACAGTATATTTCGAATTTTACCCCAATTACATAAAATCTGCATCAGTCCAATTAGTACGTTTCGTCTCTCCATTAAAAAATTTTTTTTTAATTAAACCAGCTGCCGTTTGAAACAATTCCAATAAAAAAAACAGATCCCTTTCAAATCTCCCTTCATGCAGATCGAATCGAGTTATCAATGTCCGACAGTGAATACCCAGGCTGATCTGATGTCTGGAGATAAGGATAGCGTCGAGGGCAAAGGTCGACTCCTGAATCATGTACCTGCGTCGCCCACCTGCCCCCTGACCACCTAATTCAACCCAGTTGACTCCTCTGGCCATCATCGCCAGGGAGTTTCTAGCAAAGCTCAAAGTTTGGATGAAGGTCTGGTCAGGCCACGTGGCAAAGGGGCAGGGCAGGAGGGGGGTTGAAGAGGAGTAAGGGTCACTTATGTAAATGAACGAATTTCCCAGATCCTCCTGTCTTCGTCAGCGAGCAACGTCCGACTGTTTCAAGAGTGACTGCCGGACTCTTCAATTTCTACCGTCCGTGTCCGTCGTTACTCGACTTTCGAAAGTGGAACGTAAAATAACAATAACCCGAAAACCCTTGAAATTGGACGCCTTGGACGCCTTGGACGCTGTGAAAATAGTCAAAAAGGACGTTACGCCTTGAAAATGGGACGTCATTCGTCGAGCGTAATCGCGCGTCCAGTGACCAAGTGTCCGCTATAAAACCTGACGGAACTTCAGCCTGCTAGTAAAATCAAGGCGCAAAGTGAACGATTTATTATCGTTAAGAATACACGGACAGAGTCTTGGGTACTGATAAGAGTTGAAAATTTTTATTAATTTTTCAAAATTTCTTTCGTTTTCCATATCATTCCAGTCTTTTTATTTACGATAATAATAATAATTCTCCAATTTTGCCTACATCAGGCCAATCTTATCATCGACTACAGTCGGGTAACTGGAGCTTCGTACACGAGACTGGAATACGAAATTCTGCTATAACTAGTACAGTACCAATATTATTCCTAGTTATTAATATTTCACTGACCAGTCCAGAAACTACCAATTTGCTTGTACTAATTCTTGCTGATAGAGTTACCCAGTCCTGGTGGAAGTGCCTGTCGGCAGATATGGTGTTATCCTAGCGAATTTGATATTCCAAAGTTTCTACGTGTACATTGATATTTTATATTAAATCGAAAATCGAAATTTCATCTGAAATTGATTTGGGATTCCTATGTATTCGTGATCACGTAGATCGGCTCTTCTTGTATGTGCCGAAATAACCACCTGTATTATCTTCGGATTAAATCAAACTGATAACGATAAGAGCCATTGAGCTCTCTAAACTTTCAATTAAAACGCTCTAACGCTTGGTGGAAGGTATCGTTAAACCTTATATTAATCACGTCGTATATTCGCGCTCCGTGTATCTGCTCAAATTTACTAAGATAATCCTCTACTGCCTTATCTCGTCTGATTATTATTTACACCCTTCGTAATAATAATATTTCTATAATCGCTGTAACAAAGACCGTGTTTCTTATCGTAGACAACAAAATTTTTTTTATTCAATCGCAACACGATTGAATCTGTATGTATAAAAATTGGTCAGAGAAAAAAATGTTTCATTCACACAGGATATAGGTATACGAGAAAAATGTTATATCGTTAAAAAAAAGGGTTAAACGATATTACGTAATCCGTATGTTAACGTATGTACGTGGTGGCTGGTGGGCAGTACATTCACCAGATCGAAATGTGACAATGATCTTGACCTTGGCATTGGCCTCTTGCACGAGGGAAAATGGCACGTCATTCCAGACAGCCAAGTAACAGACAAGACACGACGGACATCAGAGATCATATAGGTTAGTGTACAGCAAGCGAATTGCCCAGCGTAAAATTGCAGAGATATTAAAATTGCCGATAATTACGATTCCCCGTTCCCCGTTCGCAGGTGTAATTAAACATCGTGTCAACCGTACAATTATAAGATCCGTTCAGCCAGGTCCAAAAAAAAATTCAATGAACTCGTACAGTCGATAAAAAAAATGTAATAACCGGTTTGAAAAAAAACCAGTCAGTCTCGACGTTTTTTTTTTTTTTTCAATTTTCTAAATACCGCTTATAACCACTCTTCGATCCGGTCGAATTAATTCGAAAATTTCATTTTTTTTCCGTTCCTCCCTTACAATGACTCCTTGAATCACGGGACACGTGCATCGTTACTACGTACTTTGTATTTATATCTCAATTTACCTGACAATGCCTCCCACACTTTTTGTATGCAAAGTACACGCAAGGATGACGTACGATAATGGGGCTGGTTAGGTATGGAAGGGCGAGAGGAAGGGGTCCATTGCGCACGCGCATCTCGTGCAAGAGGTGTGGGCGTATCAACTGGTACAGGATACGCAGCATCTCTTGGAATCATATATCTTCGCTGCATACGAGAGAGCCTATGGTCCAAGGTCCCGTTCCGGAGGCTGCGCCAAGAAGATCATCTGGACCCACGTTCCCGAGTCCTGACGACAAGCTTCCACTCTTGCTGCCTTTGCAAAAAAGTTTCGAGCCGGCACGTTCGCCTGGACCAATTCGCCGTTTACTCGAGATCGCCACCCGGTTACGCAACCTAGCCGCACAGCATCCCTTAAGAGAGATCTCTTGTAACGCGATTCGCTCTGCGTCATCTCGAATGTGAAATAAAAATTAATTTTTAAATTTCCTCCGAAATAATCTGATCGCCAATTAGCGACCTGTTGCGTAATCAGAAAATTGAGATAGCACGGCACAGCTGGTTACGATCCAAGATCCAATGATCTTTCGCCCACGTGGCGGCGTATGTTATACCGAAGCGATAATAAGCAGCATCCCAGTTTCATGCGCGTTATATTATTATTATTTTTCATAGAAGCATGTATCCGTGTCTAATGTCTTTTGCTAATGTGTTTTTCATGGTGTGCCAGTGTGTGCGCATTGATTTATGCTGCTCTATCCTCATCAGTGTGAACGTAGCTTAATGCCTAGATGCTAACTGCCGGCTCGCGCATTCCACGCACTTGTCAAAGTGTCTGCTCGGCGAACGGCTGCTTGCCGGCTATTAATTAAATATCTCTTCTTGGAAAGGCGTCATTTGACTTGCGTAGTTATGCGGATAATCATCCCGAGAGTCGTAGGTTATGGTAACAGCGGTACAGTTGTGACGGTAAAAAAATTTAATTTTTTTTTTTTCAAATTTTTCATTTTGACTATGAGTTGGCGCAAGTCTCGTCGCTCTTTCCGTAAATGACATTTTTGAAATGTATCGAAGTATGAAGAAATACGAAAAAAAAAAGGTAGAAACAGGAAATAAGAATTATTTGAATACAGTCTAATTTATAACAGCACGGAGTATACCTCCTGACTACTTTGCTTTCTACTTTATCTCTCATGATTTCCTCGCTTCCTTCACTCTGCGCTTATTAATTTATATTCTCGGAATGATAATTAGTCTGCGCTTAAAGGTCCGTTCATACCTATCTTCGTTATTTCTTGGCACTGCGTTCGCTTCGTAAGGAGCTATGATTATCTGCTTGGTCCAGATGCACAGTGCGATATTTCCAGAGCACATCTCAATCTATGGGGGTTCTGCTGTTAATGACGCGATAGCACGTTAAAGGTAATACATATGTTGCATGTAGTTTCCAGTGCAACAGGCATATCAGATTCATGCGCGCTGCCCGGCATTATGATGTTGCGGAGAACTTTACTGCGTGCGATATTCGCATACGCCCATCGTAACGCTGATGAACGTTTAATGAGAAGTAGAACTAACATTTCGTTATTTATTAGGCAATTTTTCAGAATCTCTAAAATCATACGGATAACGTATGATTTTCGACGAATAATTATAATCACGGGTAATTAACTATTTTAATCCTCGCGTATGCCCATATTTTTTTTATTTGGAAATTCCACACGCACGGTTGTATAACGGATGAAAAGTTTGTGTAAAAAAAAATATTAACGTAAACTCGTTTTCTATAGAAAATTTGTACAGTCAATGGAAAAACATATAATGGCGGATACAGGTATCTCGGGTACGTTGCTTCATTAACGGGACCATTTTGTATCCCCCGCATATTTGGTACATTGTATTTATGTTATCCCTCTACCCCCCCCCCCCAGCCTTCTTCTCCTACCCCCTATCCCCTACGATAACCACACACGCGAACGCGGTATTCATTTGCATCGATTTCAGCCGCTCGAGTTTAATTTGCTTTTAGTTAATTGCAAAACGGCCAAAGTATTAAATGGAGTATTTATCTATTTAGCCGCAGTGGACGACGTCATTTAGCATGCTGCCGGGGACTCGGGTTGGATTCGTTCACCGGATATATAGACTCTGGCGTGAATAGTTGCGCATGCGCCGGAGCTCTACGTCGAATCTATACTGTACGGCAGTATCGTAAATTTCGAGGAAATCGTGGCCGGCTTAATTGCACGGATTCCGAGTCGGCGGTTAGTTAAATACCGCTCTTGTTTATAACGACATTTAATAGCCAGTCAGCAATCCTTGCGCCACTCGCAGAAAGTGCAACGCGTGACTCGACCTCCCTTCGATTCTTTAAACGTCTGATTATAATGGGCTGTGCGCGCGATAAGAGGACGGGAACGGGAGATGAAGGAGGGGGACGGAGAAGCAGGATTACGGATGCTCCAAGATTTTACGATATTTCGCAATTAAGATAGAGCCAACGTGTAGAATTATTTTCATGCTCTTCTTTCCTATGGATGATTAATGACAACCTTTTTTTTTACGTTTTACGTAAATCCGACTTTGATCGCAGATTGTCTAACGCTTTCATTAATCATCCGTGTTTACCGTACTGGATGCATTTCAGGATCGAAATGCATCTTTCGGATGCACTTTGCATTCTATCGTTTCCGTATTACAGTGTTAGCCGAGTATCGAAAAATTGAAAAATTAATAAAAATGGACTTTCGAAATACAGTCCGAGTGTGTTATGCGTGATTGAAATTTTTTTTTCAAAAGTCAAACTAACTTTATACCCAGAAACACTAGTCGCAATTCGTTCCCCATGCGAGTCTACTGTAAGAGTATTCCGGGCGGTCCGGAACGGAGCAAGAAATTGAGCCCGGGGCTGATATACATAGCCACCCGATAGCTGCAGTGAAGATGCAGTGTGTACCGATGCGCGAAATTTTTTTTCCAATTTCTCGGCATTACGCTCGGTCAGGTAAGATCGAGCGATGCAGTCAAGTGGTTATGCCAGATGCAATTGTTTGCCCAAGGATTTGCATAATAACACATCTACCACCTGAATGAGACTCCTTGCCAGTCATCGACTTGTGACTTATGGTCGCGGCTGCTGTGTACTTAGCATGATTTCTGCATGATTATTTAAAAATAAAATGGTCCGATCCACGCGCTACAAACTATTCTATTATCAATTGACTCCATGCCGATGCATCCTATTATCCAATAAACAGCATGCAGCTTGCGTGCATTTATGCAGCCATGAAAAGGGATGCGAGTTATAGAGAGACTGGGAAAAAAAAAAAAAAAAAAAGTGTACATGAGGATTCTGGAGGATCGGACGGGATCTATAGATCCTTTTTATGCACCAGCTGCCCAACGTGCCACAGTGATTAAATAGCTAATTGCTGCGGTAGTTTGCCAACTTCACGCGGTATGCGTCCGTACCGAAGAAATATTCGCTTGGGATGCTGACTCTGTATTTAATACGTTTTATGACGTTTTACTCTCGTACTTCGAGATCTTCGGATTCCGAAAAGATTTCAGTCCGCTGGATTTTATTTGTCATTGCGATTTATCTTCCGAGGAAACAATTTTCACGTTACGTAACGACAGGGCGGTTGCGGTACGTGAATGGAGATTCGCCTGTATTTATATGTATATATGTATACTGTGTGCTGGGTATGTCCATGCAGCGTGGTATGTCGTCCTTATCCTTCGCTACCATAAAACTAAGAGTGACATAACCAGTCTTACTACTTGCAATCTAATAAAGATTGTGGTTAGCTTTGCGTGGTACTTTGGTCCATGTTATCTGAATCTCGCTGACGATATTCATAAGGAATTATGGTTCCTCGTGCTTGGATTATGTATTCGCTGTTTTATGATTCGAATGTAGCGAGATGTGCGCGAAAATAGTTCTGCGCGCTAACCGTACACGGGGAGAGTAAGTAACGTCAGTGTGTACGGGGCTTAATTTTTATTTATAAGAACCATTATTTTTTTTTTAGTACTAGCTGTATGTGGAAAATATTGAAAAACCACTCGCGTCAACGACTCGAGGGAGAATGGAGGATCCTGTGGATCGTGCTTTTTTTACGTATAAATTCAAGTCGAGAGGATATCCGAAGACGATAATGTTCATCGTATCGGCGGGGCACTTTTTTTTTTATATAATAAAAAGCACAAAGTAATTTTCGACTTATGCTAATACCGAACACTTAAAGGATAATGGAAAATGGGAAACGTATCCGCTGTTCAATTTTAGCCGGGCTTTTTCATTTCACGTCTTTGTTGTTGCTGGAGCTTTATTTTTTGTTCGTGATAAAAAAAGAATTGTGACAACAGGATGAAAGTGGGTCCCTTCGTTATCACTAGTTTGTGTTGTCTTTTTTTATTTTTTCGATTGCTACGGAATTGCGAATTTATTCAATTTGTCTTTTTTTTTTCAACAATGTTAAGGCGCTTCAGTTTGGTCTAATTTTTTTTTTTAAATCTCTTCAGTTGAATCGATCTTGTAATTGCTCGATAAATCAATGGGAAATATATTGCTCAATTCTAATTCCACGTGCAACGCGAATCTATCAATGCTGGTATTTCTGATTAGAAATGTTTGATTCATCCATTTCGACCGTCAAGTTCGTGCGGACTTCGCGGGCGCGTCGTGTTCGCGGGAGCAACGTTATTTTGAATTAATGCGAAGCCCAGTAATTGCAACCTAAGATTAATACCCGTGGGTAAGTCTAACGGGGGTGCGGAATTAACCGTAATTTATTATCATTATAAAGCCACGAGGATTAATTTTGTAACCAGAGAGACGCTCGATCGCCCAGAGTCCCATGAAATTTCCTACTTTCGTGGTTATTTCAACGGATGAGCATGTAATCGACGTGCCCCCCTTCGCTACATCAAATTTTTAGAGCAAGTATATATAAAAGATATTGACTATAGTCAATGCTTTCATTTTTTAGTCTCGCGAGATTATTTCGTAGTATGGGCATAATTCAAATGATTACAAAATATACAGTTTAGAGTAAAAGGAAACAATGACTCACCAACACAGGATCTTTGTCTGGATCTCCATAGTCCTTGCGTGTACTTCATTGGTCCAGTCCATCCTCTGACACTCGCGCACCTTTTAACGCCACAAGTTCGCGACTTGTCACTCGCCATTATTTTTGCACTCGCGTGTTTTAGGATACGCACTGATTATTTACTTACTTAGTAATAGTAAACACCCGGATTTTCGAGCGCGACACCGAATTACTGCGATACAGTTACTTCAGTGAACCGATATACCGTGTTACGTGTTTTTGGAAGTGGAGGTAAGGGGTATAGAAAGTGATGCTGTGAAACGGGCTTAAGGGGTTATACTACCCAGGCGCACTGAAAAATGAAGTTTTTTTGGGGAATTTTTTTCATGGAAACTATTCAATGGATCAAAATGAAATTTTGAGGCTTTATTATACATGTTTTAAGGTATATAAAAAAATTTTTTATTTTAACTTTTGATACAAAATGGCGTCTTGGCAAGTGGTAAACGGAACATGTGTTTTTTCCGAGGAGCGAATCTGCGTACATCATAACATTCTCCGAACAGCACGTAGAGCAAAAAAAAAAATTTGTCGTTAATCTACATTAGTTTTGCTAGGGAAGTACCCACGATTATATATTTTTATCGAAAATTCGCAAATTGGCGTCAGTTTGAACTTTTTTTTTCATTTTTTTGCTAAAAATCGATGTTAAATTGTTCATAACAATTTTAATTGTTTATCAATCTTAAAACGCGTGTGTACTTCCCTAAATAATTTATCTAAGAAGTTACAGTTAAAATTTCAAGTGAATCCGACAAAAATTGAGCGAGTTACAGTGTACGCAGTTTTAAAAAATGTAGTTTTGAGAAAAACGCATTTAAAGTTTCAACTCGGAGTAGCACGTGGAACTGTTTACTGCATGTTTATTCGCAGTCTACCGGTTATTGTAGCGTCCAATATGGCTTCTGTGAGATTTATTAACGCAATCTATTTGTATTTTGAAGAAATTAAATTGTTTTGTACCGACAAAGATTACCAACAAGCTATAATACATTTAAAATGTGCGCAGGTGAGCGGCCTTTTTAAACGTTTAGGAGCGCTCGAAGTTATCTTGTTAAAAATAGTTTATTGAATTTTTCCAGACAAAATAGTGTTTGCATATCATTCTTGGATAGTTTATGCATCATTTAAACCAATAAAAAAAAAATTGAAAAAAAAAAATTGGCTGGGTAGTATAACCCCTTAAGGCCCGAGGCGGAAAGCCTCAAAAACAGATGATGATACAGATAGGGAATAATCGTTACGAATATTACAATTGACATAGGACTAATGCAAAGGACCGGATTAAGCAGTCTAGGGTGCGGAATCACGCAATCGGGCCCAACCCCTATGGACCACGTTGGTCCAGCTGACAGATTCCGAGGCGACCGCTGCCGGCTGTGACGCAAGGGCCAGAGGGCCGCGAAGGGGATTCAGAGCAACGAGAGACCAGAGTAAAGACTTTGACAAAGAGAGAATCATGTGTACAGGCCTGGACTAAGCAATCGGGTTGCTTGTGTCGCAGAGTCAGAATACGGGGAAAAGGAGCCAGGCTATGAAAAGTCGCATCACCCCTGGCCGCCGCAAGCCTTTGGCCAGGGCAGGCGACACCTGAGAAACTACCCTGGCCTCCAAAGACGAAAAGTATACCATAGATCAGAGATGAGAAGAAGAAGAAGATGTGATGAATGAATGACAAGAGTGGTCCAGGAAGAGGGGGGGGGGGGGGGCAAGGAAGCAGGGAAGCACGCAGATCGAAGAACTCGATAAAGGAGATCTACTCCCGGAAGACTGAAGCCTGCCCCGATAGATCCTTCCGCATACCAGTCAATACTCCCCCCCCCCCCCCCCCCCCCCACTGGAATATTAATCGGCAAGTGCTGCCCTCCTGCGACCAAATTTTCAATTACAATTTGTACAGTAAACATCAACAAAGCCCTGCTTACTCGAATACTTACGCATTACAATAACAAATTCGAAATATCTGTAAGTTTGAAATTACCAAATTTTCGTAAAATTTCTTTCTTTTTTAATCTCTTATCTATAGGCAACCAACGTAAATTGTATCTTCTCACTTCACTTAATCCTGATATCGTGTGCTCGGCAAAGATATCACGCATACTAGGACGAATTGAGTACATTATATCCTTTGCTTGGGTTTTTGAGATTCGATTTCACCAAACATTGGCAGCATCGAAATTTTATGTACACCCTATATGTATATGTCGATGGTTAATGTGGGTACGTCACTCAAAGTTGAGTTAACCGTATCCACTTTAGCCTACTCTTATTTTCCACGATCCCTTCTTCCCTTCTTCAACCATATCCCTTGTCTGACTCACCCTGGTTGTCCCACATATCCCAGGACCAACGTATATCGTGCGTTAATTCTGTGTACCTGTAATGGGCTTACCCTGTTCTCCAGGACGTGGAGCGACGCACAAACACCAGGCGTCCTTATCAACACAAGAGTTTACTTAAGAGCCGTGTTCTAGATCGTGGAGGGCGGGAGGGGGTGGCTGCTGAAATTCCAGGTGTTTGGAAAAATATTGTCTCGGGATTCGGGCGAAGATGGATAAAAAGTCTAAATCAATGGTAGAGGATTCGAAGGGACGGTCAGAGGGGTTGGGATTGGGGGAGCGTCAGTTTATCTCTTTTAAAAATAAAAAAAGATGAAAAACACGGCAAGATCGATAAAGCCTTCTACCATTTCAAAATTTTATCGTCGATCGTTCGCGGAATTTATAATAATGAATCGTACAAATTTTCATTGATCCTTAACCATCCCCATATCAATTACCGATCCCTATTAATCTCGATACGATCGAATATTCGAAAAGTCGATTAATTTTTATTTACTTTTATTTTTCCTCTTCAATATGATTTTTTTAAAATCTCGAATTTCCATAGAGCTCAAAGAGATACTGGATCATCTAGATAATCCTCTATATAGATACAATACTTACCACGATACCATCGCTTTAAGATACGAGACACGAAAAGATTTCCCTCGGGAACAAGAGAGACTCGTAATTCCATTACGTTATAAAATGCATAAGGTTTCAATTGGCTGGACGGATTGTTACGTTATAAATTTCAACGATACCTTTAAGACTGGTGATTGCATGTAATTTTTACGAAACACCTATCTTGTACAACTGACAGATAGACGAAAATGGCGCCCGTCGATACATCGATTTCCGCCCCTCCTATTATTCCGTATTTTCTTATCTCCCCTCCCCACCCACCCCTTGCGTCGTAGCGTCACGTCGACTGCCGTCATTGAATTTAAAGCAGCGTTCGGGCAGCTCGATAAGATAAAACGAAATTGTCCAAAGTTCCTTGCACGTCGGTACCAGAGGGTCAGAGGGGGAAGGAAGGGGGGGATATCGAAATAGGATGAATGTCCTTCCCGGAAACGGTGCAAGGGAAGTTTATTTGGCATTCGAGTAGAAAATTGACGAGCTTGCGAATAGACGTGTAAAAAATCAGTGGAATCGATATAAACCTATATATATATATATACATATATTGCGTAAAGGATATATCGTAGGTACCTATTGAAGGAAATCAATGATATAGATATACCGTAACTACCCCTATATAGGTATCGGAAGTAAATTTTGGATCGAGATAAAAAAATCTCGATCTCCATTTAACTGTAATGGACTGATTTATCGATCGAATCCATTTAACAGTTCCACTGGATATATTTATATCGTAACAGCGCGTGGTCCCTTGCACAAGGACTATATCGCAGCCTCCAGCATGGACCGAGACGAACGACTCTCAATTCCGTATTCACCAAGATAATTCCCCGCCTAACAGTATCAAGTCCCACGAATTGCCCCATGAATCTCGGCTGAAGGTTTATTCGCGAATGGCACGTATCTCTGGCAGATTTAGTGCGTTCGCCGGCCACACTTGACCAAACCCAGCAAAAGGCCTAAAAACGTAGGTATACAGTCGTCACTAGCGCCGCGACGCCATACCGTTCCACAGCCGTGCGAACCGTTGCACTCGTTACAGCTAAAAGTATAACCGTCAATGAGGAAGTTGCGAGTCTGACGAACCCTCGTAAAATTCACAGAAGGATAACCAAAGCCAGGATTTACCGTCCTTTAATATCCTGTGTGCGCGCGCAACCGGGACGGCGGGTACCTGTCTTTATTTTTTTTTTTTTTTTTTTTTTTCATTTGCACCAACTTCACGCTTCACGTAGTCGGGTCCGACGTGGCGTTTTGTGGAAACGATCGGCAGTCGCGACGATTATGTTGCGAAAAATTCTTTTCTTTCTCTTTGTTGGATCTGTTTCAAGCGATTACGGGTCCATACTGTTATCGTTGTGGATGCTGCGATCTTCTAATGGGTTCTAATGATCACGCTGGCAGATGCTGGATTTACTGTTTCCGTATTATTGAAATTGATAAGGAATGCGTCGTTCGTTCGCCGCGACGCTTCCATGCGACGTCGATTGTAGATGTATATGGGTTTTCTTAATATGGAAGACCGGGCGGCACCATATAAAAACAATGGGAAGAGAAAGCACTCTGGCACGCCGTCTTTGGTATACGGAGTCGGCAATGCTGCTAATTACCGGCTCTTGCATTCTCCTTTCTATACATATAGATCCCTACAACCGAGTACCAGTACTATACCTGTATCTGGTGTCTACCTACAACCTTATGTCCTACCCATAACCACCTTCTCTTCCTTACTCGTAGATAACCACGCGGTTGGATTACCTGCCGGTAAATATCTTTGCTCTCTGAAACGAGAGCAACAGCATCCGTTGGCACGGCTGGGATCGTTCAGAGAAATAGCATGGCTAAGAGGTATAATTTCCGAATGGAATGAGAGGGTTGCGATCGGAAATTATGAAGTCGCGCATTTGCGGATTGGACGTGGGAATGTGTTTGAAATTTTTTTTATGGCAAATTAAATTTTTTCAAAAATTTCGGCTTTATTAAAATTTAAATTTTTTGCGTCTTTTTTCATTTACGTCAACAGTCAGACGTTAGTATGAATTAATCGTGGGAGATTAAAGCTTCGAGATGAAAGGGACCTTTCGTTCTGAGAGACTGGGAGAAAGGGGATGAAAGGACGCCGAGCGTCCCGACCACTCTGTGCCAACCACTCGGTATATACGAGTGTGTATATATTTATCTGGTCTGACCGATTCCATGTCTGTCTACTTGGTATGCAGGTTCGCTTGACAGCTTCCCTGCCTGCCTGCCTGACTGCCTGACTGCCTAGCTGCTTCTCTTTGAACAGCTTTTTATAGAAATTTCCTTTTTGAGAAAAAAAAAAAGAGTCTCGCATCAAAGCTGACGGCTGAATGCATGTGAAAGCGCAATTTGTGATTCAATTTTTATTCGACCCCTGATATATAGTTTTTCTATACTCTTTTCAAAAGTACCTTTAAAATCCTTTTTTTAAATAATTTTATTGCCACCTAAATGGGCCTCGGTATGGCTAGTGATTTTTGAGGAAAAATGAATGCACTTTTGCAATTTGCCTATCCCGGCCAATATATACACTGCACGATATTTGCACGATGGGATACGTCACAGTTTCCGGTTCTATAAATTTGTTCAAATTTCATGAAAATAAATTAGATTGAATTTACGAAATCGTGTGCAATTTTTTGATTTGACGGTACGTTAATCGTATTATTCGGAAGGGTGGTCGTGTAAAAAAATATTCAAATCTCGTTTGCTAAATATTGGCGAACCAGCGAGAGTACGTTGATCCATTTACACTGGCATGAGCATGAAGTACATAGAAGGTACCTATATGGATGAGGAAAAATACGAAAGGAGGCGCACCTGTTACTTCTCCGTATCAGTAGGATAAGCCGGGACAAAGAACGAATTGAGAATGCCTGATCGATTCGGTATAACGAGAAGGATGTATTGAGTGGAAAAAAAGTAGTCGGAGAAAAATCACTTTTTTTTCTTTTTTTTTCATAAAAAATAGTCATCTTAAATATACAGGACATATACGTACATAACGTACATTCGAACACATAACACGTATTCACATGTATACCTATAATTGATTACGTTTCATGGAGTGAAATACAGGGAAAAAAATACAATAAGGTAAATTGAATATCGGATATCGTCTGTGACTAATTCATTACACTCGCAAGCGTGACTTATTACCAAGTGATGCTGGATACTCTCTCATGCTTTACACTCTCGTCATGGACCATTCACCCTCAGCATATACCAAGTATGTTGGGTACTCAATCCTGCAGCTGTTACAGCTTCCCAGTTTCATAGCTGCCATATCCGTTGAATCCGTCAATTATTTAGTTCCATTTTTCCAAAGATCATTCTCGCACCACATAAATATACCTGTAAAAGCTCTTCCTCACGAGGTATACGTAAAGCAAGTACAATTTACTACGTATCACCCAATTAAATAAAATATTGAATATCGTATAAAAAAAGTTTATCGAATTCCAAAAATCTCGCATATTCACATAACCAATCAAATAATAATCTTAATGAAAATTCCCAAAAAAATTCTTATCATTTTATTTCAAATCAAATAACCAAATAACATTCCAAATGTTTTTTTTTTCAAAATTCTAACTAATAAAAATAAATTCAACCCACAATGCATACGTCGATAAGCCAGATCCCTACAGTCGAAATTTCATGAGGCAAATACAAAAAGAAATTTGACAGGGTTCCAGAGGCGTGGTCAAACAAAGGCACGTGTGTGGTCAGCCTGGCAATGGTTTCCGTAGCGCAACGGCGTCGCGACGTAGGACGCCGGAGCAGCAGTAGCAGCATCAGCACAGCACGATCCCCGGTAGCCCGTTCGCAGCGTCCACTGCCGTGAAACACGTGAGCTGAACTGAGCACACGGTCAGCGTGAGTTATGGCACATTGTTCCGCATCCCCGTGGTCGCGTCCGCTGCTACCCAGAGAGCCACAAACCTCCTCGAGCAGGAGGACGTGTGGGGAGGCCCTTCGGCTAGGCTCACGGAGTCCGTAACGCGGTGGTACATCATAGTAGCCAGGCTGGACGCTAACGAGCATCCCCCGAAGGCTGATTGGCTGGCTGGGTACTTGGTTGGTACGCCCGACTATCCCAACTATATTCTGGATATCCAGACTGTATGGATTAAAACAGTGAGAACGAGATGAAAAATATTTTCCCACTGTATAATACACAGGTACAGACCATCCACCGTGAGATCAGCTGACTTTCAATATACTTTATTATCTCCTTTGGTAATATCATCTTATTACAGTACCAAGGAGTCTAAATGATAGTTATTAGATGTCTATCTCCATCTTAATATTTTTTTATCGATATTTCATAATGACAGGTATCGCGGGTCTATACGCCCTTCGGTAAATAACCTAAGGGTTCTTAAAGCTTATTGCGAACGTTTAATGGAGGTGAGACTCTTCCGGTCTTCGCTATACGCAGAGACGTTACCAGGGATTTTCACTGGTTGCCTCTGTAAGTCGCTCTCGTAAAGGTTTCTTGATACGTACACTCAGGGATTTTAATGCTCCCAGGGCGATTCCAGTCGCGATTCGAGTAGAGAGAAGAGGAGTATGGAGAATTGCACTTCCGAACGGCGACGACTGTCCTTGCAGTGCATGTGCATTGGATGCGTTTACGGTCCAGCCATTATTCCCTGGATGGGATTTCTTCCGGCGGAAAGGAAGTTTAATGAGTGCGATCGATATGTGACGGTGACTCGTGTGGGGCTTTTAGAAATCGGTACCCAGCGACGGGTTGATTAACATAGGGAGGAACGTGTATTGGAAATGGAGGCCTTATAAATGCTCCTGGGCTCTGGACTTTTTGCCTGTGGCCATGGAATTAATGGTAAATCACGGAATCAATGGCAATGGGAAAAAATAAGAATGTATTACGTCATCCCGTGGTCATTAGCGACAGCACTGGTGGACGTATCGACCTTCCTTATTATCTTCATGCAACCATTAGGATATGGGTACCCCTGCGGTTACCAAGTACCGTTTCCCTTTTGTTTCTTCCACAGAGCGCAAACGTATCGCTATATTTCATCTTACCGGCTTTAATTAGCTCGTACGAGATATCACGAGCGGTTGAGAATTCTTTAATCGATTCGACTGAGATTCTTCCTTGTTGGGCCGATACGTTATCGGGAGGTAACGGAGACATTTTTTTTATTCGTTCATTTTGAATTTTTTTTTACCATTGGGAAATTAAGGGTTGATTTATTTTTTGGTGTTATAGACGATTTTTGGGCATTTTATTTCTTACAAATTTTTATGTCTCTTATGCGTATGTATGATTTTTAAAAAAATTTCTATATATCATCGCACTCTGTTATCTTGTGTGATAAAGATTATGAGGTACTCTGTTATGGTTCTCGAGCGCAACTTATCACATTGACATTAATGGCGGAAGAGAATCTCTACCTGTCTCACAACTGTGTCTGCATTGCGTGCTAAGGTTGCCAGCAATTCCAGCAGGATTACAGCAATTGCTGGCAGCCCATCTGCCGCGCCCTCCGTTCTTCGGCATCGTACACGTCATTCTACTTCCAAAACGTTATCCTTAACGATGCCACCCACGTTTTACGTAATCAAAATCTTACTGGAAAACCTTAATGGTTTTATCTTCGATTCTTTGTTATCAACGAAAGTTGTTGATTAGGTGGTACTTTTTTTTATCGTTCTCTCTCATCCGTGAAAGGTGAATGGGCGAGTTATGAAAAAGAGGGATCACTTTGTTCAGGAAAATATATATATATGGTAATGGTACGATGGAGAGTAAACACTGTAAATCAACATACGCTTCAGCAGTAGAGGAGTGGGGGGGGGGGATAGGGGTCTTCGAATTAAGGGAGGATGATAAGCCAGTCAGTTATCGCGCGTCGCGGCGTGAGTCAGGGCGAAGGGGGGTTCAAGTTCGACTCAGTGGTTGACCCACCAGTGAAAATTTGGACCGGAAGTGGCCCCTGAGAGTTCAGCGTGGGAGTTACTAGGGGTGAGTACTTGTTGAGTACTATAGAAATGTATATAGGGGGGTTCTGGGTCTCTTCGACTCCGGGATGAAGTGTCGCGAAATGGGTACTTGACTAGGGGTGGGAGGTCAGGATCGGTACTTGGAACGTGGGGGGGAAGTTGGGGATGGTCCCGGGGTAGGGGACCTGGTCCATTCCCTGAGGGATGAATGAACCCTGCAATTTGGGATTCTCCGATTACACCGCTACTGAGGTAGAAGAGAGCAGGGTGGACCTAGTAGACGACTACCTGGGACACCGTGTAGATTTTTCCGGTGAAAAATCGAATTTTGAAAATAGGAAAAATTATTTTAACACGAATAATGTAAATTGGATTTTTATTTTGTACCGATAAGAAGTCTATGATTAGATATTGAAAACTTTTACTTGATTACCGGACTTCCGGTGCTGATCGAACTTTTTAATATCATTCGATAGGATCTGGCGATTATTGACGGTACGGTTGAACGAGTTGGAAGTCCATTAAAGTTTAAAACGTTAATCACGAGTCGAACGATGGAAATGGCGGATAAGCAGGAAATATATTGTGGGGCATGTAGATTTTTGCCGTAGCATAATTTTACTTGCATTCGGTGCGATCGTAATTCGTACTATTTTATATATAATATTTTGTTACGTAACAGATAGGTACGTTAAATCTACGTGCAAAAAAAATGTTATCTCCAGGAACAAGAATAGTCGACCCAAAATTGTCGCAGTTTTATTGCAATCATTTTATTAGCATTTCACCAATTTTTTTTTATTTCCCTGAATATTTATTACGCGATAATCGATAACTCAACCGTAAAATTACTGTAGACACACGTGACATAATTTAGATCAATTACCCAGCACAAAGGCATAAGACATATTCGCGGAGTCTGGATTCTTCTGGTGTCTATTAACACTGTTAAGTGCGAGAGAATTGCTCGTCAAGGAAACACTATATCTATATAAGTATTCCGAATAAATTCGTTTATTGTAACCAAGATTTTCTAGCATATAAAAATATATCGTTTTTTTTTTTCTAAATTCACCAAAGATCCTCTTCGTTAGATATCCATTTAAATTCTGATGAAAATTAATTTTTCAAAATTAGATTATTCGAACTTTAACGAGAACGACCTAGTGATAATGGCTGAACGATCCTATACGCGTATATATATAGAGTCTGTAGATTCTCTTGGTCCAGCACCCTCTCAGCAGGCGTCTACCTACACAGCCGTCGCGCCGCGGCGCAACCGCTACGCACACAATGGCTGATTAAGCCGCTTCCAAGCGCGCACATTGTCCGCACGATGCTTGGACGCTTCAATCAGATAGACAGACGACCGGGGTAGCCGTACGAACGACCGCCACGCCATTCTACAAGGATGCGCCGCTTATGTGAACAGATATATAACCAAGCAGTCCAAGCAGTCTACTCCGCCTCGAACCTGTTTCCCTATAACATACTATAGATATGCATTAGCTAGGAGAGCTGCGACTTTTACTATACACAGACTACGTAGGTTACGTAGGTAGGACATTCACGACTTTGCTCTGCGTTGCGCTGCGACACTTCGTAGGAGCGGAGGTCGCGAAGGATCCAGCATCCCGACGCCCTACCCCGAATCAAATTCCTCAAGCGGAATCTGACGCTACGTTGATTTTGAGAACGCACGTGATCCGCATAAAAAACGAACGTTGACAAATCCAAATTTTTTTCAAATTAAATCTGCTTCTTCCCGCATGCTGTATGTGATAACGTTGATAAGAATATCATTTGCGCTCAAGTATTCGTAGACGTTGGAACGTGTGGTTCCGCGTCAGACTAGACTAGGTACGTAATTTCACTTTTAATTAACCTAATTAATTTGTCACTGAATTTATCTCCTTTTTTAATTACGCTGTTGGTAATGGCGTAATGATAAAAAAAAGGTGTTGGTGATTATGAATAATAAATTTTATCCCCTCCGACCTTCTTTTTTCTGTCCATCTAATCACCGGGCATCTTTTATTTTCCTCGCGTGAGATCATTCGCAGCATCCCTTGGTACTGGAGGAAATTTAACGAAAATCAAGAATCTCCTCGCACTGCTTCCATCAATTTCCATTAGGGCGATCCTAAAGCCGACCAGATGGGTCAGGAGCTCGGAAGATGAGAGAATGAGTGAACGAGGAAAGAAACGAATGAGGGAATAAGTGGCTGGATTGAAGAGAAACGAGTAGAAAATCTTCTCCTTTGCGGAATGCCGCTCTGAAAAATAGTCACTTTGGAAATGTTAATTTCAATGATAGCTCGCGCAAAATATTCCGTAAAGGCGTCGAATATGACGGCGACAGAAATAAAGGAATATATATATATACACATAGAAGAAATAAAGGCGCCTCTCGTAATTTCTAAATCGTCGACGCTTCTCGTCGCGACCAACAAAACTCATTCGTGTTCAACGCGTAATTAAATCCTAGGAAAACAATGCCGTCGCGACGACAAAGACGCCCTGGGTATTCCAGGCTCGCGCAGTCTTAAACAGAGACGCCCGGCGACGCCGTGCGAATGCAAGAACAATGCCAGCCTCCGTGCTGGATTAAATACTTGAGCGTAGTGCCAATGCTATTTGAGGGGAGGTCCTGCCATTCTTAGTTCTTAGGATTGCTCTTCTGACAGATGAAAACTGATCTCAGCCACCTTTTCTTAGCTCAAGTTCCCCAGCATCTTCCTTGTTGCCTATACTCTGTCTGAGATTCTCATTCCCTATGCTTCGTCGTAATAACTCTCAGCCACCCATAAACGTTACGTCGTTTATTTTCATCCTAGAACATACATATACATATACATATATCCTTTAGTACACAAAATACAAAATAATGTAATACGTATAGATATATTGCTCGCTAATATTTAACATTTGAGATGTTTACCTGGTTACTACTAATTATGCTAATTTTCAAAATATCTATCTACGTCTCGATTCATAATTCGGCAAGTGAATTCCACCAATTGTCAGACTAACCTCTAGAGGAGTCAAGTATAGTCATTTGCATTTCGTAAGGTTACGTCTCCTCTCCCACTTCTAATTCCATTTTATCCCAGCCTCCCTACTCCTCTCCACCCACACTTTTGGCATTTTTTTTTTTTTTTTTTTTCAAGCGACTGAAGCGCACAAACGTACTTCAAGGTCCACGTGTTTTTCTTGCGTATATCGAACCGTTGCCAAAAAAGATGGAAACGTGGGCCAATTTTTTTGATTGAATAATTCACATTCTTATTATCAGAATCCATTAACCTTATTTACATATCTATATCGTTCCATCGTGTGCAGTCATAATGATACTCCAAGGGTGGTCATCTTGAAACTGATACGTGCTGTATGATATGGTGCTTGAACGGTCGAAGAATAAAAAAAGTAAACGGTGACTACTCTCATGGCTGCCAACTGAATGTCAATGATTAATAAACTGTATATCAGATTGATCTGACGTATCTATCAAATCGTAGCGCGTTGCTGTGTCTTTGGTTTGATCGGGTACGGTACACAGTTGGAACGTGTTAAGTGGTTGGCTGCTGTTTATCTGAATGGCTTGTTGACGCACACGAGTTACGCAACATAATGGCCTTGCCCTTGTCCGGACACTGTCGAGGTGAACGCCAAGGCTACGTGTACCAGCCGTAACCTAACTATTAATTTACATTTAGCGACGCTACATGCTCCGTGAGATATTATTTCGTTATATAATTCTCGTACCAACATACAGAACCGTCATGAAATGTCTGTACGTGGGGGAGAGAGGGAAAATGAAAGGCATTTGATTTAATGAAAATCTGAGTAAGGTAATTTTTGGTATTTTTTTTTTTGAAATTTTAACTTTTGGGTTATCGATCGAGTATTGGACATTTTATCGATACTTATTTATTTTTTATGGCGTGGTACGTGTGTGGAATTAGGGGGTATCGAATATGGCCGATTCGAATTGATGACTCTTGGACGTGTACTATGTCAGGGTATTTGTGTATCAGTCACGGGATTGGATGCTGTTGAAATTCTCGGTTCTGTGTTCGATTCGTTTCCGGTTTCGGATTTTGATGGCTGGACAAATCAAATGAATATCAGCTGTTTAACTGGTCGACATCGTGTTTCGGCGTAGCGACGATTGCCTGTTCGATGCGATAGGCTTGGGTTATGTTATGTTACGGTGCAATAAAACGGGAGGACATTAATCGTAGTTTCATGAGGAATTTATCGTTATGGAAATTCAGATACGCGAGATGGTTGAATGATAGTTTGGAGATGGCGTAAAATTAAAAATTTTTTTATATTATGACGAAGCTTTTTTTTTGGTTTTGGAATGTTGTACTGATTGTAGTAGGCGTCGTGTAATTAATGTAGGATCGTGGTAGGTGTTGTGTGGTTATGAGGATGACTCGTTGAGCAAATGATTATTTGATTTGAAATGTGAAAAAAAATTTCTTTGTGGGCGATACGTGAATACTGATGGAATTTTGATTGAAAATTATACAATAATTTTTTTGGAAATTATTTAACTTTTTTTTGACGACGATTTTACGAATTCTTGAATCATGAAATTTTATTGATTCTTGATTCGATTTTTGCTTTTAACGAAAATCAATGACTTCCCTCGTTCGGAATGAAACTGTCTGAATGTCACAGCGAACGAAGAATGATTGTCGAATCGAATGAAAATTGAAAGCGATCCAAGGCACTTCGAGTCCCATTCTTTTCAGTCGACCGTTTTCATTTATTGAATCAGCAAGATTCGACGGACCGTACTTCAAGGAAGGAAATTCGGAATTTCGTGGAGAAGAGTTTTTTGAATTTAGCTCGAAACGCGGTAAGATAATTTTATTTTCGTTTTTCCTAATATCACTGGGATATGATTTTATTTTATTTTCTGATAAGAACACAATCTCTCGACCACGCGCAAATCACGAAGCATATCGCAATGTGTTTAACGGTTTGCAATGGACCCGTCGGATACTGGCTTAAGACGATACTGATAATATTTACTCAAAGAACACAAACCTGTGATACAGGTGGATGATCAGCTTCAAACAATATTTGCATTTTACCATCCACGTTGTTAGGTTGGTAGCCGTGAGCGAATTTCACCATTCTTTTTTATCCTGTTGAACATTCTGGACCTTTTCCTGCATCCATTCCAGTATTTGGATTTATTAAAAGTAGATAAATCATGATAGGATTGTATGACGTCACGAGAGAAATATATAAAATACCAAGTTACGGATATAAACATCCAGAAAAAAAAATCATAAAATACCAAAAGAATCTTAATTAAATATCTTCCATCCTAATTCCGGTTCTCGTCTGAGCCATAAAATTTTTTGGATTCTCTTTTTAAAAAAAAATGTAATATCCCACGAGAATTTGGCAACTGTATTCGTCAGTGCAAAGATAAATCCAACAGTAGCAAATTCCAAATGAAACGAGAAGAAAAAAAAATTCAAAGCATTACACGAGTGAAAAGCAGAAAATTCGGACCTCGCGTTTTAAAACCCTGTAGTTGGTACTAAGGCGGAAGTCGCCTCGACGAGGAAATCTCAGCCTCCGGAAGCGCAGCTGCTGGCAAAGAGGAAAGAGGGACGAGTAGCAGAACGTGAATTGAAATGGGGGAAACGAAAAACAACAGAAACATGAAAAGAGTGAAGAAAAATTAGAAGGGGGAGGGAAAGTCAAGAATTTTACGGTTGGACGTTATTTTTAATCCAACCATCGCGCATGCGCACTACCAACGCGGTTACCGTGGATTTAATTAAAGAAGCTTAAATATTTTCTCTCTCTCTCTCTCTCTCACTCATTGGAACTCGAACGTATATCGAACTCCCCAACATATCCGGCAGCCGCGCATGCAATTCATAGCGACGCAACAAATGCGCCGCGCAGTACCGTTGATGGGGCAAGATTAATAAATAATCATTATGCAGCAATAAATAGCATAGCCGGGTGTCCACCGGCCGCGACCGTCGACTGCGCACGGGTGTCTCTAATTATTAATGGTTGAGGGTTCTGCTTGGGGACCGCACGTGGAGCACAGCCATTGGTAGGATGGTCAGGTGCTTACGTCACTGTATATATGTATAATACCACACTCTATCCCAGCTCTCCACATAATTGCATTATTTGTTGATCTCCCTTGTACATACACACGTGTACTGCCTTCTGGCGTTCGAAGTAAAAATCTTTTTTTTTATTTTACATAATTTCCTTCGCGTCACGAATAACTTGATTTTTGCACAATTATCGGGTTTTCGGTTGATTTTCGGTTATTCATCGCAACAGAATTTTTAAAATTTCTTATCTATTAATCAAGTCCTGTTTATTCATCGCTCACGTGCCAGCTCAGTGGCCTGATCAATGAATGAAGGTCCATCGTTACAAGAATGCTCCTTGTAAGCTCTCCCACTAATTCGAAACATGAACCACTCTCGTTCAGAGCACTATCCCCCGTGACTTTAGCCACCTCACCCAATACATCCGTCATACCACCTAATAAATTTGGCAAACTGAACAATTGGCAATACAAAACTCGCTGTTGTCGATTTTAATTTTAATTTTAATTGTCCGTCATTAGTCTCCGAGTCCGTGGTACAAAATTCACGTGTGACGATCGTCACGCGCGAAATATGTATTATTCGATTTTTCCCATTTCCCAGATGAAATTGACACCTGACACAGTGACACCTTAATCATCCGTCCCTGACACTCTACCGTATTACATGGCATAACAGACCCAAGTTGGTTCAGTTATAATTACACTCGTTAATTGGTTTCCTGGTAATTGCAACGTGGCGCTTCAGACCCACGTTCCATCCGAGGACTTTGACGTCCCATTAGCATCTTTACGCTGCAGCGTCGTGACGTTCTCGTGTCGTTAACCAAGCGTAGCTTGAATGCATGAAAAAAAAAAAAACATAAAAATAAAACATTGTTATAAAAATTAAAATATTTAACATTTACAAAGTCTCTACGTCATAAGTACAGAAATGAACCAAATTTGACAGCAGGTATTTATCATGGCTCCAGCCATATGGGATTTTATAGCTCGTAAACGATGTTCACAGTCAACCAGCCAAAACCATTGAGGACATACCTGAAAATCCTTTAAAGACATCAAACAGGAATCCCTATACGATCCCATCAGTCTCATCCATCCTACTAACAATAGTAGCCAGACTGCCTAACGGCCCGCAGTGTACCAAGGCTATTTCCCCGTTTGAGGATAACATAAAGGCGATCGTCCGAAAACAATATCCGTTCGCGTAGCACCGCGAATTTAGTATTATCGCCAACCCAGGACCCGGGGCAACTTTATTGCTATAATTTTGCAAAATATTAAGGGACCTTTGTGTTCGCGACATCGAATAAATGGCATAATAACATGTTTGCGAGGGAGGGGGAGAATCGGGAGGGGGGCGGGATTGGATAATACCGGCTGGTACCACGGCCATTCACATGGACACAATGTATCCCAAAAGCCCCATTCATAATCAACTGTTTCAACGTTCCTCGTAATTGAATCGACAAAGCAATTTCAGTTTCCAAGTAAATCTTTTGTCGTTAAGGACTTCTTCCGCTGTGACGTCAGAGGCACACTTTGAAATACCCAACCTGACCCTTTTTTTTTTTTTTTTTTTTTTTTCATATCCCTATTCGTACCCGGATCGAAAATTTTGAATTAATTATTTATCAGTCAGTCTCCTTATCGTCCTATCGATTATCGCATGAAGGACGGCGCATAATTATGCAATCGGGTCAATGACGATCGCAGCGCTCTGCCGTTCTGCACGGGACGATTTAGTGCCCTCGTCAGGAGGGCCGACCATATTTGCTCCACCGGACGTTACTGGAACCGTTTGTCAGATAATCGCACGCCTCGGTTATAACGGCCGGTCATTTACGTCACTTCCAGCAGGACGATCTCTCCACTGTCCAGCATCCGGCGCGAGCTGGACCCATCCGGACGTTTTATTACATTAGTGCATAAAGAGTTCTTGTCGAATCGCAAAATTGAGTGCTTCCCCATCCGTTCTCCGATCACGTTCCTCTGCGTTGAGAGGACTGTGGGGTGGTGGGGGGAGAGGGGGGGGGGGGATTTCTTGCTAAGAAATCTCGAGAATTATATCCCAGCTTCTCTTATGCAGCATCCTGTTGCTCTCTGCAGATTTTCCGGTGCTCTCTGTATATTCATACTTGGCAAAGATTTATCTCCGGTTATCTAAGATGATGGGGATGTTATTATCTTGAGACGACTCTTTGCGTACTCGTTAACGGTTCTTGTCTTACTTAATTATTTATAATTAATGTGAGTTTTTGCGAACCTTTGCACAGCGCACTCGTGTCGCGAATAAATTCCAGCACTCGGGTGCTCATTGCGAACTGGGGCAAAGGCATAATATTAGCCAAAGATGCGAATGACCTGGCTGCTCCTGGACGTACACAGCAGACGACTGCAGTTTAACCTGTTTGCGATGTTGGGCTTGTCTGTACAGTGCAAAAAAGTTTTTCCGCGCATTCGCGACAGGTAACCACTCTCGGAACTCGTCCACGACCGACAGGTCGCCGACCTGGTGCGATCCACCCAGAAAACCTGTCTCAAGTTTTCTATCTACTCTCCATCCTTTCGTTTCTTTATTTAGTTAATATATATAAACGTAGATTCAATTGCCACCCCCCTTGAAGTCTTGCACCAATTATTTATTTAAACGAATACCTTTACCCATTTAAAGACATTGCCACCATCTTGATTGCATCACAGATTAATTGTTTGTAATTAATTTTTTTTATTCGTCGAACAGAAAAAACAGAGTTCTTCGTACTCCTCTTGCTGCTTCTATGAGATTACAATAAAATTTTAAAACGTCAATCCAATGCCTTTGATAGTATCGACCAAAGGAGAAAACCTTCCTTATCGACCGTGTAATTTCTTTATATAAGTCAATAACACAAGTGTGAAATCTCGAATCTGCTCTTAGACTTTCTCTGCGCCTTTTTACTCTGAACCTCTAAAATATATATATGACGTCATAAATTTTATCTCGACCCCGTTTTTATGCACCCCTCAAATTTTTACCCCTATGACCCCATATGCTTTCGTACACACCAGGCACTCTTCAGATTTAGATATTTCACAAAGTGATTGAATTTTTATTATGTACCCCAGTTTAATATTGATCGGAAAACAATCAATGTTCTAAGTCACTCAGCCATATAATAACATAATGTATCAGGTAACTTGTTTTTTAAATTAAATTACATTTTTTTTATTGCTTTTTATAATTCATATATTCCGCATCTGATACACCCTGCACGACCCCTGGTAGATTTCGGATGTATCCTAAGGCTCCATTCACAAGTGCACCTGCTCCCTGCTGTTATTTACATGTATATCTACCCTTATGTATCTATCTCCTCCAGAGAGTACATCAGTTTTCATACAAGAAATTTTTCACTTTTCAATAAAAACATGTATACGAGTATACATATATGTATAGGCTACTTCATATGTTATATCTAGAACAATCACGGGAAGTGCAAGTGGATGCTTTATTATATAGGGTGGCTTATAGAAGCGGATATAAAATTTTGAGAAAATGATAGACAAAATCAATCTTACTTTGTCCATTTTTTCGAACGAATAACGAATTGGGGTATTCATGTAGTCTAGTTACATTGTAATGTAGGTTAATTGCCAAGTCGAATAACAGATTCCACTTTGTCTGTATAAAAGTATTAAAGTGCTCTCGTTAATTGGCAACGGTCCATTCTAGTACATTGATAATTGTTCGGTACGTTAGACAAATCAAGAACAATTATTAAGACCGTGCTGTTATGACGTTTCGACATTGGTTAAAACGCTTAATTGACGTAATGAACTTTATAAGGATACGAAATATTTTTCATCAGACTGACAATTAATTTTAATAATAATTTATCACGTCGAAAAGTAATTCTTTAATTAAATTCGTTATCTCCATAACGTTGGATTTCATTATTCATTAATAACTATACACTGGGTATGCATGCCTTGCTCTTGAATATGCAAAATGATCTTTAATTTAAGCGTGAAAAATTTGCAAGAACAAAATTACCGAAATTACCTAATTTCACGAAAATTTAAAATTCCACTTCCTTCCTACGTCCTTCCCGAGTTACGCTTGGCTTTCTGAGAAATTCCAATTATTTCGGCGATACTGAAATAACAATTTTAATCACGCTTGATTGTTTTATTAGGAAAATTTTTTTTCAAAATCGACAGACTTTATGGCACAATTTCCAAATCGATTGAAACGTTAACTTTTCGATGATCGATCTCCCTCATTAATCACACGGTTCCAATAGTCTATGAATCTAATCGCAATCACGCTCCCTTGTAACCCTTGTAATCGCATTCTCGTTCGGCAATGGTCAACGTCATAGGAAATCATTGCCCATGAAAATCGATCCTTTATTTTCTCCCCTCCCCCCTCCAACTGTTTCCTTCTTTCACCCTAATTCCAGTATATTTACTCAGCTCCATTTTCAGATCGTTACAGAAACGTGTCCCACATGTACAGTATCGAAACTTCATTTAGCATTGATTTCCGTATCTACCGTCACTAAATCACTAAGTCAAGTATCCATGGAAACGATAAATTAGTACTCCGCTCGAGGGTGGGTAAACGAAGTTATTTTCTCTTCATGCGGAAAGTGGAGCATACCATGTAGCACTCGTGTGACTTTTACACTGTGGACATTTGATACTGCATACATGGACTCGTGTTGAGTGCACTGGAAAAGGAGAAGCGTTCGATTACGCGTATTCATAAAGGGTTGGGTGTACAAAGTAATTCTTTTTTTTTTTAAGAAAAAATGTATTTTTGAAATTTCAAGATGAGTAAACAGAACAAATTTTGAGAGTATCAGTTTTATATAGATCCGACTATTTGTGGTTGAAGTTAATTAATTTTCGTCTAATTATGAACCGAGCAGTTACTATGCGCGTTAAACTATTGGGCAATCAATTACAGTACATAGACGTTATTGCGCTATCGCAGTCGGTAATGCAGATACTAAATGGCTAGAGTCTGTTCGTAATAACTTGGTGTACATTAAAAAGATATTAAAACGGATCTACACGGAGCATCTTTGTCGTATATAAACTCGGTATGAAATAACGCAAGATCATATGGTCTGAAAATAACATAAAAAGATATACCCTGTTCTTACTAACTTACTTTTTTTTTATTATTTATATATCAATTCCATCTCATCTCGTTTCAATTCATCCCTCTCGCCCCCACTCTCACTCTCGACCAGCATCTGAAATTCTAGCGGCACTCGATGAGAATGGAAGAGAGTTACGACGAATCCTCTCTATATCTGATGGGAGGGTTTGGCTCCATTTTCTCCTGTTTAGATTTCCCGGATAGACAAAGTCCCGTAGGATAGGTCGTTCCACGCGAAGCGAAACAATTTGGCACGTTCGAGAATATTGCGGTCAGACAGCAGAATAGGAATCTTGATAAAATGGCGCCGAGCACGGATTAAAATCTAGTTTCGGGAAGAAGAAACACGGATTTTCACTCGCTCCTTTTCCCACATACGTAACTATACGGTCCGATGGCCGTTTCCCTGAATTCTACAGAAATTCGAAAGCAATTTGGAAAATGTACGATGCCCGTTGCTTTTCCTCGTTTTCAACCACGTGGAACGAGGGGTTTTTAGAAATAAAAGAAAAAAAAAAGTGAAAAAAAATGTATTGCTCCATAGATCTTCACTGGACCGACACACCAGCGGCTACTCTCTCGGGTATATATCGTCGAACAGGGAAAGGCGCGATTCTTTCTACAAAATATATATATTTCTTCAAAAAATTCATCCTGCTATCGCCAAAATGGTTTTCCCTGTCTTTCTGCTTATTTTTTGTAACCTACCAATATATGCATACGCACACGTACGATACAGACTCACGTATCAGAAAGATCAAGCTATCACTCGCATAAGACGATATTATTTCAATCTCTTATATGTGGCCAGCATCTCTCTCGAGGCACATATATTTGTACGTGGCTTTTCTAAAAAAGAAAAGAAAAAAAAAAGAACAAACATAAATCACACATGAGATAACAAAGTGGACCGGACACGTGAATTATTGAATACAATCAGAACAAAAGGTTTCCTTGAATATTTTTTTTCAACTTTTTTTTTCACTTTGGCGATGACCAAAAGTGAAATATTCTATACTATAGGTATCGTACTTGTATTATATCATGGAGTCCAGATAGTCCTGAAGCGATGCCATCGATATGTCAAAAAATTTTCCTGTCAATCCAACTTTGCCAAATCCAATTTCGAAGGTCGGAACTCGAAACTTGGCATGACATTTTTTCCAAAAATTCGCTCACGACTATCTGCCCGCCCAATGCAATATCCGATCCCGAAATGTTACATCCCTTTACAACCCTTTGAAATACCAACTCGACACTCTGTCGGATGGCGAACGTTTCTCTCAATCTATTAAGGGGATGATTGTCGTACTAGAAGGGGGTGCAGAGAATTGCTAAGGGTAAAGGCGGTTAAACTCACCCTTATCTATGGAAGCTTCCAGCGATTCTGGTTCCACCCCATTTTACACCTGCGGGACTTCAGCATCCTCCTGTTAAAACTTCTACGAGAAATCAACCCCTTTCCTGTTACATATAAAATCCAACAGAATATTTAAATATCATTTAAATTTCCATCCCCCTTCGACTCAACGATCCCGGACCGAAAATTTCGTGAATCCACTTTGAAATTCAATATTTAACTCTTCGTCTTTGTCTCAATAAATACGTTTATCATTTTTGTTTCAGGTAAGGGATCGTCTGTCGAAATTGTTCAATACGATCGTCGACGTCATACGTGAGTATTAAATATTTCTAATAACGTTTACTCTTCGATCTCGAATGATTTTTAGATGAAATTTCTCTCGAAGTTATTTTCATGTTCATTTTGTCTCTCTCGCTCTTTCACCGTTTTAAAAGAACCCCGTGTAAACTTACGGACTAAAAGTTTTATCCCGCTTGCTTTAGGGAAGTTTAATCGGGCGAAAGTGCCGAAAGTGAATCTAGCCAAGTAGAGAGAGAGAGAGAGAGAGAGGGTCAGATCGCAAGCAAGGCTGGCCAATCTGTTCTGATAGATTTGCATAGTGAAATTTAAACGGCGAAGATCGCTTAGTTTCTCGCTTTCGGATTGGCTGATGTTTCGAACGTTGGAAACGACCCTGCCTTCCCATTGGCTGCCCAGCTGATTTTATCCTTCGGGAAGAACTGGGTAAAGAAATAAGGAGCGAAGTGCTGTTTTTCTCTTATTTAAACCACCCCCCTCCCTCACCCCTTCGACCCCTCATCTTATTACTCGAGTATTCTCAGAGACTCGAAAAGTGGTGAGAGTTATTTTTAATCTTCGAAAACCCCCATGTCTCTCTTCACCCTTATTTGTAGAACGCTCGATTGAACGCCATATTGAAAGTTAAAAGACGAGAATGGAATTATTACGAGCTCCCTCGAATATTATTATGGCTTAACCGTACCCACTTTCCTTCTCTTTAACTAAAAGCTTCGATTTAATTTTACCTAAAATATGTATCACACGTACGACGTCACAGAAAAAATAATTAAAGCCCTCATATTTTTATTCTGTCTTTATAATCCAAAATATTATTGCGAATCGACTTTGTCATATATTTTTGATATCACTGTAAATTATGAACATTTTTTTGTCTGATTAAAACTTTTCATTATAAAATTTTTATCTTTCTTAATTGATAAAGTTTTAAACTACTTGTGCATTTATTAGGGAGATTGTAAGAATATATTGTGTCTAATGTTCATTACTTCGCTTTGACGACGTATAATGAGGCTGTAGCGACAGTGACTCGTATAGGGTGACAAGATTATTTTTAATTTCAAAATTTTGTTACTTGCCCTCAAAGAGTTGTTTTTTTCTTTTTCGGGGAATTAACATACCGAAATGATATCCGGATTCTTAATACGTATCTATATGTTTCTTACCACCCGCAGCTCCTGTCTTGTTTCACTTCACCCCGAGTAACCTTCGTCTATTAAATTACCTGAAGCCTGGGTATATACGCCTGACGAGCCTCACAAATCGCCATTTAAAACGTCATGAAATACTGGCCACGCGCATTAACTCGCTTTTCTTTACCATCGAGATGAAGCGACGTCGGAAGTAATTTCGTTAACAGATTGAATATGCTAATGCCACCCGGTACATGATTAAAATTAAATTATAAGCTATTCATAACGAGATACAAGCCTTATATTTCTCTGTGATTGCATTAAAGGTGCAGCAATCGGTCGAATCCAAATTGAATTGATAAGAAATTATAACTCGAGTGAATATTATTATTAGAGAATAATAGAATTACGTAATTTGAATATTCAACTCCTTTGAAAATTAATTCCTAGTATACTCGGGATAAATACTATTAAAGTACTACACAATTAAAACCGGAAGTGGGTTACAGAAAACTACCTACAAGGAGAAAAATTTTTTTGTAAAATCCAAACTAAATCCAAAAATTCAAATTATGGTGATCTTCTATAATTTTTGTGACTTAGAAATACCCTGGTTATCAGTATCCCTGTACTGATATGAAAAGCACATGGGTATACATATGACAACAATTTTTGATATATTTAATTTCCAACGAATCCATAAAATGTAAATACTTACATACCACGTGTTACTCATACGTTATAAATGCCTTTAATGGGTATTTTTGATTATTGAAATATTTCTTAAATATAATTAAAATCGTTACCTGCAGCTATTACCTCTTGGCACGTTTTCCAAATTTTCTTATGAAATTTATAATACTATACTATAAAAAGGGAAAATATTACAACTTTCGTTGGTTCACCTAAATACCATATTTTGCACAATCCACGCTTGGAATTCGTGACAGGAACCCAAGCCTCGTCTATTCTGTGGACACATACTATATCTACATGTCACTACAGTATAGTACAACGTTTAGGGTGGTCACTGTACCTTCCATGTACACATACTATATCGCGTGTACGCATATATAGTGTGTACATGCTCTATGTGCTGTGTGATGTCTACTACGTGTCCTGCACCGTCCCATACGTCGTGCCCCGTGCGCCGTACACGTTTGGCTAAACTCACGTCCGTCAAACTAGGCATTCGAAAAACTAATGATTCGACGTTGCTTCTCCCACCTGACCTAACCTACGTACAACCCAAAAGCTTATTTCACGCGTCCGATGACAACCCGTCCCACCACTGGCACACACCCTGCTAATGCACATAAAAATTCCCATTCCTTTTTTTAGGAGCCGCATTTAACGGGGCAGTGAATCCACCAAAGGTATTCACAGCTCTCAAGGGTAGTTTACAGCATTCGAATGCTTCCACGAGAATTGAGGTTAATTCACCGTTTTTAATGCCTGAGCTCACCCTCGCCCTAGGATTGCATCAGCAGCAACCCTCATCAAGAAAATTTCAAAGATCACGAATACTTTTTAGTCATCCCTTAGTTTTGCATCCCCAATTTTTTCATTCAACATTTAGCACATTTTCAATTTTATTAAAAAATATATATAAGAGGGGTTGTTCAGGGTTACCTCGTTATCTTAGCAGACTCTATGGCGGAATGCACTCGAATTAATTTTCCAAATTTATTAAGGGCTCGTTCACAGTACCGATCCACAATCTACCGCCGCTACTCCTCCCGCTCGTGGGTACCCAAGTTTCTCCCATTTTTATCAACAGCACGATAACGCCTTAATGGCCGCGCGACACGCCACTGCTTACATTGCAATTTACATTCGCGTCGATGTATTTCGTAGCCGTGCGATTACGATAGCGTGAGTCGGCCTCGATGCGCTCGTATATTTATTTCCTGGTACGATATCCTCTGGGATTGAAACATCACGATTCCGCTACCACCGTAATGCTCATTCTGCTTTCCGCGATAAATCCATCGGAATCACAGCTTCTTTATTTTTTTTTTATTTTATTTACTTTTTTTTTTACATCGCATCTCCGATCACTGCCGATCCCTGCTGAACGTTAATAGTTAGGTCCAGATACGTCCTGGATAATGCGTGAATCTTCGCCGCGTACTTTATTCCCGCTCGCCAACTTCTCGAATTACCATTTACGGGATAGATGTATAGATATAGATATGTATACGTATCACAGTGAGATATATATATGCGTCTATTTGAATCTCATTGATCCATTACATTATTTATATGATAGTTAGCTCGAATGATTGATCGATGGATGATTTATTCAAAATTTGAATGTAGCTATATATATATATATATATATATATGTATATGGAAAAGTTTACCTACCCCTGTTGTGAGAATTATGGGTAGGTATGTGTATATATATATATATATATATATATATATATATATATATGTCTACCTGCTCGCCCATCCAACTGGAGAATCTTGGGATTTGGTGGAGGATCCGTTGTCTGATTTATAACCTTGTCTTGGATTTTGGGTGTGATTCCTGTGGCAACCCTTGCTGATCCCCAGGGTACTGAAATTCATAGGGACGTAAATACTAGGGTCACGCGTTCAGCCGGAGACAAAAGTGGATTTGAAATTGTTCGTCGTCTGATTCTGGATCGGTGATTGGCACGTGACTCTTGTTGATTCTGTTGATTCGGCTCTGCGCATTTGGACGTTCACGTAAATAATGCCTCAGGGAGGGACTTGGAATTGGCTCGAATTTACACAGTCGAAAGTGTCCCGGGCGATTGCTACCATTGTTTGACTCGATGGGAATTTTATTTTTTGAAAAATCACCTGGCTCCTATTTGGCACATTGAGGTAATCTTTGGGGTGTATATGCGTATACTGATGACGGATTTCGATTTGGTTATTCACGAGGGGTGCGATTTAAAAATTTTTGTTTGTATTCTGGAAATTAAATTTATTTAATCGTTTTAACGATTGAATTATCATAAATATTATGTTCTATGAAACAGGTGAAGGAACAAATTGTCAAAGGGATGCAATTTTTATCGATCGCTTTAACGCAATAAGGGGATGCAAAATTATACGAGAACTCGCGTACCTCGGCAAAGGCGAATGAAAAGCGTTTCCCACACGTGAGAAAGTATGTCCGTCCACGAGGATACAAAAGCTCCTCTACCCCCAACTCACATTTTTTTTCCACCCCTCGGTACTCGGCGCGTCGAAAGTAGCGTTCTCGACGTAGTCAGTGGCGCCGCGACGCGTTGAACATTCTGTGAATATTTAAAAGCCCTCTCCGTGGAAGCGTGTACTTTTATTACCCAATACTCTTTTATTCTTTAATTCTCTTTTTTTTTCACATCCATCCCGCACTAGTCTATTTCAGGTGACGTAGCGTTAAATTCTTTTTGAATTTCACCACTACGTTTTATAGTGGACTCGGAAGACAAATTTGAAAAAAAAAATTCAAAATTCCATTCGACTCTCGTGAACGTGCATGAAATATAAAATCAGTACAATTTACCCAACCAAATTTCACGCGTGACTGGGGAAAGTTGGAAAAAATGGAAATTTTGTCTAAAAAATTTGGTTCACTCATTTTTTTTATTCATACTCCACGCTCGATACCAACGTCCCACCCGGTATGCATTCCCTAAAAGTTTTCGCCACTCCAATAACGATCTATTCTCGTATACCGGGAGATCGCACTTTGCCTGCACGAAGGATCGCGTGTCTCGAAGACTCGAGCTATACTCTATTCGTAGAAAGTTCCAGGCGAAGTCGTGGGTAGACGAGGGCAGGGCGACTCGTGGTGCCCGATGCCCGGGGCTCGGTGTCATGGCCCCAGGAACAATATAACTCTGCGACATAAAGGCCGCCTTGAGTCCTTCAATGCAAATGTGCTCCACTTGGTGTGATTTATCATGCTGACAAATTGTTCCATATGAAATTGCGTTTCAAATGCGACGCATTTCGGAGCACGGCTTCCGGCTCGAGCTTTATCTTCGCGAGGATGAAACGACCCTGGCAACTTTGCGAGAAAAACAGGCGTGAAGGAAAAAAAAGTCTGATTGCGAATCCACAATCGGCCATGAAGATAAGCAGGAAGAACACACTCGATTATCCTTCGAGTTGCATCACGTGTGCATAATCTTGAGGACGTTACCCACGCATGCAGTTATGAATAGAGCTCGTGACGTCATACGACATGTAAAATCGCGGAACGTTGGAAGTTTGCAAAAAAATTTTTTTTGTCCCCAAATAATTTTCCCCAAAAATATGTCGACGAGATAAAGAACCCTTACGCTAATTACTGCTAGCAGCAGGTTACAAATAGGTTTGGTGCTTCTGAGTAATGCTTTTGCGGGCTTCCAGTACCGCCCTCCTTCTTTGGCTCTTGGATATTTAAACTTTCAGCATTTCATTTCCATGGCAATGGCAGCGCAGAGAAATATACGTATACAGGTCCACATTGCCCGGCTCTCGTGCAGCCTTATTGCGTGCTTTAGAAATACTCGAGCTTTTTCCTGGCACTCGCTAATGTAAAGTGCCCTCGATCATTAAGTCATTTAAAGGAGAACGAGGTTTCGTTGTCTCATTAAAAACTGGCAACAAGTTGCTGTCTCTTTTATCACTGTCGTTTAATCAAGCAAAGTCACAGGGAGGAGTTATAATCATAGTAAAACTTTTGGCCGCGCTGCGAAGGCACGAAACCTCGAAACGCAATATATATGTATATCCAGTAAAAAAAAAAATAAAAAAAAAAGTTGGCGAAGCGTTCCTGAAAAATTGGCGACTTTATTAAAAAAGACGAGATTAACGACGTCACCGCCTAGACAAGTAAATAATGTCTTTTGCTCCGCAAGGAAATCACGCTCGATCTCCCAAGTGGTAAAACTTTGAAGTGCAGCGACTATATTTTTATTAGCTTTTCAAGCTCGTCCAGTCCAAGCGGAGCGAAGACTAAATTCTACGAGTCCGAACCGCGACCGTATAACGTCAGGCTACATCTCGAACAGCTTTTCGGTTTCTGTATTACGAACGATTATTGGAAATTGGAATTACCATAGACTCGTTCAGGAGTGCTCGTGCAAGTCCCTAATAGCTATAAGCCATTGGAAAACCCTCTCCGCTAGGTACCGTACCCATCATACGTCACGCTAATGCCCAGAAGCTTACGCGAACCAGTCCCTAACCGTTATGGATAATAATATAAAGGCATTTACGCAAGGCAACGTTAGAAATGTACATTTTTTAAATAATACATTTAAAATTGAGGTAAAATTTTTTTTTCAAATTTTGCAAAATATATTCAAAATAAATTTATCCGTGTATCAAGTGTCCCGCATGCGCACAGGCTACCCACGGCGAATAGTAACTCGCGACGCGACTTGCATGCAAGTCCAGGCCAATTTGGTGTCATATTTCAGAATGATACTCGTGGTCATAAGTCTGGACCATTCACCAACTGCATACGAATGCATTTTCCCTGTTGCACTTTGATGCAGTAAAAGACTGAGGCGCGGCCACGCTCGACTTGGGGATTTTAAGAATTCAAACGGAGACTCCTAGTAATTTCATTCATCTTCCGAGATTATCCCTGGAGACGCTCTGTTTGTTCAGCCAGAGATATATCTTCCTGCTAGACTGAGAATACTTGTATGAATTCATAATATCGAAAAGCTTAGCAAGACCTTAGCCAAGCATGTTGGTAAGAGAGATTGCGTGGTCCGTTGCGCAGGGAACCAATGGAGAGACGAAGACAAAAGATTAAGAGGGAGATGCGCAAGCAAGAGAGTCAAGTAAAGTAAGGTAAAGTAAAAGCATATAGTAAAGTTTAAGTATGAAAAGAAATGCCAGACACCGGTCGGTAAGGTAGAGCGAGTCCGCAGTATGAAAAGTCGGCAAGTCGCCAGAGCAGGATAGTAGTGGGGAGGGAAGAGGGGAGGGAACTTCAGAGAACAACCCCTTACCGAGTGCATAGGAAATGAAATTTTTGCTATCTGCCATTTGGCAGAATACGATACATCCTCTGTATGTATATATGCAGCTAGTTACGTCATAGACGGTTATATCGGAACGCGGAACGAATGGAATTGAAACCGGATGTAATATACGTCGAAGGCCTTATAGAAATTTCTATTGAAAGTTCTTTGAAAAACCGGATACCCTGTATGAATTTTTATTTATGTACAGAATTTCGAGGAGAAATTTCGTAGGGATTTTATAAAGTGAATTAGGAAAAATCTCATTTACTTGTGTGTATACATATATATCGTTGGAAGTCGCTTTGATCGCATTTGAATTACCCGCCAATTTAAACTTTACTCGTATTGGTCTTTACCTCGGCAATCGACAACTTCGGGAAAACGATCGAACGTTTCATTACTTGGAACACACGTGTGCTTTGAATCTCAAGTAGAAATCACCCTGTGGCCTTTTCCTCGGCCTTAACACCATTGATTATATATATATACACCTTGGCCACCGAAATAAGTGAATTCGACTTTGATTGCTCCGATCTCTGCCAAATCGGTAGGATCCGTAGCTGCGTGCCTTTCCGCATTTACTGTTTGCTCTCCAATTATCTGATTTACTCGGCTACTCCTGACAGAGCACAGAGGTCCTGGCTCACATGCGGACAGTCGAATGATAGGAGGGACAGGGTGTAGGGAGGAAAATCGTATAAGAGAAAAAGGCATATATAGGTATAGCATAGTGTAGTGGAAAATAAATTAAATAGAAGATAGGAGAGAATTTCGCGTGGGATAAATAAAGACAGGTATACGGAACGCGAGAGGTGTTATTTTGAGTGAGGTTGCTTGAGATAAAACTATTTGAAAAATTCGTGAATATTGTTTTCCACGAAACAACGAATATCCTCGAGACTGCCTTCCGTCCGTGGTATGCTTGCAAAGTGTCCAGGAGACGAGTCTTGGAATTTTCGCAGGTCGCGCACCCATAGGAAAATAAATCGCAAAAGCTTGGAGCCGGAAAGGTGAAATATCGCTGTTTCCCTGAATAACCGTAAATGGCGGTCTGGCCTGGATTCCTTGAGAATAAGGTACTCCGGTATGCCGTGGAGCAGTGCCTAAAAATGGATAGACCCTTTCAGGAGTATAATCTCATACATACGAAAGCTTTGTGACTTCGTGCTGGGTGATATGGAGTAAGAGAGAAAAAGAGAAGAAAAAGTATATAGAAAGTACAAGAAGAAAGTGCCGAGAAACACTTTCGGCTAAATCTGTACGCCCCGAGCAAAGAAAAAGAGTCGGGATCAATAATGATTTTTTTTTATTTTATAGACACCCTGTACGTCTCTTGTCTATGTATTATTCTATCTATGACATCTTTCGCACGGGGTCGCAATGTCGGTCCACGGTCTTACCCTGTGGCAAATAATTATATCATTAATAAAGCTACGTATGGTTATACCTTTTATGCAAGCCAGTCATTAAATATCGATTACCTCAGCACACGCTCCATCCATTACTCGACATTATCCAATCATCGGATAATTATTTTTTATGATAATGGCGTAAAGTGCAATTTACATGAAAAAGAAAAGAAACACGTATCTGACAACATCTGACACAGGGTGCGTCAACTTTATCCAAGATTCACGTATGAAAATACCACTGGACCGTAATTCAATCTTGAAACGTTGATATACGTAAAATTTGCAATCTCCTAAATGACGCCTGAGAAATTATCCAGATGAAATTACCCAGAATCCCTTCGAGGGACGATTGGACGATCCGGAAGTTTCATTAGAGAAATCGTTCGCACGTGGTAAACCAGTGACAGGACTCAGTCCCCGCTTCAGCACTATCTTCAGTACTTACGTGGATACGTAACAGCGCCGAAGCGCCAGTTGGCAAATTCTGTGATTTGAGTAAAAATCTGAAGCTTAACTATAGTCGATGGGATTCGAAAAAGGAAAACAATAAATTCGTCGCGAGTCGTTCAGTAGAACAGCTGATTGTGAATAGCGAACAAGGTGTTGGGTAGTCGCGTAGTAATTCGTCAGGTGTGGACGACAGCTTTAAGCTGTCTTTTGAATTCCATCGAAGGATCTGAAAGTGGACGAAGCGCACTGCGGCGTAATGTGAATTGGACTCTGTGTGGTGGATCGGAACGCTATCGGTATGACATGTGACCTATCGACGCCGGGCGTCGGGGTGCCCGAGAAAAGCTGGAATTAACTCCATCCGCCCCGGGCTTAATAACGAAGTTACCAACGAGTTTATCAACATTTCACAGTTTCATTCTAGCGCCGGAGTAAACTAAAACATATTCCTTACTTCAAAACTAATCCGAGTTCTCCCAAGTTCGGGAAACTTTGGTCTCGAGACTCGCTCGACTTTCCGATTTCGCCAGGACAACTCCTTCTTCAAATACGGACCAACATCTTCTTATTCAACTTTCTTCCTTTTCTCTCTCTCTCTCTCTCTCTCTCTCTCTCTCTCTCTCTCATTCCGCCCTTGTATTTTCCCTTTAACTTTTCCGATTTAGCCACTAGCCGACTATTTTACTTGGTTACCATTGTCGGGTTGCTTTGCAGGAGAAGTTATTTACGAATTTGAAGATATTATAGAAAAAAAAGCCAGCATTGTCATATAATATATGTATACCGTTGCCCGCGTACGGGATATGGTAATAGGTACAGTAACCTTGGAGATAATTTAAATAAATAAAAAAAAATGAAATAAAAATAAAATCTTGAAATTACTTCTTTATACTTCCATTAAAGAGAATTTTATATCGATTCCTGGTCGATCCTACAGCACGCTTCGAAAGTTGTTAAACTTTTTCGATTTACCCAGCAAACGAGTAGTCAGTTCCAGTCTTGATGCAGCTACTGCCAGTAGTACCGTGTACGTGCAGTGTAGGTAAATTTATAATGTTTTATTCAAAACAATTTTCTTCGTAATTTAATATTCCCTTTTTTTTCTATCACCGAACGATGCAAATTAATGAGAATCAAGTACGGACAATTTATAGCAGCGCTTTATTACGTTTCTTATAATCGACTCTCGGATACACCTTTGCAAATTAATGCCGACTTCCTTTCACCGAGTCTAACGAGTCGGGAAGAGTCACAGGAGCGGGAAATTCAACGAAGCGCGAGCGTCCCTAATTTTCATAAACAATCAACGTCGACTCTAATGACACAGTGACGTTAGACCTTTTGCCCCTCGAGGGGAATTGTGGAGAAGAGGCGAAGAGGCGAAGGTCTCGCTATTCAGTCCTAAAGAGACCTACTTTACCGTTGGCTTATTCTCATCCAATTCCGAGTTCCCCGTCCAGAAAGTATTAACGTACCAGAGACTTACCGTGATGCTAATTAAATGTGAATTTTTCCATAAGTGTGAATTAAGTTTTAGTACGAAATCAAAAAAAAAAAAAGCCGGAATGTAAGATAACCTCAAAAATATCGTAGGATAAATTCCGGCCATGAATTTCGAATAAAACTGTCACGGCCGTCCCTCACCCGGCGACTCTTACGGACAGGTAGTGGCGAGAGCGATTTATCAAGTTCGAAGTTTATCCGAGGCGTCTGACGGAGTAAAATAAGTAAAGAGTAGAACGTGCGCGGCCGCCGCGTCGTAAATTCGTTCTCTCGGACGTCGCGGCGTCCCTACTTTCACGAGACTGTTGCATTATTGACTGTGATCGCCGCATGCATCGTCCATTGAAGTAATTGTAATATACGAGACGCCCGGCTAAGTGCACAATGACTCGCTCCTCGTACATAGTACACGGGATGCTATTAAATTCCGCGATAAGAATTTATTGTGGTCAGGCCTTTATAAATCCGAGCGATATTATAGCATCGTGAAATCGTGCATTAGCATCGGAGCGACCGCAGCGCCGCGGCGCGGGCTGCGAGTGAAGTTGCTTGTCGAAGCGTCATATCGATGCCCGCTAATATTTTTTCCAACCTATGAAATTCCTCGCGGGACGTTTGTGGGACTTTCCTGATATATCGAGCAATAAAAATAGCCATAGCAATTACATCTAATACATATATCAAACTCTATCACGACACTGGGCAATATACGTGACCGCGTTTGTCTCGGGAAGAAAAATTAAACCGCTCTAGATCGAACGGCTCGATTCTCACTCCGATTCCATCAAGTTTAATAAGCTCGGACGGGGTGCATGCTTCGACTGCGGACAGGAGGAAGGCTGCTGCGCTGCTGGGATTGTCAGCCTCTAAATCACGTCCACCGAAACGTGTTACGGTACGGTTACTGTAACCCTATTATCGTAATTATTGATTTCAGTCTGGCTACTGCCTCCGCCATTACGTGCAATATGCCATTAACCTCTCCAACGTATAATATGTATCTTCGTTCGCTTTACGTGCCTGTCCACGTACTTATGTATGCAGCTCTGGCATACTTTTCATCTGCGATTATAACCTATACCTCGCAACTGCATACCTGACAGCTTACCTAACCTAACTTGTATATTCTCTATATACGTATATATAACGTTCTTTTCACTCGATCGAAGATCTTAATTACTTCTGAGATTTTTAGGAATGCTGACTACCCGTACCTGATCGGCCAATCTTGATCTCAATATTTATTAATACCGACGGACCAATAGCAGCTGCGAATCCCTTACTCGAGTATCCTGATTACCCATAGATCCTGAATCATAATTCAATGCTGGGTGTTGATTGCGAAATCTTCTCCAAGATCAGTCAACGTATACAGGTACCAGGGTTTTATTCCAGGGCGAAAAATGAACGTGATCAAACTATATTTTCGTCTGGTGCGCCGTGTGAGATCCGAGATGATATATATATAGTGATATACACCGAAGAACCAATCATGTCTCGGCGGATGCTGCGAGTAGCCGAGGAGTCTTAAGGATGAAGTCCGCGCGTCTAGAAGTAATTCGGGCCCATATCTGCTCGTAAACGAACCAGTAAATTTTTCAACGAACTGAATAATTCCTACGTGATTCCAGGACGGACGAGGAAGCTTTTATTACGTAACAAAGTGTTTGGAGATGAACTCGTAAAACGCAGATAGAATACGGGAATATTAGAAGGTGCCAAGGCTCCTGGCTCCCCTAGGGACGTGCGCTTTGGCTCGAAGATTTTCTTCCTAATTTTATTTTGTTTCTCTTACGCTTTCTGCTTCATCAAGATCATCCATCTCTCTCTCTCTCTCTCGCATTGCGAAGCCAACAAGGACAGACGCCATGAGCGGCGAACTTCTCCCTTGAGAAAACCGCGGCTGAATTTTCACGCTTATCCCTCGACCCGTTTAAGCTGCAAGTTTAGGTCGAATCAAGAGGACGTGAACTTTGACCCCGATTTTTGTAAAGACAACGGAGACCCGGTGTCACGGGGACAATATTAAATCCATAGTCAAATTACCAAGCGATAACGATTTATCGATATATTTTATTCGATAAATCGAACGCCGATCGATATCATAACGATAATCGATATACGATGATCCAAAGTTATGTAACTTCAAGATTGAATATTTTTCACTCGCTGAAACCCAAGGCAATCCTTTGTTTGGATGCTGCACGAGGAGAGAAACAAACAGAGTCCCTCGTGTACAGTCAGTGTTAATTCAACTAATTATCAAAGTCAATTACACCTTTGGGTGTCGGAACTCTGATTCAGTTTCTACCGAGTCGTTTCCTTCAACCCCTTTTCGAGCATCCAGCATCCCTCTAACAACTCCTAACCTGACGCTCTGCCCCTCTCACCACCCTCGTACGTAATTAAGAAATGTACATGACAATTTTCAATCTTGTACACCCCTTATATATTTATCCGCTCCAACAGATGGATACCTCGAGGCTCATAAATTACGTCAATTTCAAACCTGACGTCACGGCACGTCGTTAACCCCATCTTACGTGATTCCTGGATACGTTTCGCCCTTGAAGATACGTAGATACCCATATGATATACCTATATATATATTATTTCTTGACACAGCATATACATTCGCGATCATCTACTTGCCGTAACTACCTTTCCTAATTGCAGCACTATATTTAAAAGTTAATTATTTATACGACACTCTTTATAGGGACGTTACCCCGGTACCTGAAACCACCGGGACCAAATTTACCCTTGGCATTAAACAAAAAGCTCTCTAACAATGTGTGTATATATATATATATATATATATATATATATACACCATATATATAAGGAGGCTTCTACGCTTTCCCCGAAAGTTTGAAAGTTCTCAGCGCCTCCGAAGATAGTCCCGAGGACGAGGGTGAGGTGGCGCCAGCAGAGCAGGGAGGGTCGAAAGACACTTCCACTCGGTTCTTTATTCCGTAAAATCGACGATCGCTGCAAGTCCGCGCGCTAATGCACGTATCCAACGGCGTAGCCTCGGGAAAAGTTTTCACCTTATGGAAATCACTTTAGGAACTCGAGAGCTTTTCTCTTAACTGCCTGCGGATATTCGGATCGGCCATCATCATCAGCCGAAGGTGTATCCCTCGTATTTCGTATTGTGCTTGCCCAGCATACTTTCGCGTCTGACAGGAGAAGGATGGCGCTGGGAGTGAGAGTGGAAAAATAAAAGAGAAATAATAGAGAATGGCACTGTACGAGTAGAGTATAGAAATATATGTATATAGGTATATAGATATATAGGGTCTGCTTGGATAGGTTTTAGTAACTCGTGGATCGAAGAAAAGAGGCCGCAGGCATTCCTGATAAAAGGTACTACTTCGATATTGGAAAAAGTCCTGGCGTTTATCGCTGCATGAGTAACGCCTTTACCTTCGTCCCCCCACCCCGCCCGCTCCCCCCTTTGCCTTCAGCCATCTTGGAATTACACTACGAAAGTCAATCTAGCGTGCGTAAGCTTCGACCATTATTACGATGGGATCTCCTGTCGTCTCGTTGGAAACTTCGATGTTCGATCTTCTTTGATATATGGTCTATGAACTAGAATTCACCCCTAATGGTATTACGATGGTCGACGTAGACTTGCTCAAATAAATTGGATCAAAATTTCAAAAAAAAAATGACTTTTTTATAATTTTTATGTTTTATTTTTTAATGGTTCACCATCTTTCAGTCTACAGTGGATCTGTCGCGATAAGGGTGTAGCGCAGCCCCCTCCACCCCTTGCGGAACGCTCTAGTGAAAGCAGAGAGCATAAAAGGAGGGTGACGAAAGAGCGATAAAAATTGAAGAAACGTCAAGATTCTTAAAGGATGAGCGAAAGAAAAATATATATCAGGCCTAAATTTGCATCTCTCTCGCTGGTCCATCCCCTTGGATCCTCTTCTCGTGTCAGATAGAAAATTCAGACCTCCCGACAGCCCAGGGGTCCGTCCTTTCTCCCGTAAGACGACCTTACGACCAATTCACATAGAGCCCAATTATTAACAGCCCGAGGGTACAAGTCTCTTTGATCGTTCCAAAGGCAACCCTTGTCTCCGCTGCATTCCAATAATTCAAACATTGTTTTCTCGGCAGGAAAAACTTGAGATTCGAAATTCTTATCTGGAACGACCCCATGAATGCGACGAGTGCTTGAAGAATTTTACATGAAAAAGGGGAAAATAATTGAAATTTAATCATCCCTTCGAAATTATTCTGACCAGTGGTATTTATTATCATAGGGACACGGAGATTCTGACGAAACGATTATTTTACTATTGGGCCTTATTATACACGGGTATATAACCTTGCTTTATATATGATTAAAAGAAACAAGTATAATGAACTTGTTTAATGAGTGTTCGCTAAGAGTTCTGCTCGTAGCAATATATGTATATGCCAGGGTAGCCACCGCTTTGCAATTATAATAACGTAGTCAGCACGATGCTATCTGCGGTTTGAGATGTCACTGAAATGTTGCAACGTCAGGAACGCAGTTCAAGATAGGAGATGATCTAGAGAGAGAGAGAGTCAAGTACCCACGTAGGTAGGTACGTATCGTGACTATGATAATTATTGTAAGTCTCGAGCTGGTAGATCCTCCACGTGGTGGAACTGCACTGGGCATTCATTTCTGTGAACTGATACCCGGAGCTACAAGGCTACAATAATTACCAGAGAATGCATTGTTACTGTGGGAACATCGTGTATCGCCATTACGTACACCTTCGATAATGACATTCTAATGCGGGATCCGTGTTAATATCTGCCAAATGTATTTTCAATCTTACCTGCACATGGCAACAGAATTTTCACATAATGCATTAACAGATTCGATATTGGCATGGGTTATGGATTAAGGGTGTGTTGATTAAAGTTTTGATTTTGACTTTTTTTTTGGTATTACTCATAGTAATAGGGGAGAGTATGAGGGTGGGGTATTCAACTTTTTTTTTGAACCCTCGGATGTGGAAAAGGATTTAACAGGGGAAGGTTTTTTTTACTGTATAATACGGGGTAGGTAGGATAGTTTGGTTGGACTGGATTTTTTCACCCTACTTTAATCCTGTAATTTTTCTGAGGCAATGTAATTTTTTTTAAGGGCAAAACGTTTTTTTTTTGTTTTATTTACAATTTTGTATAACTCGTGGGGGGATTTATGTAATTAGAAAAATTGTGCTTTTCGGGTAAAAATTAATTGGTACCGCTATTTTATTTTTCTCTGTATCTTGCATCTCATTGTAACGGGTGATCGAGAGATACTGCGGTATTGATACCAAACAGAGTTACAATCAATTAGGTTGCCTTACGTGTACATCTCTAATGAATGATTAGACATGTCGGTATACAGGTGTACCGTGTATTACGTAAGCTCGAGTTTCCGATACCGACCCCGGCAACGCCTTGTTAATCGATAGTCTTATGCAAATGCATAAGAGTATCAGGTTCCAGAATCAAAATGTATTGACGAGTCACCCGTTCGTCCTCAGCCAAGTCGAAAGATCAAGGTCGCCTAATTGAAGTAAAACGGGACGAGCGTTAAAATTCCCTGAAATGGAAATTTTCGAAAAGTCGAGACAAAAAAATGTAAACTCGTAAGGATTCCCCAGACGACGTGAAACGAGGTTTCCAAGTCTACCGGGATAACCTGACTTGGACTTTATTTGCATAATCAACCGCACGTTTCATCCCCATCGGGTTAAAAGACATGTAAAAGCTTTCGTGAATTCAATTGACCCATTGTCAATTATTCATGATCGATTAATCGATATCAAACAGTCCCTCGGCACTCTGAGAAAGTACAACAAATTTCTAAAGAGGTTGTATATCGACGGGATGAATTTTTTAACATCCATTAGCGCACCGTTAAAAATAAAAAGCCTAAAATTTGATTGGTCAAAGGTCATATCTAAAAATAAATGAAAATTCACTCCCCCCCCCCCCTCCCCCAAATACACGAATATTTAATTACAACCGGCTTAGTCGACACTGAAGGCTAGTTGTGGAAAATTATTAAATTTCTAGTATAATCCACATTGCCAACCTACCCTTAGCTCATACTGATTCTTCCTCCAGAAGAAACTAGCTCCTTCATCCCCCATCTGCACCCTTAGCTCTTACGTCATACCGTTCACTTCCTTTCCACCTTCAACTCTGAATTGTTAATTCTGATTACCCTCGCAACCCCACCTACCGTTCTCATACCCAAGCGCAACCCCCCTCCCGTCCCTTCGCCATTCAACATCTAGGTACTTTGACCTACCCACCTTTCACCTAATGTCCTGCCATTTATGGCAGAGTCGAATCACATTTCGGGCTTCGGAGATGTTACTCCCATTTGCGAAAAGTCGTTAGCGCCAGTCGCTCCTAACTTTTCCGATTTTTCAGCCCTCGTTATAGCCACGACAGAGCGGGACTTTAAGTATAATCGACTTTGCCCACTATCGGATACCTCAAAAACTCATTATTCAACACGACACCGATATACTAAATTGTTACACTGTTAGTTCTATTAAAATCGTATATCAACATCAACGTTGATAAATTTTCCTCGACGCAAAACCATTCGTGAAGTCATTAATTACAAGTAAAGATACGTCCTTGGTATCGAGCCCATAAAAATTTCAAAAATTTCAACCATCTCCAAAAAAATATTTTTACATATTTAGATCCATTATTCGGTTTGCGTGTCCGACTACCGATTATCAAAAATTCGCTAAGACGGTAACTCCGTCATTTTTGAGGTATCCAATAGAAATTTCCTAGTAATTCGCAACAGCTCTACCAAGGGTAACCACATTGATTCCATTAATGGCATTCGCGTATCGCAATACCCAGGCATCCCGTTCACGTAGCGAATCGACATTGTTTGCCCGATGATCTGCCTTGTGGATTTTCGACGTTCTTGCCATTCGCCGGCAGTCATTTACGAATAAACAGCAGACCTAACCTCCAAAACCCTTCTGTAAGTTGATGCAAGCTTACAGTCATTGGTACAGTAGTACATAAGGGTTTCCTAGGAATATGGGTTGCCAGGACGATAAGAGCTTTCCTAAACCCTTAACCGATATAACCATCAGGCACTCCATGTAGATACGAGAGTTCCGGAAGTTCTGGTTAGGAAACCCTGAACCCGGTTATACTGGGTGGTACCAACAGTACGAACCCAGAGTCCTGAGACCATAGCTCGAGGGTGGGGGTTAGGAGAGGAGCTCCCGGGGAACCGCTTCTGCATTTTTAATCCGGCAAACTCGTGAATTGATAATTCCATGGCATACTCCGATCTTGCTTGCTTCGCTCCTTCGCTTCCTGAATAAGAGAATTTCAAGAAAAATTAAACAGAGTCACTTTTTTTTTATTCTTTTCAAATCCCGATATACTCCGTTAGCAAGAGTGTGTATTTTGGATCGAAGTACTTTTTTCTCTCTATAATCGATTTTGATAACTTTTAAATTTCGGGCTGGGTCTATGATAACCTAGTTGGTCCTGGACCAATACAGATTTCGTAGGATGATTCACGGCAGGTCGTGTGCCCAGCCGAAACACCCTTTGGATTTATGTAAATTTCTAGCGTGCCCGATCGGAATGTATATTAATGTAAATTTAGTAGAACGCGGGGGTAGAGCCGTAGAGGTGCCGTCTTCGAGTAGGAGATTCTGGTATTGTTCGGCCGTAAAGGAAAGACGAGAGGAGGCTGTAGCGACGCGGCCATTAAGCGCGTATAAAATCCAAGGAAGATGTAGAGGACGAACTCGTTGCGCAACAGTCTTGTCTGTCTCGGCAATTAACTCGATCGTCCTGAAATAATTAACAGTCGGATCTGAGCGAATACAGTGTTCTTGCGCGATTGGCAGCATCCAACCTGGGTTAACGTGTTCGTTAAGATAAAATTATACAGAGACAGGTTTAGATGCATCGATGCTGTTTAATGTGATACACGTCAATATCCAGTATAACGGGTGATCACTTTGTACTGTTATAACAGTTTCTACGAATTGAATTATTATTGGATATTCTGTATGATCGAATGAAATTTTTTATTGTGAATTATTAATTTTTTTTTTGTTTTTCTTCTAGTCACGGCAAATCATCCACCTCAAAGACCGTGGATTCCTTTGACCAGGCCCAACAGGACAAGGCCCACTTGTAAGTAGATAATATTTTGGTTGATATCAAATTAATTATTAATTATTGTGATTTCGATTTTCTTCAAAAATCTGTCACGTACCATGACGCTTTTTTTGGGATGATCGTGTCGAAATTTTAATCGGGTCAAAATCATCACGAAGTGGATCCTGTACGCTTTGGTTGATGCGAGGCAAAGGAGCATTCAAATTGTGCGCCCGGAATCTTACCGCAATTGGATGTGACGCGGGACCACGACTTCCGGTCGGAAAGGCGAGAGATTCTCGCCGAGCCTAATGCAAATTTGAATAATTGAAGCATTCCGTTCTAATTTATATACGAGAACTCGTGAGACTGCCAGGGTTCAATTAGTAATATTGTTATTATATTCTCATAAGATTATGATTCTCATAAGACGACCTGACGAAACTTTCCCTCTTGAAGAATATTTTCTAGTCACTGAAAATTGAGCGAAACTTTCTCCATTTAATCAACCGGAAATTGAATCGACGAAGTAACGACAGAAACGTCGGACTCTCCTTCCGATTGCCTCTCCATGAAATCAGTGGTGTGTATGTGCGTCGAGTTTGCGAATTTAACCACGTGGTTTTTCACATATACAACTTTGTGTACGAAAATAATCATGATGCAGGATAAATTGGATCTATTTGATTTTAACGTTGCAATTCTGTCAGTTTATAACCTAAAAGGTATTTTATCCTTTGGTAGTAAATAGATGCAACGTGAAGTAGCTTTATAAAATTACGTGTCTAAGTGCTTGAAGTTTTTATGAAAACGTGCCGTGAAATAGGGGTTCCCTCGTAGCTTACTTCCGGAAGTCCCTACAAGAGTACCATAGCCTCTGTACGGTTCAACTAGAGACAGTTTTTGTTGATCGAGTAAAAATTGAAACTCCTGAGACCCGGTCCGAACTAGGCTGTTCGCTTTCGTCGCAGACTCATAACACCGGAAGACATGTCAGACTATAAAAAATAGCGACCACCCCTAGTCGAGTCGCCCGGAACTAAAGACCGCAGGAGCAGGCGACCAGCCAAAGTCGGTAAATGCCTAAGAGATCATAAATTACCCTCACGACCTTCATCACTGCCCACAACGAGCCGAAACTAGAAGCAGGTTAAACTTAAGGAACCACCTTGTTACCGAAAGTGAACCCGGGTTAACCGTCGATCCCAGAGCAAAATGTTTCGAACAGAGGGTGATCAGGAGTTATCAGGTGACTGCAAATGCACCCGTAATCCAATTGGAGTAGCACAAGCAAACGGGAGCTGACTCGACCCCTCTCCCTAGGGAGAGTAGCAAGGGACGCTACCCGAGACTCCCTACCACTCAAACCGTCTTGGCGTATTTGCTACGGAATGAACAGTGACATCAAAGTAACGTCATAGCGAAGTTACAGCTTCGCAGAAGGAAGTAGGAAAAGTTGTTAAGAGTGGCAATGAAAGTGAGAGAAAGAGTGACAGAGCCAAACAACAAAGTGGAAGGGACAGTACGCACGCGCCCAAGACCGAAGAAGGTCCGTGGAGGAATGAGAATCAGCCGCTCGAGTTCCTCGTAACACCAGACAGTCCCCCCACTCGGCAACTACAGCCGCCAGTGCTGCCTCTCGCGACAAATTTTTCAATTACAATTTCCAGTACTCGGTCACCCTCGCAGCAGCTCGAGCGTTTGTTGTGTCTGTCGTTCGTTCGAAAATACAAATATAACGCAGGGGCTTGCGTCGTCTGTTATTTGCTCTCGTTTCGAAACCTAATATTATTATGGCACAGAAGACTCCTTACGGGCGATTCGGTACGCTCAAAGCAGACAAAACAATATCATAACTGAATTCCATGTGTCATTATAACGACGGTAATCGATTGCAATTATAAAACCCGTCTTAGTTACAGAATTACCGTAACGAAGTGCCCATTACATATCTCTGTATGCAAGAAACCTAGTAACAGCCTAAGGAGACTCATAATTCAGTGACAGTGTTATGCCATTAGTGCATTATAATAATGACACGGTAAATTGATAATTGTCAGTCACTGCCATACATAGTAAACGAAAAAAATAAATTAAATTTATCAATTATCATTAATTTCCACCGATACGAATCACGAGGTGAAAAATCATTTTCTTTCAGTCCCAAGCAAAATCGTATCTTGTTCGACCGAGGACGAAACGTGGCCCCGTTGTAATTAGACCGGGACGAGCGAATATATTCGACAGGGTCGGAACCAACCTTGTACGGGGTATCTGGCGTTCGGTGCGTTATCCTTGTAACAAATGTAAATCGATAAATGGCGGCTGACTGGTAGGTTTGCAGTCGTCCGTACCGGTCGTGGCTGAGCGATTCTAGATTACGGTAATAGTCCTATCGCAAGGGTATCGTGTACAGTACAGTATACGGTAATTCGTGCAACGTGCCAATTATAAAGATACCGCATGTCAAATTTTGATATATAAAAGGACCTTCGACCTTTGTATAATTATATAAAATTTCAAGATTCGGCTTGCGTCGTAGATCATCTAATAATGATCCTCTGATCTTACTGTAGAAGGTATATATGTATACACGTAGTGAAGATCAATGCAGGGTTAGCCAAAGCGAAGACTTGGGTCTGGTTTGATGAAGCGCGACGAGATCAGCCTAGGCGGAGTGAGACAAGGTGAAGCTACGCAACCTTCCTCAACGAAGCCCACCTTGAGGAGCGGTCAGTGCTGGTCAGGATTGGTCAGTACTCTGACGTAGCAGGCTGGCGAGTTTCGCTGCCTGGAGCATCACGTCGTGCCAGGGTACCAGGGCGCACCATCTGGACAGATTTATTGCACGGCGAAGCTCGGCACGGCAGAGCACAACCGCTCCTGGCCAAAAAGAAGCCATTGTCAGCTCCTACAGAATAGAAGCAATAAATCATTTCATTATAGTTTACGCTATTCATTATTTATAATGCGATCCCATTATATTTCCGATGTACGCGGTACACTCGTCTTTTTATTCGTGGACTATTCCTCCTGGTCCCTTACCCCGTGATCCTCTTATTCTTCCTCTTCCTCCATCAGGGTCCACTACTCCTACTATTACTTCTTCTTTTTCTTCTTCTTCTTCTTCTTCTTCTTCTTCTTGTATACCGTTGGGAGAAACTGATCGTTGCGGAAGTTACGACCTCCGGAACGAAAACGACTGTTATTCCCTCAGCCGAAAGTTCACGATGCGGTGAAACAGAGGTTAGGTATTGGAAACTGATAGACGTGATAAGAAATCACTCGGCAGTTATAAGCTTTAGGTGTAGCGATATATAGATATAGTATATATATACGTGTAAAGTATATAATGAATATCTAAGTGAATTTATTTATGATGAGAACAGACATAATCGCCGTTTGTGAGAAGCCGCGAGGATCGTTAAAGACAACAGTGGAAATGTATATATGTATATGTATATGGTATATAGGAAAAGACGATTAACGACTGCGGTGGAATTGTGCGTCATAATTATTTCTATTTGCGACACATCTCACGGTCACGGTCATTATATACGCGCCACATGTGAAAGACGATCGATAGTAGCCGGGACGATTATTTATTGGCGGTCACGCGTAATCATGGCCACGCAATGCGAACAGCCTCCATCTCTCCTGTACCGCAACTCGCAACTCGCGAGGTTTAGATCCCCGGAGCGATTTATGGCGCGATAAAGCGCATTACCGATTTCGGTATCGAATCGGGCAAACTCGTTTATTTATGACCGAGAATCTTCACCGCGCAGTTTGTCTGGCTCGAAGTTTAATTTAGTTGTCGGGGCGAACGTCAGGGGGCTACGTGGGCTCCGTAGCCATAGCAACAATTTCGTTACGGAAAACCCGAAGCCGACCGAGACTCGCCGAGCCTAGCCGAGGGACGAAGGGCCCTTTAGTCTGGCAGCCGGTCTTGATATATTACTACGTAAGTGCTCACTTCTCAAACAAAGTGCCGTTAACTATGCTTTACAAACTACCAACGAGCTATTTTACACACCGACGCTACTTGCTGACCGATTCATTTAACTCGGCAAAGTGTATCAACAACGGACTGCCGGCCATGAACTTCAACGCTCTGGTGGCGCCTCTGGTGGGGAACGGGAGAACAGCAAACAGGTGGCGACAACAGAATTAAGTTGGTCGCGCGCAACAAACTCTCTGCGTTACGGCAAGGGCTTTCTTTCTCTCCAGCTTTCTTCATTACCTCACTTGGGTTAAGTTTCTCTTGATCATTTCTTTTTACAAATTACTTTAGTTTGCGGTCTTTTTTTTTTAAATACTTATCGTTCTCTATCTTTTTCGGTCTCACTTCAATTTTCTTCAAATAAACGTCAGAATTTTTTTTTTAATGGCAATTAGCATTTTTACGTAATTCCTCAAGGCAATAGGCTCATGTAATATACATATTTTTTTAAGGTAACACGGAATTTTTTAATGTCTCTAAATGTCATTAAAAAAATATCAACCTTACGTCCCCATATTATGTCTCGTACACGATACGCCCCTATGCATAAATTAAACCAGCCTGTCTGGATTTTATGGAACTGCTTTCGCGAACTCTTGAGGCAGGTCATGGCATCGATGACCTCGAAAATTCCAAAGCTGTTCTTGAATGAATCCAGCTACACGCATTTGTACGTAAACTCGATACGTGAGGTCTGACGTATATTTGCTAAGAAACGAAAGAGACGCGTCATTCGCGCGCTGATTAAACGGTCGCACTTTTACTTTCCAGTACAAGTTTCTTCGTCGACATATTTTTTTTCACATTTTACCGATTCACGATTATAATTCGTTCTTCGAAATGAAAAGTAGTAAAAACAAATTCCTTACAAATAAATATATGAATTTTTCGAAACCTCACAGACGCCATCTTATCTAAATTCCGTTCACAGGAATACTACGGTCGCACGTAGTGAACAGGAAGATTAATCGGGTGGTCTTAGCGGTTAGCCATTAATCTGTAGCTCCTTATACAAATCATTTTGGAAGTCTGTCCCCGCTCTAGCCACTTATCTCCAACGGGTCCACAAGGTTTATATACTGTATGTATATATACACGTAAATACATAAGATTCTTAATTAACGTGATAATGGCGTAATCTTCATACGAAAATCTCACGTCTTTGCATTCCCACCTGGTTTTACCTGTCTGGGGTGACTGTTTACTTTCGGGTATGAAAATCGCGCATTAAAACTTTATTAAATAATTAGTCCCACGTTCTTAAAGGATGTTAAGCATTATCCTGTATAAGCTCAAAGTGATACCAAACCTCTATACCTATATCCATCGATTATCCCAGCACACTTGTCCGCCATTCATGTCCTCATCTTCATCCCATCTCACTTTGAATCTCCCTGCTTTACTTCGATCACCGTGAAAAGCCTTCGCCGAGGGGACTGTTAAATAACACCAATGCCTATCGTGCGGTGAAAAGTACAAAGGCCTTAAAATTTATTACCAGCCGCGCATTCATCCTGGAACTCGACGATCATCGTGGCGACAGCTCATCCCCTGGGTTATAGGTACGTCGACCTGGAATCAGAATTCAAATAAAGATCTAACGAGGAAACGCGGTCTCGCCCGTATACGAGTTTACTGTTTCAGGGGTACGATTAAATATCTTGTCCATATTGAATTTACGGAAACGGGAATTTCAATTTTTTATAAAAAAAAAATGTTTATCACACGCAGTATACTGTAGGATATAGCATGTATAGGACCTTAAAACAGAAAGCGCGTTCCAGTGGTGATGGCTGGTAAAAACAATATCGACTAATTTCGTAACACCAACCGGTGACGAACCTCTGCTGTTACTATTTTGTCCGGACGAGCCCATTATCAAGGGAATGCAGATTACACGGCAGCCTGTAGAGTGTAGAGATGCAACGCGAATGCGGAAAGGTAGACCTCGTGAGAGAGGAAGGGAGCAGTGACATCGTGCAATTAGTAGCTGCTACTATTCCTGCTTGTTTTATTGCACGGAAACTGCAGTGCAGAATGCGCAAGAGGAACGCGTCTACCTAGTACAAAGTACGGAGACGCAGTTCAGCACGAGGCATAATAAAAATACGTGAGAAAGAAACAAAGCGTCGCGTACGTACTCACCGTATACGTATAAATAGGATAGAGTCGCAGTCGTGGAATATCCGTAAAGTAACCGACAGTGGATACTGCGACACAATCGATCCTGTAATAATTAACAGAAAGTCCGTGGATGCAGCCGGTATTAAATTTCCGCAGGCGAAAACCAGTCGGCTACGTAGGTAGGTAGGTAAGCAGCGCGCGCATAACCTCTATACTGTCGTCCCGGTGCAGCCGGGGGTGTCGTTGCCTGGAGGCTTCAACAGCGGCTACTACATATTTCTCCGTGGTAAACACTTCGTGGGGAAAGTGATTAACAAGTTGGCTGGCTTTGAAGCGATGGCTTCGGTCTCTGAGTTCCCGGCGGAGCCGACGGTGGCGCGACTAGCGGCGTCTCGTCGACACTAGGACTCCGCCTCGGGCTGCGCATCTGTTTAGTTTACGACTTGCAGATTCTCGTCCCTCGAACTGCCCGTTGCCGTTGGTACTACTGTCCGCTCCGTGACAAACTATCGTCCTCCGGTTGGCCAGATACGGACCAGATACAGATCTCACCAAGTCCCTATCTCCAGACACGGATCGCTTCGCATTGGTTCTTGTTCCTCGTCACTGACGCTGACTCTATATACCTCCTGGTCAAACGGATTTTACTAAAGATACAGTCGAGCCTTATCAACTTCCGGATACTTTTCTTAGCTCGTTTGATCTTTATTTTTTATGTCAAAAATCAAGATCGATAAGACTGTCTTTGACAATTGTAATCAAAATTTTTTATCTCCTACTCAAGCTTACGTCAGATTGATTTATGATCATGGGTCGTTACCATACGATGACCTGACCTCGCTTCATTACTCCCGTGCGATTTTACGTACAGGTACTCTCAGTCTTTATTTACATTCGTGAAAATAGTTTTTCCATCCGAAATCCTATGGAAAGAATTACATTTCATATTACCATATACATTTGGCTGGGGATGCTGCGGATACTCGTACCTCCTCTCTCCCGTCCGACGTTCATTTTTCTGTTACGTTTATCCTCCCTGCCGACTGTGTATACTATATTTATCTGCTTTATATACCGAAGCACATAGACAGGACTTCCTGGTTTTACGAAATTGCCGTTTCATTTCCAGCACCTTCGCTTCGTTACCGGTCCTCGAGGCTGCCCTCCTAATTTCATTATCCGTCCTATCAATGATCCTTCGTAATAAGATATTTGCCCTAATGGAATAGCAAAAATTGATTGGCTCCAGGGTTCAAACGTCGTTATCGGGTTTATCGTTTTTTTTCCTCCTACCACGGCGCCAGGGGTCAATGACCCTGGACCTCCTTCATCCGGTCGTGTGTCCGAGTCTCGAGTAGATCTCGAAGTGATACCTCCAGTCGTTCCTCGACCGCTAAATTCGATCTTTGACACGTGTCGAAAAGCAGGCTTGCCAATCGCTCTGGTATCCCTGTAAAAAAGATATATATATACACACAGTACGAACGTTTGCCGGTTCTTGATAAGGCGAAAGAATGGAGGTAAAAGAAGCGAGAACAAGGACAACAACGCTCTCGGCCTCGCTCCTGTAAATGCGAAGGGGTTAAATTGCACTTTGCAAAACATCACGCGGAATGCGTCGGACGATACAGCACGCGCAGTTAATTGAATTCCGGAATGGAGACGAAGGAACGGACGGCTATATAGATACACACGCACAGTACACGACGGATCCGGCCGTGCGGCCGGACGGTCCAGCCTGCTCGACGCAGCCGGCTCTTTTATAGAAACAACCTGCACTGCACACTTTGCCCCGTGTACACCTGGCACGGTCCAAGGCTCCTCTCCGTTCTCGCCCACCTGACCCGCACTTATCTCGATTCAGGAGACTTACTTCGCTGACCGTAGCCACTTTATCAGAGGGACTGCAATTGTGCCAAGGGAAAATGGATCAAATGCATTAGTCTCATATAATCCGGACAATATAGGACAAGTCCATCTTGAGTTCCGGTATGATATTACGTACTACGTTACTGTATTATATCCGTACCCAGATGCATTAAGGAAATTAAAGTGTATAGAGAGGATAAGGATTAATTCGTGATTCTGTAAAACAAAAATGTGATATATAAAAAATCTAATTTCTAATTTTATTATAAAAATCTACGTAATCAAAAATTTGTTTTCTTCAATTTTTACATATATATAGTCCACGTCTTATTTCTTTACTATCAACCCTTAGTGCATCCCCGCCTGGCGGGTTCAACGAGACGTGAATAATTTGACAAACTCTTAAGGGAGGATCCTTATCCTCTTTATCTGTTCGGTCTTCGCCACACGATAAAAAAAGGGCTTCCCGTGAATACGTCACTGTCTTCTCGAGGGACTATAAGGGAATATAAGGGAATATGAGGGAACACGAGGGGATCGACGGGAGCGGCCATTAACGACGCATATCTCACGCAACATCGAGCCCGAATAATACCCTCTTAACACGATCACTCCGACGGATTCACAAGAGAGATGTTGAATTCGTGTTAACTATCTGACTCGGTTCTTCCTGGCCAGTGGTTGTAAAGCGCGGGGAGGGGCGGAGGGGAGGGCGCAACGAACAAAGAAAGTACATGGTACTGGAGTATATGGAAAAGGGATAAAAAAAGGAATAGAAACGTACACGACGAAGAGCAGGGGGGGAATAAATCCAACCCTCCGTAAATCCCGTAACGACTCTATTGACAATCGAAAAAGGGCCTGGGCCGTATTCGATGAAGCCATCGTTACCGACGGAATGTATATTCCATTGCACGAATACAATTACGGTAATGCAACCGGAGTCTATCCGACTGGTTATCTGTGGAATGGCCGAGTTTCCATCTACGGCCGCACGGAGCTCCGTGCGGCCCATGCTTTTTCCCCGTAGGCGGCCGCAACAGGCTGATTCCTATGGGAAAAGAATATATTTCGCTGGTTGCATTAAAAAATAGAAGTTAAGTCGAACGATGCGAAAAAGTTTTATACATAGCTTGACGGTACGTGGTAAGAAGTGTTGCGAACGGGAATATCGATTTTTACTCTTGTGGAATGAAAAAAAAAAATTAAAATGTGCAATTTGATAAAAAATTAAATAACGCTTATCGATTTTTAATCGACGTCCTTTATATCCCTTTCATTTAATTCGATGACTGGCAGTCATGCATGAGATATCGCCGGTATTGAGCCCCACGTCATAAGGGTTTGGGGTTGTTCTTTCTGTTTCCGCTCTTTGATCCTTTCTCTTTGTCTAACGAACTTGAAACAGTTATTTTTTTTTTTTGAAAACTACGAGCATTCGACCATAACAATATCGCAGTCTCTAACGGATTCGCCTGGTATGCTTTTCTGCCTGATAACAGATTTTCTACATTACACCGAAATATATATATATACAATATATAGTGCTTTGACCTGCCTACCATACATAGTTGCGAAACATGTTTCTGCTATTGGATTGCGGTGAGTCTCTGCTGCACCTCAATTATTTACGTTGCTACCACCCGTTCGCGGTTATGGAACCGCTGATTTACTGAGTTAACTTGACCATCCATTTCTAGGACCAAGTGAAACTCTGCTATGTGGAAGCAAGAAAAAAAAAATTTTAATTTTTGTTCATTTAACTCACGGACCGGTAGTCAGGGTCTTTCTTGAAAAGAATTCACTCGAGACATTAATCAATATATTAATTATTAAGGATACTAATTATAGCCTGTCTTCTGTAACCTCACGTTTATCAATCATACTACTTGAATTGGATACGTGCTAGGTACGTGAAGCCTATAACCACCTATCCTGGCTATGAAATTTCCATCAGAATCTCTTCCGGGGATTTATACCAGTTTCTTCCAAGGTTTTCCAACCAACCGGAAGTAAAGGTTACACAGCTAATTTCGTATTCAGAGTGAAATCACGGTGTACCGCGTAACATCGACGAGTCGCGATTCAGCAGTGTAACGTAAATTTTCTATAACTATATATATCCTCATGAAAATACGTAGTAACGTAGATACGCAGGTACTATGTATACAGGGTGTACATAAATTTAAGATCGGCGAATGTCTAGGTGTGGGATTTATGCAGACGACGTAGGGAGGACAGCTGGCTTTACGATGATCCTCTTATCCTGAAGTCATGTCATTCTGGTTCCTCCGTAGCCAAAAGGGGACTATAACAGATTTGCATCTCCTACGGTTTGACGTTCTCAGTGAATCCACTCGGGGCATCCGGCTGATAACGTTGCCCACAGAACTTGAACCTATTAAATGGAAAAAAAATTATAAAAAGTGTTTTTTACACTCGATAGAACATCGAAACGAATCCAATACTTACTTCGGCAAAGCCTCCTCCCCCCCCCCCCCCCCTAGACACACCCCTACACCAAATCCACCCTTGGAAATAGAATTGGGGTATGGTGCTCGTAAAAGGCTAAAATGGCTATTTCATTGCAGCGATAAAACCAAGAACTTCTCGAGCTAGGATAGTTGGCTGGGAAGTTGTATCAAGTCCTTCCGAGATTAAAGTCCTCTTTCGACTTGCGCGTCTCCACAGATTAGACAGTTTATTACTTATTTTCTGGTTAATGTCCGTCGGACCATCCCTTGAGCCGGTTTTTTTACTCTAACACAGAAAGGAGTATATATATATTTATATATACTCAAATGGTAAATTTTCTACCGTTTCCCTATAACCGGACCAGTCTAATCGTCTATGGAAAATTTACGAAGCACGTAAAATCGTTAAGTCCCGGATAACGCAGTCGACGCGTGGGAGAATCCAGTCCCGGGCATTCGCACTCTTGGCTCGCGGCTGTGTATACTTAGGAGCGAATTCAGTCCCTTCGACCTCTAAATAATCTCCGTGCTCTCCATTGTCTCAGGTATATTCACGGTCATGTGCTACAACGTGCTGTGCGACAAATACGCAACGCGGCAAATGTACGGATACTGTCCGAGCTGGGCGCTCGATTGGGAGTATCGAAAAAAGTGCATCCTCGACGAGATAAAGCATTACGCCGCCGACATCATCAGCCTTCAGGAAGTCGAGACTGATCAGTTCTACAATTTCTTCCTGCCTGAGCTCAAGCACGAAGGCTACGACGGGATATTCTCGCCGAAGTCCCGAGCGAAGACGATGGCGGAAAACGATCGGAAGTACGTCGACGGATGCGCCATTTTTTACAGAACGGCTAAGTGAGTAAACTTTACTTTTGAGTATTGTGTAATCTGACATCATTTTATTTGGTAATCTTTTATAACCTGTATCTGTATCCTGTGTGTGTGTAGGGTAATCTTTTTATCTAGATAAAGATATGACGATTTCTTCAAGTTATGTGGGTCTTGAAGATACTTTTTTTTTTCTTGCTTTCTGGAAAACACTTCCCGTAGATCGCCATTCGTTGGTACATACTATCGGATGCTGGATCTTAATGGTTTCTTTCTTTTTTTTTTGTCCTGACACACTTAATTACGGCAAAAGTGAGAAATGTTATCTTTCTTCTTGTCAACTTTTTATTCCAAGCATTTTTTGTTCCTTCTCTCTCTCTCTCTCTCTCTCTCTCTCTCTCTCTCCTTTTTGCTTCTTTATACCAGAGGTAGAAAAATGGAGGGTTGGACTGTTCATCAGAGTGGAGTCTTTGTGTCTTGGCTCTGCCTCCTTCTTAAAGTAACCGCCGAGCACGCGCCTGGGGGCGATCTTTCATTTCCGCTTGTATACGCCCCTGACACGAAAGGTTCACAATATTTCACTTCCGTAAAAGATTCTTTGCCGAATAACAGAAATAATTCATCTGGTATTTTCTATCGATAATCGATTCTCGAAGTAAGTCTCTACTGTTTTTTTTCAGCATATGCAAATAGTCACTAGGAATCGATTGATCGATTTTTGAAAATTCCCTAGGGTCATACATGTTGCATAAGCTCGATCTTCCGATGATACCGAAACTTTAATGTACCTAACCTATCAGTGGACTATTTAATAGGTTTTCCGTATCACGGTTTTCGGTGACTGCGAAAAGGACCCGGGTGATCGAAGGGCGACAGTGGCCGAATTTAGGGTCCTTTGGGAATAACGGAATTCGTTAGAGGGTAACGTCCTCGGTGGGTCGTACGTCAACCTAGAAGGATAAATTATCCAATGGGAAAAGGTTATTTTGTCCTGGAAAGAAATTCCAGGAGTTATTACATATTTATGTATCTTTGTAGTTTCATGAAAACGTAAATGTGCACTTGACGTTTCACGAGGCGAGGATATATATATACTTTCGGATATGTACACAGCCATTGCGAGTTCTTAATTCTTATGGCGCCACTAACGTTAGAATTTCCCTAAGCGACGAATGGCCAAAGTTTATCGGGCTTCTCGCGACCTTTATGACCGTAAAGTTACGGCATTTATGAAAAACGGGCTCCCTGCCAAACTGCCGGAGTACATTAAGAATACTCGTATTACCGGGTAAAAGTGTACATGGCGGTTGTTGTAAGGAGTTCATGTGGAAAAAAAAAATATGTCTCCCCTTTCACGGCGATGAGAGACTCCTGGTGGAAACCAGACGCGACGCATAATGGCGTAGCTCATCCTATCGTTGTTTTCTTCATGACAGATTTATCGTCAATGTTGCACTTTAATTGAATTCCAGTTTGCAACATTTGTTAACGAGACGTCCGGGTTCGTCGTGCGCTGATAGGCCATTACTTGGTTACATGGCGCAAGGCCGTCTCGCCATTTTTTTTTTTTTTACATTTCATATTCAAATATAATCGTGTAGTGATATTTGAAAATTATTCGAGCAGTTCGTTTATGTCAGATCAACGTGCTAAGTCTAATCGTTATATCCCCGCTGTTTATTAACACTTGGTTAAATATATATATCATACCGTAACACGCGTACCAACTAGACGATACAATCTTGTACGTTATTTATGCACGTGATGCTGTGCTAATAGTTTTACGGGTTAGTTTGTAAATCTGTATACATACTGGTCGATTAGGTTTTATTTGTAAAACTAAAGTTCTGCCTGGTACTACAATTGCTGGGTTAACCCAGCAGTTTAATGTAGCTCGGGGAAAATTTCAAGTTTTGAAAGTCGACGAACCAACGACCGGAAGTTGTTGGAAAATAGTAAAAAAAAAGATCTGCGAAGAGAAATTTTAGTAAGAGGAGGATACGTCATTGCGCTTGAAATCACATGAAAACTAAAATGTACGTACTTAAGTCTCTCTCTCTCTCTCTCTCTCTCTCTCTCTCTCTCTCTCTCTCTCTCTCTCTCTCTCTCTCTCTCTCTCTCTCTTCGATCGTAGATTTGAAACAGTCGTATTTCAAGGATTGCACACGCCTCGAATTGATAGAATACCACGGGCCTTCTTTCTCGGTCGCCTCTCAGCCCTTACGAACTTTCCTGTTAGTTGGAACGGAAAGTTGTTTGAAGTACGACACGCCGGTGGCAGATAGATATAAACTTTTTGAAAGCATAGCCGAGACGACAGCCAGTGGAGTCGATACTTCCGCAGCATCTCTGTGAAATGGAGTGAAGCGTTCATCATGCTCGAGTTTCGAAATCCTGAAGAAACTTTATTTTCTCTACATGAAACGATCAGTCGTAAAATTTTCGCCATATTGAGAATCCGTAAGGATTGCTGTACCATGTGAGTAGTCATTAACAGTATTAAATTGATTTAAAAAGAAAGACGTCATTCAGTTACGGAGAATGTACGTGAAATATCGAGACTCAAGTAATTTAAAGATAAATATATCGTAATAATATATTCTTCCGAAGCTTCACAACGATCAGTACATAATATTTTTCTGAGAAAGATATGATACGATCCCGGTAAGTAGTTGAGTCAGAATATCGTGTTCCAGTAAGTGGGAAAAATTAGCTTACCTTCCGACTACCGTCGTAAATCCCACAGTCGAGAAGGAAAATAAGAAGCTCTTAATTCCAATTTCAATCAAAGATAAGCTCCAAAGAATCTTGAAAACACCCGCGTTGCTAGAACGCGAGATGCCATTTTGAATTTGCCGTTAAGTCGTGCGTCAGTGATTCCAATCGACGACGCCAGAGCGAGTTACCAGTAACTGTCATGGCCGCCTCCGTATCCTTCTTCACTGCGAGTCTCCTGTACTTACTCTTTAGTGCGCGCTTACTTTCACTCGGCGACACGTAGTTTCATGTACGATAATATTTACTGTGGATTAACGATCCCAATGGAAGCTGCAGCAGTGGCCTTAAGCCGAAGATGCAGCACAGGGCGCGGTGCGGAAATATTGGATATCGTTGCTCGCATCTCAGAGGATAACAAGATACGAGACAGAAATGGCCTGGTGCACAAATGGCCTCTGTTACCAGCTAACGTACTACGTATACCGATTCCTCGAGACTAAACGCAACGTCTTCAAAGGCTTCGCCGTACGATCCTACCTGCGAGAGCCGTTATCGATTCGCTCCCTGTTACACGGACAGCAATGAATACGGTAGCATTGCTGGGCTAATAACGTATGTATATCGATATTGCGGAAAGTGCAGCGCACCTCTTTCAGTACCAAGGTAATTTTTATGATTTAAACTAACTGCACTCGTAGAAAGAATGTACAGGCGGAAAGAAGGAACGATGTAGACGGTTTAAATAAGACGTGTAGGTTAGGTAGTCGTTATGTAACTGTTCCGAGGGATGCTGATAGGAGGTAATGGTGTCCTAGAGTATGTTGAGGGAAACGCCAATAGACGACGAAATAGCAGGATCATAGCACAGTACAATAGTCTTGTTTATTTCTCAGAGGAAGTCTGCAACGTAATGATAGCTACCAAGTGATATAGGTTGAGAACAATAAGGAACCCCGAGTCCCTGGGTCGGCGTTACGCACCGTGGCTACTTTACAGATGTTACGACAGACTGGAAAGAGTAAGCGAAAGGTGTAAAGTGTAAAGGGTGCATAGATAGAATCTAAAAGGAGTCATGAGGTGCGGCCTCAGCACTTTACGAGGGTTCACGGATTAGACTTTTATGACAGCCGCTGTTAACTCAGCGACGTGATTTATCGCCGCTGACTGTTTTACTGGTTTCCTTACTGCTCCTGTAACTGTTACGGTCAGGTGTCAACGTGAAAGTGTCGTCGAATTGTCTCCGAAAATACTTTGCAGTTTTTTTTTTGTTATATCGTGACAGGATTGTACTAGACCAGAACGGAACAAGACGGTTTTCTATTACGTTTATCAGCTGCCATTTAAATTTCTTTGTTTCAGGATTGTAGAACCAGTGAACTCAATTGACGATATACAATTTGAATGCCAGTAATTATTAGACTGGAAAGACATTGAAGTCTGTAGTTGACGTATTCTACTCCTCTCGTCTATTTGATTAATGGATTCTTCGTTACTCTCTAATTAGCAGGTATTATCTGTGAAAGGGTTCAGTTACTCTTCAGTCTCAGTTCAGCTGCAGATAAGTCGTGCAATTGTGCAAGTCAGTATTAATAAAGGGAACATGGAATTTCTCTTTGAACTAGGCCGATTGAAAGAGCGAATTCATTCGTGCCTTAAGAGTGGCGTGTTTCGTTAACCTTATTTTTGGGTTTTTCATTGTTCTCTCGAACAGTTGCCCTCACGCAATGAGAAAACGCGAATCTGCTGAATTTCGAATGAGAAATCGATTTGTATCATTATATCCCAGAATATCGTTCTTTCTTTTCTCTCTCCCACTTTGCACTTTGCCTTACTTACTCAATTTTCAAAAAGCATCTGTTGCATCTCTCAACGGCATCAATTCAATCTACTTCACTGGTCCATATACCTGAGGGGAATGATGGCCCGTAATAGGGTTTCGCCAAAGAATATATTTTCCGAATTACGTGCTATACATCGACAAGCAACATTGTACTCTACATGTAATACGTGATACGCCTGCTTACAGGTTTTCCAAGGAAAATTGTACAATCTATACATATATCTATATCGTATACGGGAGAGCAGAAGTACCTCTTCCACGAAGCAACATTCTTTGCACAAGCAGGAAATCATGTTTGACATATCAAACCATGACGCAGACACGTGAACCAAAATTCAAAATGAATGTTAATTCGAAATTTTGAAATACCCCATTTCAATGGGATATGTGAAACAGTACATTTCCATTACAAAAATACCAATCCTCATGGCGTATCATATACCCTATACGTCATATATATGTATAGATACAATTTGTGTTATCAAACCGCATAAAAGCTCTTTTAAGTAATACTATTATTCTACACGAATGCCGTGTATTTGATATGCTCTACTGAATTGCCTTTTTTTTCTTTTTCAGATTTACGCTAATAAAGGAACATTTAGTGGAATTTAATCAACTTGCCATGGCTAATGCGGAAGGTTCGGATAACATGTTGAATAGAGTCATGCCAAAGGACAATATCGGTTTGGCAGCCCTACTTAGGACGAAGGAGGCCGCATGGGATAATGGTGAGTGAATTACGTAATATGTTAAATGATTCGATAAATATTTCTAATTCTTAACTTCCACGAGTCTATAAAAGGTAGGTACGTCCAGGCTCGTCAGTGGATTTCTCATAAGCTCAGGATTAACATGGTATGTGCAGTAACGATGCTGGACCACCTCTGTCTCCTTTGTATAAATTTAATTTTGAAAAAAGCCTCTCGACTCAAAGGACTTTCCAAAGTCCCTTTAACTTGCCAGCCGTTGGATAAAAAACACAATGTCTGTCATCTACTTTTTCAAGCAAAAAAAGGATAATGACGACTGATAAAACCCAATAGGCGCTGTACCGTTCTCCCGGCGCTCATTAAACAACTTCTTTATCACTGACTCTTCGGATTTGCCAGTTATTCCGAGCATTGATGTTACTCAAACAATGGAAGCTTTACCGTGACAGTGTAAGAAAAAAGGGTGCAGCGAGTAAGCCAAAGAGAAATAAGGATAGTATAAAGAAAAGAAGACAGAATCGATGGATAATAGAAAAATCTCTGAAGAAGCGACGTTGGAAATCGCTGATTGCGAATCGCAAGTACTCGATAAGCTTATCCGTCGACGTCGCAATAATCTATAAATACTTGTCTGCCAGTTGCAAAGGCTTTAGACATTTTCTTTTCTATGATCTGCATATTTTCCCGAGCTTTGAGCAGATGTACACGACGTATCGTTCATCTGGTAGATTAACCCCACCGTTTCCCTCCTCATTCGCACGGCCCTGGCCTTTGGGAATTTTCTTTTATTCTATTTTTTTTCTTTTTTTTCCCCCAGAACACATGTAATTGGCCCGCAGTCTGCACCGTAGTAACGCAATTGCAGAGTTAACGTTCCTTTACGTATTATTATCGTAGACGAGGGGTGTATAATTCAGTATTTCGCCAGGACGTCGTTACGTCCCCGTGACAAATGGTGGAACGACACCCCATAACGATCGCAAGGGACGACGGGAGGAGTATTTCAGAGGGAAAAACGACGCGTAACCGTCGTTCATCGAGCTTTCTCGTGTATAATGACTTTTCGCCGTTGACGGTTAACGAGCGTTAGAATACGCATTTCTGTAATTCAAGCCAATTAACGCGCAATCAGCTGTAATTGATGGAGGGATGCAGCCTGATCAGTAAGCAGTATAAATTGGCATAGTGAAAAATAACATCTGTACAGGACCCAAGTCTCACAGGGATGAGTCCCACCTAATAAATCTGTGCCAACCGTGCCAGACCTCCTGCGTGTCCTTCTGGATGCCATTACGAGAGGATTAATAAATGCGTTGAAATACGATGGAAGTATCAAGCAAGAGGATGCACAGAAATATGGCCGCCACTGTTAATTGCCAATTCCCTGGAATTCGCACGCAAAGTCTTCGTACCTGGCGACAACACCGAATTCGCATTAGGATTAACCGACTGTAATAAACAATTCTTGTCTTCGCTCCGCGTCCATAATTGTATTCCGGGTTCTCGCGTTTACTCGTACGTTACACGTCGACGTAGACGGCGACGACGTCTCTGTCCCCTTTGCTAATTACGTCCAAAAGAAATGGTCCGGGAAACACTTCCCTTAGAATTTAGCCCATTACAAAATTCAACCGCATAATTAATCTCTGACACGCAGAGCGGGTCGCCCGGACCTGTCCGATACGCGTTCCTCCCTTGAATACCGAACGGGACGCTATGGGGAAAAGCGAAAAAAACCGGAAGCAGCTCCAGTTACTAATTAATTAATTACGCGCACGAAACCCCATCGTCTTCACCAGGGTAAATTGAAACGTACGCTCGGTCGACTAGTCATCCACGATCTTTCCTCGTTCTGGGTCACCAGTTACTCTCTATGACAGCTCCTTACGTAATATAACAGCTGACCCACGTAGTCATCCGAATCCGTAAAAATCGAATATTCAAATCACAGAAAGTGAAGAGATATCTCAACCCAACAATCAACCAGACTCTCGCGTAGCTTAACAAGGGTCATTTTTATTATATCGATTGGCTGGTAACGTGCGTAGGTCGAAGGTCAGATGTCATAGAATGAAGTTGCGTGACGTAAGACAGAAGAGGGAAGCCATCTGGCGTCTGACCACGAAGGTAGCTTCTTCCATCATCTGTGTCTTCCTTGCTGCCTACTCCCGTTGCCCTCTAATGCTCTGGTCATTCCAGAACCAAGATCAAGGGCTGGTCCAGTGCATGGAAGCCCGGAAGCAAGCTGGAGTTCGAAGAAAGCAAAAGGGGGAAGCGACACTAGGTGGCGAACTAGTTGGACGAGGAGGGAAGGATGAGTGAGGCTCGATGGGAATGTAAACGGATGAGTGGATGCTGTGTGGAGGGAGGAAGCTATCGCAAACGCATTCGGGTCGTGAGGCCAGAGGAGTGGCTGTAAAGGCTTTCACGGTCGACAGCCCGATATTATTAGCTCTGACACTTTGACTGCTATAGAATTTATGATTGGCTTCGGTGTACGGGTCGCAGAGGGCGCCCGGCAGTCAGCCACACCAGCCAAGAAGGAAGCCAGGGAGCTGTCGGGCTCTCTGGGCTCTCTGGGCTCTCGCTCCTCAATCCCCTTGGGGAACGACCTACCGACCGATTCGATCTGAAAAAGTTGGACTCTTTATAAGAGGCTGCCAGCCGATAAAAGCTTTCTTGCAAACCTACTCTTACGATATTGATTCCTTGTTATTTATTACCCGAGATACGGCCTGGCTCACTTCTGTACCCAAGGAACTCTGTCCGGGACCACCATCCGACATTGAGATGCTCATACTCCATTTTAATCTTAAATTATTTATTTTTATTTTTGGAAATGCCTGGTGGACCTTTCTATCTTTTTTATGGATTATCAATTATCCTCCTCTCTCTTCGATCGTCTTATTGAAATGTCTTGGAATATCAACCATCATCATCCTCCATCCTCTTGAACTCTCTTCTGCATCATGTGGAGCTTTACTGGCTACCTATGTGCTCTTATGGCGCTGATTGTTAGGTGGGTACTTCGCACGGTATTGATAGGTTAGAGCTGTAGGTACGGAGGGTAACAGGAGGTTGCTCGTTACGGACGGCTCGTAAAGATCATGATTGAAGATTTTGTTGGCAGCAGGTGCCTTCGATTCTTGAGAGCAATGGCGTCGGATAGCGCAGGGATGGTGCAATTAGATTCGTGTTTCCAGGCGGAATAAACTGCTCGGTATCGAGACTCGGCGCTCGTTTACAATTCGTTGGGCGTCGTGTAATTGTGATTCATGACTGTATCTTGGGATTTTAGATCCTCGCGCTTTGATCTGATAATTTTATGCGTTACTTTATGGGTTTGGATACTTCATTTCTGGCAGCATTAACGTGTCACAAAGATTTTTTTATTTATTTTTTTATCTCATTCGATGTTCCTTTACGAATTTATCTTGAAACTTTTATATGTTTTTATGTTACTGAGATTTTATGGTTATTTATTGTAAATTCTATTCCTTTGCATTCTTTCAATTTATTCGTGTTTGTCTGCTCAGTGGGATTAGTTTGACGATTCACAGAATAATTTTTTTTTTCCTTTCGAAAGGTAATTTTATTCAAAAATATTGAAGGACCAATAAGCTTCACATTCACGTTCGTCACTGCTTCGCAGGAACTTTTTCCGACCTGTTGCTCATAACTCATAGGTGATTTAAACGATACGAATTATCGACTTTTTTTTATTAGCCAACCGTAAGAGTATCACCAGCAGCCCATTGTTACACGGATTTTAAGTATCATAACCTGGAAATAAATCACCATCGATCCTACAGAATTTTATTGGCTGCTGGTCTTCAGAATTTCATTGAGGATTCAAGTATTGATGTTATAACCTGCTCACCATATTTAGAGTGCGCAATGGGTAATCGCGTTTACGACGAAGGAAAAAGCGTTTGTCGGCCTTTAGTCGAGGTGCCGGTAAAAATAATTAAAATCCGCGGTAATGATTGGCCATGCTTCGATACTTTCAATTACGAGAAGTCAATGGCGGTAGAAAAACTAGGAGGTAATAATTCTGGGAATCGCAACCGTTCTCTCTCTTGGAGGGGGGCTACCGACGGGCTTGTGTACGAACGCCGTTTTCTCGCTGACTTCGCGCGATGTTTGCGAGCGCTTAATTGCTTTAGCAGAAAAACTTGAAATTGTGCGGCCGCAGATAGCTCGAGCTTGGCACACCTTGTGAATCATCGAGAAATTACTTCGTTCACTGCGATCGGATACTTCTATTACGATAGAGAAGTTTTTATGACTTCGCCCCTACGGGAAAATGGCTGCTTCTGCAATGCAAATAGAGGTAAAAGCGTTTCGTATCGCGTTCAGCGAAATTCTGTAACTAATCTAACAATTCTCTGCCGTGTATCTCTCTTGATCAATTCTGATTTATAGATGGTCGTCATTTACGATTAAAACTTGTTACGAAGTATTTGGTGTCACTTTGACGGTTGATCGATGACGACGTCTGGGGATACATTAATTAAATTATCTTTGTAATTGCAGTTTAATGACTTCACGAGAATACGCTTTATTGGTTTACTGGAATGGTACCCGGGATTTCACGGGAGTATACCAACTATTTCAGAGAAATCAACCACAGTCTGAAACCAATTTGATTTCACCCATAAAAATGACTTGAGTAGATACTGAAACGCCGTCGAGCTAACGGACTACTGCGTTTAAATCAATGGCTTTAATGATAATGTAAATTACGGGAACTTCAATATACTTTGTCTCGTTAATCGAAACGTCGTTTGGCTGGAATTACGGTTTAAGCTGGGACATTAATGATGAACCTCGGTACGCTTCATCTGCTTTACGGGCGTCTTTATCCTTGTTTCGATTGATGGCTCTTGTCCGTTACAGTTTTTACGGTACATGCTTGATTTACTGTGCGTGACGTCTGGTTTAGGGTTTAAAAGATGTCTAGAGTAACTGCACTTTGACAATTCGTTTTGGGAATTTTCATATAAGTACTGTTTTTTATATACTTTTTTATTCGCCCTGTCGGCTACGAATGATAGAAATCATTTGTACGAGTGTCGCCATCTCGGTAGTGTGCCTAGAAGAGTTTGCAGAGCAAAGTAAGTATACGGTTTCCGTTTTATAGTGTATTCATTTCCGTCTTGCTGTCAACATCTGGTTTTTCGTTAAATCTGGGAGTAGAAAGGACGCGTGCATACTCTGTTTGCGAGATAAAGAATGGCCGGGTATACTGGTCAGGATAATTATTGGTCCCAACCACCTCAGAGCCAATACAACTTTGATACATCAGGATTTGGTCAACCTAACCAACAATTTGAGTTCCAATCGTACAGTGAACAACAGGCTGGTGATTATTCGGCTTATCCACAGAAAGGCTTTCTTGATCCTACACAAAATGTCTACAGTGGTGATATCTACACACAGGATGACTATGTCAAGGGTAAGTTAAACTGTAAATAAGTATTGTGTCTGTTGTACTAACTCTGTTACTTTGCAACACAGGGACTGCTGGTTTTGGCGAAGAAGAAGACGAGCCACCATTGCTAGAAGAACTTGGGATAGATCCTGATAGGATTATACAGAAGACTTTAGCTGTACTAAATCCATTTCATAGACGAGGACAAACCGATGATGCAAATTACCTTTTGCAAGATTCAGATTTAGCTGGACCTGTTACATTTTGTTTAGCTCTTGCTGCATTTCTACTATTGGCTGGGTCTAAAGCTCATTTTGGTTATGTTTATGGCCTTGCAGTTACTTCTTGTATAATGATGTATGTGCTACAATCTTTAATGAGTAGCACTGGTAATATTACACTGTCATCGGTGGCCTCGGTTTTGGGTTACTGTATTTTGCCAGTCGTCGCTCTTGCGGGATTGAGTGTGTTCACTACTCTCAGAGGACCCATCGGTATGGTTCTGTCTGTATTGGCAGTTTCATGGGCTACTTTGTCTGCGTCAAGACTATTCTCTGCTATGTCAGGAGAAGAAAAGCAACGCCTTCTAATCGCTTATCCTTGTCTTCTTCTTTATGGTGTATTTACATTGATAGTAATTTTTTAAGTAATTGCAAATTACTTCTATGGTCTTAACTCAAAATTGAATGTGGTTAATGGACTGAACATAAGGAGCCCAAGAGTGATTTTTACCAGAACAATGGAAATTTTCGTGCCAATAACATTATCGAACATTGCTGATTGTAGGAAAATAAAATCTTGTAATGTACTCGTATCAGTTATATTAGTTCTGAAATCAACTCTTGAAACAAACTTTTTGGTATACTCATATATATATATTTCTAGCAATATATAAAGTGCTTTGCGATAAATTGCAATGCATAATACCAGATACCACGACTTCAAATAATACATAATATGGAAAATCTATGGATTTCCTAGAACTAAGTTATTTGTTATAATTTGTAAATAAAGTTCCTACTGGAAATACAATATGACATTTTATTACTTTCATCTTTCCTCTCAATAAAATGAACTGCAAAAAATTCTCTACATTCTGTGATCACATAAATTAATGCAAATGTTTAAATAATTAACTAATTGTCTATTCAACACTCGGAATAATTCTACTAACGAAGAACTTTATAAATGTCGTCTACATTAAAACTAACTCATTGCGTCACATAGTACTATGTCAAACAATGAGCTGAACCATAATTTTTTATATTTGCAGGCCTTCCCTCGGATCCAGCACAAGTTCAGCAACCTATCTTAGTTTGCACAGCGCACATTCATTGGGATCCTGAGTTCTGCGATGTCAAACTAATTCAAACAATGATGTTAAGTAACGAATTGCGTTCCATTCTAGACCAAGCAGGCCAATCATTTAGACCTGGTCATAAACCTGACTCTTCTAATGTTCAATTACTGCTCTGCGGTGACTTCAACTCTTTACCTGACTCCGGTAAGTCTCATCGTGCCCCTTCAACCTTAACAGTAATTTAGCAAATATCAATATTCTCAAGTATTAATAAAAATCACTTCTCATCGTTACAGGAGTGATCGAGTTTCTGACATCTGGACGGGTGGCATCAGATCACCGCGACTTTAAAGACTTGGCTTACAAATCATGTTTACAAAAGATCTCTGGCTGCGACAAGCCTAATGAATTTACACACTCGTTCAAACTTGCATCGGCATACAGCGAAGATATCATGCCCTATACGAACTACACGTAAGTCATACTAACTTCAAAGAAATTATATCCCTGTTACAAGCATATCCCACACTACGTCATCCTCTTAAAATAAATATATCTCCAGCTTAACCGTGTATATTTCTTTTTCTCTTTTAGATTTGACTTCAAAGGAATAATAGACTACATTTTCTACTCGAAGCAAAGCATGGTGCCACTGGGACTTCTAGGCCCCTTGAGTGCTGACTGGTTTAGAGAACACAAAGTGGTTGGTTGTCCTCATCCCCATGTACCATCCGGTACGATTTACGTTTCATTTGATTTTCTAATTGTCAATCCTAATTAGAGAGGATACACTTATCGAATGATCGATATAATTTATATTTCATGTTACAGATCACTTTCCTTTATTAGTTGAACTGGAAATGACGCCAACAGTAGGAACCAGCAACGGTTTGATCTCACGCAGGTAGCAGCCGCTGCGATCTAGGCCCAAGTAACAATAAGGAAAATAATAAATAATAACGATAATGAAAGCCCTATCGCTCCTTCTCTTACATTCTGGCTCTAGCAATACCACTCGCCGTCGACTATTATTACTCTATAATAGCGAATACTACAATACTCCACATTGCCGCACATTCAAAAAACCGACAGATACTGATAAATAATTCTTATGACCAGGTGAAGGGAGCCGTGTTGTAATGCGTTTAGCCCATGTATAGTGTATTGCATTTTTAAGAAGTAACTTTCCCATACTAAGGATATCGTAATGTCTATTATCATGGTAATATGTAGATACCTATTTTCCTACAAAAAAAAATGATAAAAAAAAAGATGAAGATGATATTCCGATCAAGCCTCTGTGATATTGACATTAACAATTGGAACAATTTCACATATTTATTAACAAATATTAGCGTCTACTAGTTGAAGCCCTGACCTCTTCCTAAATGTCATTACAACATTCTCCAAGCCAACTTTTTGATATGAATGCTGCCATCCACTGAGAAATTGTATTTTTAAACAAAACGAAGACAAAAAAAAATATGAAAACATACACGCTATACTGGGCTGTGCGAAGTGATTGGAGTTGACTTAACAATTTCAATGCAAGTACAAATCTGTTCTTATTGGCCACGTATATTGATAATGATAATGTTATATAAGGAAATAGGTAATATTGTAGCGAGTGTATTTGTAAGTATGATAATGTAATGATGTTCACGTATCATAGTGTCGTAAAACTTCAGTTGACATTCACTCATTAGCAATTGTTCAGTTCCATTTATTAATGTATACCGTAACGATTATCTACTACTTGCTCATTCAGTTGCGAAATGGCGACTCTACGTCTCTGAAGTAATTTTGAACATTCGCTCGCCAGTTTCAGCTTTGACTACCCTAGCGAAAGTGCAACCTTTCTTTTTTTCACAATCTACTCTTCTTAATCACACGTGCAATCATACGAGCAACTTCTATCTTTAAAAAAAAAAAAAACCTGATGAAGATCCATGAGATAGTCGAGAGAGAAATTTATATTTTTTATCTACAGAGCCACGTGCAATATTATTATATGAATTTTGAATTTCGGATCATAGGAAATCGGAATGTCAGTGTCTCGAATTAAGTGAATTAAATAATTGTAAGTGATTGGCACAATTTATTTTGCAATTCAGATTATAGTATATTTTAGATTTCAATAATGAAGAGATACATCGGTATTCACTAACTTGTAATATTTAATCCTTGAAGGAATACGTATATCGAATCACTAAGCTTCGTGAACACTAACGTTCTCCATTGATGCTGTTGATTTTTTTAATTACGTTCGGCTGAGGTGTAGTGAAAGCCGGTCGAACGATTTTCTAACGCGCCGTCGACGGCACTAATGGACAACTGAATAAAGCAAGTAGTAAAAAGGATGAGGTTTCTTCATGCCGTAATTGTAGTAAATGTTGTATAAAGTAGGTAATTGCATTTTAGTTTTAATGAACAACTGTAGGGTTGATAATTCTGTATTTATATATTGAATTTGTCGAATGTGTTTGAAATATTTTTCTTATGTCAATGCATATTGTAATGTTTCTCCGACAAGATACACCAAACTGAAACTAGCTTTCTAAATGAACTTTGGCCTAATTTCACGTGACGCGTCGAGTGTCATTTATCAATTACGAAATTCAATATAGTTTTCAATTGAAACGCTTCTTCGGATGGCAATGAATGCAAACACGACACATCGATCATTCTTGCCAATTAGCAAGATCTTTTTTGTTATCAGTATATATATAAATGTCGACGATCGATTTCTCAGAGAAAAATATCAGTCCCGCTCTAGTCTTTTTTTTTTTCTTTGTAAGAGAAAAAGACTACATATATATTTTTATCTTGTCATCCGTCATCCTTCTTGTATCCAGTTGCATCGTATGATTTTTAGTTTTTCAAAAAAAAAAAAAAAAACTGCGATACTTTATTGATATTCGGAACAATGAAATTGTTCGTCGCTAAAATGCCTATGCTTTTCGTATACTGTGTGAATTTCAGTGCGCATCGACGTAATAATTACAATTTAATTTACCGTTACTATTAGGAAACGCGTGATAATGGGATTGAAACAATATTGCCTTTCGTCCGAACCATTCCGAACATTATTATAACATACGTATTAATGAACTGGCATAAGAAGACTTTGCGCTACGCCCAATGGCAATCATGATTTTTTACGTTGAACGTCCTCGAAAATATTTTGTCCTGCGTATGCGTGCGTTGTCGTAATAAATGTAGACAAATTTTCAAAAGGACCACACAGTACCGAGGTCACCGAAAAAAAAATTATTCCGTATAGTTGCACATACACGGGACAAACGAACGATAGTTTAATTTGAAATAAACGAAGAAACCGCTGCCGTACGTTGACTAGGTGCCAAATTAGAGCAGCACGCAAAGGCAAGGAAGTATTTCCGAAAAAGGACAAATACGATACCCAACAACCGAAAATAACCACCGAGATTTACAAAGCTTAACGAGATATCACGTTACATTCGATTACCTTACAATTAGCATGTTACGTTATAAGAATATTCCTGTCGAACCTATTGTTAGTGATAGAGGGAGGGTGGCTGGGTGGATGGGGAGATAATTAAGTGATGATGAACCAAATGATTGGCACACGAGAGCATAGGTATTACCGAAAAAGTTTCTATTGCGAAGGAATGCGTGTACTATATTCCATTGAGGATAACAGTGATTATTATTCGTTAACGAGTCGATTTTTTTTTTTATATTTAGATATACGCAGTCGTTCCCTTTTTTTCAATTTATATTGTACAACAATCGCCACATTGTGATTGTGAGGCAAAAATGCTTATTGACATACGACATTTTAGGGCTTAGAAATTTAACACGTGGGATTCGTCAGGACTATGTGCTTTCGATGAATCATTATATTACTCTATAATTTTTATAAGTATATGCACGCATACAGGGTGTTTCAATCGACGCGTCAGATTAAGAATTTTGACCTCATCCCAGCAAAGTCATAGCCCCATGCATCCCCATTATTTTTTACTCCTACAGTTTGACGGGGGTGGGAGTTTAGTCACTTTTCCCACTTCTTCGACTAATTGAAATCTCTTTAATAGTGGGGAACAAGCGTGGGCTGTCACTTTGCTCGAAAAAAGCCTCTGTAAGTCTATTCGACTCGTTTTACGGAACGCCCTGTATAGCGACGAAAGATCAGTCGACGAACTTGCTCCGGAATTCATCAGTGGCTCTGAATAAGAGTCTTGCGATTGTCGCCGTTAGCCTTTAGCGAGCTGTTGAGCTTCAGGATTAATGATTAATACATCTCTCTGTCCCAAGTGGCAAAGTCTCAAGGTACCTTGATCATTGCGTCATACTATAGACAATTTCAAAGCTACGTTATGTCATTGCTTGCATTCTGTTTGAAGATACCATTTGATTTTTCTTTTTTTTTTTTTTTTTTTGGCAACCTGAAATACATTCGGTTACTTGTTACTCGTTAAATGTCATTAAGGAGATATATCATTAATTAATGCGTGACCTTTGTACCCAGAGTCCTTCTCACACTGCTGAAATTATAAGCATGGAAGAAATAATGCGAAAATTCGCAATCGTTGACTGGAATGGAAAAGAAATTTTTTTACGAATGACTTGTCGACGATAAAGACAATTTCTGCGAAATCATTTTATTCTGTCAATGACGCGCGCTCCGTGTACTGCGTTTTAATGCAGACTTTTTATTATTATTTTTATTCGATTAAAATGACGAATTTTCGTATTCGTATGCTTGTCTACCATCTTAGTATTTACGTTTCGCACGGTCGACGAATGAGAGAAGGCAAAAGGCGATTTCGCAATTCTAGAGAAATATAAATTTGCATAATTGGTGAAAGAAACAAAAATTGTGGCGCTCGTTGGAATTAGCGTTGAGTATCGGTCGACTTGCTAACTCAAGACTTAATCTTACCGATTGGCATAATTTTGAATTCGCATAATCTAATTGGCATATTGGCCAAGGGGTCATTGTGTAATTTTACTTTACGGTACGTTAATTAACGTCTTAGGATATCGAACGTCTTCTTGCACTGTGTCGGCTGTCAATAAATTCGTTAATTAATCAAATAAAATAACGAGCCTCGACAGCAACTGCGATTTCTAGGGATTAATCGATTTTTTTGTTTGTACAATTAATTGTAATATAACTGAACGCTGTATTTCCTTTGGTAAAGCAAATATCGTTTATTGTATCGTCGTTATATTACGCTTTCTGGATAAGTTTGATGAATCGTATCAATAATTAATATTAATCATTGCTTGATTCGTGGTTCGGTAAAATCTCATCTCGCAGACCCATATGAAATGGATGCTGAGGCAAAATCTTCAAAAAAAAATTATTAACCCACTTGAAGCAAAAAAAAAGGAGACTTGATTAACGAAAAAAAAATTTTATTAAGGATAATAATTTTGACAGACAACATTTTATTATTATTATCAACAAATAAGAGTAATTGTTAAAAAAAACTGCCAATTACAATCAGCTTGAAATTCACGATAACAATAATACCTGTTACTTAAGCAATTATAAGAATTACTATCGGCCAGTCCCTCATAGTTTACATTGCAAATCAGCGAGTACTTCGTAAACGGTCTAAAAAAATAAATCTAACTAATTATACGACCCTGACAATACATATATATCCAAATACGCTAATAACTTCGAATACACAACCAGCGATCCATTTCTGAAAACGTTAAACTGCAACCCAAAGCAAACTAAAATTTTCATCGTCATATTCACCTCTTTCTCCCCAATCACGACTGTAATGACGTTTTATATAAATTTTGAAAAAAAAAAAATTATACTAACACACGTGACCTCGTTCATCGTGACTTCTTAAAAGTCCCTAGCAGGGGCCGTCGAAAATTGTAATTTAAAAAATGCCCTCGTCAACAACGAATTTGACATTGTAAATAATTACTTGTAAAATTAATCGACGAGCTATATATATATATATATATATATATACGCACATAAATATATATATAATTGTACAAAGTCATTCGGCGCGTTAATTCATTAAGCATTGTACAAAAAAAAATCATCCGCTTCTACGTAAAAATGAATTTGGACCATTCGCGCTGTCTTATTTTTCTTCCAAACGAAGTAAAGTACTAATCGTCATTAAGTATCCCCCTCCCCCCCCCCAACCCCCCATCGTTCGACACTTATTAACACAAGACCAATACTTTGCCACGAATCATCCATACCGATGCAGCGTATAACTTTGAACAGTTGCGTTATCAGTCATACACAGTGATACGTAAATAGGAAATATCAGTTGTCAGATTCATCAGGCTTCTTCCGGTAAACGTGAAAGATTAGTCACTCGTTAGGGAGAATCGAAATGAATTTAACAGCGTTACCAATTTATACTGCTCTCTCTCTCTCTTTTTTTCCTCTTCCCCTTACGGACCTTCCTTCTCTGTCTTTGATTATTTCATACCTGTTCCACAACCCCTCCTCACCATCTCTCTCTTTCCCTCTATTAAAATACATGAATTTATCTAATCAGACTGCTTTGTAATCCACTTGGATCGTCCCAGTGGTATTCGTATTACTTGGAATGTACATTAATTTTGTCATTTAATAAGGCGATTTAACGTTAGGCCGCATGAATGCGAATTGTATACATTAGTTTGATATTAGTTAATACCTAGGTAGAGATTTTTACTTTAATTAACGATAGTATTGCGAATCCATGGCCGTAAGTAGTCCTGTACTACGTGAATGCTGCTAATGCGGCGATACGTTTACGTCACCGTATGTCCATTTGTAAGATTTACTCGAACGTTCATCTGGTACGTTGGATTGGACGATCGATTTCTGCGTTACAGTAGCCGACTACTTTTTTTTTTTGGAATTATCAATTAGCCGTTAGGGTAAAACGATAGGTAGGCAATTTTGGACGTTGCGGAATTCAATATTGTACGTTGCTTTGGGATTCAGTCGATCGAACGAAGTGCCAATTGATTCGGTCGAATGGATCTTTCGAGATGGAATTTTTTTTTGATTAACGTCTGAATCCTTTCAGTTCGAGACGATCGATTTGATGGAGGATTTGGCATTTAATCGTTTTTGATCTACTTACATCTATTTTTTTTTTCAAATTTCTTAGGAACCAATGTCGCATTTAATTTTTTTTATTGGTTCCATGACGATTTCCGTCATTTTCGTGTATTTGTATTTATGTCTGATGACGTCACGACTGTGAGATTGCGCGAATTTAGTGTCATTAGTGGATTCAGGATGACAATATTGTATTCCGTAAAATGTACCTGGTGGCTTGTCAAAAAAATTTCCGTCGGAGGGATACTTTTTTTTTTTTGTATTTTCTCAATGTTGAGGGTTGAGAGGGAGAGTAGGGGTGAGGTTTAAAAAATTATTATAATTGGGTAATTGATTGAACGATGGGATATATTCGTGGATGACGTATCAGTATCTTTGTCAATGATTTTGGAATGCAAAATTATTTTGTGAGTGCAATAATTGTTTTTCTTTCTTTCTGTCAGTCCGTCGCTGCCGATTGGTCGTAATTTTTGAAAATTTATCTACTGCGATTTTACGTACGCCACTGTATCTTTCGTGTTGAGATTTTTTCTTTTTTTTTTTGAGAATTTGCCGGACAACGAAATTTTACCGGAACGTCAATGAAAACGAGCACAGCACACTTCAGCCTGTACTTTTGTGAAAGGAGCAATTTCAGTCCATTCGAGGGAAACGGGGAAAAAAAGGAATATAATAAATACACAAAACAACGTCATCCCATGCGTCATGCATCGCAAATGAAAAAAAAAAGAAATACATTTCAATTAATAAATTTGTAAATTCAATCGGGTCTCGCGTGAGTTCCTATATACATATATGTGAAAAGCTTTTTCGTAACTTTTTTGAATTTGAACAAATTACGTAACACGTGGTCGAGTGTTTGAGATGAAACGAAAAAAAAAAAAAAAAAAAAGAATTTGGACGGTCTCAAACCAAAGTAGTACAAAGAAAGTAGCTGCTATGCGAGGCCTGATCGGATATTAGGAAACACCAGTTGTAAAGGCATAATAATAGAGAGAATGTGTCTAGTAGAAAAAGAGAAAAGCAAATGTAAAATTGTATCATGTCTGAATGATCTGTCAATCTGCACTCGAATATCCCTGCATCTTGTTTCGGTATCCATTTTAGGATGACTTATATTTTATTTTTTATTAAAAATGCAATGATTGTATATGGGCTGCACTTGAATCATGATCGAATGTAATGATTTATTAAGTAATGCAAAATAAATGGAAAATATTCAAATAATTACTTTTTCTCTATGTATATATATAATTAATACATATAATTATATATATAACTTTATCACCGTCAATTTCAATAGCGACAAAAAACTGTCATTCCTACCGTCGATACGTATGTCCCGTTCGCGCTAAGAATTTCCTCCGTTCTTTATCTCATTTCCGTTACCAACAGCCGGAAGTAATATGTTTGAAAAAATAGTGAAATATTGCTACTCGACTTGTGTACCGACCTAATATCCTTGTATATTTGCGACATGTAAACCCGCCTGTGACACGTTAACAACCACAGAACCCATCCGTTGCAATTTGATATGAAAAATTAAAAAAATCTGTTCCTTTTCCTACAATTCACATTTTCTCCTTGTCCTAATATTTCTCTCTTCTCTTTTACTCGTCAAATGTTTCCGTCGTCCATCTCTTTATTTAACCTTTTCCTACTTATTTCGATCCAAACTTCACACCAATTTCTTTGTACTAACCCACTCGTCCTATTTCAGCTGATATCTCGAAGTACGTTGTAGCCATATGGATTTCATGTTTTTAATACGGCACCCAGTCAATCATACGTGGCCATCCATATATCGATTATTTCACTAGGAGTCAGTAGTATAGTCGCCCTGAGACAGTTGGCCTGACACATCGTAATTTCTCCTACTTCCATCCGCGTGAAATCCGACAACGTTCCTTTGGTTTGCATTCCCAAATTTTCCTATTTCCAAATTGGATATGCCTCTTTCGTCATACCTATAAAAAAAGTGAGTTCCTTCATTTAATCATATACGCTTGCGACGGCTCATAATCAACGACAGGTAAAAAAAATATTTACATAAACACTATAACGCCCAATAATACAAAACAGCAAAGTTGTTCAAAAAAATTTTTTTCTTAAACACTGATCAAAAAATTATTTATAATTATCAGTGTAACATACAGGTATAACGAGCATTGACGTTACTCGTTTATCACTTACTTTTATACTCGATACTCGTTCCACGTTTCTAATTAATAATGTTACAAAGGATGATGCCACGTGCAATCAAATTAAATTAATAAAATTATAACGTCGTGCAATTTATATATACCTAATATAATTTAAATTATTAAGGGATGAACTTTGTAAAGTTTTTAATTAGTAGTCATAGGTCGTCTCGTGTGGGGTCAATTAATTTCTTGTTTTATTTTACATAATTATCGAGCTTTACGTGTCGTCAGATGTCGAAATGAATTTTACGCTGATATAGGTCAGTATGGTGAGTATTATAATATATGAAGTATATATGTGCATATATACCTTCACAAGAAATACATGTACCACATGTGCTAATACAAGAAAGCACGATCGATATTTAACTATATACAATGAATGCTAACACGGAATGAACACGTGCAGTAAACATACCTACTGACCAGCTTTGTCCAATATTATTATTATGCACTAGCTTATGTCACGTGACGGCTGCATCTTCAGTCGTACCTTTTTAACCTGAGCGTCTTCAGTCGTGAAAATTAGTGCTGGTGAAATTGTTAAGCAATATGTATACGGTAAATTTAGTTGAAATGGAAAATAAGTATCTGTCCGGCAGGCGTAAGCCATGTGTGTATGTCAGGTACATGGGAAATCAATATTCTTGACAATTGTAGGGGAATCTACTTACGTATCCATGAAGGGCTCAATACTTTTATGTCAGACTCGTGCGGGTTTGTGGGAATTATTAATTTCTTTGTTTTATAAGGCATTGAATTAATTATGAGACCTAGTGTAGGTATCGTTTGATATATACCGTGTGGTCAGGATATTGAGGTTAGTTTTAGAGAACGTATTGTAAGTGATGCTTGGGGAATCGGTAGGTGGTGGATCATTGTTACTTGGAGTTTTTCTTCTTTTTTTATAGGAAGTTGGCAGAATTTTGAATTATGAAGTATCAACAGGTGTCTGTGGATTTGGTCAACATGGTTATGACGGCTTGTTCGTATTTGGCACTTGCCGGAGCTGCTTGGATATTCTTGAGACTTCTTCAGGCTTGCTTCTGGCTGCCGCGACATTTGCGTAAGCAAAATGACGTGCAGAAAATGTTGCAGGATAAGGTGTGAGAATTTATTTGATTTTCATATTTTTTTTCGTATATGGTTATTTTTTTATTATGACTTTTGAACGATTTTTTTTTCTCAGGTTGACAGCTACGAAAGGTATATGTTGGAGTGCGAGGAAAAGGATCGGGCTATGGGCATTGATAGGAATTTAGAGAATTTTTGCGAGGGCGATGAAAAATCTGAAAATGATTCCAACCCCAACAAGTGGAAGGAGAGACGAGAGTGTCTGGAGATGCTGAAGCGCGAATTGAATCGCGTGCGCGACGGCGGTGATGTCAATGATTGGGATTATCTTCTGGAAGAAGATAAGGCCGAGAATTCGGCGAATGGCACGGACGTTGATAACGAGGAAAATCTTGGGATTAACGTGGAGGATGGGAAATTGGAGCAGGTTGAAGATTCCCACGTTGATGAGAAAAAGGAGAAGTAATTATGCTCTTCTTCGAAGAAAACTCGGATGAAAAGAAAAATTTTTATTTTACATAGTCATGCAACTTTAGATTATGCAAGGGAATATTTTTTAAAAGAACTCAACATATCTTACAACGTGCGGAGATACTTTCTTTTTAATTTATTTATTTCTTCTTATCTATATCAATCTTTCACATTTTTCGTATTACTTCAAACACGACCCGGAGCGATGCTATGATGATAAGAATAATGAAATAATGCAATTTGTATAAAAATCTTTTTTTTATTAATAATTCTTCGATCTTAGTATTAACAGTAAAGCCGTCCATTGTTACAAAGTCTGTATAGAGTGTTTTGAAATGTATGTAGATGATTAGGAGTGATAGTCGTGACGTCATCGAAACGTCAATACCTCATTTGACTACAGCATCCCCTCTGTACTATGAGAGGCTCGATGATAAGATTATAAAGTGTGTTTATAGATCCGTTATCTTAGAAAAAAGAAATTCATAAAGAATTAATAGAGTAATTAAATTTTACATAAGTAGTACAAAAAAATGCATTCGTTTGTTGTGCTACACAATATATGTATACTGTGACGTGATTTTTCGAATCACGGTGACAAGGCGACTCCAGCTACCGATTCAGATAACGTTCTCGTTTTCCGGTTCCCTTCGATTCGCCATTCTGCTCAGGAACTAAGCTCTCGTACCGATTGGTACAGTTACGCGAATGTTCTCGGAAGATTTTTTATTGTTGAGTCGAGGTCGAGGTGCTCGAATCTGTCGTGGAGAGTTGCTCGGCAGAAGAGACGACCCGACGGAGGCTTCTCCACGAACCGGCAGAGGTCTAGCTGAGACACCAGCCCTAAGAAACGCCCGCGATTTAGTTTAAAGGGACGACTCGGGGGAAAGGATAATAGTCATTGACTATTAGGATCTCGACCAATCGGAATGATTAGTTACCGAATTTGATTATAATGTCAAAGTCAGTCTGTCTTGGGACACCGATCGGCGTGCCTCGAGCCGCCTCGCGCTCCCGCGCTATTTCTTGATAGTTTTTACGAACGTGTTTCCTACCCGATATAAAAAGTTCTCGCTTGTGCAGTTCTCGCGTTGCTCTCGTAATATCTAGAAGATCCTACCGATTTTCTGCGTGTGTTTCGGACGTGCAGTGTTGTGCTATAGTGCAGTTCCCACCTGCGTGTCCCTCGGATGCAGTTCTCGACCTTCACGGATCAGCTGAACCAGGTCCGGTGAGGACTCCCAATTTATTATAATAATTGGTGGAGGGATTTCAATTTTATAGCTCTAATTCGTTCTGCCACGTTCTCGATGAATTGCTCTCCGTTTCCGGCGCTATTTACCTGACGCTTACTCTGACCCTCTCTACCTCAACCTAGCAACCTGAGCAGCCGTGCATTTCCGTAACCGTTAGTTGTCGGATTTTCGTTATCGGTGTGGAGTTAAGAGAATACGTTACAATGCATAATTTTTATTATACTCACGGAAACCAAAGCTTTAACAGTTAAAATAATGTAATTAAATTTAAAACAACAAAATATAATTGTAAATCTATTAACACGTATCACAAGTATCACAATAAAAGTGTTTTTTTTTAACGAAAGACTTTATACCGATAGCATATACAATACTTCCTTCTCATTAATGAACTTATCTATACTAAAAATAATTACTGTAAAAGTTATAGAAAGCAATTTTAACCACGCTATTTTCCAAGGATAATAGAATCGTCTGGATAACATTGTAATTAATTACCAAGAAGCAGGCACGATTTACCTACGTATTCTTAAGTATGTTATACTATATTATCCAGTAGTGCGACGCAACTACAAGGCCAAGGTTGCAAAGTAGGATAAACTTAAAAGGAGCCACGTTTGCTGGCAAATATCCAACTGGAACGTAGTTTATTTTGTTCAACTGCAAAGAAGTGTGGTTATGCTGCGCCAATGCCTTGCAAATTTTCTCTTTCTGAGGCCCATAAAAAAAAACTAAAAAATTTAAGACATTTCTTTTCTGTCTATAGAAAGCTCGCAACTAAGGAGCACGTAGGTCAGGCGTAAGACAAATATACGTCGTAGTCATTAAAAAATTCCTTGTTTAATATCTCCCCGAAATAACCGTGAATAAAAAATGCAAGTTCGTTAAAACAAGGCTTTTCTAATGGAACCAGCTGAAAGCATACGAGACCGATTAATATCCTTACATCGAAGTACAAGTAGCCAATTAATTTCAAAAGGCTAATATCAATAATCGTACTACGTAAGTATTGTTTTGTATATCGATCATTTGAATTACGTTGTTCCATAATCCTAGCAGATGTCGCCACTATAAGTCGAACGGTCGTTGCGCGCGACTTGTATTATTTGTTCGTAGAGAACGCCCAAGCAGATGGCGCTGTGATCAACCGGGTAGTCGAGGGTGAAGTTCGCCCCCCGTAAAAAGTCTTAAATAATCCGTGAATCCTCACGCGTGAGTTAATTATAATTCCGTTTATGGTTTGCCTGAATGATGCGGGGCTCGTGTTGTTTATTGTGAAATCACGGGCGTCGCGGTGGAGACCTGTGATGGAAACCGGCGAGGAGTCATGCTGCGCAAACTGCGATGGTGTTCAAGGATAATGACAGAGATAAATCATATCGCGAGCTAGGGGTGGACGAGAATATGTGAGTAACCTTTTCTATTTAGCTTATTTTTGTTAATCGTAGTCTAAGGATGTCACTTAATGGCGGCGTCTCCGATGATGACATTTATGGCGGGATTCATCTGCTGCGCCGTCGTATTTCTGTCCTTTACGTCGTATTTCTGTCTTGTGCCGATATATTACTGTTGATAACCCACGTGGGTTCTCATTCGTCGATGAACCTTTAATTAATTAAATTGCAAAAGCTTATGCAATATTTACATCCGTCCATGCCACCTAAATATTTCGTTATTCTTGCCCACAAAATTGGTCATTTCTACGATTCAAATCAGGCGGCAATGATAACAAGACGTTTGCAATTACGCGTAGAGAATCCTAGTGAACGTCACTTGCTTTTAATTTTTTAATCTAAACTTCACGGTGAACCGAATCAACCAGAAATATTATATGCATAGTAGATAATACGTCATCCGTTGCCCCAGTAACAGGTTAGATTCCATAATTGTCTATATAGGGGATGAATCTACGCCCCATTGTCAACCCTTTATGGTCAATTTAATATATGTATTCCTCTCAGTGGAAATTTGACCTTTTATCTGCTCGGACACGAGGGTGACCGACCCGTGAAAGACGTCATGAGTTACGTCATTGATTCTAGACACGTACATAGTTTACCGTCATTTATTTTTCTAACAGTACAGAAATAGCCTTTCTCAATAATGTACAAAAGCGTTACCAGCTGACAGACAATAACCTCTCTCCACGTTCTTCATATTCGCGTACGATTAAAACAGGTCTAAATTCCGAAAATTTCGTGATTCAACAGCTCCAGCGCATCTAAATACATAAATCTTACTCCTTCACAGTGTAAATATTAAATCTAACCTTTGCAAGATCCACAATTCATTAAGATATCTATTTTACATACGAATAATTAATAACCACCTTTCTGATTAGTAAATCAAAATGCAGATTCTTCCTATTGCATTAAGAATTCCAAACTCGATAAAGTCATTGAATCGGTCTATGTATATCAGTGTCCTCCATAATATTCATACATTCTAAGAAACACGTATTTTCGATTCCTTCCTCACGTATCTTCACGCAAGTAAAAATCCCGAGGTTGTCACGTAGCAAATTACGTCCGCCATAGTTCTGACAATCGTGCTACACGTATATATATATATTCCATCATAGATCATAGATTAGGAAAAATATACTTCTAGCCTCTAGTACCTTGCACGTGTCCCTTCGCCATACTATTTATATACATCTCATTATATCCATATGCTACATGTACAAACTTGCCTATGAACAGAATGTAATTCCTATTCAAAATACTCTTTTTATCGGTATGTTTTATACTCAAGTACTACGCGCGTTCGTACGTCTCTTCCTGCATGTCGTATCTACGTGTATGGCTGCGTCTGGAAAATCGTGTGTACCACGCAGCTTCATCCTTATCGATCCGTACCAAACCAGCCAAGTCGTCCAGCCTCCATCCAGCCCGTCAGCCATTCTCTCATCTCTGTTGTATTCTCCCCCTCTCTCTCTCTCTCTCTCTCTCTCTCTCTCTCTCTCTCTCTCTCTCTCTCTCTCTCTCCCTCCGCCAATCCCCTCTTCCCTGAATTTCTCGTCCTCCCATGATGATCCTCTCTCTCGATTAACAAGGATCGTTGACGTCGGTGCGCTAACCTCGTAAAACTTTACTTGGTATTAAATGACAAGTTTTTCTTAGCTTCCCTCTCCATCATCAGCTATGTTGATCCAAGCTATCTATTTCAGTCGCACATTTTCAGTGGGCTCATATTTTTATACGTAAATTTGATAGTGCTATAACAGATTCCTGAATATATTATTTTCGTATATACGGCTATTCGGGACTGTTGCACTACTGGGAGATTTCGTCCGGTTGATTTCTAGTAATTCCTATGCAATCTTCAGACGACGCGACAGTCCCGGATAACCTGGATTACCATCGTAATATTGTTTAATGATTTTTGACAGATAGGTGAATTTTTTCTTAACTATCTTGCTGTTGTATGATGATAATTCAAGACTTTTTGAATATTATAGTAAAATTAAATACGTCCAGTGTCTAGTTTTAATATATGTATATACACATATGTATATTGAGCTATAGTTTGTTTCATACTTGAGAGGAGGCTGTGACGTCAAATATAGTATTGAAGAAACCCTCAGAGACGATATATATGCATCATATAGGGGTAGCTTTTTATATAAAGAAAAGATAGCGGTAGAGTAAATAAAAAGGGGGACACGATGACGCCACTGTATACAGGGTGAACCAATGAAATATTTATCTTTCTAATATGCTATTGCTGTCAATGGAACTCAAAGAGAAATTACTTAGGAACGAATATGACTGTATTAATAGCCGTGCCACGTGCGTGGTAGATTATTCTTTTGAGGCGTTGGTTCGGTTGCAATTAATTTTTTTTAGTCCATTTTAAACAAAATATACAAAAAATTCCATACCGTCTACTTCGAGTAAATGAAAATCCGTTTGCGTTTTGGAAATAATAATATTTTTTTAAACTCTGCTCCATACGGGTTACCGAGAGGGTCAACCTTAGTCAGGGTTATAAGGTCAAGGCCTGAATCCTCGAGGTATTCAAAGAGCTGCAGTGCGATGTACTTGCCGTGCATAAGAAAAATCAATATACATATATATACATATATAGGTATAATCGACCGTTCACCAGCAGTCGCGAGGCTTTATCGACGTATCAATCGTAATCGAACGGAAATGCCGATTTAATTATTCAAAATAATCGTTTAGACGGACTTACGTGCTGCTCGTGTTTTTAACCCGCGGCTATAACGATTTCCTCTATTTCCGTACGGCACGCTAGTTCTTGCCACTTATTCTACTTGGGAATTATTAAAGCAATTTTACTTTGGTATCCTATGCCATTTGGAACTTTTCCTTGACAGCTCTGGCAATCTCGTACATCCATCTCAATCGGTATAATTGAATTGGTCTGTTACATTGGGGTCGATTCAATTCACTCGCATTGTCATGCGTTCATTATTCAGGCGTATATTACGCGTATCAAGTGCGTATCGGGAATAAGGTAATATTGGATATATCGAAGAAATACTAATCTAGTCAAAGCAGTGGCGGTTTTTTTTTCTTTTTGTTTTTTCTTTTTTTTTTAATTACGTATAGTAACAAATTTGCATAACAGTCGATATATTGACGATTCGATAAGTATCGATCACTGTGAACTTTTTGTTTTAACGATACGTTTATATTCGATATATTTGACTGTTAATTTTTCAAATTTTAATAACGCGATTAAAAATTTTTATTTGCGTCAAATGCATATATGTATATCTTTTTTAACGGTTACTAATCGGCTTCGCGTGAATCTCGCTATTTTAAGAGCTTCAAGATCCTAGCAGTCTTTTCGAGGTAGCAGTCGAGTCTGTATATTTATAGAGGAAGAACGTGAGTCAATGGCCTGAATTCACGTTGCAGTTTATGAGAAAAAATTATAAAATGTCGAGATTCGATTGCTGGTGGGTAAAATGAAAAAAAGAGTTAAAAATGTCTCTTTGTCCGTTCAGAGTGAAATTGTTATTATTATCGTCGATGGAATTGCTTGGTTTTAATCGACGTAGAAACTTCTTCTAACGACACTTTACTCAATAGCGTCCGTCCGCGTGAATTCGAGCGTTACGTGGCCAAATGTAAAATCCAAGTTTTACTTGGATTACTCTTTCCGGAACTTTTCGAGAATCCCGGAAACACTTCCGGTTTTCACGCTTACTCACACGCTTCGCTCATCTTGGTTGGTACCGAATTAAAAAGAGAATGGATTATCTTCTTTTTTTTTTTAATCCCATCGTTCTATGGAATTCAGTATACAATAGACAATGCTTGTAATTTGGTGCCGGGTCATCATAGGTCATTCCACCTATGTGAACTTAGACCCACCAAGAACGGTATCATCGGCAGCTGCAGCCTAAGACAGTCATAACAATGCCCTCTTGATAATTTAATTGAGAATAGAAAATCTTTCTACCTTTCACTGCACAATTGTTAGACTGTGGTTGATTTGAAAAAAAAAAAAAAAAAATTGAAATCCGTTAAAAAGCGTGAGAATGAAAAATCCAAAATCAAGTCGTCAGCCTGACGTCGGTCATTACCTATACTTAATGCCAGGGTAGTTTCGTAATCAGAAAACTAATTTCGGTAGCAGTTAACACGATGACGGACTCTTGGAGAGGTTAGGCCAACGCGCAGTTGGCTATGAGGTCTAGCGCGGGTCTCATTGGCAGCAGGCAGCAGGCACGAGGAAAGGAATCGGCCGTGTCTCCATTCGCCGTTCATCAAGCACCAGGGCTCCTTCTCTATTTGTCCCTCCCGATTACGTTTCTTCTGGTTCGTAGCCGGGAGACACTAATAAACGTCCAATGGGAAACCTTTGTTCGGATATCGACGAGGAAGTCCTGACGGGAGCAGAAGGGCTCAGGGATAACGAGAAGAATGAAAGTTGCAAGATCATTAAAGAAATGGAGTCGATCGATGAGGAGAAAATTGGTGAAATCGATCGTGACGTTCATCGGGCATTTCTTGACGGCGAACCAATTCTCTTTCGTCTCTTGCGCAACGTACCTGCCGAGCACGATATTTTTGATATCGTCTGTACCGTCAATAGACTTGTCTTCTTTTACGTTATCATCAAGTGGATCAATCTTGAAGTGTGGCTGCGTTTCGGGGGTGGTCCATTCGCCATGAATCATTGACCGTCTTCATCTTTCGTAGACGCTTCGAATAAGTTCTTTGCTGTTTGATTGCAACGAATTTAAGTGAAGCTTAGTGGCTTAACGAGGTATTGAAAATATACGACAGTGGGTGGTCATGTTGAAAATAAATAATATTTCTGGAGCAAAGCAGATGGGATAAAGAGAATCGTTACTCGCCGATGGATACTGAATATTCCTAGAGGGGGAGCTTCTCGCGGGATACGGGGAGGATCTGAATAATGTTGGAATATCGAGGCAGATTGAAATTCTACGAAAAGTCGGGGAAGTACGTAAAAAAAATATTGGGGCAAACGGCTTCGCCCTCGAGGCACCACTCTTTTTGGATCGCGCAATTTCACGGGAAGTATTTGCTATTGCGTGGAAAAATTTCTTTTACGCGTTTGATATGTTCGATTTGAAAATTTGGTAAATTTGTTAATCTTTTCGTGCCCTGTATATTCGTAATTCAAATTGACGTGTCAATTTCGAATTTGTCGATTTGAAAATTGCTTTGACATTTTTTTTATAGATTGACGTATGTATACTATAGTATATTTCTTTACCATAGCAATAGCACAAGATATTTGCGTCTACCGTGCCGTCGCGTCTTATAATAATACAATTGATAAGCATGTTTTTTATGGCTGTATGGGATTTATTTGTAGATGTCGCCACTTGTCGGTTATCCGTATTTTGGACTTTTCTCTTTGGATTTCCACTGTAGCGTCTGTCCTCGTTGAATGAAATTCTATTATTAAAGCACGAGCGGAGTCATCGGTTATATTATTAATAAACGGGGTCGTAGACGTCTCTGGGAAATCAGAGTCTCATCGCTGTTTGCGGAAACGGACGTTGACTGCAAGCAGAACGTGAGGACGAAGAAGTCTGACGATTTACGTTAAGCCGAATCAAAACACAGATTACGCATTGGGAGGGCAGGAACGTTTTCCTAGAACGTTTTGGATTCTTGGAGACGACTTTGTGGGGGGTCGGGCTTGGGGAGGGGAGGTGGGTTCTTATTTTTAAAACTCATCGTCCTGCTACACTTTTTGTCAACCTCCGCGATGCTTCTCCCGCTGAGACGTCTTGACGTTAGTCTCGTTGAATTTAGTGGCTGTCCGAGAAGCGCATTGGAGCGAGACGAAACGAAGGGGTGAAGCGTAAAATTTGATAGATAATATAAAATGAAAATGTCTGGGACATTAAAAAAAAAAAAAAAAAAAATTGTCGACTTTTTTTAATACGAGAGCTTAGCAAACGATACCTTTTTGAAAAACTCGGAAAATGTGGCGTCTAGACGTACTTGCTACGTACTTATCTTGAATTTAAAAAAAAAACTGAGGGTCCAAACGATGGAACGCAGTGGAGATGTACTCTAGACTATACTCTTTCGAATGCGACTAATAGGAAAGCTTCGAAAACTATATTTTTTTTACAATGTTGATTCTCATTTTTAATTTTGCTTTGTATCGTAGCTACGGGTTTCTTGGTTCTTTCGTACGGCACTGTCATTCCGCTACCCCCCTTGTCTCTAGAGCATCTCCCAACAGTCACTACGTGTTTAGGCACTATGATTCTGTCAGGAGTTCACTAGCTGGTGGAGATGCTGTCTTTATCAGACAGGCTTTAAAAATCTCCCTGCAGAAGATGCGACAGATGACCGCAGCAGCCATTTAAACTTACTCTTAGAATAGTCGGTCGCTTTGAAAATGTCAACATTTTTCTAAAAAAAATTTTTTATCTTAAACTTCCCATTGGTTACGTTATCAAGATATTCTATTTTTGAACGGTAAAATATTATAATGCATCCTTTGATTTACATTGAAAAGGTCCGCCGGAAGTACCGGAAACACGTGACTGTCGCGTCTACGATCACCGCCGAGCATTCGTTAACCCCAGTTGGTATTCATCATGAACTAAATCGGCCGACAGTAAAACTTGGAGGGATCATCGACCGTGAAAACAGCAAATACGATTTAATACTGCGCGTCGCGATACAATTTTTTGAGCCCTGATTAACGAAGACCTTTGACCTTTTTTTCCTCACAAATTTGCATACCTGCGTTCAAGGTAATTTCGTCGGTATAAATAACGCCCGGGCGTTATCCATAATTCTCTAATGATTTATCCCGCCGCGTCATCGAATTCATTCAGGAAATTAACATAACCGATATTAGCAGAGCAATCGACTTTATTGGTTATCTCGTAGGGGTGGGCGGTCCGGCATTGATTACGGAAATTGAATGGACGGTAAAACGTATAACTGAAAAGTGGCCTCTTGAATTTGAAAAATAAAAATTTTCCCTAATTAGCTAATCACCTAGAGTCAACTGGATGATTATACCCGGACTCTACTTGCGCACTGAGATCAAGTAATCTGCCTACTGGTACATCGTGTCCTCTGATCCATTCAATCGTAATTCTCCAGTTACACTTTATTTGCGTAGGTGCTTCCTGCCTGATAAGGAATCTTGCCGAGAATTGTTATCATTATTAACATTCCTTTGTATCACGACTGCTTTATTCTCCGGACTTTATCTCTTCTCTGATTCGGCTTTATATTACACGTGTAAATATAAGCGTCTCAGAGTGTCACTGGAACGCTATCTTATTTTTGGATGAACCAGTTGTGACATCCTGTACCTTGCGTGACGGCAAATTGGTCTTTGTTTTAATTTTAATGAACTTGGAAAAAAAAGCTGCTCGACCACTTTTGACTTGAAATCGATGCTTCGAGGCCACTGCGGATGTGCGATTGTTATATTTTTTTTTATTTCCATGGAACTTTCGTTGGTAACACCGGAAAGGGGTTATTGGTATAATTTATCTGTACAACAATCATTTATTATCAGGGAAGCTCAAAATTACATGTGGCAGGAAATTGTAATTGAGAACAGCTGATCGATACGAGGATTGGTACTCCTCTTTGGTACGAGGGTAAATCTTTGTTTATAGCTACTTTCTGGATGCTTCAGTTTGTAGGATATTGGATACGTCCTATTGGGACTAGACGGTGGTCTAGTTTGTTTAGCGTAAATAATTATTTGATGGAAAAAAAATTTGTTCTAAAATTAAGCTCAATTATTGCAAGCTTGTCAACTTTGTGAGGACTCTTTTTTTTTCGTATTTAAGGTTATGTATGGAGGTATATACATACAGAGAGAGGCTTGCGTGTTCGCATTACCGCAGGTGCAGCTCGCACCTGTATATACGAAAATACACTTTGCACTAACTCATCAATAATTCTTCATATAGTTCGATCGCTATCGATTATGTAGACTTCGTTTGGTGATGCAAGTAGAACGAATTGAAAAAAATTAATTTAATGGAAATGAAATTTGACATTTGTGGTTGGTATTGGCAAGCTCTTTACGTAGTGTAATAAGTATATTATGATACGAAAAATCGCTACTTTTCAAATTATTGGATCAATTTCTTTTAAATGTAAATCGATAAAATTTTTTTCCTAACAATTTCATCGGTTCCAATAGCATCGTTGTGTATCCAGCAAGTAATAAAAATGGATCGACACCTCACGCGAAAATTCTATTTAAAGGAATATAACAGCAGTCGCGCGTCACCCTTGCGTTAACGTACGTGGAATTTCCTCGCTGGGAAAACACCCACTTAATATTATTATTATCGCGTGACACACTGCAGGAACGTATTATTTAAAATAGTTATCTCTCGCGTACATAGAGAACGAGAAATTTCACCCCCGTGGGGAAGAAATTATTTTTGAGTTGACCCAGAGATGGTATCGAGTGTCGCGAAGATAAAACTTGAAGCATCTTCACGTGATCCTTCATTTATCCCAGCACCGCGTGGTCCGAATTAGCACGCGTCGAACGATCCGCGGGATCCTTCGTATTTAAATTTAGAAAAAGATAATTTGCGACATCCAATGTATTACGAAAAAAAAAGTCGAACAATTTCTTAAAACTTTGTATACGTGCGTCCCTGGTGCCGTCGATCCATGAAAATTATACGGTTGGGATTCTGACGAGCACCAGGAGTCCGCTACGCCAGAGGCAGACGAAGAAGTAAAACTAAGGATGAAGATAATCGTGGCTGAGATGGAGGAACGAGAGAGGGAGAGAGATAGAAAATTATAACGAGGGTGAGCAGCAGCGAGTATAGGCAGTCGTAGACGTCGTTGCGGCGACGCCGGTGCGATAGAAGGGGTAAGGCGTCGGGGCGCCCGGCATCCGTCGGCTGGTCCTCCGTTCCGTGGTTGCAGTCAGTCCGCTGCCAGACGCGCTTCGAGTAACATGTACGCTGCAAAGATTTTATCAATTCGAAGTCCGCTTTGGTAACAAGCTCTAAACAAAATTCTAACCTCAATCCTGTGTTTGATAAATCAAAATCTAAATTATATAGATTTTAAAAAGTAATCGAAAACTCAGCAATTCATATCCGTGCGCAAATTTCATTCGTTTATAAGTCCGTATTAAGTCTACGAACTCTTACCGGTCAACGGCACTAGCCGCCTTCGGTAGCTCCGCGATCGTGCATCAGCTGCCATCCTGTACAGTAACATAACCTGCAGAGGTTACCGTTAAACCCAACCGGTAATTTCCACGCTACTTTTTACACGCTAAGATCGACAAAGGAGTCCTGAAAAGTCTGTCTGTCAAGGCCAAATTCGTTGATCCTTGTGACAGAGAAAATACGTACTTTTAATAACACGATAGAAAATTGTGGTTGCGTCCAGGCCAGACGCTGACAGAAAAAGACGCTACGGGCTCGAGTAGGAGGGGAGGCGGGTTGCGTTTCGTGGAAACCAGTTCTAACAGGCACAAAGAATTACAGAAAAGTCATCGTCTACCAATTCAAACGGCCAGCAGTTTTCTTTATACTCCAACGAAAATCTACTGTCGCTCGTCTTAACCTAATTTGTGTCTTGTGACTTCTACGTCATCCATCGTCGTAAATTTTGTTGGTGGTGTTTGTGCAAGTGACTTTTGACTGTGCTAATACGTAAATCGATTTATCGTTCGCTCGTCGAAAGCGATCGTAAGCGTACGGCATCATTGCTACCATTTTGAAGAAAATCACCGAGGCGATGAAAACTAGGGCGATCAGCTGACTAGCGGAGTTGTTCGGCTCAGGAATGGGTGGAAATTTTAGTCGGCACGTTGAGCTTAAAAACGCTCAACTGCAACAACAACAGGAACGTCCAATTTGTTCAGTGATGACGTTCAGTACTTCGCTTCACAGCGACAAGGCCCACTTCGCCAATGACAACACAAGCCGGTATGTCCACTGATGATTTTTTATCATGGCTCTCGTTAACCCATTAGAATTGTTCTTATTTGGTAAATGACAGAGAAACACGATGCTCGAGGAAGCGTTGGAGAATCTCTTAGAATTCTTAACAACGTTTCGCTTGCTTTACTGTCTGCCCTCGAGTATCTACGTGTATATACATGTACGATACTCACGTTTGGAGGTTAGGTCTAGGTTGTTACGCTTTATTTGCGATAACAATGTTTTTCCAATGACTTGTCATTCGTTCTGTAATACTGTGGGTATTTTCAATCAAGCTGATCAATTTTCTCAGCCGGTACTGATCGTGCTAATAATTTTTCTTTGAAAAGTCTTCTCTATCTCTCTCTAACTCTCTCTCGTTTGAATTCTTCCACGAGTACCGTAACCGTCTGGAACAATTCAATAAGACTTCTCCGTCCAGTGTTATTGTGGTTGCATAACTGCATCCACGGTGCATTGTACCTGAGTCTGTAGTTGAGAAAATATCAGGTTGCTTATCTAGTTGTTATATATGTGTAACAACATGCCACTCAGTTCAAAGCAATGATGACTAACGTTTTCATCTACTGTTTCCTGCTCGTCCGGTTATAGAAAAGAATTGCGACACGTTTTTCACGCGCTGCAAGAACAAAAACGGGATGTCTTTGTTGCGTGATAAATAAAAATACGACCTTGATGTACTGCATGATACGTGAAGCAGAAAGAGCGAGGGAAAAATATACAACAAGGAACCAAATGGCATTAATCATGCTTTTGTAATTTATTATTCTCATTCGAGACTCGCGTCGGTGCGGTGAAACATGTATGCACGTACGCGCATGCGCCTGCTGTGTGTTGCGTCGTAAAAATTGACGTTTAATATTTTTCTGAGTTATAATTTTTTCCAACTGCCTCACAGTTACCCCGGTTCTTGGTGATTTGCATTGACTTTAATTAGTATCTTTTTTTAGCTTACTCCACTGAACATCTGTGAGAACCAGTTAAATAACGGTTTCATTTATTACAGGCTCGCTCGAAAGCGCAGAAACCCTGTCCGAGAGTCTCATTTCATTGAAAATGCTCGTTGCAAAAATTATTGCCGAAAACTTGGAAATTCTCCCAAGGTAACACAGATAAGAGTAGAACGAATTATTTGGTAACAATGATACACGGTTTCCTCCAGTCGAGTCTGTTCGAGTCTGGAGATATTTTTCTTGGATATCTTTGCTCCAGTTTCTAGGGAATTTTTTTTTCTACTTACATTGAATCCCCCGCAGCTATACCGGAACTCTCAAACGTTCATTCATTGCACTGGAGCCATTAAAAAGAATATAAAAAAGGAAAATTCGTACTTTTGTATACGAATGTATTTCTAAAAAGATGAAAAAAAGCCAATTTGAAGGAAACTGTACGCTAAAAAATTGTTTTTCTCTGATTGCCAGTTGTACATATTTTAATCTTCCACGAGAATCATTGTTTGCGATTCCCTAAGCAATTCCGCGTTGCGGCCTTGACGCTCCGCGGGAAACTATCAGTGAAAACATATCGCGCCTCGTCATAATTGCAGAGACGGCTCGTTGAGTCATTAGCCTGATTGCACTTTTGTACACTCAAGGTATCAATAAAAATTATTTACCATTTACGTCGTCGAGCTTACCCAATTTTGATTCGCAACGCTGATAAGAATTTTCGGTCTAGTCAAATAAAATGATCTATATATTTGTAGGTTATGCAACGCTTACCACGATGCTAGCACATGGCAATCCTAGACACTAATTCTGATGCTCAGATTAGAGTGTAATATCTGATGATCTTATAGGGTAGCAGGTTTATGAATGAAAATTGATTCGTTAGTGAGCGGATGAATGGATCATTGAACAGAAGGATGGATGGATCACCGTTAATTCTATCTGCGTTTATCGTCAATTGTCCGTACAGCGTATATCTGTATATGCTGTATGATCAGACACTTTACAAGCGCGAAATCATTTTACCTCGGCAATAAGTCATTGCTTGGTAGTTTGTAATACATGGTCATTGAACCGGAAAAATGGTTCTGCTAGAAAACGGGTAAGCAAGGTCACCGTGTATATAGATTGCTGTGACCTTCCTATCTTAATGTTTTACTGGGGCAACGGAATCATCATTGTATAGATATACTCAATGGTGAGTAAACTGAAGTCAGTAGCAAATCGAGTAGGATCCATCTTCCACTTGAACTATGCGTTGGATCAGGACTATACTTGAATTATGGTTGGTTGGATTATGACTATACTTTCGTAAAAGGCAGGATACTCGTTCCGAGGCAAATGAGGTTATTAAGTCAGGTTTTATATTTTAGGTTTTGTGTCTTTTATTTCCGTAACAGTGTTTTATGGAAAAGAGGGTTTTAACGTCGCGTCGTCTTGACGACTTACGGTATAGATTGACATTTTTATTATATTTATGTGCTGTGTGATTTTTGAAAAACAAATTTCTGTACGAGTCCACTGTAGGTTCATGTCATTTACGTTGGCAATCGACAGTTATTCCGATTAACTCTTTATTTTGTAGTTTCAAATATTGGTCTTTGAGAGTGAAAAAAAAATATATCGATCACTCATCGATTCCTTTTTCTCTCGCAGACCGGAATCGAAGTTAAATTCACGTGAATCGAGCATTCGGGAAATACGCTTTCTCTAAGGATTTCACGCGCGAAAGTTCGCAAATTAGTCGCGATGCTAATCACGCGCATCGTGTGACGAGCCGGCCAAGATCGTCGATTGTCGCCGTGTGAAAATGAGCCGGAATAAAAAGAACACTTTGTTCCCGGAAAAGCGTAACCAAATTTATATCCAGTATCTCGTTAGACATCGCAGAAAATTGCGATCGAGACGACAAAGGATGCTGCAGCCTTACGCAATCTAAAATCCTATTTCGCCAGCAAAGTATATACGAAGCGAATAGCGTACTAACGATTGCAGTTAAAAATAATTATTTCAACACTAATGATAAGGATTTCGAAAATTTTTCAGTATCATAAATTTCCGATAACTTCCGGTTATTTTTCGAGTCTAACGATATCTTCAAAGACTCAGTCGCGCAGTTGAGAATTTTCAATATCCGTCTACCTTCGTACAGATCGTCAGTCTGTTATTCATTATTCATCTAATTGTCCGTATCGCAACGTTTACTTAATTCGGATCACGTCCATCTAACCTAGTACGGTGGAACTACGCACGAGATCCCTCTTGTAATTCCAAAGGAAAAATATTCGCCCATCCATCGGCACATATCGGGGGGGTCCTCCCTCTGTCGGTAATGATCATACCGTCAATTCAGTCCAACATCCGTCCACGTGATACGCGCGACATTTGCTTCGGCTCCCGTAGTGCCCGGCGGCTGGTTTCCTAGCCGATGACGTCATAGCCTCTCGAAACTTGTCAGGACGATTCCAAATGATACGTATTTTCTTTTTCTATACCAATATCATTTCCTACGCGTACTCTGTCTATCCAGCGGACGATCGTGAAAATCTTACGACCGGTCCGAGGTTGCAGTCAAGGCTATAGAAAGGAACGGCGGACGCGTGTAGCGTCGGTTCCATCTTTCTCCAACAAAGTGCCCGGTTGTTGCCCTCTCCGCGCGCATCTGTTGGAAGGTCGCCTTGACGTGTCTTCGATGCATCATCGAAGGCATTAGGTCGCGCTTAGGACCCCGCTTGCCTCCTCGTATTCCAGATAGTCAACTGTCGCACCCAGGCATTTTAATCGCACGTGACGATTCTTTTTTATCGGAATCTAACGAAGCTTTTGGATCCGATCGATTCGTACGCGTATAAACTTCTACCTCGACTTATTCGAGTACTCGCGTGGGTCGAGCTCTCTTGGAACGTTTGCTAAAGCGACTCGGTGCTATTCCTGTGTTTCTCATAGCCGGGACTGGGAATTCCTGCGCTTTGACGTACCGATTGTTAGTAATCAGGCACCTGGCGTGTGATCTATTATTCTTGTTGGTACTAGGACAACTGAAAAAAAAATGAGACGCGAAACTCGTTAATGTTTTATACGTCATTAATCGGTCACGTGACCACGTCTTGGGAATCACATGGGAATTATACTTTGTTCGTTTACTGAACGACTGTCTGGAGACGTTGGTGATTAGTTTTTGTAATTTCTTTTTTTTTTTTTATATATATAAAGCGTGCCGACGCTTGGCGTCTGTAACACGCGTGATTAACTGTACACGCGTATATGCTTATAGCGTATAATTGTAAACACGTGTGTATCATCTTGGTATAATTACGCACGAGACGTCTATGACGTGTACACATTTTTTTGCATATATATATATACAGTATCTATTATCTATAAATATTGTACCGTAATATGCGTATACCCAGCGTCGCGATTATAATCAGATTGAATCTCTTCCGGAAGGAGAAACCAGGGGATTAGGTTTGATGCTGTTTGTGGAAATTTTTTTCATGGAATGTACTTATATATATACATATATATTATGAATACGAGGTAAATTATAGGTAATTTTGTAAGGGTCTTGGATGAGTGAAGAAACATTTTTTTTGCAAACAATTTGTCTTTGCTGAAAAACAAATTTGACACGATAGCAATTGATTGATACGCTATTTGTATTTCATAAATCTTATTTTCAGACGCGCCGCCAGCGCCATGCGTGATCCTGGGTTATCAGACGTTCTATATATTTTCGGATAATCACAGTACTCGTAATATATGAGTTTTCGTAGGGTTAACATCGCATTACTCTGAAGTCCCTATAACTCATTACGCTTGGGCATTATCTCGTATCGTTTTTGCGATGAAACCATGTTAGACAATGCTTCTGGAATGTTTGCTTATGAATTGATTAGATTTTTTTTTTATTACGAAATATTTTTAAAATTCTGCCTGTCGCCTCACTGGCCGTGATACGAGACGCGGGGGACTGTAGTGCGAAAATGGTAAATTATCGATGTCTAATTTTGCGAATCGCAATTAAATGGTCGTCTTGTTGAAATTGTATTTGCGATAACGTACAGTCTGACATAATCATAAGTATATGCCTTTTTGCGACTTAACAACATTCCACTGTACGTTTGCCAATTTTACTCGAGCTTGCCAATTATTGGCATAGATTCGTACATCGCGAATTCGTAAGGAAACAGGTACAAAGTTTTCTTCTTATATGTGTTTTCTGTCACGTACGATAAAATATCGTAAGTAATATGTAGTTATATAGATATACATAAATACATTTTTCTATATTTTTACGGGACGCTACTGTCCCGTTGCTCTTTGTGTATTTTAAATTTTTCGCACTTTAGCCAACATTTGAATAGTTGGTACGGTAATATTTTTACTCGTAAAAAAAATAAGGCAAAATGTACATAAATCGTGTCTATATAACTATACCGGCTTGTCTGACACGTTAATCTGGTCTGTAAACGAAAAAAATGACGCAGCTACTTAGTCAGGGTTAGGTTAGGTTACGTTACGTTCGTGAAAAATGTGATTTTAACACTAGGAACAACCCAATTGGTCGTAACGAGGGATTTCAAATTTTTAGTTTCGAATTAGAGAAATTGAGGTGTTTTTTTTGTTTTCTTCGGAAAAATCTGATTTCGAAGTTCTGCATGCAATATATCTACGTACACCAAAAACAGTCGTGATTGGTCTAGTGTTCAAAAAAATCCCTATGAACTCTCTAGCGTTACCTTATTCCCTATGGTGGAATGAACTGTCGGCACGGACTTACGTACAGCAGACAATCGCACCTTAGCAACGTTACAGCAGTCTACTTACTTTCCTGAGAAATAATGAACGGACACATCCGGCCGTTTGGCGAATTTACGCTCGTTACGCAATTGCGTCAGGTAGAACGTTCGGTCCTGGCTTTTATTAATGACGCAACTGCATGACAGAAGAAGCTACGTGGTTAAAGTGTAAAATGACAATGGAGAGAACGTCGCAGGTAAACGGGAACATTAATGCAATAGAAAATAGAGAATATTTGCAAAAATTAATATCGGTCCGCGACGTAAGTTAAAAGGAAAAATTTAATTAGAAGAATCAATAACTTTTTTTTCAGTGCACGTACATCTACTGCAACTTCAACTCCTTGTACGATTTCTATATATACATATTTCCCATGCACGTGTCTATGAACTCCCTTTTTTCTCCAAATATCAACGTATTAAAACTTCGTTTTAAAACGGCTTCAAGTTCGAAGGAAACGAAATTTCCAAAGTGCATTTTAATTCGTGTAATTGTTTTCTTCGCGTTTCGTTCATCCATCGAGCACTTTCCTACGCGAATGACACGTGGGACGTTACTAGGCGTGGTACGCAGACGTGCCTAAGAACGACCGGTCAAAACGTACGTTGGTGGACATCGGGCGAACACTGTAGCCAACCGTTAACGACATAATGTCAGCCTCAACGACGAAACCAGCCGTCATCGTGTCCCGTGCGAGATATTTATAGTAACAAACGAAGAGCAAACAGCACTCGTTCTCGTTAGACGAATTATTACCGGCTGTTACCAAGTTCAAAATCTCCATCAGTCCATAGTCCGTAGTCCACGATTTCGCGTTGATTCTCTAAGTAGAAAATTTCTTAAAGTTCAGAGCCCGTCTAGATACCCACTGGATCATACCAGACCAGACCCAGGTACATACAAGGTCTCGACAAGTCCCTAGATTTCCATAACGTAATTCCCACTAGGGAAATCAGGTCGTGGCGGCGTCAAGTTTTACACCCTGACTGACTCGGAGCTTGCCTTCGTCGAATTAAGAAGGCCAGTCTGTATCTCGGACTAGCTCTATGCGTCCTCGACCTCGCGACGACCTTAGCATGACCTGTCGAGGACTCTCCAAAGACCTCATAGTAACTTGATGGAAAAAAAAAAAAAAAAAAAAAAAAAAACTTTGACTCTAATGAAATGCGAATCACTATGATCGTCTAGTGATAATGTAACCTTTTCTTTCTGACTAAAGAGATCACGAGATTTTCAGATTACGAGACTCTACAGGTGCTCGTGTGGCTTCCGTGGTGTTACATGTTTGCTTGCAAAGAATCTCGTTACGTGTCACGGTATATGTATGTATATACAGGGTGTCCCATTTTAACTTAGACACTGCAGTATCTCGGGAACAAGGAGTGTTTGGAAAAAATATTCGAGACAAAAGTTGTCGGGCTCGAACGGGACCATCTAGTGAGATACCTGAATTTTTGGATTGGTGCTTGTGTTGGCCCTGTGAAAGCCAAGTACATTTTTTAAACGAAAATCCCTATTTTTTAATGCAGATTTGTGTTGTATGGAAAAAAATAAATAAGTTTTGTTCTTGATCATTTTTCGATAAACCCTCTGCAACGTTGCAGAAGCAGTGTCTAAGTTAAAATGGGACACCCTGTATATAGAGCCAGTAAACTTATGACGGAACAATTTTCGCATATCACATGCCTGATCGCCAACCATCCACTTTTTTGGCAGTCAATGATCCTCCGGTGTTATGCGATTTGCACGATTACGTGGAGCTCGAACAAACACGGGAGGTGTGCCAAAGAGAGTGAGCAACGTCAGGAAAACTTGATGTGAAGCTGCGCGTGTAGCTGCTTACGTCACTCGGACGTAGGTAAGACCCTTTTTTAAGGTTAGGTTAGGCCGGCCGGACGATAATGAAAGTTCTTCATATTTAACCGAGGGCCTGATTTTCTATCAAGCGTCACTGCTTTGACATGTGGCACAAGGCTGGCAAATAATCTTACGTCGATCTTGCCAGTGATAATTAGAAGATCAGAAGAGAGATTTGACATTGTTTTTTTTCTTTTTAATTTGCATTCAATTTTATCGCGTATATTCACGCTTTGTGAACGTTACACTTTTTTTGCACGTTAAAATTTATATTGATACACATACCGGGTGGGTCGTTTGTACCGCGAAGATATTAGCGTTCCCAAAAAATAATGAGGATTCGGGTCGCGATCGAAAATAGATGTTGAAAAAATGTGGAGGGTCGAATGATAGAAGGAAATGTAATGGCGCCGGGAGCGTTTCGAGAATTACGGTTATTACGTAAGAGGATGGTATAAAAAAAATTATTTCTCGAATTTTCCGCTTACGCACAGTAGAAACGTTCAGAGCTTACGATAAAAAATAAAATGAATTTTTTTTTATTACTTGATACTTCTCGTGGGACTCCCCCCCCCCAGGTCCTCCTCATCTCCCTCAAGCAATTATTGTTTACTCGCAGAGACACAGGGTAGAGTGGGAGGGCACTACGTAAATCAGAATTAAAATTCGTACGCTGCGGGTTCCTATTGGTTATCTACCTCCTGTATATATGTATCATATAGACTCGAATATTTGTATCTCTTACAATTAGATTCGCAATATATATACATACATACACAGCGATACACGTATTGGTGCCTTTAATGTTTTCGCATTCGTGAAACATTTCGCTAATTTATTATCGAGAAAGCGCCGTCCCTTCCTCTTTTCATATAACTTACACGTTAATGTATGCGTATATACGTATTGATTTACACACCCTGTATACGTGATAGTCACGGTGCACCAAAAGCAGAAAAGACAAGCAGCCATGTGGCGCCATTGAGTTTGATCGTCTTATCGTATTGTCATGAACCGAGAACGATGATTGCTCGAAACTTTTAATTGTCGCTGAGATTTCGCACGAGTAGGAAGATTACTCGTGCGAGGTCAAAAAAATTGCCGTTTTGTAGTGTCGAATGTGAGATCTGGATTTCGTATCGTTTTTTTTTTTTTTTCTCCAAACACGTTACTCCGTCTCCTAATTTTGCAGTTACCCGTTGGCTTCGAAAGCAAAGACAAGCTCAGGGACTTGTATTTTCATTTTGTTGGCAAATTTGGTTTTTTCAAATTCTATTTCGGAAAGATCGACCATCGTCCTGGATAAATATGCAGCGCGTTGACAGTCGTGACAGCTTATTGAAATTCTGGTGAGTTACGTACAGTTCACATGCGCGGACACTTTTTTTTTTTTTTTTGGAATTTTTTCCTTTTTCCACCCAGAAGCACTCGGCGCCTCATTATTATCACTTGCGTTTATCATTACGACGTTTCTCGTGGTAACGACACGTTATTTTTGTTGTTATTATTTATATATTTATCTCGTGTCCTTATCTCACGTGCAATTCATGCTCGTGTACATATGTATATATATATGTTTTAAGCTTGATAAAATTTCCTTCTATAGACCTTAAACTCGACGTTCGAACGTCGTTCAATATTTGATTCCGTCATACACGTACCAGGGAGTCTTGATCGTTGAATTTCCTGAGCTACGATACATTTCGTCGTGAAAACGAAAACTAAATTTAGGAGACCTTAGACTCGCGTGTTGCGTCTAATTTCATTGCGCTGAAGTTAACAGGGGAAGACGAGGGGATTGCGTTTGAGAGAGAGTGAGAGAGAGAGAGAGGGGGGGGATGAATTATAAGAGGAAAGAATGATGGACCCAAGAAGTACAAAAGGGGATTTGTCATTCTGTCTTCTATAGTTAATCCCCTAAGGCAGACCAAAGCCTAAAGTACCATCAGAAGACTCCAGGACCCATTGTTCAAAGATAAAATCCTAAGGACTGAATACGATGATAATCAGGCACGATTTCCCACTTTAATTTCGAAACTCCCCTGACGCCATCCCCCCTCCTCCTTCACTTCATCTCCACCTCGTTACCTAATACCAATATATAAAAGTCGCCTACGTAATCTTAGCGGTCCTTTTATTTTTATCAGCTCAGCCTCTTCGGTCTGTATTACTATCCGCCGTTTTATAGTTTTTACAAATACGTATTATCTTTTTATCCTCTCGATTAAACAAACTATTAGAATTAAATGGTGATTTTAAGGAGTTTGAGGGAAAATCTAAGAAATGCTTTTGCTTGGTACCAGCCTTTATTTATTTATTGTACGGTACATCTGTTTACTGTGTATATATGTATTGTATACTGGGAATGAGAGGATTTTAGGTATCGATGAATTTTCTCATGCGAATTCCTTTTAACGAGACATACCCCCTTTCATTATGCACGCAGAACTTGAGAATGCGAACTACAGTGAGCTTAATGGCGGGTAGCTCGACGCTAATTGGGTTGCCGGTTGCTTAAAGCCTCGAGAGCTTAACGCGAATGGAAAATCAAGCTTTAAACTTTTATACACTCTGGGAGCGAGTTTAAACGTGTAAATTAACGAACCTACCTGTGTGTAATCTGTATGCTTTGAAATAGCAGTAGCATTAAAAGGTCGAGGAATTCTGACGTAACTGTACCTACTGGCACAGCCTTGCTCTCGTGCAGTAGTACAGCATTGTTGGTACAGTCGGCAGCAGTCGACGAATTCCTTAAGGGTCAACGGTCAGGCTGAATGTTTAGTCTGACTGCTTCCTAGAGATACAGATATTTCCTAATATGTTGGACTATTTATATCTTGCCGTTGATATCGGTAATATCGATGGTGAACTTTTTGTGGGTGACTCTGGGTAATTATTGTGCTTGCTGGACACCGAAGTATACGAGATACCGTTATCGACAGATGTCCAATTAGTGGTCTCAAGGGAAGAGGCAGTTCATTATGGAAATGCACGGCATTGGGTTGGAGTATCGTGTCTCCTCTTAGTATCCATTTTTTATTTACGTGGAAGATCGGTGTAAAAATTGACGCCATGTTGCTTTTCGTTTACCAGATGAAAATTCATTTTGAAGTGGTCTGTACGGAGCTCATTGGCTGTTTCGTGCTGTTTGGGAAATAAAGGTTTTTTTTTAGTCGTCATAATTGTACGAGTTTATTCGATAGTCGGTTAACGACGTCGCGACGCTCGACCTACTCGCTCGCTGGCTAAGTTGTCGTTCACTCGCGTAACAAACTTCGTACGACTTTACACCTTTTCCTACTACGCGTTTATGCTTTCACAGGCTGTGCCAGGAAGTAGGCTTTGAACTCTAATAATAAGGATACCGTTGCGCACTAGCATATCAGGAACAGGAGAACGTGGGAGGTCGTAAGGTAGTACCGTTAGACTTGAGTCTTCTTGTCGTTGCGTTATGTATTACGGAACTTTAGTATTGGATAATAAATTTATGTACTGTCTTTCGCGTGGCTATGGACTCTTTTGAAAGTAAAGTCTATAGCCCGTATTCAGAACTCGCTTTTAGTGCTAATAGTGCGCTTTTAAGTTTTTTCTTAGTGAGTTTTAACTACAAGCGACTCTGTTAGTGACCTTAAGAGCGAGTTGTGAATACGGACTTATGCGTTGGCTCAGTGGTCTTTTTTAAGTTTGTTTTTAATTGCACTCAGAATCTCATATACATTTTTACTTAAGCCTAAAAATCACAACAAAAAGACTTAAATTTATCTATAATATAATCATACTTGAAGCTGGTTGGTTACCGTTGGTAAATCTTACCAACTATCACACTATAGTTTTGCTTTATTTAGTTATCCTAAGTCAACATTTTGAATAAAAACTTAGTATTTAGTTTTAATGTAGCTTGTTTTTCGTTAGATGTGAAAAATGAGTTGGTAAAGAAAACATCTGTCTTTTTTCGTGGTATAGGATAGGGAGTTCGTCATTTTGAAGTACTCCCTGTTTATCACAGAATGTAAACGTTTCGGGCGCGAGGTACCCAGTTAGGCATTTGCTTCTGCTTTCTGCATCGTCTTGGCACACTAGATTGTCCATTGTCGATCTCTAACTAGTCTCTTGGTTAGCTGCGTGGTTTTTATCCACTTTCACTTGGGAGAGTAGATGCGAGGACAAAGTTTTTTTTTAAATATTGTATCACAGTGACTTATTATTCACATAGGGGATAGTAGCGTGCTTTTTACCCATGCACTCGTATCAATATATTATTACCAGAATTACATTCTCTGTCACCTTGGCTCAGTGGTCTAGGGGTATGATTCTCGCTTTGGGTGCGAGAGGTCCCGGGTTCAAATCCCGGCTGAGCCCTCTTTTTTTTTCAAGTTTATTTATTGCTAGAAGCCTCGCGAAAGCCTTCTCTCCATTTTATCTTATTGTCATGAGAATTTTCAGGTGACTGTGTAAGTATTTCTTTTATATTCTCTTGCTTGGAATCCTGCTTGGATCACACGGAATTCGGGATTTTTTTGACCATGTTTCTTTTTCTCATTTACATTTTTGTTTTCCAGTTTTCGAAACTCGAGCGGATACAAATCCTACGTGAATGTCTCTTCGCGATACTTGAATAGTACTCGCGTAGTAGTGCATTTTTTTTCTGTATTAATTTTTTCTAACGTTTTACTGTAGAAATTATTTGTTTGCCCAAAGAGTTTACATTTATTTATTTTTAAAACTACGAGTTTCTATCTGATGACGTATTTTAGAGTCGAGTCGATAATCAATGAGAATTTTGAGTCTATACAGGGCGTAGCCATTTAGCAATTTGAAAAATGGGCAATAATGGTCACAATCAGATTGAGCATCTTTGGTGTATCACGTCACTACAATCAATTGGATATACTTTACACACTCCTTGCTAATCCTCCTGTATTCGTTTCAGGCCCAGCACAGTCTCTGCCGAAGAAGGAATGCTGGCCAATGGATTTGGAGGAAGGTTAAAATGTCCAGCCCCGATATCACGACTAAGGGTGGAAAAGATCGAGGGTGGTCTTATGGTAGCCGGTGTTGTCATTGCTGCCAACTGTCAAATCGCTTTGCCAGCCTTTGGTTTCCTCTTCATGCTGGTCGGTGCTGTCCTCACTGGTACGTATACGATAGCAGCCCTTTTTTTTTACGGTCCATTAAGACTCCTCGATTAATCCTCTCCCAATATTTACAATCTGGAAAATTTCAAAAGCACTCACAGGGAAGGTTAGAAGAAAACTTTTTTTTTCCCTCTTCATCCCTCGATGCTCCCAGCTCAGAGTAATTTCTTACTCACTGAAATTGCTTCCTTCGAACAGAATTTTTTTAACGTCATTTTTTTCCACGAAAAATTCTAGATCCAATTTTTTTACGTTTACCTCCGTTCGCAGTCAGTGCACAGATATATATTTGTTTAAATTCCTGTTTTTCCATTAGTATTTTTTTCCTCTTTTTTTCACTGCAAAATCTCTACAGCTACGACCTTATTCGAGGCGAAATCATATATCCGTCTAGCTCGAAGTGACGTAAATCTATTTCGCAGAATGTATTAATCCGACGTATCCATCAAGTTACTGTTTTCTGACAACTGTTTAGTTATGCCTGGTATAAAAATTTTTGAAAAAATATACCAGAACGAAATGCCTGAAGGATCAATATTTCGAAAGCGTCTCGTAAATAGGTGAAACGTCAGAAAAATAAAGTCCGACAAAAAATCATGAAATATATATACAATATATATATAATACCACGAGCCTCTCCATCATCTTCGCACATAAACAGCTAGCGCCATAACTCAAAAATCATCGATCATCCAAGCCCCAAAAAAATTGCTTAACTTATAAGTTTCATTTTATCTAGTCTACGTCAATTGGATTTCTTTCATTTTCCTACGAAAACTACGTCGTTCCTAAATTATTATTAGCAATCCCGGATATCCTTTGAATCGAATTACATGTTTGGGCTCAATTTCGGTCGTTCCGTCTGTCACGGATTTACATAAACCGATAAGGTTGGCTTTTCAGATACATTGTCACTGTCACAGTATACAGCTATACCAGTGATCCCGAGAAGTACGTAGAAAATGTAGTTTCACTTTTTTTTTTTTCCCGTCTTTTTATCCACGTTATCAATTTTCTTCGTTGGATACAAATTTTACATGGAATCACAATTTCAAGTCACGTATCATTGCAGGAGTCTCTCATATACAATATTCTTTGAACTGATAATTGGTCAAACACAGATATAGGTAGCACATAGTAAATTTTATAAAAATCAATTAAGACTTAATTAATCCTATTTTGAGAAATAAAATGAAGCCAAAGAAAGTAACGATTTTTCTCTTCACAATCCGTCCGATTGTTTATTTCTCTCGGATACCGCAGCAGTGTCTCTCATATGTTACACCGATCACCAGCAAAATATCCCACAATCATTTTGCATCCTCTTCCGTCAACCACTAAGATCATTACTCAACGTATTACAAAGCGCTGCTTCCTTTGTTCTATAATGAGAAACCGGCGACGTACTACGTTCCAATTCCGGGGCGAAAGACACAAGACCTCTAGCCGATCGATTCTCGATTGGTTTCTGAGCTACGGTATATACACATATATGTACACTGTATTTTACAATGATGTGTATATACATACTATAAGTCACTATATATATATATATATATATATATATATATATATATATACATACACACGTACGGTTTCATTTGAGAACCTCTTCGTTACTTCCACGGGCAGCGACCTCAGCAACAGCAGCCAACGCTGGCTGCTCCGGCTGATTTCCACGCAACAGCTGCTCTCCCTTGTTCTCGGTCATCCTTACCTCACCCACGTTCATATACGGCGCTCATGATCGATCATGAACCTAATCTCGCTTGGTCGGGTCCATCCGGACTGCCAGTCGACCAGCCATCCGATTTCAGAAAAGCACTCAGTCTTGCGGTATCGATTTCGTATATAAAGTCCATTGTATCTTACGTAACATGAGAGAACACGAAAAATAACGAAGTATTAATACGCGCTTGACATTGACGTTTAAATGATATAACGCGATCGTCGATCTTGCGAAATTTGAACTTCGCCCCAAACCCTCGTATTCCTCTTCTCAGTAAGGTCAAAGTTCACTCTCATGGAATTCAACGCTTTTCACGGCGCTTGGCTTGTTTACCCCTTTCAATGAATAGGTCAAGTTCTTTTTTTTATGATCCATCCTTTCAGTCCTTTTTTTTTTTTTTTTTTAATACCGAATGGACGTTAATTTCGCACATTCGTTATTAATATGGTGATTATGCCTTGTACGAGTGTTTACTCCAGTTTTGTTTAGTGGCCAAGGGAGGGGGTAAATTAAAAAAATTATTTTTACCTTCATAATTGATAATCTTGAACTCTGTAATGTCAAAGTTCACGTAGTTATATTTGGCCGACGCATGAATGCAGGACTGTGAAACTTGAATTATTAACGTAGTGGTTTATCCTCGTATAAATGCTTTATTGCTGGTAATAAATACGTAGGCGTCACGACGCTTCCTCGAGTTGCTGATATTGCTGATATTACGTTGCCGAGCGATGGAAACTTTCTTGCGCGAGACGTTCGGAAATCTGAAAAGAGAAAAGTTCGACGTCGTCGCGCACGTCTGGACGACGAGGTCTTATCCTCGTCTCGACGTCTCGTTACCATGGTAACGCTGGAATATATGTTTTTTTTTTAATTATTTCGACGCTTTGTCACGAATACCTCTTTCTGCCATGGTGCTCAAACGGTCCGTAGAGAATTTTTTTGATATTTTTTTTTTTTAGAAATTTACTTAGCGGTTCATCATGGGATTTACACTTATATCTCCTGTTTTCAAGAAAAAGTGAAAGTTTCATAATTGTCTTAATTATACGGTACTAATAATCGGTAGCTTCAGTATTTATAATTAAATTTAATTTTATCATAAATTTTATTATAAATCTCTATGCTTACAGCGGCTTCTTATCGCGGTCCTGGCGAAGACGAGGACAAGGACTCTTATGCGGCGAGGATCGCCTTCACCGGAAACTCTCGGGTCCTCGGACCTATCTGCATCGTCGTGGGCGCCCTTATGCTCGCCTTGGGCGTATTTCTATGTATGCTCACGCGTCGCGCCAGGCGACGGGAGCGTCGCGTGGGATATCATTGTCCGTTGCACGGTGACTTTTATCCCGTGAGTCCTGTCCAGGATGTCAAGATACTTGGTGAGTGAAAAAAAAAAACACAATTTCATCATATTCGACTTGCGTATGACCGTCGGTAAGGAAGGTCGAGACTCGGTCGGTAATACGCGGTTCATATCTTCGGTAATGGAAATATGCGATGTAATTATATGATTCTTAGTGCATAACGTGCATATGCCCTAATTCGAGCGAACGAGCAAAAATCATAAGAGATACGTGACTTTGTAACATACCGGAAGTAGCGAATCCTCATTAACGTGATCGAGGGTTGGCGTGTGTTATCTCGTGAGAAACATTAATAATTACCTTGGCATTCACTTCTGCAGCATGCACTTCATCGAGAGCTGCATTGCTTAAGACTATTTTTTTACCTATAAAAAAGAACACTTTTTTTAAAAAAAAAAAAAACGTAATTCTCTGAAAGGATTTTGGTGTTTCCTGTCGACCGGTATGACTCGCCGGAATTTCAAGTCTCGTTTTACGCGGTTCTCAGTGCGATTTTAGGGATTCTAGGTAAAATGCACTTTCCGCGAGTGCATAACATTCTACTCACGTTTCCTTCACTGCCTACCTTAGTGCACACGTCCATCCTTACTACATATGACATAGACATTCGACTCGGAGTACGTGTTTCCAACGATCCTCCAGTTCGAATTTCCTGGGTCTCTTGAAACTTGGAATAACAAAGATAAATTTAATATCTTATCAGAGACAAATTTGTCCTTGAAAATTTTCATCGATTTACCACTCTCGTTCCATTTTGCGGTTCAAAATACATTGCCACTTACCTAGTTCTACGTAAACAGCACGTGGAACGAGTGTCTTCGACATAAATTTTTAAATTCTAATAATACAGTTTTCGCCTTTCATAAATAGGCTAAGTTGAGCTCGTCGCGAATCGATTTCATATTCAAAAGACGTATAATAAAATTAATATAAATTTCCAGCATACTCGCTCGAGAGTCTAGAATTACAAAATAGGTCATCGACCCCTTACCCTTTGAACCTTAATCGCGTATCATATTCAAAATGTCCTTCGCTACTCCGCCTCCCCGGATCGCTACTTCTATCTAAATGCAAATATCTCCTGAGAGACGTATGACTCATGAACGGAATTCGAACGTCGCATTCGACGATATTCTACACACGCGATGCTCGTGTGTGAATGCAATTAAAAAATTGTATTAAAAAAAATTGACAGCCGTCATAAAAATGCAACAGTCCAAAAGTCTCATCTCGATCAACACCCTTCGACTCTGCAATTAAAACTCATTTGTAAAAGCGACAACCCGTTAACACACGGCATCGCCTCGCGACGCTTTCATCAATGCTGAAATTCAATGCGTCCACCCCTGCCACCTATAAGCGCCACCTAAACTTTCTAAACCCAATGTTTACCCCGTTGACCCAATTATCACCAAACTAAACGTGCACTCTGCCACACTCGGAATTTCCTTAAAACTTGTACAATCAATCCGCATAGCCACTGGCTCGCCCTCGAAACCACCCCTAGACGTTCACGAAACGTCTCCTATCAACGACCGTATGTCGGCCGTTAAAGAAAAAAAAAAAAAAATCACCCTAACGAGCATCCCCTACGACTTGCATCCAGACAATGGACCGACAGCTTCCGTATCTTCAATTAAGATTTTTAATCCATGCCAGAAGGAGGGATGCTGTTACGGATGCAGCGAAACCCTAACGTGCGAATAGCAAGAAGCATGAAGTCAGGGAGGTTGATTGGCGTTGCAAAGCGCTTATAGGTAACCAGGACTACCGGGATGCTGAGGTGGGCTTGGGTTGGGGGTGGTAAAGGAAGAGGGTAACTAGGGCGCGCACAGCGCTCGGGGTCCATGACATCTGTTGCCCTCCGACTGTGTACCCCCTCTCCTTCCTTCATCCTTCCCCTCCAACCTCTATCACCCTCTTCGAAGGAGGCACCAAGAGCCACGCAATCCTTCCTTCGGATCTTCGAATTTGACGTAGGCCTTTCGACCCCCCCCCCCCCCCCTTCCCTTGGCATATTGCCTGCGTGCATCGCGCATAGATTTCAACCCACAGCACCTATGTAGAATCCTATTACCGCTGCGACTCCGTTGCACCAGCCGAGCTCATTGCAGTGACGTAGTCGCATTCTAATTGCATTTGTCTTCTAATGACGCTGTGCATCCATGATCCAGAAACAGTTAAAATACTCGTATATAGCGGATGTGTTGTCAGGTGATTGTTTTTTTGGAATTTTTCGAAAATCATAGGATTTGCACGTGGACGAATTAAAAAGGGGGATCGATCGCTCGGGGCCAAACGTTTAAATGCTGGTCAAAGGTCATCCTGTTGCGATGTGCTTGAAGCTGGCTGGAATTCTGTGAGACTTATTGGTCGAAGGTCAGACATGGGGGGTGATTAATATCGCACCTCGCTACGAAGGAGGAAAATTAATCTTCGCGACCGTCGTTCTCCAGGGCTGACAAATTGGGTCAGTGTGGTGGTTTTTTTTTTGAGTATCTAGGTGAAAGTGGGATTCGCGATTATTTTTCGTCGCGACGCGAAATCCGTATCGCTGCCTTTGGCGTACACAGTGCATCCGCGATACGCGTTAGATCGTACTAATATATATTTATTTACGCGGTTACGATAAATAATTTGAAATTCGATGACGTAACTCGGACAGTCAATGTCGCATGTGAAATTCTATTTGTCTTGTCGCAAGGATGGGGAAAGGGATTAGACAAATAGGTATAGATTATCCCATCAATCAATGAGCGTGGATAGTTTTTCCTGTGACGTCATCATTTATTTGTTTTTCTTTTTTTTTCATTTCGTTAATGCTTTGCCCATTAGTTTCAAGAGAAAACAAAAATTTCTTCACACGCCTATGCAACTACTCCGGGTAAACCACTCGCGATAATGAATTCTCCCTTAGTACCGGAAAAATGTCATCTGTCTATATGAATTCTGGGCCGAATATAACTGTTATATCCGCGATATCGACTGTTGTCACGTTTTTTCAGGCTCTGAGAATGAAACTTTATTTTTTTTGTATTTTGTAAAAATTTTACCTCTCATTACGTATCTATTGCACTTTTGGACATCGGGGTCAAAGAAACATTTTTGATATACAAATCGTAGAAATTTTATCATATTACGCAATTATTAATCAGCGTGTGTGTATATATATATTGTCCTTGTATGAACAACAGAAATGAAATATATAGATATCAATGTCGATAACAATAAAAGTAGCATATATATACTGGGTCACAATAGCCGTATTATGTAACGTATAATTGTTTCAGGTGTCTCTGCTAAAGATGATGGAGGATGGCCAAGGATTCCTTGTCTCAAGGGACGCGCAGGAAGCAAAGGTACCGGAAACGGTGGTGCGGGTACGCACGTGGGACCACCACAGTGTCCTCATTCTGTTCTGAGCAGCACTCGAAGTTCTGTGAGCAGTTCGCCCCTCAGCCCCTGTCCTACGCCTATGCCCTTCCTCGTGACGTCGGGATCTGTCAGGTAAGAATTCTTCTTGGAACCCGAAACTTCTTCTGGATCCCACTGGAGAATATACATATACATATATGTGTGTGTGGGCGTGCGATAAATCAAAAAGTTGTGACGCATTTCGGAACTTGGTGCGTTATTTCAAAATTTTATCAAAATACGTATAACGGACGAGCAAGCATAATAAGCAGGATTTTATATTCTTCTTTATTCATTGTTATCAGGCAAATCATCTTATCGTGTATGTGAAATGGAATGAAAAATTAATTTGCTTTTACAGTCATTATATATGAGTTATTTATAGTAACAAAAAAAAAGATTTCTCAGCTATATGCTTGTTTCGTAGGGAGATAGGAATAATTCTGCTTTCTAAAAATACACTACCGGGTGGTTATTTATATTTCATGAGAGACTATATCCAGCACGTAATTACTGCAAGAACCTTAGAACGCGTAGATATCGCCTTCTTGTAAGCTAACCCTAACACTGTTACCTAATATCACTCTGCTAGGTGTAGTTTACTTCCAATGTAGAATAATCAGGGATGAATGAGGCATTTCCGAAAATCATTAATTCTCATTGGGGTAGGTAAGCCACTATCGCAGATAAGGTTGATTTTATAAATAGTCTCCTTCGGAACTTTATTGGAAAAGCTTGGAAAAGGTTCAGAAAAAAAAAGGCATTATGTAAACCGGTCTTTATTATGATTTTGAAAAATTGAAAGTTCGACCTTTGACTGCGATGCGCTTTGAAAAACAATTATTCGAGTTCAGAGTTTCAGTATACATCTATTTTTTTTTACTATCTAGATCATCACCAGTACTCATTTGTTTTGGTCTAGATCGAAGATAGGATGATTGAATTTTGATAAAAAAATATAAAAAATAAATTTTTTAATATCGTTACCTTGCAAACATAATATATCATGGTAGTATTGCGTGGCCATTTTAGATTTACGTTTTATTTTTTACCTATTTCTGCTTATCAATCAGCGGCTAATCTTGATAAAATTTTAATTAATCATGTATAAGGACAAATGGAAATAACGTTCTCGCACATGTCAATTTCAACGTCTGACCTTTTTAACATTTTATGACAATAACGATTCTGTCGTATCTGGTATTGTTCGCCATTTCAATTCGATTGAAGACCTTTTTTTTCGTCCACCACCCTCCATCCTCCATTGACCTCCAATGCCGGTAAATTTCCTTGGAAAAAAAAGTGTCAAACCTCCAAAAGGAAGAATAGGCTCTTTATACCGAAATTGAGCTGCCATCGTCGGTTAATGGGTGATATCGTTTAGGAGCCCATAATGCTTTCCTTACGAAAGCCCAAACTTCTAATGGTTGAATAATTTTTTACGCATGACGTATACGATTATAGCCATTACTTCTCTTTTTCTTGAATAATTTATATCCACGTTTCAGTTTTTGGATTATCGAGTACTAACGACAGATGCCATTCTTATTGCACTTCTCAGCATCTTATAATAATTGAATATTTCCATTTTCAAGTAAAAAGTCTCAATATGACCAAAAAGAAACGAAAGCGTAGAAACGAAAATTACAAGACTTCATCATCTATCCTTGAATTAATTACGATTTGAGATTTTTTTTTATATTTAACTCAAATTAGTATACGTATTCATATTAATAGTTGCTAGGTTAACCATTAATCAAAGGATCGTTCCAACAATAGCTTTATCGATCTTGCCTTTTATAACGCAGAATCCCCTTAGCAAAATTACGTCTTGGGGTAACTATTATTTTATATATATAGTAACTCTATTATCTATATATATATGTAGATCAATTACCCATCGAATATTGCCCTGTGCTCTACATAATAATTTTTGAAAATTAACACGTGCAATTGATACGAGACTGACTAAAACTGGGCATAGGCTGAACGTAGTCACGTAATTTTGAATTTATCATACTATATTATTATTATAATATATATATATAGTTATATAGACTGATTGTATACCTGCTCAATATACAACACTCTGCTGAATAAATAAATAGATGTCAATTTTCTCCCGAATCATTACGCACAAGGGTAATGGAAAAGGAAAAGGAACTGATGATTTTCATCATACTCTATTGACGTATTCAGGCCTGGATACAAGCGAGGGTGATGTTACGTGCTATTACGGGGTCGGTATATTATTATTGTACGCGCAGGGACGTCATTATATAACGAACCGAACTTATCAATCAAGTTACCATTAAATATTCTAGTTTACTTTATTCTATTTTGGTTTCTCTTGCTTCATGTTCTCTAATGGCTAAAGGGCGGTTGGTAGTCGAAGTTTCATGAGGGTAATTTGTGAAAGAAATCGATTTGATACTTTCTCCTTATATTCTCTACGCTTTCTTTTCTTCATTCCGTTTTCCTCGTTTATATCCTTTTCAAGTTTTGCCGCATTTTTTTTTATCGATAATGAAAATTTATATGAAGACGAATACATGATGATTTATAACTGTATTTTAAATTGTATCCTATAACAACAAAGGGTAACTGCTCAGGGATAATGATGATCTAAATTTCTGCACTTAAGGGAAACAAGGCTCGAAGCCCTACCTGTGCGTTACCCCTCTGAATTAACGTTAAACCCTAATGATCGTGTTTGATAATTAACATCGAACCACCCCTTCAATTTCGGCATTCGGTAACATCCCCTGAAATATTTTGATCTGATAATTCATCTTGCCATTGTTAACGAAGAGATTAATTATATCCATTTCTAGAAATCCAAAAGGACCTAGAGTGAAGAGAGAGGGAGGTGGGGATGGTATCTTCGTGACCTTTCAGAACTACCCTCTAATTTTCTTACTGTCGGGTAGACCAGCCGTTATCTGTGCTTCAAAGTCAAAGACAGATTTATTTATCTATTTTTTTATCTCAGTCAATTTTTTTGTTTCTTTTTTTCCCAAATAAACCAAAACCATACCGACAACTGCAAAATTCCGATAAGCGATACTATACTCCAAACGCAATTGATACTAGGACAATGGAGAGCCGGTTAACTTTCCTGAATCAGAATCCCAGGGATATCGAGGTTGTCGCTGCTATCCTTTTGCTCGAGAAAATTGCCAGGAATATTGGCAACGATTTCTCCTGGTCCAATCGCAGCCGTATAAGTGCCTTGGAAGTCTCGCAATTTCCTGAAAATATTTTCTCGCTTTGTTCGGACCTTCGGTATCCTCGTCCCCCTTTTCAATTGCCAGAGATTTCATCCGGTCGACGTATCTATACGATTTCCAGGCTTTCGTATGTATTACGCAACCGTATAAATTAAGTTTACAGTGGACTAAAAAAATTTTTTTTTAATTGTACAATTTCTAAAGCTATATAATTTTTGGTTTCAGCAGCGGGATGGTGCCGACCGTCGGTGCCAATTTGTCACCGGATCAAACCTTCGGATCGATTAGGTCACTGTCAGTGACACGTGAGGTCGCCAGCTTCCCTCTGTCACGAACGCCGACACCACCACTGCAACATAGGTATAAAAAAATGCAGTTTGCATTTCTCTTTTGCCCTTTTCATGCAAGTCGAAAGCATCGATTAAACCGACCAGTCTGTCAGAGCCAACTGGATTTAATCTAATTAAACCGCGTGCATTTAATTAACCCGTTACCGACGCAACAAAGCATTGGCACTACGGTGAGTTAATGGACGGCGCATTAATGCAATTGTGCAATGTCGACAATCGCGGTTGGTAGATTTTCGTGTTTATCCGTAGCTAATTGGTAACAGCTGTCACTATCGAAAACGATAAGCAAATTATCCTATCGCTTTTACAATTCAATTGTTTATTAATAAATATTTATAATCCACATCTTGTTCATTGAGCACAGACTATATGTTTGTCGCTATTTATTCCCAACGAATCTTACGTTTGGACGAATTGCCGGTGCAGGCTGGATGCAGTTTCTAGCTGCATACAATATATTCACGTATGCTTAGTATGCACTCGGGTACTGTACAGTACTCGAAAATTTTTATTGCTTATCTATACGTGATAGAGACTGCAGTTGGAAGTGGTAGAATTTTGTAAAATTTCCAAAAATATCGGCATATGGCGTTTTATCGTGTGTTTACTTAATTTTTATTATCGAAGATTAAGATAAATTTTGTCAACTGTTATTCGCTCGAAGATTGTGCTTTGCTGTTTCGATTATATAACCGTACTAATTAAACACTGATTCGCTGCCTTTAATGGCGTGCGTGTAGTTAGCACCAGGCTCTGACAAACAATGTCGCTAATTAAGATTTTAACGCTCAAATTGAATTCCCCTATTGACTTCGCCAATGCCAATGTACTGCGAGCCCAGAGTCAAATTCCATTTGTGGCTTAACCACGACTAGACTGAATTCAATCATGCCGCACTATTGGATCCTACGTCATTTGCAAGGTATTAATTCTCATACTGCGCAACTTCCTCGGGTTCGAGATGGGGATTTCCTGTAATTGTACGAAGCCCCGGGAGCGATTCGTAGGAATTTTGCAACGAAAGTTAATCAACCGACGAATATTTTGGTAGCTGCCTTACCTACCGGTAAAATATTCATTTTCCTCTATATGCGTGTTATATTCATTCGCTGCGATTACGCGGTTATTCGTGATATTCGCCAAATACCAATAAATTCGTTCCATTCGAAAATTTCTTGAGAGTATTTGCTACAAAGGAAATTTTCCATAGAAAAAAAAAGTACACACGTTAATGTAACGACCACCTTGAGATAACCGATGAACGGCTTTATTTGTGAAACGAAATGAAATTAAAAAAAAAAAAAAAGCAAAGTAATACCAACCTCTCTTAGAAAGCAAGAAAACGGCGCACTTTCGATAATTATTGGCATTATCATTAAATAGGTCAATCATTACTGATATCGTCACGTGAGAGTATTCCCAGTTGTACTTTTCCGCTAATGAGTATTTCATTTTACTTTGCCGATTGATCTGTCATCTGAAATAAAAAAATTATCAAACAGTCCCTGAGGTGGGAAACTAGCAAGGGTTTGTAAAAGAAAGAGGGTAATGTATTTTTATTTCATTTCTATTCCATTGAATTATCGTATCTTGAGATCCGTACACATTAGATGCCATTAAGGTGCGATATGTCAGAGGCCAAACAGCAATGTCCATGTTCAGTCTCCATGATGGTCATTGGTAACTAAAAATTCCCTAGTAATAATTAAAAATTAGGTCTATGCTAGCTTTAATTATTTTTTTATTAAATATCGTGCCTAATTTGGAAAATTTCTCTTTGACTTTCAGGCCGGCTGTCTTGGCTAACATGACAGAGGACAACGCAGTCTCTGGCAGTCCACTGAGAACGGAAGCGTCACCCAGACCGGAAGTGCGCGTGGTCGCCCCGTCTCATCGACCATCTTCCGCTCCCACAGGAACAAGCAATCCAAATGGAATACCAACTCGCAAGTCCGTCAGTATTCTCCTGCCTGATCACAAGGCCGGATGACCCCAACATGGCTTCGTACATCGTTGCGATGAGAATCCTTCATCCATTTCAAACGAATTTTAATAACCGATGAGACTTATTTCCTCTTACGAATTCCATAATGCGATTAATATTCCCAATTCGATGAAAAACGACTCGTGAGAATCGTATTCGCTCCATCGATATCCGATGATCCATATATTATTATTATGGAGGATTATTCTTTAGTCAGAGATGGACAATTAAGTAGACACTTGACAAGCGTCGCGACGTCTAAGCCTCGTTCTCTATTGATTGATTTTTTTAATGGTAATCGAAGGAACTTCATGCGTCGTGCTCACACAGAATTTATACATATATGCTGATATTATATACAGTATGGTAGAAGTATACTAAATTTGTATTACGAGATATTGATCGGTAGATTTATTTTATTGAATTTAAATATTTTATCTATCTGGATTTATTTGTCTTTCTACAAATTTTTCTTTCCGAAAAGAATTCTCATGCACGGTTCAGTGGTTCGATGTAAAGTAATAATCCCGATTCCACGCTGAGGTCGATCTTTGTATAATATATTGATAACGATTAGAGAGGACGAGCATGGTGTATCCTTCGACTTTAATGAAAAAAATATTGAAGCGGTAACCGCAACAATTTTTTTGGAGCATCGTACCAGATTGACTCTAGCCGCGATTTTATTTAAAATCTAAAAAATTAGTATTCCATTTATTCGATCGATTTCGGGAATGTGCAATATTATATCTATGACTTACTGAGAATTCAATGAGATTAGGTGGGACGTTAGGAAGCGCTAATAGCGCCGTTTAACAGAATCGGTACCTCAAGACAATCCACTAATTATTACGACTGTTTGAAAATTTTGTAATCCACTTGCAAAAGTGACTTTGATCGGACTATAATTTAACGAGCGACTGATAAAAAGTGAAAGATGATAAAACGTATGGGATGACGCGCGACAGAGAATACTCAGATGTGGATATGAAAATAATGTTGTATTATTGAAGAAAACATTTTTTTCTAATTCGCGCATTTTTAACAGAGATATTCAAACGAGTCGAGTCTCATCGCCTCCGTATCCCGAATGCTTAACATTCCATCGCGTGAAACTATCGATTGCGACAATCAGGTGAAAGAAGAATCGCACGGCCGACATTACAAAAATACTGCGTTTCGAAAATACCTGAGTTAGAAGAAGAAAAAAAAAAACCTAAAGTGTCGCTCACCATTATGCTATTATAATTCGACATGATGATTTGAAACGTAAAACGAAGGTTAAAGAGTCCAGTGATATCCTTGTACTTTTAAATTTATTTAATCGGACAGTATAAATCAGTAACCTATTAAAAAGGAAAATCCACATTAAATTCCATGTAAAGTAAAAGTTTCTGTACAACGGAGAAATTGAAAATTAAAACAAATGAGATTAAATAAGGATAAAGGTGACAATGGTGAAAAAATTGGCTTCGATAAAAGCTCAATGGTGAATTCCGATGGTGCTCCCTAAGTATGGTGCTTTGATTGCAATTGACGAGAGATAGTTAATTCGATGTAACTAGATTAACGTTGCCAACGGTGTACGGCCGCAGGTGACTGTCGGCACTAAAAAAAAGAGCACGTACTTTTAAGATTAATTTAATTATAAGCTAACCCCGTAATTCGTATTATGCTCATTGTACTCTGCCTACTCGGTTGCTCATACGATAAGTCACTAATAACGATCTGTTGATTTTCCTCAAGCGAACAAACAGTCGTTTAGTGAATTGCGAGTGCGAGACAAGATACCAAAAGTAAACTTGTCGTCCATCTTGTTATCTGTTACGGAGCGAATAGGCAGCTGGAATTTTACACGTATCACGGCATAAGAAGTCTAGTCTTGTAAATACGTAGGTAGCTGAGAAACCGAACGATACGACGTATGCATAGAAAGGAGTGTGATATGCACGTTACAGATGCGATTGGGATTTGAGTAACGTTCCTTATCGGTAGGGAATCAAAGAATTCTCTAGGAATAAAATACCACGTTAGAATCATAGTGAAGCGATGCAAAGCGATCACGCTGAATACTTTAATCCAAAGAAACATTGAATATTTACCATCGTAGTAAAATTGATTACTTTTTTTTTTTTAATACAGTGATCAAAAATTTTCTCTATCGAATGACTGTTAAATCTGTGTTATCATCCATGAATAACGCCTACTATCAGACTCAGGCCTCTTTTAGGTACTAGGTATTGGCATTGATACAAATATATACTTTTATTCTGATTGTACGATGGGTTAATATCCATAATATAGACTATCGATGAAAACTATTCTCCATTAAAGTGCAACATGATCGCGTTGCTGTCGTAGCTAAAAATTCCTGAGGATTGTTTACGTGCGTAGCTTATCCGAAACTGGTTGGAAAATATTTCCAGCATATTGGACAATATATTATGTAAAATTGTAATCGTCTAGTAAACATACTAATATTGGTATGTATAGCTCACTCGAGAGGTAATACCTTTATTAATGAGGATTTATGGAAAGAATAATCTAGAACGAATGTATCTCGCAAAGATACTTTATATACTAATGGAAGGTACCATTGTGTGCTCTAGCCTATATTATGTCCAGACTCCTTAAATAATAGCGAATTATTAGGCATTTCAATTATTCGTATGGTATAATCGAATTAATTGTTATGGGACAGTGAAGCTTTACTTTCGTACAATTATATTCGGTTTTACTTAGAAGCAATGTGAGAGAATAGAGGAAGAGAAACTAAATTATATCTCAAGTTATACTTTTGGCTGTACCTTAAAGTTGATCCTTGATCAAGTAACTGATTCATGATTCGTCACTGATAACGCAACGAAATCGAACTTGCAAGAACGACGGATGAACCCTCGTTCGAATGTGTGCCAAAAAGCAAAATGAGAGCAAAATAATAATAATTAACCGCATTAAGCTCAGCGCTCACGAAACGCGAAATCGGTTCGTCGTTTAAAAAAAAAAATTATACAAGTCTTCGCGCACTCGTTTTCGTTACAAAAAAAAGATTAATTAAACGTCACGCTCATTCGATACAGTCAGTGTCAACAATTATAAAACTATATTCGAAAACAATAATTCAAAGAAAATAATGAACGGTTGAAAAGTGATACAATTATGATAAACGAATCTCGCGAACATTAGACGAATAAAAATCACGATTGCCAGTAGTCAATCAGATCAATGGAGCTTACGGGGGATATATTGTCAAACATTGTAACAAATGAACAGAGCCTCATTATCTTGAGATTTTAAACGAAGAACCCTCCTCCTCGCCTGCCCACTAGATATAATGACGAGCCGTGAGAATTAAAAAAAAAAGTAACGCTACCACGTAAAACAAAAAAGAAAAACACCACCAGCTAACTACTCCGACCCGGCCAAGTATTTGTATTGCAATTTTAATGTAAAAGAAAAATGATACCTTCGTATGTAGACACGTTTGTGATAGTACGTTTAGGCTAAGTAAGGAATTACGTTAAAACAGTACAACTTAAAGATATACAAATAAATAAATATATATATAATTGTATACAGACACACTCCCACTAACACTAGAGACACACTGTAAAGGTGCACTTGCGAAGCGACAAATACAACACTCAACACTTTAAACACTATACACGCGTATACAATAACGTTATAAAGGCATCTACATTCATGTAATCGAAATAGGTGGGTGCAGTTTTCTTTTAGATGCTTTTCTCAAGTCAAGAGTTGGTATCGTATGTGCCCCCCCCCCCCCCCCCCTGTCCCCCACCTACCTCCGAGCCCTCCCCGTATTGTATATTCAAATAATTTTTATCGTTGTTGATTAAAGAGGCTGATTAAGTTTAGATCGTTCTAATATACTCGATATTTGATATAATGCAGTTATTGGTAATACATTATTACTTTAATATACATAATTCATATAGGAAATCTATTATTTCTAATGTAATTTATTATAGGGTGTGTACCGCTTTTTCCTTCGACGATATATATTATATATATATTATAATTACATCTCACAATTAGACTATAAACGATAAGGTAACGCGCGAGAGGATCCGCGAGGCGTCATTGGGTTATGAATTCGACTGCGATATCTCGATGAAATTGTTAAGATAACCGATAGTCGAATGATAATCGAAATCGATAAGTCGCTTAGTGATTAACTGTTGAGAATGGTCAGGGAGAAATGCATAATGGGCATTTTGATTTTCTTTTTTTACGTCATTTGTATTTCATATGTAAATGTTATATGGGGTCGTTGTGACTGTAAAAAAAGTATACGTGGTGTTTCCTTTGATACCGGTGATAGCCCGGTTATATTTCTGGTATAATATATTTATTATTCGTTTTCTTTGAAGTTTGGAAAATTGTAAAGGGGCCTTTGCAATTTTATTATTATCGTATATGTATACTGTCTTTGATGAATATTGCAGAATAATTCTTGAACACTTTCTACCATTTAAACGGTGTTAGATGCTTAGCTGATACTGCAGTTATTATCATTACTAGTAACGGATAACGAATAAGATGACATAACTCATTCTATATCGTGGTATACTTCTATGATAACCGTATTACAGAAAAGATAGAAAGATAAAGATTACTACGTGAAAGAGAGAGACTCTTCGAAATGTGCATTTATCTTGAGCACAGTTTACCCTGGCTGTTAGATAATACCAGTGTCGAATAATTAATTAAGCGACTCAATCGGAATGAGAAATGACCTTCGACGAATGTAACTCTTTAATCTTGTGTCCTTCCGCCTTTAATATACGAATCTCACGCACCTTCTTCCCCATTCCAAAATGAATCATCTTCGAAGAACTTTTCAAGGGATTTTATACCTGCAGGACATAAACGCCTAGACATCCGACTCTTGTGAGCTTTTCTCTTTTGGAATCTCCAGGATTCTAGGATTTTTCTTTTTTCGTTTACTTATCTCTTATTCGAGTTTCTTCGGGATTTAATATTTGAAACATGAGTTATGGGCGTTGTGTTTATTGTATCTTATATTTATTTGTATATTGTCGTATGAAATAAACCCCACAGTCTTAAGATTTAACAATGGATTTTTTATTGTCACTTATCTGTCACTACAAAAGTAATGTTAAGCTAGAAGCGAATTTGCTTTCTGGTTCGCTTTGTAAATTAACTTCTTTTTATAACAGTAAATGATTTTACTTCGCTATTGCAGACAGTTTTTAGGACATTTTTATTCCACTTTTTCCAGATGTGTTTAGTGTTACTAGTTTGCACCGCTAGGAGGAAGTGTAGCAACATACACGGTACGTGATTGGTTGAAAAAGTTGGTTGGGAGGAGTAAAATCAGCTGTGTGCTGTTTAGCGAGTTAGTATTTGCTGGTAGACTATGAAAATGTAAATTGTCACTGGTGCTGTCAACTTTTGGATTTATTTGCCTAGTGAAAGGTAGGCTGTGTTTGTTTTGTACAAGTACCAAAATGACAGACGCTCATAGCTTGAGACAAGCTATCCAGGAATATGAGGCTCAGGTATGTATTTTATAGACAGATGATTATTTTGCCATAGACCATTTACCTTATATTTATTAACAGCAGACTGATTAAGTTTTATGCACTATTTTTGTAGTTATCCCAAGTACAAGTGGCACTTTCTGCCACTGCAAAAGGACCTGATAAAGATAATCTACTTAGCTTGCAATCTGACATACAAGAACTCATTAGTTTGACTAAGGATAGCTTGCAGAGTGTCCTCGAAGGCAAAAACAATGATGAATCTGAAAAATTTACTGATGAAAATGATGATCCACTAGCAAAAGAATATGCTTTATTCAAGGTATTTGATTTGCTATTAAGTTTCACAAAAATGTATGAAAGACAATTAATTTACTTAAAATCATGTCAAACTGTTTTAGGCTGAATTGGGTGAGGATTCAAATGACTCAAATAATACTGATCAAAATAATCCATCGGCTGCAAACGGTATCGAAGTCAGTAAACAACTATTTGGTAACTCATAGCAAAGATACAATTATACGGTGCAAGTTGATATTGTAGGATGAGTTGAAGGCGCTCGAGGGTACTAAATGCCGTGCTCCCCATGGTAGCAGTTGGGGTGGCACAGGTTATCACAATGCTATGGTCTGCTCTATTTATAAGAGCAATCAGGAAGAAATCAGAAGCATGAATGATATCAAGGTAAGTAATTACTACCTCTTATTTTTAATTTAAAAATTATAGCTTTATTGTAAAATTTATATGTATAGGTCAGAGTTCTCTTCACGAATCCTACACACAAGGAGATGCTTCCATGCCCTTACTTTCTTGATGGAGCATGTAAATTTTCAGATGAGCAATGCCATTATTCACATGGGGAAGTGGTGCCATTTTCAAGCTTGCAGGAATACAGGTATGTAATTTCGTTTCTTATTATTCTTTATTTATCAAGGTGTTAAAATGACTTATACTTTTTCTAGAGAGCTAGATTTCTCAAGTATTAAAATGGGCAGCAGAGTATTGGCAATGCATACGAATAAATTGTGGCACAGATCCGTAGTGCTTAAACTCCCTGAAAAGAATGAAGAGAAATTTCGTGTAAAGTTTGAAGCTAGTGGAAATATTCTGGAAGTTAGTTTACAAGATTTGCTTCCACTTGGTAAGAGGTGTAACATTTTCTTGTTATTCTATGACAGTGCACGGCACCCCATACAGAAGTTTTCATTTAACTTTGAAACAGGCGACGCGGAGCTAGACATGTCTGATTCTTCGGACGACAGCGAACTGGAAACTGAAGTTGTAGAAAAGAACCAAGAGCAGTTGGTTCATAAGTCCCTCTTAACTTTGAACGGCAGTGAAGCTTTAGGAAACTGGGAGAGACATACTCGCGGTATAGGAAGTAAACTTATGGCGCAGATGGGTTACATTTCCGGTACTGGATTGGGCAAACGAGCAGACGGTAGAATCGAACCAGTTGAAGCAGCTGTATTACCAGCTGGCAAATCATTAGGTTCGTTTAATAACTCATTAAATATTGATTAGGTCAATCTATTATTTCATGTACTAATATAACTGATAATAATTTCTACTTCTCAATTTCACTTGGACAATGAAAAAATCTCAACAGATCATTGCATGGAATTGCGAGAGAATGCTGGTGGTGACAAAGATCTTTTTTCCGTCGAACGCAAAATGCGTAAGCAAAAACGTAAATTGGAGCAACAACGAGAAAAACAATATCAAAAAGAAGTACAACGTGAGAAAAGCAACGTTTTTAATTTTATCAACACGACATTAGGTGACAAGCGTAAGTTGAATCGATAAGCAGACCATCAGGAAATTAAAATATTTTATTAACTTCTATTTCATTTTATCAATTGTATGTTACAGCGAAAAATGAGAGCGAAGCTGGAAGCTCAAAATATAGAAAAAACTTGAAATCAGAATCCAATCAGAGACTGAACGTAGCGAGTCTTAAAATAGGACAAAATATAACTAGGCTCGAGAGAGAATCTGCAAAGCTCAAGGAATCAATGGGACGCCATGCAAAGGGTAGCATACATTACAACAACATTGTAATGCAGTATAACGACAAACAAAAGGAACTCGTAGATCTACGTACTGATGAAAAACATATTGCGGCTGAACAAAATCAACGTAAGAATAAAGCTAAACTATCTATATTTTGATAAGAATGCATTTCATTGAAATTAATAGCAATAACTTCATCAGAAAATGTCAATATGTATATATAAAGTAGACATGAAAATAAATAATATATGAACACATGTTCGTAACCATTAACAAAATAGCATGATTGGCTCAAATGGCTCCTTATCGTCTCATGCCACTTCTTTCCTAAATACCAGAGGTGAGTAGGGAGATGCACAACGCTACAGTTTTAAGCGATAGCAAAATTGCGGCTCTAAATCGTAGCGGTGAGTCTGGAAGTAAGATTTTGTGATCATCGCCTCCATCGACAATGCGAATCCCGTCATAGCCGAGCTAAATGTGAGCACGAACGCGTAGCTTGGCGGACAGAGGTTCTTCACTACTCACCCCTGGTTCCCAAATAAAAATCGAATTGAAAATGTACAATATCAAAAATAAATTATGTTCCAATTGAAATATTAATAAATTAGGTGTTTCGAACATTAAAATAATTAACTAAATAATAAAGTAAAATATTAACACTTAGAAATCGGAAACTCTGGCCAAGGATATTTAGAAGTACTGAAAAATGCCCAAAATTGTGTGCGCGCAAATTCGTTGCGCAGGACTCGGCTAGTGGGGGCAGGTGGATAGTGGGGGGAGCGCTCGAGGCAGAGCCCGGACTCCGAGCGCTCATTCTTCCTCGAGCCGGTCTCCTATACTGGTCTCTTGGAATCATTTCGAACCTTCTCCTATTTTTATATTTATTTCTTCTTTACTTCCATATTTCTTTATCTTCCATTCTTCACTGTCTTACTTATCTCTCTCCTCATTTCTTCTCCACTTTTATAACTTTATTTCTTACTTTTCTACTTCTTCGCTTCTTCATTTCTATATTCATTTCCAAACTTATTCTTCTATATTTATTTCTTCTTTAATTCTTTATTTCCTTATCTTTCATTCTTCGCTTTCTTATTATCTTATTCTCACTTCTTCATTTCTATATTCATTTCCAAACTTATTCTTCTATATTTATTTCTTCTTTAATTCTTTATTTCCTTATCTTTTATTCTTCACTTTTTTATTTATCTTTTTCCTCATTTCTTCTCTACTTTTATACCCCCATTCCTTACTTTTCTACTTTTTAACTTGTTAAATTTTATCTTCATTTCTTTTCTCTCGTTTCGCTTTGTTCCCTCTCAATTTTCATTGTATTTGTCTTACTTTCCCTATTCCTTTGGTCGGGTCGAGCATATTAACTCAAGTAGTCATATAAGAGTAGTCATCCGGTTAGTGCAGCTAGACTTAAGACCATGGTGTCGGGGGTTGCCCTTCCGCCTCATCCGCTGAGCTTGCTCAGTGGGTCGGGCCCAAGTTGTGGCCGCAACAGGACCTTATGGGTCTCCCGACGGGGGCCTTGAGCCCCCTTAGGGTATCTACGGCCATGGTCTTTCGTTTAGTGAATCTAACCAGGTGTCTAGCTCTCGCGTATTTAGTATAATTTGTTCGCTTTGCTAAAAACACTCCAATATGTCGTTGACCCCTGGGCACTTGTGTGGGTAGTGACGATCCTATGTGTCGGTGGGGAGGTCGGTGTGGTAGTCCGTTGGCTCTGGGTAAAGTCCTATTTGTGCTTGTGCTTGGGGGTCTTCTTCACTTGGGGTAGGTGCGGGTGCTATTGAGCACCTGCTAGTATAAAGTCACCCTCTGTCGGAGACATTTTGCGCGGGGATCGATGGCTAACGGGGCCCGCCGCCGGCGGCGGGCGTGGTTCCTTACGTCTAACCCACTGAGCTTGCTCGGTGGGAAGGGACGGAGGTTGTAGCGTTAAATATCGTCCTTCGGGATGTCCTGGCGGTACTCGCAAGAGCCACTGCTGGGTGCTACGCCCGCGGTCTTTCGTTGCGGTGAATCTTGACAAGGGGTAGACCGCGTTTAACTTGTCCCTTTTGCGTTTAACTTATCTTAGCTTCTTCGCGTTTAACTTCACCTTACCCCCTTGTGCGTTTTTCTTGTCCCTCGACCCGACTTCCTTTCCTTCCTGAGGTTTTTCCCCCCTAGTCCTGTGCGCGAAAGCCGCAGGACTCGGGGGTTTTCCTCAAAAAAAATAAAAAAACACGGTCCCCTATGGGGCCTCGGAGGGGTCGTAGCTCCCTTCAGGAGAGGCAGGACCTCACGGAAATGGGCGTGGTGGGGCCCATTTCGCTCCCTTATACTTCCTACTTTTCCTACTTTTTCGAGTATTCTCTTTTGTCGCTACTCCCGAATAATCTGGTCTTCGTGCATACGTTTTACGCACCTTCTTCTCCCCTTGTTCTCTCAGTTATAAACATCTCTCTTCTTCACTCTTTCTTTTTAACAATCTTCCTCTTTTTCCCTTCAACATCTTCCCTGCCTGCTGCCACCAAACGTTTCAACTCAATTTTCGAATCTCCTATTCCTTTCTATGTCCTCTTTATATATCCTTAAAAACTAAGTTTCTAAAATATTTTTTGGAAAAAGATAAGTTTGAAGTGGTAGCGCATGCAATACCACACGTATATTATATTGTAGTGATATATGTAGTGTATCTCTAATTGTACTGTTATTGTTAATCTTTCACAAGCCATATACTGTATATGTATTCTGTATCATTATTGCATTTGTCCAATAAATCATCTTGTAACACTTATACCCTTTACGAATCTCCTATTCCTTCCTATATCTCCATCACTCTCCTCCTAATATATCCTTAAAAACTAAGTTTTCAAAATGTCTTTTGGAAAAAGATAAGTTTGAAGTGGTAGCGCATGTAATACCACACGTATATTATATTGTAGCGATATATTTTAATACATTTCTAATGGGATTAATATTATTCATCTTTCGCGGACTATATATGTATATTATCTGTACTTCGTATTATTGCATTTGTTGAATAAATCATCTTGTAACACTTATACACGTTGATATTCTTTTGCCCTATGCGAATATCCCAAAGTACGAGTGAGTTCTGTCTCACTCTGACTCTCCTCCATTATAACAGTATCCTTTTCCTTCTCCTCCTCCCTTATGCTGCTACACCTCTTTTCGGCTATACTCTATTTTCTTTGTCATTACTTACATTCTATCAGCAAGTTGCAAGAAGTAAAGGGATTTTTTTAAAGTGCCCTATCGCAATTTGATCTGTACCAGTCTCTTCCGAGATACAGCTGATTTTCGAAATACTTTCGGAATTATTTTATTCGAGAAAGTTCACTCGTTCTCTCAGAGATGGCGCCACATATCATGCCCAGGAGGTGCTGCCCCCTTATCGGCGAAAATTCGAACTAATGCGAATTCTTTAATAAGATTTACTCATTGAAATTTCGACGATGGGATTTTTAAATTGAATTCGGAATTATTTTATCGGAGAAAGTTCACTCGTTCTCTCAGAGATGGCGCCACATATCATGCCCAGGAGGTGCTGCCCCCTTATCGGCGAAAATTCGAACTAATGCGAATTCTTTAATAAGATTTACTCATTGAAATTTCGACGATGGGATTTTTAAATTGAATTCGGAATTATTTTATCGGAGAAAGTTCACTCGTTCTCTCAGAGATGGCGCCACATATCATGCCCAGGAGGTGCTGCCCTCTTATCGGCGAAAATTCGAACTAATGCGAATTCTTTAATAAGATTTACTCATTGAAATTTCGACGATGGGATTTTTAAATTGAATTCGGAATTATTTTATCGGAGAAAGTTCACTCGTTCTCTCAGAGATGGCGCCACATATCATGCCCAGGAGGTGCTGCCCTCTTATCGGCGAAAATTCGAACTAATGCGAATTCTTTAATAAGGTTTACTTATTGAAATTTCGACGATGGGATTTTTAAATTGAATGCGGAATTATTTTATCGGAGAAAGTTCACTCGTTCTCTCAGAGATGGCGCCACATATCATGCCCAGGAGGTGCTGCCCTCTTATCGGCGAAAATTCGAACTAATGCGAATTCTTTAATAAGGTTTACTTATTGAAATTTCGACGATGGGATTTTTAAATTGAATTCGGAATTATTTTATCGGAGAAAGTTCACTCGTTCTCTCAGAGATGGCGCCACATATCATGCCCAGGAGGTGCTGCCCTCTTATCGGCGAAAATTCGAACTAATGCGAATTCTTTAATAAGGTTTACTTATTGAAATTTCGACGATGGGATTTTTAAATTAAATTCGGAATTATTTTATCGGAGAAAGTTCACTCGTTCTCTCAGAGATGGCGCCACATATCATGCCCAGGAGGTGCTGCCCTCTTATCGGCGAAAATTCGAACTAATGCGAATTCTTTAATAAGATTTACTCATTGAAATTTCGACGATGGGATTTTTAAATTGAATTCGGAATTATTTTATCGGAGAAAGTTCACTCGTTCTCTCAGAGATGGCGCCACATATCATGCCCAGGAGGTGCTGCCCTCTTATCGGCGAAAATTCGAATTAATGCAAATTCTTTAACATGATTGCTCGATAATTTCGAAATTAAAAAAAAAGTCTGCAAATACCAAAAAGTAAAGGAGTTTTTTGAAAGTCGCCCTATCGGAATCTAACCTGTACTAGCCTCTTCTATGGACCATTCTATCTTTCTGCATTAAGAGATCTTTCAAAATTTCAAGGAAAAAGCCGTAGCTCCAACCGTTTTCGAGATACAGCCTCCCAAAGGTGCAATTTCGAGTATTTTTAAAATTCCAAAAAAAATCTGCGAGTACCAAAAGTAGAAGAATTTTTTCAAAGTTGCCCTATCGCATTCTAACCTGTACTAGCCTCTTCTATGGACCATTCTATCTTTCTGCATTAAGAGATCTTTCAAAATTTCAAGGAAAAAGCCGTAGCTCCAACCGTTTTCGAGATACAGCCTCCCAAAGGTGCAATTTCGAGTATTTTTAAAATTCCAAAAAAAATCTGCGAGTACCAAAAAGTAGAAGAATTTTTTCAAAGTTGCCCTATCGCATTCTAACCTGTACTAGCCTCTTCTATGGACCATTCTATCTTTCTGCATTAAGAGATCTTTCAAAATTTCAAGGAAAAAGCCGTAGCTCCAACCGTTTTCGAGATACAGCCTCCCAAAGGTGCAATTTCGAGTATTTTTAAAATTCCAAAAAAAATCTGCGAGTACCAAAAAGTAGAAGAATTTTTTCAAAGTTGCCCTATCGCATTCTAACCTGTACTAGCCTCTTCTATGGACCATTCTATCTTTCTGCATTAAGAGATCTTTCAAAATTTCAAGGAAAAAGCCGTAGCTCCAACCGTTTTCGAGATACAGCCTCCCAAAGGTGCAATTTCGAGTATTTTCAAAATTCAAGAATAAACTGAAGTCTATGTATCCGTATGCTGTTCAATATAAGAAATATTAACGCGGGATGTACAGAGTAAATAAGAATATCGGGTAGCATAGGGCTAAGCAAATGACTACGGGAATTCGTTTTTTTTAGAAGGTTGTATTGATAAAGGCAAAGTCAGAATGCGGATAACATGGCAGAGGTGGAATGGAAATAATGATAGAGAAAATGGAGCATAGCAGGAAAGGGGTGTCGAAGCATAAGGCACGAGGAGGAGGAAAATGATATTGTTATCATGGAGGAGAGTCAGAGAGAGACAGAACTCACTCGTACTTTGGGATATTCGCGTAGGGCAAACGAAAATCAATGTATAAGTGTTACGAGATGATTTATTGGACAAATGCAATAATGATACAGAATACATATACAGTATATGGCTTGTGAAAGATTAACAATAACAGTACAATTAGAGATACACTACATATATCACTACAATATAATATACGTGTGGTATTGCATGCGCTACCACTTCAAACTTATCTTTTTCCAAAAAATATTTTAGAAACTTAGTTTTTAAGGATATATAAAGAGGACATAGAAAGGAATAGGAGATTCGTAAAGGGTATAAGTGTTACAAGATGATTTATTGGACAAATGCAATAATGATACAGAATACATATACAGTATATGGCTTGTGAAAGATTAACAATAACAGTACAATTAGAGATACACTACATATATCACTACAATATAATATACGTGTGGTATTGCATGCGCTACCACTTCAAACTTATCTTTTTCCAAAAAATATTTTAGAAACTTAGTTTTTAAGGATATATAAAGAGGACATAGAAAGGAATAGGAGATTCGAAAATTGAGTTGAAACGTTTGGTGGCAGCAGGCAGGGAAGATGTTGAAGGGAAAAAGAGGAAGATTGTTAAAAAGAAAGAGTGAAGAAGAGAGATGTTTATAACTGAGAGAACAAGGGGAGAAGAAGGTGCGTAAAACGTATGCACGAAGACCAGATTATTCGGGAGTAGCGACAAAAGAGAATACTCGAAAAAGTAGGAAAAGTAGGAAGTATAAGGGAGCGAAATGGGCCCCACCACGCCCATTTCCGTGAGGTCCTGCCTCTCCTGAAGGGAGCTACGACCCCTCCGAGGCCCCATAGGGGACCGTGTTTTTTTATTTTTTTTGAGGAAAACCCCCGAGTCCTGCGGCTTTCGCGCACAGGACTAGGGGGGAAAAACCTCAGGAAGGAAAGGAAGTCGGGTCGAGGGACAAGAAAAACGCACAAGGGGGTAAGGTGAAGTTAAACGCGAAGAAGCTAAGATAAGTTAAACGCAAAAGGGACAAGTTAAACGCGGTCTACCCCTTGTCAAGATTCACCGCAACGAAAGACCGCGGGCGTAGCACCCAGCAGTGGCTCTTGCGAGTACCGCCAGGACATCCCGAAGGACGATATTTAACGCTACAACCTCCGTCCCTTCCCACCGAGCAAGCTCAGTGGGTTAGACGTAAGGAACCACGCCCGCCGCCGGCGGCGGGCCCCGTTAGCCATCGATCCCCGCGCAAAATGTCTCCGACAGAGGGTGACTTTATACTAGCAGGTGCTCAATAGCACCCGCACCTACCCCAAGTGAAGAAGACCCCCAAGCACAAGCACAAATAGGACTTTACCCAGAGCCAACGGACTACCACACCGACCTCCCCACCGACACATAGGATCGTCACTACCCACACAAGTGCCCAGGGGTCAACGACATATTGGAGTGTTTTTAGCAAAGCGAACAAATTATACTAAATACGCGAGAGCTAGACACCTGGTTAGATTCACTAAACGAAAGACCATGGCCGTAGATACCCTAAGGGGGCTCAAGGCCCCCGTCGGGAGACCCATAAGGTCCTGTTGCGGCCACAACTTGGGCCCGACCCACTGAGCAAGCTCAGCGGATGAGGCGGAAGGGCAACCCCCGACACCATGGTCTTAAGTCTAGCTGCACTAACCGGATGACTACTCTTATATGACTACTTGAGTTAATATGCTCGACCCGACCAAAGGAATAGGGAAAGTAAGACAAATACAATGAAAATTGAGAGGGAACAAAGCGAAACGAGAGAAAAGAAATGAAGATAAAATTTAACAAGTTAAAAAGTAGAAAAGTAAGGAATGGGGGTATAAAAGTAGAGAAGAAATGAGGAAAAAGATAAATAAAAAAGTGAAGAATAAAAGATAAGGAAATAAAGAATTAAAGAAGAAATAAATATAGAAGAATAAGTTTGGAAATGAATATAGAAATGAAGAAGTGAGAATAAGATAATAAGAAAGCGAAGAATGAAAGATAAGGAAATAAAGAATTAAAGAAGAAATAAATATAGAAGAATAAGTTTGGAAATGAATATAGAAATGAAGAAGCGAAGAAGTAGAAAAGTAAGAAATAAAGTTATAAAAGTGGAGAAGAAATGAGGAGAGAGATAAGTAAGACAGTGAAGAATGGAAGATAAAGAAATATGGAAGTAAAGAAGAAATAAATATAAAAATAGGAGAAGGTTCGAAATGATTCCAAGAGACCAGTATAGGAGACCGGCTCGAGGAAGAATGAGCGCTCGGAGTCCGGGCTCTGCCTCGAGCGCTCCCCCCACTATCCACCTGCCCCCACTAGCCGAGTCCTGCGCAACGAATTTGCGCGCACACAATTTTGGGCATTTTTCAGTACTTCTAAATATCCTTGGCCAGAGTTTCCGATTTCTAAGTGTTAATATTTTACTTTATTATTTAGTTAATTATTTTAATGTTCCAAACATCAAATCTTAAATAAGTTAGGTGTTTGGAACATAAAAATAATTGATTTAGTGGAAAAAGTAGGAAAAGTAGGAAGTATAAGGGGGCGAAATGGGCCCCACCCCGCCCATTTCCGTGAGGTCCTGCCTCTCCTGAAGGGAGCTACGACCCCTCCGAGGCCCAGGGGGCCGTTTTTTTTTTTTTTTTTATTGAGGAAAACCCCCGAATCGCTGCACTAACAGGGTGACTACTGTCATACGACTACTTGAGTGAATATGCTCTACCCGACCAAAGGAATAGAACAGGCAAGCCAAACACGATGGAAAGTGAAAGGGAACAGAGTGAAACGAGAAGACAGAAAGGAAGATAGAAATAAAGAAGTTAAGAAGTAGAAAAGTAAGGAATAGGGGTATAGAAGTAGAGTAGGAATAAGGAAAGAGATAAATCAGAAAGTAAAGAATGAAATATAAAGAAATATTGAAGTAAAGAAGAAATAAATATAGAAAAAGAAGAAGGTTGGAAATGGATATGAGGGGTGGTTCCAAGAGACCAGTCTAGGAGATCGGCTCGAGGAAGAATGAGCGCTCCGAATCCGGGCAGTGCCACGAGCGCTCTACCCAGTCTCCGCTTGCTCCTACTCACAAACAGGATATTTTGGAGAAGCAGCTTTCTCTTTGAAATCTTAAACTTTTGATTTTCAATAAGAATAGTAGTTGGAGTGATTTAAATTATTTTATTCGAACGGGTCCTTCAGTGATCGTTGTCACAAAAATATTGCAAAGGAAAAATTACATCAAGAAACATATTATATTTAGGATTAACACCAATTTGAGTTATAGAATACAAACAGAATTTACACTTATAAGAGAATCATACAATAATAGTGGCGATCGCAGTCCACGAGCGTAGCTAGATCATTGTGAAATAAATTATATAGGATACGTGTGGCACGAGTAATATAAACGCATAGCGTGTAATTTTTTGTAATAACATTTTAAGAGCGTTCGCTTTGCAAAACAGATATAAAGTTATATTTAGTGTCTTAATAGTCGGCAATATTCTATGTAGCCTATTCGGAAGTCTCTGGATGTAAGAGTCTCCTATCTAGATGTATTATTTTCCAGCCATTCCTTTTATCATAACAATGCATCACTATGTCTATTGTGGTGTGTTAAATTGTAGACTTGAGAAGAAGAATGTCATTTTGATCCGGAAACGGCATCATTGGTGGACTTCTTCCGGGAAACGCAATCCGCGCCAGACCGATGCGTCCGTTCCAAGTTGGAATTTTATTTTGCGGTGCGCGTTGAAGATCCCGCGAGGCTTGCGGTTCCTCGGGGAGATCATGGATGCTCGTAACGAAGGGCACAAGAAATCCTGGAGTAACAGGTAGTATTGTTTCACCCTCTAGTACTGGCATTCGGTCCTCGACCCGAGCAGTTACTTCGCTTCTTTCTGTCGTTGCGAGAGTCGGTTTATTCCTCGTGGACAACATTCTTGATCGAGTGAAAAACTTGACCTTGTGGTCTCCCACGCCTTTGCATCTTCTGTTCATAATTCGCACCCTGCCAGCCGACAGTTCATGTCCTACTGGATTCTGAAGATCCGTCACTGCACTTCCGGCAAAAGTGAACACGATGACAACACGTGCCCTGTGTCGACGGTGGAGAATAACATAATTTATTAGAGATGCAAAATAGTTGGCCAATTATTTTAGGTGAAAATGTGACCTTACCAGTATTTAGGGAACATGGCGACTCTTGACAGGAAAGAATGGCAGCGAGACGTCACGCTCTGCCAAGAGAAATTCCGAATTGCACTGACAGTCAGCGTGCATTTCCATTCGACATAAAGTTAGAAACCATTGTAGTGCATCGATCATTTGATTAACGTGCGCTTATCGAAGGAGGATCGTAAATGTCTGCTGCAACTTAAAGAATTCAAGATAAATCCAAGAAATTCATTATAAAATAGCTAATTATATGTCGTGCGTACTCTTGATTCTTTTCCGCTCTACTGGCGTTTATTGTATTCCTTAAAAAAAACTAAAATAACCCAATGTCTATAATAGAACTAATAACATATTCCCAGGAGTACGAAGTACTTTTGACAGGATCCACTTTCCCTTTTCATTCCTCGGTAGTTCATTTTTCCTGTAACACAAAAATTCATCATAAATACATAGTATCAAGATACACAAATAACATCAGTCGATATGACCTAATCGACTTCGTATTACCTGCAAAATAATCTCTACAATTCCGTTTCGTGATATTTCTTCTCTTGAGCTTTCTTCAGCCTGCCTGCTGATAATTCTGAAAGTCTCGGTGGAAACCGTCCTGAAAATATATTCACAGGAAATGCAATGGAACCAACAGTATCGGTGACGTCTCACTTATCGAAAGAAAGAAAATTAAAGCAAATAAAGAAAATAATAAATCTCGTTAGTGGCAACGATGACGACGATGAAAAATATATTCTGTAACTCTTCTTGTCTGTACTGAATTTTTTGAGGATGCCAGGCAACGGATGCACGGGATGCACAATTTTGGTTTTATCGTCAAAATTAGTCAACGTTGATATGAGTGTGAAGTTCAAAGATGGCCGTGCTGTGGTGAATGACATTCCTCAATATTTTCATAAATTATTTATTGTTTTTCCTTAAAAAAAAAAATAAATAAAATTGATATCTCTTTGTGGATTCGAAACCTGACGAGTAACACGACTGAGCATTTCTAAGCGACGAAACACACTCACTTATAAATTTAACTAGCTGGACTCATTCCTCACTCATTCACGCTCCCACTTTCTTCTCGAAAATCCAATCTCTCCGTTTACTCGGTCAAATACGAAGGTCCAACCTTATTCCCATCGTGTCGGCATTTAGCAGTGATAACATTATTGATCTTTGTCCCTTTATTCGACCACCTTCGTTCGGTTTATTAATTTTTGCAGGTAATAATGCGTATCTACGCAACGACAGTATTCGTGGCATCTGATAATTATGATTACTCGCGAGCCTAGAATAATTCTCTTAGCTGATAAACTGATAGATATCTGTCCGCGCGATGCATCCTAACTGTCAGAGACGTCACGCTGATATTCTCGCTGGCGGAGGAAAGAATTCGCCTGGGCATTTCGCGACGACGTGGCCGCATTTTCACTGGATCAGTGAAGACATCCGAAGACCGTATTGAAATATCGAATCAGAGGAATCAGCCAACGTTACGTTTTCTCTCTAAATCTTTCTCATTCTTTCTCTCTGGCGCTACGTAGATACGAAGATACAATATTTTTCACGAAAAAAACAAATGATGTTTGTGATTTTCTTTAATGTTCATGTTGTAAGTAATATACAATAAGTTTACAATAACGTGAGACCCGAATGGACGCCGCGGGAAAATTTGAAAAAAGTCTAATATTCAGATGTTTCATCCGAAGTTTTAATTAGGGGTTCGCAGTCGCTCGGGACAGAGACCAAAGAGAATCTCATCTTCCATTAGAAGAGACGAATTTTTCATTTCTTAGGAGAAAAGAAAAAGTGCAAAGTTGCCCCTTGCTCCTTGTGAATTGAAGCTAATGAAAGATTAATGCAAGAAACGAGTGAGAACGAAGAAAAAGACACGTGTCATATTAGCCCGAAAAAAAAAGTGAGAGAGTAAATCAAATTTTCCAACGACAGATTTTCGGCCCCCCAAGTCACACAACATTTTATTATTTATTTTCCATGATCATCGTATTTGTTACATTACTTTATACCGTTTAAAGTTAAGTTTATTCAAAGTTAAAGCTTTCAATGGTTTTTTTTTTCATTAATAATTTTATAACAATGGGTCGCAAATCGTGCAGCGACCACTCATCACTCACTCTCTCTCTCTCTCTTTCTCACACGCATTCTCTCCCGACCATTCATAATCATTTTCATACGTTTAACGCTCGCGCTATTTAGTTTTCCTTTCCTCTTCTTTCTCTTTGCTCTCTTTGTTCTTGGATTCCTCCTTCACTCGTCACTTTTTCCTACCTCCAATTTGCCTGATTCTTTGTTATTTTACAAGATCGCGTTTCATTGCCTGTTTCACGAAAGCAGACTGACCGTATGACGACTGACCAGATAAATTTCATTGCAAGAGCATCCAAGAGATTTTCAAGTTGCTTGGATTTTTTGGAAAAAAAAAAGAAAGAGTCAATCGAATTTAGTCATTTTTGAAACGCTACGACACGCACACATCCACTATATAATCTTACTAGTTACGCTTCTTCTCCAGGAATGTGAAGACGGAATGAGAATGTTAACGTTTCGTTTAGATAAGGATTATTCTTCACGACGACTAATGCATTTATACACGGAGATCCCCATAATATTGGCCACGCGAATCGTACTTTTTCCAAGTAGAATATTACTTCTCGTCCGCGAACCACGATTTACGAGTCTTAGTTATTTAAGGCAACTCTTCTTACGAATTTAATGATTCACCGTAATTTAGGATATACTTCAATCTTCCTTCTTCTCTTGCACCCCCCCCCCCTCCCCTTCCCCTTACACCTTTATCACTCACACTCGCGCAATCACACACACTCACTCACTCTGGCTGAACTTTCATGCGGAGTAACGCACGCGCGCACGCACACGCACATTTCACAACGCAATGTCGCTAAATGCCAACAGCGAAATAATATTGTTATTTATAGCTCTCCCCCCCCCCCCCTTTCGTGCGTGCGTGCGTGCGTTCATCCTCCTGCTTGGCCCTTCGTCACTCCTTCCACGCGAGTCCGTCGTCGAATCATGGAAACGGAAGCTTCTTCGTCGTGAAGTCCAGTCCGATTATTATCCCCAATATTATTATTATTATTACTATTATTATCAGTATAATGATTATTCTAAATTTCCGTTCCGAGTAATTAAGCGAAGTATAGATTTGAAACGTAAAGCGAAATAAGATGAGAAGAAATGAATAAAAATGAGAATGGAAAGAGACGAATGAAAATAGTGGGTGAAGCTCTCGGGCATCGTTCGCGTCTCGTTCTAATCGTATATTTATGATCGGATAAATCTGTAATGTTAAATATACACGGTACGGTGTAATCAGCCCGTCAGAGATCATCAAGTACAGTCGACGCAGCCCCTCGACATCTACTGTTTGCAAAAGTATGAAATCCTATGGCGGAGCCTCGCCGCCAGTGACGTCCGCGCCTCCCGACTAAAAGACCATCGAGCATCAGTCGTCACAGCCGAGTGTGACGATCGCGTCTCACGGATTCACCTTAAGTGACGCTTAAGTGGCGATAAGCAATCAGTCTCGCGACACGAGGCTTCCTTATTTTTCATTATTATTCTTGTTATTGTTATTACTATTATTATCAGTATTATTACTACTACGACTACTATTATTATCGTTATATCGACAGGGTAACTAATTACTGTGGCCACGAGCTCCTAAGTTGTTTATACATATATGGTACACACATATGGCCATGGGCATATATCATACAGTCTGTCGTAGGGATCGAGGATTCTTCTCGTGTAGATCATCTGGATCAACGCGACGCATTTTGTGCGACACGCTGTATGCGTATATGTGCAGACGGAAGGTGTTGTATGCGGATGAGAGTGTATGAGAGATTCTGCGTGTGCGCGCGCGCGCACATGTGTATGCATATATTATTATTATTATTATTATTATTATTATATATAGATAAGTAGAAAAACTCTTAATAGTATTTTACGTGTCTTTTCTTTTTTATTAAATGCAAGTAATGAAATCGTATGTAAGTTAATTATTCGATTAAACGGTCTTATCAATGATTCATCTCTCACTAATCGAAATACGGGGCGTCAGTTAATTTTTCATTTTTCGTCGCCGCTCTCGTTACGCGCGTCGAGACGATAATCTCTGGTCGCCGTTATTCGTTTTTTTCTCTCTTTTTTTCCACAATATATTTCTGCCCTCCTGCCTTCGTTCGCCTCGTTTCGAATCTGCGCACTTTCGGTTTCAGGAATGTTTCTCTCTTTTGTCTCGAAAAAGGACATTAACGAGGGAATCACGTCGATGAGATACTTTTGTCTTCCTTTTAATTTTTAGGTCCTGACTCCTAGAACCGCAAGTGCTAAATTTGCACGTATGTATAATATGTATATGCATATGTATATCATCGTAATAATGTTACATTATAATTCCATATTATATATCTATATACTTTTACAGTAATCAATATTTATAATTTGTATAATTTTCATCGTTCTCGCTGATTTCGCATGCGCGCGTCTATAGTTTTCTTTATTTCTCTCTCTCTCTCTCTCTCTCTCTCTCTCTCTCTCTCTCTCTCTCTCTCTCTCTCTCTCACTCCTGGTTCCCCTTTATACAATATATTCATCGTACTCGCATGTACACAGTATATGTATATGTACATACATGTTTTGGTGGTGGGTAAAATGGCGGAAGGCGAATGGGGATATAAGGATATTGGATCTTAGTACGTCGTTCAATTTTACGTCATATCGTGTAATTCAATAATCTTGAAAAATCTGTATAATAATTCAGAATAATGAATTAAACTTGAATGTAATATTTTTTTTTTTTTTTTTTTTCGTTATCATTAGCAATATTAAGTAGTATTTTCTTTACGAGAGACAATAAATGTGGCGACGCAAAAAATGCACGGGAGCAGTTTTATTTATTGATAACTTCTCTTTTTTCACCTTGGTTATCATTTATAATGGCCGACCGCAACGCGATCGAACATCGGAGTGCCTATCCGCGCAATCGCTAACGTTTCCCAAGCAAAGTTACTTAACGAGATTCAAAAATCTTCCGACTAGAAAAATGATATATATACAAAAACGAACAAGAAGAAAACATCCCTGTTCTTTAAAAAAAAAAAAAAAAAATAAAACCTAGTTTTTGCCCCAAGGGACAAACGAATGAAACATAAAATAAAAATATTTCTGTTCCCTCTTTGCTTGACCGACGCAACTTCGGTGCTCGATGACGCGCTGGACCTTAAAATATTTACTTTTGCGAGATGAATTCTCTCCTCGTGATATAAGAAAATGGCGACATGCTATGCAATTTTAATAATACGGTATAGAAACAGCTACATTTATCTTTTGCCTTTACCGATCGTTAACGTATGTGCTAAAAGTCCTTTTGTCATTCCTTCTTTCTCTTATCCTCCGCCTCTTCCTCTTCTCTATCTTTACATACGTTTTACAAGTATCGTTCGTATCGCGTTGCCACAGCGCCAATAATCTCTTTTACACACGCACACTTGGCTACGGCAATTTTTATTACACTCTTAACGTTAATAATCGTAATTACCTACGAGAGTCTTTTTGTTTTGTCTTTTTTTTTTTCATTAGACGTAAAGTGTTATTTATGTAAACTCAACGTTTTCTTCAAGCATTTTCTCAATCACACTCTCACTCGCTCGCTCTCTCTCTCGCTCTCTCTCTCTCTCTCTCTCTCTCTCTATCACCCGTCTTTCACTTCGTATCGTTTAACTTTAATTAGTGTTTTAACGTTAGTTCATCGTTAAAGATCTTGGTCATCTGCTTGCAGTAAGTCTAAGTTAAGATTAAGGTTGGATTAATTTCTCATTGAACTCTGCATTCATCCAGTCAGTCGAGAATTCACTCATTGTCAGACTAGAAGCACTTTAAACATTCATCATCATTTTGCAGAAGCGTTCTCTTTTCTCTTTCTCTCTCACTCTTTCACTCTTTTTCACTCTTTCACTCTTTCACTTTCATTCGTGCAATTCAATATTATTACAAACACATCGGGGTTACGTAATCGTGAATACGCGATAGCAGCGGAATCCATCCACGACGGGACAGTACATCGTCTTACTAAGATTTATTTTTTGGATTTATCACAGAAAAACATTGTAATAATATTTAATCTTAACCCCACAGGCATTATGCACGCATCGTTCGTACCATCCACCCTTCTCGCCTCCACAGCTGCTACTCATTCTTCTTCCTTCCTTCGTTCTTCCAATAGATTCATCAATTCACGCGCACTTTCATTCTCCTTTCATTTCACTCATTCGCTTCGACCGGAGACACGTTCCTGATGCTCTCTCTCTCTCTCTCTCTCTCTCTCTCTCTCTCTCTCTCTCTCTCTCTCTCTCTCTCTCTCTCTCTCTCTCTTTAAATTTACTTTTAGCGACGTTACGCGACGTACGAATAACGACTGAGTTTTGTAAAGCACTTAAGGGAAGAAACCACACGCAATTTTTCTGATTAAACGTTACGAAAGCTCCCAGGGGGTCCTCGAGAACCGAACAACTTTCTCTCTTTCTCTCTCTCTGTGTGTGTGTGTTTTTTTGTAAACAGGGGGATATATATATATATATGAATATGTATAGGGAAATCCCACATGCTCCGATAACAGTTGATTACGAGTAGAGTGAGGAGGCAGGCAACAATGAATCGTGTCGACGTGAGAAATATCAAAATGAAAAAGTGTAAAGGGGACAAAAGTAATTTGATAATTCGTAATAGGTAATTCGAAAAGACCCCCTGCATTGCATTACGGCCCGAAATAGAGCGATAACTTTGCCACTTTCCGAATGACTACTTAATTATTTATATTATATTTGCAATTCACACACACATCTGGCCCACGCAAGCATTGAAATATTCAAAACTAACACCACTTATTGTTTTCCTTATCTCGCTTTTTTTTTCTTCCAATATTGATCATCTTCGTAATTTTAATGATAACTGTGCTCTCCTTCGTTCTCTCTCTCTTTATATTCCTTGCCTCATAGTTATATTTCCAGCAGCTTTTTTGGGATAATACACACAATATGTACAACGCTCAGACATTTATACTCTTGTCCAATTCACTTTTGTCTTTCACATATTTTTTTTGTTTTCTTTTAAACCCCACACGATTGGCAGTATATTTAACGTGTTAGTTATATAATTCCCGTTCGGAGATGCACGCGAAACGACCGTATATTAACATGGGCACTTGCACACTTACGCACTTACGCACTTGCACATTTGCACATTTCCACTCGTCACGAAGAACTCAAATTCTCAAATAATTCATCATCTATTTCGTCTAATAAAACACGCACGTAGTGAAAATCTTACGCAGCCACGTGGTAGGTATTATTTATTTCTTCATTAATTTAATGGTAATAGTAGCGGTAGTAGTAATAGTAGTAATAGTCGTAATAGTACTTTTTCTTCTTATTTCTTCTCATCGTAGAAGAATAGTGGTAATGGTGGTGATGGTGGTGGTGGTGGTGGTAGTAGTAGCGGTACGTAGAGTAATTGTAATAGTGGGTATTTAGATAGAGTAGATTTTTCTTCTTTAGTAAAGTAGTTATTGTAATAATAGTATAAGTAAATAGTAGATAGGTAGATAGGTAAGTAAGTAAGTAGGAGTAAGTAAGTAAGTAAGTAAGTAATTAATTAATTTATATGCAATATTATACAAGTGCGGAGAATTCGTGAACTAAAGCGCGTCGTCTCCCATTCGATTTCATTTATTTATTATCTTTCGTTCATTTAAGTTTCGCAGCGTTTTAACCGACAACCGATTCTTTCTATAGATTACGATTACGTTAAGTTAGGATTACGTAAGGTCTTTTCGCTTTTCCTCTCGCATGTTTACGATGCTTGGCTATCGAATCTCTAGATGCCGGTCATTCGTTCTTCACATCCTCATGTCCATTTTGGCACGATCTTCCTTTTACGTATTAATTTTCTTTTTCTTCCCATGTTTCGGTCTCGTAACACAATTGCATCATTCCGTGCACACACGTGTGACCGATAACGAATCTACCGAGTGTTCCACATTCACTTGGACCAGTCGCCTCGTATTTTCCTGTGTGGCCGAACGCGTGTAACGTATCATCGACGAGAGCTACGTCCTTCGTTATCAAGTTATCCGCACTATTTCTTCGTTCGATTCCCTCAGAGCTTTTTTATTTTCTTTGATACATATATATATTACACATTTTAATTTCCTCCCGCGCACGTCGCGCCGTTAGAATCACATCAACCAATTTGGCTGTACACTTGTCAATCGCCGTAGCTGATTTCTTTCGCTTAGCTAAATTTGTTTATGTTCACTTCCCCCTCCTTGCATTTAAATTCAATGAATGACGTAGCGATGCGTCAACGACGGAACCAAAAAATCCCTGGATTGGCAACCGATGATGAACAGGATTTCAACACCTCCTGTGCGTCCGTACGCACGCCATTTAATATCTAATCATAACTGAAAGATCATCTTCGCGTTTTCGCAAAGGATTATCCCTTGTTTACTTTTGTATTTCTATGCATACTTTCCGTGCCATCTTTTTATTTCCCGATTTACACTTTCCAGCGAAATTACCCTCCAGAGCAGACCATACTTTTTTTTTTTTCTTTTCTTTTCATTCTTTATCTTAGATTTCTCAGATCTTTACGATTTCCGTTCGTTCGTTCATCATGCTACTCTATATCCGTGCGATTTCTTTGAACCATTATTTCATACGTTTGCTCTTGATATTCTTTATCTTCGCTTAAAGTAATTTTTGTCGCTGTCTTGCGAAAATCGGACTGCATTTGCGAAGGCTCGTCGAAATCTTTCATTCCGTTCGGGTTTTGCACTCCTATCTTGTCCACAATTATTTCTCACGTTCCTTTCGACTCTTCTTCCCAGCCGCACATATACATGTACTCCAAGATTCTCTCTCGTTTCACAATCACGCTCCTTCTCTCTCACTCACATGCACTCCATGCACTCCATACACACTGCTCCTCTTTCAGCCTGTTCCTCGTTCGCACATTCTCACGCACCTCTCTCGTCCACTACGAGTTCTATAGGGTAATGTAGTTTAATAAGTGTAGTGAAAACGCGGCATTGATTTCTACTATGCAAAGTGAGGAGTGAATGCGCGCGAAGATCCTGCCGAGATGCACGCGCACCAAACGCATCAAACGCATCAAACGCACGCCATACACACTGACAAATCGCAGGATAAACGAATAACCCAAAGGGACCTCCGTGTCCACGCGGCCTAATATCCTCGCGCGCAACCATCATCGCTATTCTGTAGTGACGCATCGGCTTCCTACTTGCGATTGTCAGTCGATTCCGCGTCTATTTCGACAGTGGGACACCGACTTGTCGGTGAATTCATCTATGAACAATTGTTTTAGAGTCCTTAGCACTGTCCTTATGTAGGATCGGCTTTTTTACTTCTTTTATTTTCCCACCCCGCCTTGTTCCCTTCGCGGGCTGTCACGTCCGACTCCATTCGACAATCCGAGAAGGCGCCTTGTTGCTTCACTTTTTCGGTTAAGTGAAAGGAAAAAAAAAAGACAAGAAGAAGACAGCTAACTGCAAAAGGGTGCACTGTGCTTGCGAGAAACTTCGAGCGTGGCTCCCTCTGACTCATTGTCAGTCGTGACTTTAGTCTTATGGGAAATCGGAGCTTTTTTAATCATCAACGCGAGCATTCACGTTTCCTCCGTTTCGCGTAAATATTCCAGCGCATAGATTCACGACCTCGAGTACAACTATTTTCAAACGTAGGGTTTTATCGCAAGAAAATCGTATAAAAAGTGGATACCAATTCCGCCCGTTAGATCGGACATGTCAACGAGGGACAGATAAAAATCTGATAAACTCGAAGCTTCTCTCTTATTCGTTTTCTTTAAAGGGCTGTTGCGTATGCGCCTTTCTCGTAGTCACGCTCGTACGGTTCTCGCAGTGTTTATCCCTTTCATAGTTTTTCGTCTTTTTAACTGTTATCCTGTATTCTCCCGCAAGTTTATCTCTACGGTGAAAGTTCGACCCCCCATTCACTAGAAATTTATTTTCTCTCTCTCCCTATATATATATATATATATATATTTCTTACACATATATAATTAAATCCCTTTTTGCACTGGGGGAGTGTACGTGTATGTATATTCATCCGATCCACCCGACGGATCCTCTAATTCGCTCCTTTCACTCTGAGGATTCCGAGGATCCTCGAGAGAGAGCCAATCGAAAGGGAGGATTATTCGCTTTCTCGGAACAGATCGTAGAGACATTTATCGGACGTGTGTTTGTCGCGCCGGTGCTGCCGCAGCACAATAATCAATTGAGTGACCCCTTCCGGTCGTCCCGGTCGTCCCGGTCGACGCCATCCCATTGTTCGTTCGCTCGCTGGCTCTCTTCTCTTCCTTCATTCTCTATCTCTTTGTCAATCGCATTGTCGAAGCGCATCTCAAACCGACTGCCTCCGGTGGTGTGACGCAATGATAAGAAAACCAAAAGAAATCTGATATATCAAAGTAAAACGATAGTTCACTAAAGCAATACGATAAGCCCAAAGAGACCCGAATTCGATAATCTGGGATTCACGCGCAAACCGAAAGACCCCGAGAAGCGTCTACTTCACCAGACCACCGTCCAGGGTCCCACTTTGGCTAGCACCAGTCGTCCTCGTCGCTGTCCGAGTGCCTCGACCTCGGCGTCCTCTGCTTCTGCTGCGGCGGCTGCGACGGTTGCGACGGCTGCGGCTTGTAGCCGTTCGGCACTGGACTCGGCAGCAGTCGGCCACCCCGTCCCATGGCCACCGCCTGCTCGAAACTGAGTGGACAGTGGGCAACGGCAGCGTTGCCCGGGGCCACGTGGCCTGGCACATGAGGCCCAGCTACGTGGGCCATGTGCGCCCCATGCGTGGGAGACGCGTTCAGTTTAGGAAAGTTTATGTTCGCCGGTTTGAGCTGCAGGGTGGAGGGCTTGTTCGGCGTTGGCGGCAGTCTACGACCCTGGCCCCTCTTTGGCACCAGCACCGGGTAGCTGTGCTGATGGAGATGATGCGGTTGCGCCGGCTGCCTCCCGCCTACCGGACTCGGACTTCGCGAGCGCTGCTCCAGACTCGTTGTACCGTAATGGCGACTGTGGTCCATTCGGCGCACAGGACTTGGCGATCTAGCTGGACTGGTCGACGCGCTCCATGAACCTGATAAACCAGTTTTTCACTATTCCCACTTTGCGTATTTCAACTTTTCGACTATTTTATTTGTTTTTGGCATTAGTGCTATGGCATTCCATTTTTTTTTCTACACTTTTTTAAGTTTTTTTTGCACTCCCGCTCTATGGTCGGCTCGCAAGTTCAGTTCAACGTGTAGAACAATGACAAGAGATAGTTTTTCAAAATGCAAACTGAACTCCCGACCTGACCACAGACAACGCTAATTACTCCATTAATCTATTATAATTTCAAGTTTTCGACTGGGACAGCTACTACATTACGTTTTTTCTGCAATTATCGTGACACTCTACTGTAGTATTAATATGCTAGAGGACCACGATCATTCCAGTCGGACGGCTGGAGAATAATTATACTCGAGCTTCATGATTTTCCATCTCTTGATTCTTTAAATTGTCGTCCCATCATCGCATGGGGATGCACGCTTTATTTCAGATTACTGCTCGGCATACAAATTCTCCATTACAAAATAATATAAAAAGGTACTTTGTGCTAGTAATCTATTGGACAAACAAAAAGGTGCACATAACACTAATCAATCAACTTCAAGGAGGCCAATTTCGTTACTATTTATTTTACATCCCTTTGTAATTGAGGAAATTTTAATGAATGTGAGACTAAAAATTGGAGTCCTTTATTCGATACAAAAGAAAGACAATATCGACATTGAAACATCACAGTATATACAATAGTCGAAATACTATAAACAAGACTAAACTAAGGGATACATAAAAACGAGTAATTGGAGTGACAGATGATAATCTCAAGACTACGGTGCAACAATCGCACAAAAGCTCAAGCAAAAGCTAAGAAGCTAGTCGAGTACGCAGCTCCGCGTTTGTACGTCACTGCTTAAAGAATTGGTTGGTTCAAAGTCGCCATCGGAAGTGTCAATACGTCAAACGCGTCAAACGCCAGCAGTCGACAGCTGAAAACGAATTTCTAAAGAATTCGGGTATGGGTCCGAGAGGAAGATGAAAAACGAACAAAAGTAAAAGAAAAGATAAATTAAGATAAAAGATAAATTCTGTGAATCTGGAGTAACGCGTTAATCAGCCTCCGTGTCGACTACCGGTTCTAACGAAAGTGACTGTCGCGGTTATACGTGCTGATTGGTTACGTGCAAAACAAAATAAAATTATTCTACTTGAAGAAATTTTTTTAGTAAAAAGTGAAAAACGGTTAGAGCCGTAGAATGTAAAAGAGAGGAGACGCCTCGAGGAGATGATATCGAGACTCGTGAAATTTCAATGGTCCCAAGTTGTATGAGACTATTGCTCAAAGACAATCGAATCCTTCAAGTCAAGATCAAATACGTCTTGATAATATTCCTCGATGAGGCAACGAAGTCATGGAACATGAACTCTTCGTGTAAAAAAAAAAAAAACTTTACGAGACAATCATCGACCAATGGTTATTTACAGAGTGTTAAAGAAAAAAAAAAACCAAAGAGAGAAGAACCAGGGAAGAAGAAAGAAGCTATAAGAGTAACTAAAGCGAACGTTAAGGAAAGTCGTATAACGGTGTGATGTTAGAGTGTTTCGAAAAACGAGCTAAAGCCGACAGAAGTCATGAAAACTGCATGGGAATTAATGGAAGGATTTATTAAATGGTTCTCGTGAAAGAATTACCATCGTCGTAATAGTCGCAGTGGTCGTAATAGTCTGCGTTGCGCATAACAGAACAAAATCAAGAAACGTATTACATCGAGTCACACGGAGCCAGAGTCGCTCTGCCTCGAGCCAATTAAAATATATTTAAACCTTTTGCAGCGCATTCGCATCATCTCACGCGGCCTGTCGAGCCACGGAACATTCATCCTCGAGATCGAATTACGAGATTTTTCCAAAGTGCCGTCGCGAATTCAATCGAGAGGCGTCGCTCGCGTGGCGTCGACAAAATCAAGGTCAACTCTCTCGCTCTTATCACAATCTGAGATTCATTCGAGATAACATATTTAATTATCATTGGACAAGTACTCACCCCGTATTCTGTGCCGATGATTGTACTGTGACATGTGTGAATGATGCGTGTGCCTCTGGATCTCGACCACGTTGCTCACCGTGTCGCTGAATCCTGGTCCGTCGTGATAAGGATGACCGTGATGATCGTATCTGTGTCTTCGTGGCGATGGCGACCTCTGCAGGACCGGCGAATGCCTCCTGTGAACGGAGCGGAAGACGATTATTCGGGTTCGAAGTCGGGCCGAACGAGAGCAAAAGATCAGAGGGGCTTTTTCGACTTGCCTTAAACTTGGAGAGCGAGAATGATGTCTTGGCGGATGAGCGACGGGATTATGCGGATGCAGCTTCTCACCGGTGCGCGTCAGACTTTCGAGACTTCCGGCCCGCGAATCGCTAACTACCACGTCCTGCAGCTCCATCTAAATTAAACGTAATAGTGAGCAATTCTGTTTCGTCTCTCACCCTAAGGATTTCTTCCTATTTTTTCCTTTTTTATCTTGACTCTATTTTTTTTTTCTTTTTTTTTCGACGATTCTTTGGCGTCGACTTTTCTCTATTTCCGTTCAAATCATCGCGTTTATTATTCGACGACGCCTTTTGCCTCACATTATTTAGCTCGCGTGAATCGAACCGTCTCACGAATGGCAGCGATCATTTATTTTACGAAACGAATTTTGCCTTTTTCTCTTTGCTATACAGACAAACGATAAGAGTATAGAATTTCGATTAAAAACGTATGACGCGATGCGCACAATGTCCCGACGGTTCGAATCACCCGCATCGTTTTGTCCACTCAGCGTGTAACATAACAATACCTCATTTGTCAAGATCTATGAAATGGAAAGTATGGACAGTGTAAAATCAATCACATGCAGTAAATTCGACATGCACATGCATTTGGTTATATATATAACTATAGTATGCGTATCCTCCAATGTTTCCTCGATGATGGTAAAGAGTCAATGACGATTTAACTAGCTCTGTAACACTGAGGTACCCCGTACTTACCAGCCGTACAGGTAAAGAAACAATGCGAGAGGAAATATACGAAACCACTGGGAAGTCGTAGGTACAATAATTATAATATATATAGTGATATTGGGGGTGGTGGTAGCAGTAGTAGTAGTAATAGGGGAAGGAGCAGGAAGAGTGATAGGAGTAGTAGGATTGTTCATCGGTACTCTAACATCCTGAGGATGGTCGAAAGCAGTAGCTAGGGAAGAGGGTGGGACTATTTCTAATGACGTCTTACTATTCTAATCCCCTCTATCTCTGTCTCTCTCTTCTTATCATTCGAACTTTCACCACTTGGGACTTGGTACTACGATTGCTCGACTCTTCCGAATATTAGAGTCATCTAGTGTCAACTCCACTATCAGGTGTAATAAACTATATGTACATATAAACATATATCGATCTCCAAAGTCACGTATCGTGCTGAGATCTTGTTGACTGGGGAAATATAAAAATTAAAACAACTGAGAAACATGACATCAAATTGGAATTTTCGACGAGTTCGATCGACAAACGTAACTAATCTGCACTACGGTTTCTTGTTTTCTATGTTGACAATCAGGAGATTAACGAAAAAAAAAAAAAAAAAAAAAAAAAAAGAATGCTCTTCCAGGGAAACTGCCAACTGGAAATATTTGGCAAATGCTCATTCACGAAATCTAACCACTGAATTCTACCTTCTCTAAGGGAGCGTGTATACAGTGTGCATCTTTGTATGAACATCTCTCTAGTACGTGTGTCTGAAAGATAAGCTTCCTAAAGGTATCGTTTCTATCGAGTCGACAATGATCTAATGACAACTATAATAATACAAAACCAGTGACTCTCTAATGCCTAAACACGCTTAGTGAACACGAGATAAACATTGCGATAAAAGTAGGCTCGACGATTTTACAAACCAAAGTGAGGTAAAGAGAGAAAAAAAAAAAGAGAGAAAATGAGGAAAACGTAAAATGAATTTAAAATTCATCGAAACGAAGTCAAAAAGAAATGATCCTCGAAGGCTTCGAAGAAGCCAGAGAAAAATGGCAACTGTTTAATTTCTAACTGCTGTTGAAATTGTTCGTTGTCAGTTTTGGACCGAGTCGACACCTTGAGGTAACGGATTGAGGAGCGAGGTGCGTAGGTGTTCTGGTGTTGATAGTACGAGGGTGGTCGGTGATGAAGATGGTGGTGGTGATGGTGGTATTGATGATTGTCGGTATCGTAGTATTGGTGGTGGTGGTGGTAGTGGTGGTAGTGGTCCTGGGAAGGCTCTGCTAGCAATGGCTCTAGCTCAGGGGCGCGTTCCTCGCCATTATCTACGAGTACAACCCCAGACCCACCCACTCCCTGGCTACTCTCTCCGCTGCTCCCTAGTTTATCGTACTGGTGGGACATCATCCAGTTCACCTTTTTGTTCCTGAAATCCAGAAAAGCACAAAGACGTGGCTGTAGTATCAGGGAAATTCACCAACGGTCAACAAAAGAGGTTAAATCGCCTACCTGATGCTACGTTGTCGCCTTTGCTCGGCGGCTGCCAGGGCCCCTAGGGCCCCTTCCTCCTCGTCTCGCGGCTCCCGGCGCTGATCACCACCTTTGGTGTCAGTTGCCGGGCCTGGAGGTGGCTCCAGGCTGTTCGCCCTGCTCCCGTTCCCGTGGTTATTCCCACCTGTGTGGTTCACTCCGGCCATGTCCAACAGGCAGTTGAAGAAGGTCGAGTGCTGTGCCAATTTTTTAAACCCGAAGTCAGATTCGCACGCAGTTTTGCCGACGGCGAGAACTAACCCTCGTCCACAGGCACATACAGGCTTTTTCACCGCGTTCGGATGCGGTGTGTTACTTTCTTTTTGTACAAATGCAATTTTTTCTTTTTTCTTTTTTTTTCTTTCTTAAATGATCTTTACTCTAACGTGCTAGGTCTCGTACGGGGTATGTACGAATCACGCTATACCCAACACTGTGAGCCTTTGACATTAGCATAATTCTTTTCTTTTTATTTAGCAAAAGAGATGCTCGAGAAAACCATGCCAGAAAAAGTGTCGTGGTGGTACGGTGCAGAGTGTTATTGAGAGAGATAAAATCATGTATATATATATATATATTATTCGAATGAATTTCTTTAATCTGGCGCTAATCTCGCGAGGCCACACTGCCAAATTTTCAACTGGACATTTTTTCAACTCCGAACGATCTCGCGAGGTCAGTACCACAGACTTAATGTTTCAATAGAAGTTCGCAAAGGCATTACTTTGTATTTTCTTCGTAAATAAGTCTTGTCATTGTCAAAAGCAAACGAAGGAAGCAGAATTGGTAGATGACGTTACCGTTATAAGAATAAACGCGATTACCTTTGCGAGCGTTTCGTTCTAGAAAGCCTGTATATGTTTGTTAGGTCGGTATTGCGAGCGAGTTATTTATAAGACACGTGTTAATGTGGAGTAATGAAATTGTAAGTACGAACGAGACACAATACTCATTAAAGATAATTAATATGATTGTAATACAATAATTAGTAAACATGCATCAACTGGCGAATCGCCAAGGAACCGAGCGTTAATTATCCTCGGTAAATCGTCGAAAATGCACTGCGCCTTAAGTAACCCAGGCTCCGCTGTCTACAGGCCGTTTCAACTTGGTCTGCCTGCCCGATAACTAAGACTCGGTCCATTGGCTTATACCTCGTAGCGTGTTACGTGAATGCCGACCAATTCTAGGAGACAAGATAAGAGTCAGCGAGATACGCAACAGGAATTACGAGTATTTAAAATCGCAAGCTGATAAAAGTACGATTAATAAAATTAACGAATAAATGGACAATAGACAAAAGAGCGTTCTTCTTCAACTGTACCTGGCACGCGCACGCACACGCACACAGCAGAGTCATACGGGGCAGTTTGAAATACGATTTGTAAAACGCATGCCTGGGGAGTGCTACCGAATTAACTGGGGCAGATTTTTAGTATTGCATTTTTTAATGTTCACGCTGCGTCTACAAAATTCCAACGGGTCACTCGGCCAACTGCAGAGGTCGGGGTGCTCCAAGAAATCTTGCGGATTCAGCCGATACTCAGCCACGCGGACGGTTACTACTTTCGGCATATTTTCCTTTCAGTTTTTCATCAAGAAAAATGTGACCAAAAATGGTACCGATCGACAGTGGCGTAAGGTGCTTTTATCTCGTGGATTTTAATGCTTTCCAGATTTAGTAAATTCTCGTAAATGCGCATTAGCAGAACAATCAAAGAAAAACGTGGTCTAAGGTGTTCAAGACAAAAAGGAAGAAGAAGAAGATGATACAAGCGACATTGGTAAATAGATAAACGGAGATCAGTTTCACTACTGCAATTCGCAAAAGATTCATCTATGTCAATCAAATCTTCTAAATCTTCTCTAAGCTACACGATACGTATTCTAATGTTACGTATCGATCAGTCAAATACGTATATGTAGTTTAAATTAGCGAGCATTAAATATTGGCGAAAGAAGGAAATGGCTGCTCGAGGAACGCACGATGAAAAGACACATTCGCCTTGTTCTTCAATTTCCACGATGGATTTTCCCGAGTGCCAATTTTCTTGGTAATTTTCAAATTTCCACTTTTCCCCCGTCTCGTAAGATCCGAACCGAAGCAAACCGAGCACGTGGTCTGCACGTTCACGCTCCTCTTTGAAGAGCCAATTTGGGTGGCCTCCCCGAAGGAAGGGAGGGAGAAAGAGAGGTCGGAATTTCAGGGCAGAATTGACCGAGCGATTGTGAGTTCCTCAAGGCGACAGCAAAGAGAACGATAAAAGAGAGGTAATGTCTTCAATGTTAAAAGTAAGGAGGAACAAAATGCGACGAATGCACCTCGAGTCTCAACCGGAAGTAAGTAGGTACTAAGTACTCTCTAATTGTAAGTAAGAGATCTAAGATCTAGCTAATGTTACCATCTAGATAAGTACGCAGCTTGGCATATTGGTTGACAGTGCTCTAAAAGAATGCAAGTCGTTATAAGGTGTGTCTGGTGGCACTGCAATAAAATCGTACTGGAGGCAAAAGGCGAGGCAAAGGTACCAGGTACTACACGACTATGGTACTAGAGACGGCGGAACAAGGAAAACGACCCTTCGCGATCAATTGTATCGACCGCCAACGGGTTGCGGATTTCGTTAGACGCAAACACTCGTCTCCGGTGAGGCAGACTTATACTTTTCTACTGGATGCGTCGACGCGAAAGAGGACTTATCTTGGCGTCGCTATTTTTCACTAATTACGTGCGTGTCGATGCGCAGATAATCAGATAATAGATGAGATATCAACATTTTCCACGCAATGACACGCACGTTCTACATTAAACTGCTTTTTACGAGACAACCAAAGTTCAGAACGTTTCAATTTTATATATCATTTGCTTTTTCTCCTTCTATTTATTCTCTTCGTATTTCGCTTCGCGTGACGTTGCGTGCGGCGAATGGCTTCAAAGATGGGAGAGATAAAAGTTTGCGGCGATTCGACAGTAACAAGAAATATTAAGACGGACGAACAGAGAAAAGGGGTAATGTAGGCGAAGACTTCCTTTTTTTTATTTTAGTTTTTTGAAATAGACCAAGATTGCGTACTGCGCGAAAATTGGCAAAAATCCGATATCATGTTTGACGTTGCCTGCCCATTGCACGAATTATTGTAATCTACAATTTAAAAAGCTGCGCGTTTTCCATGTTCTTTGCGTCTCAAGATCATCTGCGAATCGTCGGCCAATGCTTTCTTACGCTTGTATGTAAAATACATATCTACATATATATATGTCAATTTCACGCGAAATCACTAGGAACACTAATGTGCGGCAGTTTCATCAAAATTATCATGATATATAGAATTGAAAGATTTAGCTGTAATCATTTGGCTTTCAGTTTTGAAGGGTGAGTGAGGGGCAGTGAAGGTGACTGTTTTCTTTTAGCTGGGCGACTAATAATCTAATAATCTATTTGAGGAGGATTCTTTGAAATGCTCTAAAAGGAACTAGTGGGGGGGGGGGGGGGGTGCCTAAAGAATATTTTACAAAAACTTGTGGGTGTCCATGTGCTCCTGTTTTGTGGGTAAATGGATGTGTGGGTGTGTGTGTGTGTGTGGGTGTACGGAGATCCTTTCGTTAAGCACGGCCACAGTGGTTCTCATTCCATGAGCGAATATTCGTTTCTTCTAGAATCTAGATAAACATTTACCGACACGTGTCGATATCAATGGCAAACGCGAAAGCTTAGAGTTTTGGCAAAAAAGAAAATACTATCTGGCAGGTTGGGCGAAAAAACGCATGAGAGAACAATGGTAGCCGTGCCGCTCTCGCAAGTGTCGGGATTCCAGTGAGAATGTGAAAAATATACATAACGCCGAACCAAAGGTTACTTGATATGGTACAAAACAAGGAAACCCAATACAGACTGCATGCGTAACGCGTATAGTGTTAAAAGAATTATGGTGAAAGAAATGCAAAGGTCCAAGTACTCTGGTAGATGATCCATATTATGCGGTAGCAATCCAACTGCTACACTTTGGTCAGTCAAAGTTTCCACTGCCGTCAACATTGGGATAACGTACCAGAGTGCTTTGAAACTGGAAGTGAATGGTGAACAGGATTATCGTGAAAAACGTGAAAAGAAGAAGAAAAGGCATGAAGGAATCACCGGCTGAACTTACGATCAGGAATTATTTAAAAATGCGAATCTCCCGGGTCAGCGTCGGCAATGATTCTTTCATGCGGTTTGTATTCTGTCATTAAAAACGGAGGATTTTTTTCAAATAAAGAAGCGAAGAAAGACATAAAGTGAGATGATGAAAAAGGGTGTTAAGTAGGAGAGAAGTAAGAGAAAAAGTAAGTACTACCGCCTGGGCTGCAGGACTTTGCCCGGCATTATCGTTATCGATAAGATCGTTATCGTTCTGTAAAACAAAGAAAAAACACACAAAGAGATGATTGAGAGCTGCGTGAAGATCCTCTTGTCTGGGTAGTATATTTAAGTATAGAGTATAGTAAGGCTAATCTATAAACTAATTATCTCCTTCAAAGTATCTATTAAAGACTATGTATAGAGTCAACTGGAATATCACCTAATGTCACCTACAACATCAAGTCAAATTTCTTTTCTAATCTCGGCAATTCCGAGTAGGCCAAATAACTTGCTCGAATCTTCGTACTTGAAGAAGTTCGCTTCTATTGGCAAATTTAAAAATTAATCGAAACACACTCAACGCATTTCTCCTACCAAACAGGTGGATGGGACACTATCCGTTATCAATTTATCATCCAAGGACTGGACTGACGTCCCTATTTTGCTAACAAGATAAACCTTTAGTATATTTAATAAGTTTGAGAACGAGGAATCATTTATCCCTCATTTCAATAAAGTCATTATCATTGCTCTTGCTAAACTTTTTGGCAATTAATAATTTCTCGTTCTTGCGGTGCAATCCAAGTGAAGCCAGACTCTAATTGGCGATTTTTACCATAAGCTGTTCAACCACAATGAATTTTGAAAAATCGTATAGACTCTTGCTCCACTTCGATGAGTTTCTATTGGATGGTTCGATCTAGATCATATTGTACGTCGGTAATATTCGATAGATCAATATCAGGGATTTGGATTAATCTACGCTGACTGGTTGCACCAAAATCGAATCAATCAATCAATTAATCAGTCAAACAATTCCAGGATGGGTCACATCGAACTGCTTCTACACACATCGAATGGACTATAGATCCTTTAACGGAATCAGTGAAAAATCGAGCTATCCTCGAATTTCGTTCGAACGATCGTTACACCATCGTGTTCTCGATTTGTGATTCTAGGATCGGGTCGCCAACTTGTCCCGTTCGATGAGAATTACTTGAAAATTCTCGGAAAGTAATTTCGAGTTGTCGGAAAAATTTTGAAAATAAACAACCCGTCCATCGGACCATAAATCGAGCGTGTAATAATTCGCAATTTCTTATTGTATAGTATATGTATCTATGTATGTATAGTTATAATATCAGGTACGTATGTACTCTTAAAAATTGTCAGCACTACTCAGCCACACAGGGAACCAATCGCAGAATTGTGGGATCGTGGGAAAGTCAGGTCGGTTCCTCCACGAATCCATTGCTACACGCTTCTATCAACGGTACTATCAGAATCACTATATCGATTGTTCTGGTACACTTGGTCGATCCCTAGAGAAACCAGAACCTGGACTCTACTAACGTCTACTATGGGAATCTCGGGATCAGCTTAACGTAAAATATTCTCGTCACGGCATCGGCCATCAAATTCCTACCACGAAGAAGCCAACGACAAACATTCATTCGAACTTAATAGTTAACCGAATGTCTCGTCTCTCCATTTGCCCAGTAAACGATTCTCCGTTCGTTTTCTATTTCGAACGAAGGAAAGTAGTACCCGGCGATGGAGCGAGAGTTTGTACGCAGGAATCTCGTACGACGAAATAAAAGATATAAAAAAAATTAAGTAAAAAAAAAAGTACAAATAATTTCAACGGTCCCGGGTAACTGAATTTGGGCTGAATAATTTATCGCATTGTATGTAATATAATAGGACCGATCGATCCTGTTTGAAACTCACCGGCGGCCCGGATGCTTCTATCTGACCAAACCTCGTTGTTCTCCAACTTTCGAGGATCAGCAGCCCAGCGTATATCTTACCCACGGTCAAATTGTCTTTGTTCAAAACTGAAATAATAGGAAAATATAAGTAAAAGATAATTATAATTAAACAGCTCATTTGAAATGATCCAATGAGTTCTCGACTCACCTTCGTTCCTTGGTATCAAAAGGTCCAGCATCTTCTTCGCCTGAAGCGGCCAAATATTTCTCACCGTATCTCTCAGCTCCTCGTCGGCCTGATCCATCTCTTCGGCTGGAAAAAGTCGTTTAATGAAAGTAACGCGTGGCCAGACGATCGATACAAAGGATTATGAAAAAAGGAAGGAAGAAAAGTAAAAGAGAAAGATGCTCCCCACTAACCAGTTCGCATCTTTATGCTGAGATTCTCGCGGATGAGCGCGAAGAGGGTGGTCGTGAAGTTGACCTTCCCGTCGACGTCGACCGGCATGTTCATCCTGATCAGTTTCTTGTAAGCCAATCTGTTGGGACACTTGTTGCCAAACCCCAATGGCGGATCCATATTCTTGAGCATGTCGTACATCTCCGTGTAGTGGATCTTCCCTGTGGCGTTGGGATCGTATTCCGCCCATATCCTAACGAACTCGTCGAGGTGATGGGCGCCGAGGATGGACGAGTCGCGGGTGAGGTAGTCGAAGTTGTCCATGATGACCGCGACGAATAAGTTCAACATGAGGAAGGAGCAGAAGAAAATGAAGGATACGAAGTAGGCGTAGGCAAGATTCGAGCCGCAGGAGTCCTGATCCGGTTTTTGTACTTTACTGTCGCACTGCCGACCCTTTATGCACGACAGCATTATGCTCGGCCACGCCTCGCCGGTCGCGCACCTGATCAAAAACAATAAGGAGAAGCATTAGTATCTTTACGAGGAGCTTCCTTCTCTTTCTCTAGCTCCTCTAGCTCCCTCTCAAGGCTATCTATTTGTCAAGCGAGCTGCCGTCCGAAGCGTGGAATAGCCATTACTGCTACGGAACACGTTTAAACGGCAAACCTTTATTATATACTTTCAGATCGAACTGGCCAATGGGTATTCCAGCTTCAAGCCACAAAAGGGTCATCCCTCGTACAACGTGTGCAACAACAAAAGCGCGGCTTCCAGCTTTGGGCCTCGTTCACCATTATTCTACCAATCTAAGGGTCAAACGCGTTATCCGCAACGTAGGTTCTACTGGGCGGTAGATACTGATAAGGTTTTACTTGCTCAGTATTAAATATATAATAAATCAAGCTAAGTCAGAGTCTGACTTTTCTTTATTTTCTCTTGCAATAACTGATGGCTACTCACAAAGAAAAACGGACCTCTGTGTCATCTCGTGTGCTTCCCTCGAGTCTTGTGTTTGTCTTTTTATCAAATACTTCAGTGCAATGCCTGTCTTTCGTTTTTAATGCAGAACGTCTACTCTTCTTGGACAAATTTTAATTCTAACATCATCAGACGGAGAAGCAATAAGGAGAATCGAGACCGAGCGGAATTTTGATAAATTTCATTGGTCATAGGCAACGATTGGTATTAAAGTGATTCTCATTAGGCCTATTAAGAATGCGCGCTCGTATCAGTCGGTCGACGAGACTTTCAAACGGAATGCCGACCGACGTCACGTACGGATACGTACTCGTGTGTCTTTCGTGTCTAATTGCGTGATTTGGTGTTGTCTTTTTTTTTTAGTCTCCATACGTCTGAGATTAATACTTACCGGAAGAGCAGCATCAGACCTTGAACGAAGCTCTGGAAATTGTTGTGACCGGTAATCGCGGACTCGGGTTCCAGTGCGATGTTACCGAAAACCTAACCGAAAAAAAAACAGCCAAAAAAGCCATAGAGCGTTAAAGATGTCGTTTTTGAATTTTCAAAGTCTTCATTAATTTTTCTCACTGATTGGTTCAATTAAAATAGTCACGATATCCATTCTTAACCGATGAAAGAATGCGTGTGACCTTTGAAGCTTTCGACAGATTATCGTTTTTCTTATTCTTTTTTTTCTTTTGTCCTTTACTACATTCGACTAATCCGAAGAAATATTTATCTCTCGTAAACGTGTTCAGTTGGGAATTCAGTTCGTCTTGCAGAAGAGCGTATGTATCCGACGACGTATAAAATCGAAAGAAAGAAAAAACGAAAACAAAAAGAAATTGAACGAAGATACGATAAAGAAAAGAGATAACGAAATCCTGGGCGCAGTCCTCCTCGCAAAATCAAATGGCAAAGGTACACCGACTAGCTCTAAACAATTATTAGATATGCTATGTAAGTCGTACGTACCTACTCTAGTATATCTAAATATGTATGTATATATGTTGGAGAAGAAGGCACGCAAGTATTCATTAGTCGACTAATGAAACCTCTTAAGAGAGGAAGCTTTGCAATGGGCTGTATAATAGAATATTCCTTCTTCAAAGGACCTCTCGCTCTCTCTCTCTCTCTCTCTCTCTCTCACCACGTCCATCTTCATCTCCATCTCTACCTCCGCGACTCTCTTTTACCTTTTACCTTTTACCTTTTACCTTCTATCTCTCATATACTGAGGTATATATTATACACATATATATATACATTGTACCGTAGACGTACATACGAGACTCCTTGACTTACTTTCACTAGATTCTAGCGATACACACTTATTACTGCTAGATGTATGATTTCTACGTGGTCGGCTCGTAAGTCCGATCGATACACGGTGTCCTCGAAAAAAACAAACTAACTTCCACCTCGAGCTACAATAGTTCGTTCAGGCCGTATGGACTTTTGTCCCACCCCTTTAGCAGATAAGATACCCAGTGGACATTGAAAGTCCCGATTTTTCGGGAGCACCGTGTACTTACGTTACGATAAACGCGCTTTCTATACGCATCAAGCAGGAACATTCTAAATTAAGTAAAGTACGTTAAAAGAGTAGGTCGAGCAGCTTACTTTTCTCTCGGGCATTCATGCGTTCGGCTCTCCAATGCCTCTACAGTTAGGCCAACTTATTGTCTCTGTATTTACGTAATTCTCTTTCTCGCTCTTTTTTCTCTTCTATTTGTACTTCAATCGGACAATTGAACTTCACACTCATTCGCTCACTCACTCGCTCCTCGCACTCTCAGCTCGTCTCCTGTCTCATGTCTCATCAAGTCGTCACGCAAAGGACTTGGCTGCTCGACTCACCGAAAGAGCAACATAAGACCGCCGAAGAAGGACTGAAAGTTGTTGTGATCATCGATATCCGTGCCCGGCACGTTCATCAAATTTCCAAAGACCTTAAATACCAAATGTTTATGATCACTAGAGACCTCTGGGAACTCGCACACCACGTGTCGGCTTGCCTACCTATGCACAATTGCACGCACTTTTTTTTTCACAGCTCCCTAAGTTCATTGATTAGAATTTCATGTAGAATTTTGCCTTTTCAAGCCTTTCAGCCTTTCGATATTCCTGCTACTATAGGTACCGTGACTTTTTTTTTTCTTCTATTAATTCATTAATTAGATGGTGCACTTTGCGCGACATTCAAGGAGGTTTTTCTTTTAGAAAAATAAAAATCAAAGTTAAACGTGACTGCTTGAGAATTAGTCAAGCTCGTAGGACTGTCTCAGCTTTTAAGGGCAAATATATCGAAGCTAAGGTAAGTAGATGAAAGACGCGATGCCGAATAAAATTAGGAGGGAAATTATTTAATTTTACCTGATTCTACGAGCGTGTCTAATGACTCCGTGCTTCAATTTCTAATGTCGAATAGTGTCGTATAAATTCGACTAAATTCGACTAAACATGGCGACGATTTCGCACTTGCGAGAGAACTGCTTCGTGTTCCGCGAATACGTTTGAAATCTCGAATTTTCTCGATAATCTCTCGAAAGTGAAGATAATCAATGCGTACCTGCATTCCAATAATGGCGTATATGAAGAAAAGCATGGCGATGAGTAGACATACGTAGGGCAGGGCCTGAAAATTGAAAAGAGGATCAGAGTTAAACGATGATCATTGAACGACAAGACAAAGTGGCTTGTCTAGTGTTTTCGAGAGGCTGGAAAGATGGTTTTACCTTGAAAGACTGCACGAAGGTCCAGAGTAAAATTCGTATAGTGTAACCCTGCCGTAGAAGTTTAATTAGCCGGGCGGCACGAAATAGCCTGAGAAATCCGACATTGATGAAGTTCTCCTGCAAAGGGCAAAGAAAATTGCACTTAACGAAAGAGGCAGTTGAGTTTGTTTCCCTTGGTGAAATTTTGGACTTCACCCAAGCAACGCTTCGTCCCTTGCGAGTTCCGAAAATTCCCTCAGGTAATTTTCGAAAATCGCTACGAGCCCTGCAGAGTTGCGTGTGGGAAGCTATCAAAATCAACTATAGGACCCATATCGAGTACATGTATACTGGAAAACTGGAAAACTGGCAGTATTTGGTCGGCGCTGAATTATTTGAATGGAAGGAGGGCATGTGTGTTCGTGTGAATGTCACTGCGATATTCACAAATGGGACAAAGTGACGTGACAGTCTTGACAGAGAGTCGAGACAGACGTGACAGTCTTGTGTGAAAGTGTGGAAATATGCTTGATACGCTGAACGTTGGTTCAACTAATGCGACAACAACTGTCACAAAGTAGAAAGTTTTCTCTTTTCTCGACGTTCCTTTTACTACCCCCTTTGATTATCCTGTTTTCTCCAGAAAATGTTTCGCCATTAAGAGGAATAGTAAAATCAAGTGTACTTTGTAGGCTCCTACTGTATCGGACAAGGAGGATCGTAGGTACTGCAAGTGACGACGACAGTCCACACCAACTGACTCGGGTCAAAGGGCTACTGTTTTCCACCAAATCCAACAGGAGGCAACGTATTCAATAGAATTAGAGGAGGGATTTACATAAGAACCTACGACTAGCGGCAGATTATTCGAAGGAAGCCAGGGAAGCGATCCGAATGAAAGTGAAGAAGGCGAGGGACTTGCGAACTTTGACGGAAGTTCGCAAGTCCGACTAAGGGAAGAGAAAAGTCGAAAATAGTGCAACTGTGGCGCTGGGATATTGTTTCTTGAGGAATTTGTTAAATTTCCGAATAAAGCGAGCAGCTAGCGGCGCGATTTACGATTTACGATTTACGATCGACCATTGACATTATTACAAATTTACTGTACTCGTACATTAATGTGTATGTATGTACCTGCTCTTCCGATGAACCTGGAGGCGCGAACCTTTGCTACGATGTGAGTGAAGTCACGTTAGTGTAGTTTATTTTTTTTTTTTAAGGACAAAATATTACTAATTTCGTCCGGAGCTATATTCTGAAAGTTACTGCCAGTACCGAGACCAGAGCCTGTGTCCTTACTCATCTACCCATCTAACCCATCTCAGAGGGATGCAACTAATTTCGCAGCATTTTCAGTAAATTTCGGAACACACTCTAGGTAAATCATTGTGATTATTTGACACTTAACAATTAATAAAGTTCATCCGAACCAGCTCTCGTTCGTTCACAAGAAAATACATTGCCGCTACTTGTTCATAATTATGAGCCCTTGGCCCACGATCCGAGCAACTTTTAGTTTAGAGGAACTTTGACAATTAATGATAATTGATTATGCATAAATTTGTAGAATATTGAACTGTTGTATGGTTACAATAAAAAATGAAGCTCTACGTACCCCGAATTCAATGACCAGAGCGTCCACGATGCTACCGATGACCGTGATGAAGTCGAAGATGTTCCAGGGGTCCTTGAAGAAGTTCTGCCCAAACAAATGAAACGTTAGAAAGTCTTCATTGAACATTCTCAGTTTTCTATCTTTCTTGGACGCTGCTGGGAAAAGCAGAAATCTGCAATTAAACACTCGACGACTTTAACTCTTTCATTGTCATCCAAACGATATACTATCTGCTTATATAAGGTGTCGCAAATGTAATGCATTTCAAATTCAGCAGTGTCCAAGAGAGAGAGAGAGAGAGAGAGAGAGAGAGAGAGAGAGAGAGAGCGCATGTACGAAATAATTAGTATGCCGTCTACTATCTTGTAATAAAAAGTCAATTTTGAAAGCATGGCCGGTGTTATTACGCAATGCGTGTAAGGTGCTTCGGTGTAGTGTGAGTGTGTGTGAGTTAGTAAGTGTGTAGGTATCAAAGTCCGTCCGTGCCCGCGTGTTTGTGTTTCTGTGTTTCTGCGTTTCTGCGTGTAACGAAAGTCGAGTCGATCGGTAAGAATGATGATCTCGGTATGGTGATCGACGATAAATAAAGTGACGGGATCTTTCTAAAGATCTACGGGAGAGCATGCCGGTCGTTCACAGCAAGCATTTAGAAGAATCGTAATTCGCGGATCTAGCCGAGGTTCGTCGATTACTCGTTACAGATCATTTACAAAGAAAAAGTAACTGGAATCTTAGTACGCGCAGAGAGAGAGAGACAACGTATAGCTGTATGTCAAACGGACGAAAGCAAACTGACAGCGAGGATCCAACTCTGCGTCCACTTTGTCACCAGGTCATTAGACTTTAATCGAAGCAAACTAAAGTTTCATTTTCCTATAATTTTTTCATATCACGTCGACTCTTGGCTGTAAAACAAAGAAACGAAACGGTTAACGGCGGCAATAAAACATTATTTCATTTGCGACGAAAGACTGGATTTAATCGCGAGAGCTTCGCTTGCTCCGGCATTTCCTTGACCAGCGGAAGCAGCAGCTGCGCGCGCATCGTTCGCCGCTTCCGGCTCTTCGCGACGGACAAATGAAAGTTAGTAACGAGTAGGTGTAAAAGAGGTGAGTAAAAGCTTGGCTGTACCTTGCATCCGAAGGCGATGAGTTTAAGGATGCACTCAACGAAGAAAAGTAGGGTGAAGATCAAGTTCATGGCGCCCAAGCTGTCCACTAGAACTGGCGGCGCTTCGTGATACTACAAAACACACCCAACACACAGACGTAACACCGATCGCTAACTCGAGGACTCTTGGTAGCCCGGTAACTATTGTCACGTATCTGATAGATCATACTGTATCGATATCAATTTTCTTCATTTACTTATTTACAACAGAGGGAAAAGGACAATGCTTCTCGATCATCGCACATTCGCACGTGACAACGGTAGGATCGGAGATCTCCTAATAAAAGGGATCCTCGTGGCGTGGGTCACGAGGATTTACGGTGCTCGCGGTGCGTCCATCCTGGAATCCACATTCCGATCGGCGCGCGCAGCTTCCTCCTGCTTCTTCCTCGGAATGTACATTCGCGGATAGACGGCACGCGACGGGGGACGCAGAGGGTAAGCCATTCCACTAGGGGCTGTGGGGGGTAGTAGGGGGTGGGATGGAGGGTGGGTGGTCAGGGTGAAACAGGTCCAAGGTACGAAACAGCATTCTGAGATGGGGGGGGGGGGGTCTTGTACTCGGGATAATAGTTTACCAAAATATAAAGATACATCATTCCTGGAGAATATTTTTCTTTCATCTTAACAGATCGCGCGTCTTTTGGGAAAATTGCCATTTGCATTCTTGGCCTATCTAGCAAGTCTAACCAATCTTCATAGGGTACAATCGGAGTTTCTCTTTCTTTTTTTTTTCTTCTATTCTTTTTATTTTTACACCGTAACGTGATTTCGTTCACGAGGTACGAGACACAATATTCATAACGTAAGGTGCATGCGGGACGTAAGATAAGAATTAAAAAAATTCATTAATCATTATCATCGGTGTCATTGGGTCTCATCACCTCTATCATTCTCATAATAATTAATCATCATCTTAATGGATCAGCCCATATATACGCAGTCACTTGTGATATCAGCATGCAAGGATCGAGACACGTGACATGCAGGTCCGTTTTGCATGCAGACGTATGTAGAGAGAGACGAAACATGCAGGAACGTGGAGGCGTCGTGGATCGTTCAGTTTGTAGCTTCGGATCTTTCTACGTAAAATGAACATGAAACCCAAGGAAGATCCATAAGTCAGTGGGACAGAGCACGAAAGACGAAGGGAGAGGAAGAAAGAAAAAAATGTATTGCAGCAGAGAAGCCGTCCTCCTCCTTCTTCCTTTGGAAACGAAAAGAGCCAAAGGAAGCGCAAAGCGTCGCTGGAGCTTTGGCAGAGCGTCAATAATTCTACATCCGTGTGTCCTCTGTGTGGGTGTGTGGGTGTGTGTTTTTGCGTGTGTGTGCGTGTATGCTTGTTGCGTACGTGTAGGGACGAGTGTCCTAATTACCTTCGAATACCGAGCAAAAACGGGAGGAGGAGGAGGAAGAAGAAAGATGAACGCGAATTTGACGAGAGAAAGACAAAAAGAGAAAAAAAAGAAAAATATTCTAGGAAGACGCACGGTATTCGAAGTAACGTATCGATGTGGCGCAGCATTATCGGATTTTCAATGTATTTCTTCAATTCAATTTCTCTATGTACGTTATATGTCCGCAATTGGGATCCATCGTGATGAACTGATGATGAATCGTTTTTCTTTAGGAAAACGCTCTAGACGTTCACTAATAAGCGAGACTTACCAGTCTTCAAGAAATCGCATTCCGTGGCGTCTCCTGTTTCACGGCCGACAGAAACAACACTGAGAAATTGCAAGAGTCGAAAGTGGAGGGTGCCTCCCAGGAGATGCCACGGAAACGTTAGTCGGGAGCATCCTGGGGGCTCGCATGGCGCCGCCGCAGGGTAAAGACGTTGGGGACCTTTTTTGGGGAGCTTACCCTGAAGCCAAAAGCGGCGATCTTCAGAGTGCACTCGATGGTGAACATCCCGGTGAAGCATATGTTCATGTACTTCAGTATATTCTTGTGCAGGTCGCTCTGCCGGTGGTACTGCAATGCACACACTGACAAACACACGGCCCACAGAAACAGAGAGACAGAGAGAGACAGAGAGTACAATAATGATCCCTTCTAGGCCGGATTGCCTCTAAGGAGAATTATACAGAAAGAGAAAGAGAGAGAGAGAGAGAAGGACAGAAGTGACAACAGGACTACTATATGTCGACCGCTTAATTGACAGCAGTTAGACGTAAGAAGTGAAAGCACCAGAATTTATTATACAATTCACATTTTTTTAAGGTTCAAAAATAAACATTCAATTCAGATTAAATTTTTTCATTTCATCTCCTACAATTTTCTTCCCAAAAACCCTTTATTGATATTCAAGCTTTTAAATATGATAAAAATTTCTTTTTCATCTTTAAACTTTGACACTGGCGACACCATTGCTGTCGACATGGATATATAGGTAATTTTAGTGTTTGAAAGATATATTTTCTATGAGTATGGAAATTATATAAATTAGTGACAAGAGAGAGAGAGAGAGATAGATAGATAGAGAGAGAGAGAGAGAGAGAGAGAGAGAGAGAGAGAGAGTGAGTGAGTTTGTCATTGGGCTACATAATGTATACTATATATGTATATTGATATGCAGAGAGGCTATATGGTGTTGCAAAATTGCAAAAGACTTAGCACCAAAGTAAGTGGGTATCATATCGTGTTTTGTACTATGCAATATTAATATGGGCGGTTTTAACGAGGATTTAGAGAGAAACGTGGAGTACGATTAATAGGATAACGATGGACAGCAAAGTGGTTGTTAGCGACAGTGGCCTCTTTTTGTTTAGACAATCACGGAGGAATCATGTGCTTTCTCTCTTTTTGAGAAACGAACGAAGGAGACGCTCAGACGTATCTCTTGCTTGATATTACAGTCACGCGTAAATTTCTCCGTAATTGTAAGAAAGAAAAGTAGCATCATCGTGAAACAATAAACAGATTAAAAGGTAAAACAAAGAGAAAGAAAAAGATAAAAGCTCTCTCTCGAGAATGCACAAATACAGAACACGACTCAAACTATAAGAAACGAAAAATTCATTTGATTGAATTCTAAAGGGGATCGAATAGGGGAGGCGTGAGGGGGAGGCGTGAGGAGGGATCACAGAGACACGAGGAAAGTGTCAATGGATTTTTCGATTCTTCTTTTTCTCTTGGTCGATATTTCCCTTTCGACGGTGACAGCACGGTGTAGCCGTCTCGAAGGAACCCGCCGTGCAAAACAACACTGCTTTCGTACATACAGTCAAAGTGTTGCTCGAATAATCTCATCATTTCAGCCAGCATGCGACACGTATTTTTGTATTTTTGTAGAGACGCGAGAGAGCGATCGAGAGTTCCTGCGCAGCTACCGTACTAAGGGGAATATTAAGTCTTTGCCACAGGACACGTGACGGCGCATGATGACGTCAAAGTCGACATTCGACATCTCTACTTTGAAGAATTCGTCAAAAGTAACGCAGGTAGAACGAATTCTTGGAAAATTCCAACCGTGCAACTTTACTCCAAATCAGTCGGTCTCGGCTGGTTGCGTCTCTCGATTCGCTCTCGTTTCTCATTGAAATATCAGTGCAGTGCTCGAGCAAGAGAACGTCAGTGAGTTAGAGGTAACTGCGCATTCAGGCAACGTTCGACAAAACAGAGAACTCATTACGTCAAGGAAATATAGGACTGATATGTATGACGCACATGTGCAAAGGTTGGCCAAGGAAAACAAGAGACAATGAGAGAAATCACGTGAGGTGTTTTTGAGAGTTTCGTGTGAAGCTACGTTGGACGCCCGACCGGCGTCCAATTTGCCGATTCGGTCTGCGATGGAAACTGAGTCGATAGGAATACTGCACAGCGAGACTATAGAGGTCCAAGGATATTCTCGATTCTATTGCACTTTGATTCTCGGTCCTTTGCCAGCTTTTCCAGCTTTGCCAACGCTGCAAGGAATTATAGTGCGTTGTAGAAAGGTGCGAGCAAAAGATCTCGAAAGCCGAGTAATTCTATTGTGTCACGCGTGGCCCCGTCGCTTCGTCAACTGGATACATGTCTTTTTTTTTATGGAAACGCGCCCTGTGCATTATTCCCAGCCAGGTACATTATGGATTTCTCATCTAAAACTCCTAATCACAGTGTCGTTGGATTCACAGGTACGATCCAAGAGGTTAATCCCTGCTTTGAAAAGAGAGCTACGATCAAGCGAGGACACGATGCTCGCCATGCAACCTCTTATCGAGAGAGACGATTGAGAAATAAAATGCCAGAGAAAGAGAGAGAGAGAGAGAGAGAGAGAGAGGGAGGGAGAAAAGGGCAGTTAGAGACGCAACGTGAAAGAGAAACGTGAAACTTGGAGAATATCAAAGAAACTTGCTAAAAGCTGAAAGAAGATTAATTCTTCGTTCTCTTTCTTCTCCTCTACATTTTTTTCAAGACAACCAAATTCACAACCAGATAGACACCGTATGAAACAATGAAGAAAGGAATCTCAAGTGTGTAATCGGAATGACGTGTGGGAGATGAGGGACTGCCGAATTACAGACGATTTCAATTACGGACAATTAACTGGACGTTCGATCACACAATATAAGAGGATCTTTTTGTCATGTCGTGCTTTTGTTTCAAAATTTACAACTATGATTAAACATGAAGATTGACGTCTTGATAAAATTGGAGAGGTGGCTATGAATAGAGAGAAGTTAATAAATATACACATATAGGTTACATATGGTATACAGTGAGTGTGTATAATATTAAAAATGGTTATGTGTGTATCGACGAAAATAGACACGAATGACAATTACACAAGGAAACACATAATTTGGCAGGCAAAATGAAACGAAATTCTCGTAGGACTGGATTGTCCATGGACAAACGCTTAACGGCATATTGCATCGATAATCGCTATTGGCTTCTTCTCCTTCACAATTTCACGTTGCTAGGCAAAGCTGCTTGTCGATTGGTTAAAATTGCCAAAAAGAGTTATAGACCGTGTGAAAGGGTCTGAGAAGACGTAGAGAGGAATTAAGGGAGAGGAAAAGAGAAAGAAGAATTAAACTGAAAGAATATAGAAAATGATGCATAAAGAGCACGTATCGACTGATAGGGGCTAGACTGAATTGAGGGGGGCAGGGGGGGGGGTGGAGCGAAAAAACCCAGACATATGTCGTATGGGAATGGGGAAAAGGAAACACCAACGGAAAAAAAAGAAAAAAAGAGGAAAAATAAAAATAAATTGAAAGCGCCTAAAGAACTCCGCAGTGTCGATTCTCCTTGAAATCTCTCTTTGACAGTTTGCGAATCGTAGAAGAGAGGAATTAACGTGACCGAGGAGAATCGTTAAGCGATAAAAGAAACAAATCTTTCTGCACAATTATTAATAATTGATCGATCTTGAGTAGGTTTCAGTATCGTGTAATGGAAGCTTACCTTCATCATGAGCAGAAGTGTATTAAGAACGATGAGGATCATGATGAAGTACTCGAATGGCGTTGAAACTACTATCCTCCAGATTTTGTATTTGACGCTGTTTCTTTTGTTGGGCATATACCTCTCTAAAGGTCTGGCTTGTATTGTAAAGTCTATACACGATTTCTGTAAACATAAATACATTAGAAACAGTAAGGTAGAAAATATAAAGCGAGATAAACGAATGGAAGCCTGACGACGGATCAAAGATATCTATAGCGTTACCTGGTTCTTGTCGATTTCGCCATCTTGCAGCTCCGCCTCGCCCTGCTCCTGGAAAGTGATGATGATCAAGGCCACGAAGATGTTCACGAAGAAGAAGGGAAAAACGACGAAGTAGACTATGTAGAATATCGACATTTCGATACGAAAATTCCGTATGGGACCCTTATCCTCATAAGTGGCCGCCATCGAGTTTTGTAGAACTTGCGGCCATCCCTCGCCAGTCTGCACAGCGAACAGCGTGAGCATCGCTGCCATCACATTGTCGTAATGAAAGGATTGCGACTGCCATTCCCGTTTCTTCTGCGTGGGCAACAGTGCGCCGTCCTCGAATACGAAATATTGACCCCTGGAGAAACAAGAGGTTATACCGTTAGTAAGTATTGTAACTTGCCGGAATATGTGGTTCCGGTGAGCACGATGAGCAACCGCGATTATTTACCGCCACGTCCCCATCGAAAGGTGGAGACCTGATCTGGTCATCCACGGTATCAGAATACAAGATGTCTACTCACTGACACTCGTCGGACGTGTACTTGCTCTCGTCGGTGCAGAAGAAGAACTTCCCGTTGAAGAGTTGAACCGCTATCACAGCGAAAATGAATTGGAATAATATGTACACTATGAGAATGTTTATGACGTTTTTCAAACTGTTCACGACACAGTCGAACACTGCCTTGAGCTTTGGTACTCGTTTAATAGTCTTGAGGGGCCTTAGGACCCTCAACACTCTCAAAGACTTGATCGTCGAGAGATTCTGTCCTGCGGAACTGCCTGTCATATCGAAGGCGAATGACACGGCGGCGCAAATTACCACCACGGCGTCCATAATGTTCCAGAACTCGCGCAGGTACGAGCCCGGATGAAGTATTATGCCCAGATCGATGATCTTCAGGATCATTTCGACGGTGAAGACCCCGGTGAAGGCATAGTCGAAGTAATTCAGGACCGTGTTCCTTTTTGAGTACTCGTCGACCGGATCCTCCGCGGCCAGTGCGATACTCGACAACGAGATCACCACCATGATGAAAAAGTCAAAGTACCTCAGATTTACGACCCAATGAGCGCCTCTCCTTATGCTGCAAATTTATTTAATTTACTTATTATCCGTTATTAAGATACTCTGTTGCTTGACAGAGCCCCCCCTCCATACAGCCAAACAGAAGAGACAGCAAGAAAACACTTACGGATTCGTGGGGGACAGTATAAACATGGAGGAGTATGGCAGCATTGGTTTTGGTCCCGTGTCTTCGTCATCGTCCTGCTTCTTCTCTTCGGACGCCTGCTTGCCGCCCTTTCCACCTTTACTGTAAAACGACAGACATTTTTGCATTTTTGCACATCACGATGCACATCTCCCTCCTCCTTATCTCTTATATCACCTAGATAACAGGATTACCGTTGGCACTTACAAATTTTGTGTTGGACTTGGCGGGCATATTTCGACCTTTGGAGGAGTACCGTCACTGGACATCTGCAGAGCTCCCATTTCCTTCTCGAGTTCCTGCATCTGTCGGTCCTTGTCCTCCTCCTCCTGTTCCTCCTCGGCGGCGGTCAGCTCCTGAGCATTGGCCAGATTGTCGACGGCGATAGCCAAGAAGACGTTCAGCAGCGTGTAATTGCCGAAGAGTACTAAGACTATAAAGTAGAGCGAATAAACCATGCCCTTCTTGTGGCCACCCTGAGATTCGATGCCCTGGTACATCACTTCGTTCCAGTCTTCACCGGTCAGAATCTATTGAACCAAACAACATTACGCATTAGCCTCCCAGTCTCATTAGTAGTATAGTAGTAGTAGCTTCGAGTGCAAGAACGTCTCATTATTCGGGAAGATTTATTAGCTCATCAGGAAAGGCCAAGCAACGCGACTCTCTTTCCATTCGGAATGTAAATCTCAAAGGATCCTAAGCCAGCTTCCAAAGACGACTCTGATCAAGAAAGAAATTGGCAATTGGCAATTGGCAAAGTAGGAAGTAGTACTTACTTGGAAGACAGTGAGCAACGCGATGGGAAAAGTGTTGAAGTTGGTGGGAGGCGTGCCATCGGGAAAGTTGAACTGACCACCGAAAAGCTGCATACCGAGTAGGGCGAATATGAGGATGAAGAGGAAGAGCAGGAATAGAAGGGAGATGATGCTGCGCATTGAGTTCAGCAGGGAGATTACGAGGTTCCTCAAGCTGGACCAATATTTGGTAACTTTGAATATCCTGAGGAGTCGAAGGGCACGTAGGACGGAGAGACCGAACGAGCCGGACTTTACTTCCGACCAGATCACCTCGAAGATCGAGCCGGAAATGACAACGCAGTCGAACCTATTGAAGCTCGACTCGAAGTAGATGCGTGGCCCGAGGGCGTACATCTTAATGAACATCTCCATCATGAAGAGTCCCAGGAACACGAACTCTGCGTAATCTGTAAAACGTATAAGGAAATTAATGTCAGCGAGAGTGGCAGCTCCCATCGGTCAATCAAATATTTAAACAGTCTGTATACTCACAGAGAAACGCGGTGAGCCACTTTGGCTGGTTGTAATGCTCGACCGCTACGCAGATGGTGTTGAAGAACACAAGAACGATGACGAACCAGTAGAACCACTGGGTCTTCACCGTGTGACGTATCCAGAACCTAAATCTCTTCTCGGCACGCCAGAACTGCTGGCAGGCACCCTTGTTCTTCACTTTAGTCTTGAGGTAGGAAGCTCTCGAGAACCCTAGAAAGAACACGCAGCGCTTTCAGTCAATGCGAGGACGGGGACTAACCTTGCGCAACGAAGGAATCGTTTGCCAATCACCGGATACTCATTTTCCCGATCGTTCAGATAAATCGCAGGATCACGATAGAATCGCACGTCGTCGATCCGCAAAAATGCGAACCTTTATCTTTCTCAACGTTAAAAATCAATTTTCGCAAGCACTTTATTGAAATTTCGATTAATCGAATGCGGCCTCTTTTGAAAAAGCCCAGCAAAGTGACTGACAGGTTTTCAAAGTGTTCCAACGATTCCTCCCAGTACTTTTTTTCTTCAGACAATACGAGTCTATTCTATGGGTATACTATATATTATATATGTATATGATATTTATCTTATGGAACTCTCTACAAGCGGGTATCACACTATGTGGACTAGCAAATCGTATTACTATGTACGTTACGTTGTAAAAAAGGCCGCGCCAGTAGTTTTCGAGGCACTTCAACTCTCGCAAGATCTATGATCTATGATCTATGGGGTCCTGGGTTCTTCAACGTGGTCAGGGTGTTCAGAGGGGGAGGTTTTACGGGAGGTATGTATGTATAAATATATACTGTATATAACTGTGTAGTAATAGGAGTAATAATAATAATAATATATGCCTCTACTTTATAAAATGAAACTGATGAAAAACCAAAGGTACTACTTGAGAACTGGCTGTGCTAGCTAATAGATAGTGGCTTTCAACTAAGATACATAGAACAATCAGCGCTCCATCGCCATCGGGCATACCTAAATAAACGACAGATACAAGAGACGCGGGATGCTCGGTTAATGACGAACCAGTCCAAATGGGCAAACTGGGCAAACTGGGCAAAGCGAGTAAAGAGCCGAGAATCCCGCGTCATAAGGAAATATATATATAGTCACAGCAGCCAACAGAAGCAACAAGATACCTAGGAATCAAATGAAAATTAGTATAAATGGAAATGTCTTGCTGCAGTCTCGCCATGTTTCAAATTTATACGTAAATACATAGGTCAGTCAAATTAATTCGGCAAACCAATGGAATCCGTACGAGCTTCAATGACTGTACCAATATGTGTAAATATATATATATGTATATATATATATATGTATATATAGATGATAATGAACGCATCGCGTGATATACTGTTTTCTTGTTATTTTCAAAATTATTATCGCCCTTCCGTCTCTCTCTCTCTCTCTCTCTCTCTCTCTCTCTCTCTCTCTCTCTCTCTCTCATTCTCTCTGATATCATTTAAATGTCTCTGCTGACAGTCGTGCATCATCGTACGTCACGACAAGTGTGGATGGTCGGATGGTTGGATGGTCGGATGGTTGGATGGTTGGATACTCGTAGGTCCATCGGCTTTCCACGCTCAGCAATCAATTACAATAAACCAAGTATCTAGCTACGCGACGCTGCCAACTCTGCGTGTTTAATGATACTTGATGCTTTGATGGGCACGCGTCATCATTACGGCAGCACATAATATCAAGTATACATATTGTGTGCGCCACTCTTTCTCTCTAGTTGCAGAATACGATAGATACGACAGATACGCATATTACTGGCACAATACGTAATACCTGCAATAAGTAACACAAAGAGTTACGTCAAAAGATATATGCGCACTCTACATATATCTATATATTTTGATATTTTGATGCATTCGTGGTTTGTAGTTACCTTTCAGTTTTTTCTTAGGCACTGAAACAAGAGGAGCATCTGATAGCGTGTGTTTAGAATGTTCATCGACAAGATTGGAGGGTTGGGCTTCTCTTACGTAGGTGGCAACAAGATGAAAAATGAAAATGCACTTTTAGGGGGGAGAAGGGGGGAGAAACAGCGTGCCTGCGCAATGGGCGATCATCACACGAGTGTCAAGACAGAACGGAAGATGTGGCAGGTGGTGGGGGGCAATTTTTTCATTTCTATTTTCTGCTTTTCGCTTCTCACACAATTCGACTGAGCTAATAAAGATCCTAACGCAATCCTCTCGAGGAGTCGCCATCGCTTCAGTTTAGCTAAATTACATGCAGGTGAGTCGACCTCAGCTGCACTCGGCTGCTTCCTTATCTCTCGTCTCTTTTCTAATAATCCCAGTGATAAGAGAAGGCGATGCCGACTACCTCGGTGTTCCTGGCTACGATCCGTGCAGAGCTGCTGGACTGCTGGACTGCTGGAGCCAATCGTCCTCCCGACAACCCGAGGACGAGCGCGATCGAGGGACTGTACCAATGTGGGGGCAAATCTCGAAAGAGAATCTTCGCATCCTCGTGTCAATACGGAGGAGTCAGGCAAAAGAAGGTTGAACGCGCCGAACGGTTAAGGAAAGATACAACTCACCATCGTCAGGGTCGTCCTCCCCTTCCTCCTCCTCCGTGTCGGTGCTTTTGCTCTTTCCGAGATTTTTCAATTTTTTTTTCTTCGCCGCCGCTCTTCTCCTCGCTATTCGATCAGGGAGAAAATACAAAAATTAGCAAAAGAATTGCGAATCATTCTCAATTATCATTATGCATTACCTTCTATTATGTGCATCTTCTCCTCCTCCGTCGTTCTCTCCTCGGCAAGTATGACTTCCTCTGTAAGAAGAAAATGCAAGGACATTAAATTAATGCGAAGCGCCCTTGTTTCGCTGGTTAAGCCCCATTTTGCAATTACTCCCACCCGTATGCTAATTCTAGCAATTTTGGAAATTCTGGCAATTCGCAACGCGTAGCTGCGAATTAAAAGCACGTGAAGTAGCTGGCTAACCTGCTTTGCAGATCCAAGCGACGTAGCCGTTGAGCTCTCGCTCGAGCTGCTGCTGCCTCCTCAGCTTGAGGAAGGTCTGCCGATTCTCCACCTTTTCTCTCTCCTTCGCAAACTCTCTACAAGCGTTACACACAAGATGATACAGGAATGGCCAATCGCTCTAATTAAAAGTTATTAGCAGGGAGTCTGGGTGGCCTCTCAATAGTACAATAGCGATTGGGATGTGCGCGCGGACCGCGAGAGCGAGTTATCGATATAGGTCGAGCTGAGGAAATCTTTGGCTTGTCTCTACCTTCTTACAGGGACGCAGGAGGGCTGGAGGTCTACTCATCGATACATGTTCCTGGAATAATCCTGGCAGCGATTCTGGCAGCTTTACGTGTTTCCGCGTCTATTGCTCCAAGTCGTGTTCCGATATATAAGGCGGTACAGGGGGGTACTGGCATCATCCGATATTATAAAAACCAACCTCTACCAAGTACAATTTATTAATTCAAACTGCAAATTCAACCTGCTTGCGTGATCCATTTTAAGTAGGAACTGAATGCGCTGGTGAAGAGACGCTTATTCTTGGCTTTCCGATAGGCTGCGCGTCTTTCCACGCGAGTTCGCTCGTTTGAAAATTCCCTGACGGCAAAGAGAAAGTTTCGGATAAGCGTCGCCGCGCGTTCTTCGCCGATTGTCTCTGGCTCTGAGCTGCTGCGTGTCTTTTGCGTATAGTTTTAGATTCGTTTGACTTCTCAAAGTTTCTCATTGCTCCGATCCGTTACAGTTACGTCGGGTTGGGCACGGGGAAACGTCTGTCGGGTTTATTTGCCATGGGAAGGGAGGACCTTTGCGAATGACTTACCCGCTCAACACTCCCAGAACTAAGTTCAGCATGAAGAAAGAGCCGAGGACAATCAATGGTATAAAGTAAATCCAGTTGTAGGTGCTGCCGAGAGCGTCGTTTGTCTGGAAAATTTAAAAAATTCAAACTCCACGTGTTACCGCTCGCTTAACGCTGTAACTCACACTTTTTATGAAAACGATCGATTGCACAACAATTATTATTATTATGAGCTATCGTACCAAATTAGCGACATCGATCGAGACTTTAATACTTTTCGTCAGACCCAATGAAACGTGCGTACAGCCGTACAGCGTCACACAGAAATATAAAAGTATACAGGTAATTTTGAAAAACAAATGCCAACAGCGATCTTATTGTCTTAGCCTGAATTCTCAATCGGCGTAGCTCACAAAAAGCACCGAGGATGCTGGCCTCCAGAGGCTCGATCGGTAGAAGCTTACTTTGCGAATGCTTTTGACATTGTGGAAGATTGAAGGTACCGATAAAATGGCCGCCAGCATTCTCGTCCGTGTGTGGTAGAAGGAGACAGCGATACAATAAGAATACAAATGAGTACAGAGGACCGCAACTGACAGTGTCATACTGAGCAAGGTGAATATATACGTCAGTGTTAGCTTCCCTTCGAGAACGAGATGCTTCCGAGTCGACAAAGAATAATCGCTTGGAGCTTCGTAAAGAACCAATCGGGAGGTAACCATCCAAGATGGTCAGAGAGTGGACATGACGATTTCAGACAAAGAGAAAGAGAAAAGGAGCAACCGTGGACAAGTGCTGCCCCGAGAGCAGGTACAAGACAGGGGCAATGGTGGAGAGAGTGCATGTGGTGCATGTAGTGTCTATAGTATACAGGTACACATTCTAGGTTAGGGATGGACGATACGTAAAAGGTCAGGAGAAATTGCGAATGTGCGACAACGGTAAACTCAAAGATAAACGAAAACCAATAGATTAACGACGACATTAATCGATTAGGTACATTTGTAATATATATATATATATAAAACATAGACACGTACATACAGATACCAACGAACATAGGTACGACATAGAATTCCATCTGCAGTTTCATTTGGCAATCATAACCTCCATTATTGCGTCGACGAAAAATCTTAAAATTCAATATCTCCCCTCGCAATCCTCAAGGTGTCAAGATGTAAAGGAGAGATAGAGAGAGAGAGAGAGAGAGAGAGAGAGAGAGAGAGAGAGAGAGAGAGAGAGAGAGAAAATATATTATGGAGGCGATGCTTACCAAATAAATATTTCCGAACGGGCAAGTACAGATATAGCCAGAGATGCCTATTGCGTGTAAAGATAAAAAGAGAAAGAAGCGTAGCCGAGAGAAGAAAAAGTAAACCGAAGGAGGAGGAAACAAGGAGGAGAAAATGATCAAGTATGGATACAACCCGAGGGGACTTGGACAATAGCAATCACAACAATACAAGGAGACGATCATCGGCTCGTAGACGATCTCTCGGATAGAGAAAACGAGATTAACACTGAGGAACATATCTCTTGCGTTACCCAGTACAATATGGCAGTCCAGCCCTCCATTGTGATGCACTGGAAGACGGTGAGCATGGCGAAGCCAATGTTGTCGAAGCTGGTGATGCCGCTATTTGGTCCCTCCCAGCGATCCATGCAGATCGACGTGTTGTAGTTGCAAACGTGCGCCCCCGCCGGCGCCTCCGTCTCGTTGTCCGTGTTGCAGGGCGTCGCCAACTCCCCGTCCTTGACGATCTGACCTGGAAAAAGAGTCGTAGGAGGTCTTGGCGGTGCGCCTCGCAGGGTAGGTTCATGATCTTGCTCACTTATGTCCTCTATGCTGTAGCAGGTCTTGTGAAGTGCGCCCGAATAAAACTCGAGCCCGATGATGGCAAATATCACAATGGCGAACAAGACCAGCAGGCCGATCTGCAGCAACGGTGCCATCGCCTTGATGATCGACTTGAGCACCACCTGTAGACCTGTTTGCAAAAAAGAAAAAAGAAGATCAGCAATTAGACGCTTCCGGTGGGTTCTTTGTCATTGCGTTCGTTCGCGTGTGAGATTTCAAATTATATCGGGTGTCTCGATCGAAGCAAATGGCACAATAAGAGAAAAAGAAAAAAGGAGAAGAAGAAGGGGAAGAGAACAAAAATTGAATTTACGATCAGACCTCAAGGTGCAAGAGAGCACGAGAGTATACAAACTCTTTCGTCTTCTCTCTAGGATTTTGGTCAGGTCGACGAAATCGGGTATGCGTCCTTGACACCGCGTGCACCGTAGGCATCCTAGGCATCCTAGGCAGATGAGGCAGATGAGGCAGATGGGGCCTGGTTGGATGCGGCGCATCCTGCACCCGGTGCAAGGCGCGCATACCCTGATCGTCCTCCAGCATCTTCCTCGTGCAGTATCCCCGATCTTGATCGCAATTGGCTCTTGTAAATAAATGAAACACTACTCACTGGGTATGCCGGAGACAAGTTTGAGTGGTCGCAAGACGCGTATAGCACGCAACGTGCGTAGGTCCATATCCAGATCCATGCCTTGCGGGAACACCGTGACGAACCTGTCCCAAACACACACACCCCGCCATACTTTACTACCTACTACCCTATTACTCTAATTCGCTACTTAATTACTTAATCTACGTCACTAGCGTGTCTAGCCTAGTTTGGTCATTCTAAAAGGTTACTCTGCTGCTGATGGGATAGCTGGTACGGCAGTGATAGGGCTAGGATAGGGCAGTGGGGACAGGTACACAGGGGGTGGTAGGCGAGGAACTCGCCAGTGGCTTCTTTTTAACGGCAGCACGGCTTCTAGAGTAAGGACGGCGAAGATGAAAGGCACGAGTGACAGGAAAGGAGTTGAAAACCATCGCAGACCGACAACACGTAGGACAAGATAGAAGGTGCAACGAGAAATAGGAATAATAGACGTGACAATAATGTACTTTTACGAGACTATAATCAATATGAATTCTAAATCTATAACTATGATAATGTCAATTGTCAAAGGGATTAGCATGGATACACAGCGGACGCGCACGCGCAGAGACGCGTCTGCGTATATTAAAATATTAAAATACGTCAAGGAAATCTATTTCCTGCATAACCTTAAAACCCGTTGCGGCCGTCCTTGAACTTTGACCCTGGATGGAAATTGGAAAATGAAAATTCCGGCAGGCGAGGCCTTTCGCTCCTTCCGCAGGACCTCCCCCCCTCCTCCACCTCTTCCTTCCTCGTCGGCGGCTTTTGATCGTTGGGCGAGATAAGGATGCCCCGCGTACCGAGCAACGCTTCCAAAAGCCCGAAGATCCTCCTCAGGATGCAACCGCAACGGGTTCGGGTTTTCGCATGGATTCGTAAGGCACGCAATCGATCTATGGGGTGTCTCGAGAGTGACGGGTCGTTACGTTAGGTCAAGATCAGCTTGCACAGCAGCCAATTGTGCATTTCTCAGGTTTAGCTTTAGGTTTGAGTTCAGGTTGCGGCTCGAGTGACAAAGAAAAATGAGAGTTGGTCGTTTCGGTCGCGCACAGCCAAAGGATAGTAGAATCTAGGAACACGTAGGTGCACGCGTGGTGCATGTATCGATGCGTGTTTCACACATCAGGTGAGCCATGTAGGAGGAGATGATTCCAGATGATTCCGGAAGCAGGACTCGTTCTAACGTTTCCCTGTTTGAGGAACTCGAATCAGGGAAGTGACGTTTGCCGACTGCAGCTGCTAATCTTATTGTTGGCTGAGTCACCTGCTGGAGGGGAGGGGTGGGTCGAAGGACACCAAGGGACTAGGCTAAATTCCATCCATGGGCAAGAGCAGCTGGGGAGGGGGGACTGGGATTTCTAGCAATCACGGCTCCGTGGAATACGTTACAGCTCTAGAACACGTATTTACCAATGTATAGTCAACTCTATTATTCAGTGGTTGGCAGCTAAAAATAGAGACGGCTAAATATAGAGGACGCCTTCTGGCCTATACTATATAACGGATATACATATATGCACGTACGTAGTAGACAGAGACGCAAGCGCGCAGTCTTGTGCGTACATCTATACCTAACACACCTACATGCATGTACCGAAATACGATCGTTTCGATCATTTCAATAACTTCAAGAATTTCGAGCACGTCGAGCACGTCGTCGTTTACAATCGAAACAATAAATCCAAAGTCCCGTTAAGGCTCTTTCGTCCGTGACGCGTAGACACAGCAGCGAGCGATTCATTGGCGCGCTTCTCGATCAACCTCCCATTAGCAGTCGCTGCCGAAGCAACGATAGAATGACTATTGTCACTGTTCTCGCAAATACCTCAAATTCGCGTCAGATCAAGGAAACACTCGGCGGCTCGAAGTCAATGAATATCGGAACAGTCAATAGATGTGCATGTGATATATCCGGCTATACTATAGTATAGTAAGCGACACGCCTCCAATACCAAGAGTGTGTACCAAAATCCAACTGTATATCCAAGTTTACCAATATTCTAGCGTATTTAATATACGATCTCATTCTACCCTAGGTGTCGCAGGATCAAATATAAAATGTCTCTGGCAACGATCACTGGGCTAATTCAATTCAATTAATTCTATTGGCAACTGGTCTGCGCACACTGGGTTTCCCTGTATCTATGTGTTTACACGAATATCAATATAATTTATAATCATATCATATTTATATATATATATATATATATATATAGTATGTAATAATAAAAGCTATCCATAACTTCAAGTCAAGTTCTCTAAGAGAAAATTAGACACTGGGTATATAATATATATTAGAGACAATGTATGTTAGCAACGCATACCTGCGTGTACATATCTATATAGTATACGTATGTACAGAGTCGCTATAGATATACGTATAAACTCCCGTGCACGCATCGGTACACGAGAGGATATATCATCTTTACGTCTACGTATAGTGTATAGTGTGTAGCGTATGGCTAGGCTCAGGTATCTATCTAATTATCAACTGGTCTAAGACACCGACAGCCGCTAATACGGTGGTTAATTAATCAAATCGACTAAGATATTAACTTTTAAAAACTGTTTTGCTCCAATTAAGGAAATTCATTAAAGGAAATGAAATTAATCAACCAAAGTACGTACGCATTAACTGTGTAAGAGCCAACACGCATGAGGGTCCTAACGTTATTCATTTTTGCATTAGAACAACCAACAAACGAGGAAAAGAAGAAATTTAAGGCCAAACTATAAGGCTACACTGCTATGAGGTAACAGGGCAAACCAAAGTAACACGACTGAGACAAAACTTACTAAAAGAGATTTTCGGAGAACTCTGACTGACTCACTTGGAATTTTCGAAACCAGCTTTAGCGGTCTGAGGACCCGGAAGGAACGTAGCATACGCAGGTCGACGTCCACGTTTGTTTCGGCGAACACGGTCATCGACCTAATCCAAGGATCATTCTAGAATCTAGGTGCAGCATCAGCACCATTTTCGCATGTCTTATCATAAGAGTTATTATCCTACTTTCCTACTTTCCTACGATCCTAGTGTCCTACTGTCTCGCTACCAGCGAGAAGCCCTCATTTTCTTCCTTCCTTCCCTTTTCTACGAAGATTCTGGAATCTTCGTTCTCGAGTCACGAGAGACGTCGCTCGCCTTACGGCTTTCGTCTTAAATCGGATCTCGCTAATTTATTCTTTTCTTTTCGTTTCTCCTGGATACATTTTTTTCTTTTTTTTTTATTTCACTCTTTTTCTTTTCTTCTTTTTTCCTATTTTTTTTTTCTTTTTTTCAACCACCTCGGTTCATCTTTCAATCGCTTGCCTAGATTGCCTCCATCGGATGACCCTTTGATAAACGGGCACGCGTGGTACAGAGAGATGAATGGACAGATTATAAGAAAACAGACGGACGGCAAATACAGGGTGGCGAAACAATTGACACAAGTCGCACCATATGTGCAAATAGTACGGTACAAATGAATTGAGGATGAAGATGATTGTACGTAGAGTGCAGAGTGGATACGTTAAAGAGGAAAGACGCGATTCAGAGTTTTCCCCGTCGTGAAAATTCGCAAAGTCGATCGAGTCTTTGCAAAACGATTGCAAGAGAGACCATAACTATTGATAAGAGATCGACGAAGCAGCATGATTTTGGGGAACTTTGTCGTCTTCGCGCTCGTCGGTGCGAAACGATGGAGAAACGCGTGAGGACGACTCGGCCGTCTTGCCATCCTGCTCGATCAGGCTGACAATATCTCCTTACTCGTCTCCTATTTGTCTTATCGATATCCTAATGAGACAAACAGAGACTTACCCAGTGACCACGACGAAGAAGTCCATGATGTTCCAGATGTTGCGTAGGTAGGAGCCGCGATGAAGGACGAAGCCAAGCGCGAGGATCTTCAGACTCGCCTCGACGCAGAAGATCCCCAGGAAGTAGATCTCCGTGGATTCCAGCTTCTGCGCGAGCGTCGTCTTGTCGTGCTTCGGCAGATGCTCCTCGAGGGCGAGGACCACGCAGTTCGCGATGATGGTCAGCAGGACGGCGTACTCGAAGGGTGGCCATTCGATGATGAAGCGGGTGTGCTTACGTATGCAATTATCCTCGCTCAGGATAAAAAGCGAGGAAGGACCTTTGCTGCCCCCGCCCCCACCGCCACCCGCCCCTCCACCCTGATCCCGGCCTGGCGCCATGACCACCAGACCAGGTACCTACGGAGGAACCAGATCTCTACAATTTTCAATTTTCAAACGATTATCTCTACACCCGCCTCATGCGCATCTCCATCAGGTACAGGTCAATCAGGTCAATCAGGTCAATCGAACCAATCGAACCAATAAAGCGCTTCTCTCACCTCCCCTCCAAAGCTAGCCCAGTCACCGAGACCACTCAGTCCGGCCAACCTCTGCCTTCTCCTGTACTGACTCGCGTATCCAGGGTCCCTTTGTGCCGCCTCTTGCGCTGCTGCCAACCTGCAACAGGAGAAACAAATTCAAATTTAATTTGGCGACCCTTCCAGCTGATCTCGCTCGGCAGCCCCTGCCGGCTGAGTGACTCTGGCTTCGTTGGTACGCCTGGTCAAGTGAACCCCGATCGCGCCGATAGTGCAACCTGCTTTCCCGTGTTGCTACGAGCTACGAGCTACGTGATCCGAGGCAGGCAGGTATATTCGTGGCTGCGCTTGATGGGAGTTCTTCGTCGTCATCGACGACGACGACGCTCGAAAGGAACGCTCCAATTTTCGCGAAAGAGCTCGTTAATGGCCGAGGCTGCGCGTAACAAGGGGTTAATTGAATGCATTATAGCCTGAGGCTTTTGCCGATGGATAGAGCCGGCTTCTGTCTACATGTTACACTCTCTCACTTGTGCGACCATACATGCACTCATCTACGTGGCTGTCGCTTTCTCTCTCTCTCTCTCTCTCTCCCTAGGAAGAATTTCTCAGATGTCCTGTTAAACGTCCATTAGCACAAAAACTGTCACGCAGATAATTTCAACTTCAAAATGAATAAACGTACCCGAAATAATATTTTTGGTCACAGATATTACGAAAGATATTTTGCTCTGATTGTTCGTTGGCGGCGAAGACGCTACTGGAAACATTTATGCATCAGGGACAATATTCTTAAAAAAATTGGACAATGTCGATTACGAAAATCGTGCAGTTTGCACGTCGAATGGATTTTATCATGGTGGCGCTGTAAGCGCATCCCGTACGCGAGCATCGGCGTGTCCCATTTTATTCGTACGCATTGGAAAAAGAGAGAGACGCAGCCACGCTTGCCGTAGACAATGCGATCGCAGCGCCGCCACAAAAATTCACTCGACGTAAGAAGTAAAAGCATGCGAAAATATCGAATAATTTCAAAAATTGGATCCCTGATGCGAGACGAGTTACGTAAAGCTACGATGCATCCGGCGAGTTATCAATCAGCTGACCGCTGACTTGACCTGCTGACTTTGTCAAAGTTCAATGATAAATCAAGAGCGTGTCGCGCCTTTACTATCCGGAATTGTTCGCGCTATGAGAATTCTGTTAGCCGACCATGGTAAATGGTAAACGGTAAATCGAAGGGACACCACAAAACCTTTCGACTGCAGCAATTGGCATTTCGGTGGCTGGCAGGATCCTGTCACTTGGTCGTTTGGCCATTCGAAAAAGTGTATTTGCCAGCCAGTTGAATCGACGCGTGGACGAGGAAGGTTGGGGAGTTCCAGCGAATGAGGGAGCTCGTAGGAATCCGAGAGAGGGAGTGAGACGCGCGGCAGATAGACACACGTATAGCCAGCTAGAGAAAGAGTAATAGATAGGAGGAGGATGCTGGAGGATGCTGGAGAATCCTGGAATTATGAGAATAGCAGGGATGTCTGCCAATTTTATCTGTTATTTCCAACTCCTTCGGCTTACAGGAGGCGACCTCGCGGCGCCGTCGGCGTTGGACTTCTCAAAGGATAATTATAATTTGAGCCCTCGATCCATAAATGAAGCACGGCCGTAGAGTCATTTGCGCTCGACTTTTGATTCCAGTGCGCAGGAAGTGCCAGGAGCCTCAAATCAGTGATTCTCTACTATTCTCTACTTCCGCTACTTTTCTTTTCTTTTCATCAATTCGCATTTTCACAAAATTCCTCCGGTTGCCGAACTTCAAGCAGTACGCCCTCTGCGCCTGCTTCCCGTTCTAATATGAAAACAGAAGAAAGAAAAAGAAAGGGGGGTGGTAAAAGTTGGAGAAAGCAAAGGGCAGGGCTGGAGTGACGGGTGCAGCCACGCCTATCTCCCTTGCGTAGCTGGCCAACTTAAAAGGTAAAAATCAAACTCCCTCCCCTAGAAGATTCGAACTCCGACCCTCATTGATTTCTTCCCTTTGAGTTGCACGCCGAGGACAACCCTGTTTCGCAGGGTGGTCCACGACGTAAGACGTCCGATCCTTCGGACTCCGCGAATAGCGAGTTTCGTGTCTTTCTTTGACAGATCGAAAATAATCGAGACTCCAGCCGGGCACACGTGGCTCGGTGCGTCATTTCTTGGAAAAGTCGCACGTGCATGGGTTCGCATCGAAATATTCAAGTATTCGTTTAATTGACTTTACGAAAAGTCACCTGTGCTTCGGCAAGGATTCCCATGTTTACCAACTGTCAAAAAAATACGTTCGACTCAACGAGCCGACCGCATCAGCGAGCGGCTTAACGACGGGAGATTAGATCTCGATGAGTGATGAAAATTCAGCGCGAAAGAAACGCAGGGGATTTCGAGGCCATCCACGGATGGTCAGGACGCCGCGACGTCACGGCGCCAAGACGGAACGACGCTACCGAGAACCACCGACGTTTCTCGGGTAGGCGGCACACGCACCGAGGTTACTATGATTTACCAGACTTTTTTTTGCTCGCCGCGTTGCAGCCGTCCAAAGCTTGGAAGCTTCGTACTGCTTCCCCTTGGTGGTTCTCCTCTTCCTGCCCTAATCGCTTTGGACCAAGCAGGCGCATCCGGGAGATCAGCCACGGGCTCCCTTTGCAGTGTTACGAGTAAACCTGCCGCCCAGTCCAGACGAGAGGCCACCAGAGTCTATCAGGCTCTGTCGGCCTGCACTCTCTTGCCAATTCTATCGAAGGAGTGAAGATTCGCTGGGAAGCATCAACGTAACAATAACTACGTACGAACGGCAGCTGTCGCCAATGTCGAAATCCCAGAATCTTTATCGTCAGATAAGCCGGAACAGTGTGTGGCTATATATAGGCAGATGCCTCTTTTAGATGCTCGGAGGAGGGAATCGAGCAGGGAGAAAGGGGGAAGGAGAAGCAAGAAGCAAAAGTAATCGTTAACTCTCGAATCGTCGGAAGGAAGCGGCGTCCCGTCTAAATGCACGAAATGATCCTTTGCCAAAAACGGTCCCTCGCATATTCTCTTGCTCCGATGGCTGGCGAGGTGCTGGCCGAAAGCTCTTGGTTGGCGGGAGGGACTCGAGAGGGGCTGAGGGAGGCGTGCGGTGCTCGGTGTGACGTCACCCGAGCGCCATCTTGCCGGGTGACGTCAGTCCGACGAGCTGCGTAGCTTTACAACTCTGCCCCCTCCCCACTTTGTATCCGCAACCCGATCCCAGCGCTTCCCTACGCTCCAAGTACGCCTTATGTCCTTGATGGACACTTATACGTGGATAGCTTCGAGTGGCGGCGCTGCAGGCACTTTGACAATTTCTTCCAATATAAATTGATACAGCGGCAGCGCGCTGTTATCGAGCAGATACTCGCGCACATGCATGAGCGCGATAAGACTCGATCGTGTGGAGGACAATAACGGCAGACTGTTAATATTCTTCCTATAATTATGGAAGACTGGAAGGGAAGAGAAGCACCTATCGATTCGAATAGTTAGGAAATCTTTACTCTTCTCGAAACTAGAATCAATAAAATATGTTGTGTCCTGCGCAATCACGTTACGCGCTACAGGTACAGGATCCTTTGATGCTTCAGTGATCCAGTGATCCAGTGATCCAGTGATCCAATGGTCTGGTGGAATTAGCGAATGGCTGTCCAGAAATCGTGCCGGTAGGTAGAGGGCGGCAGGGAGGCAGGAAAGTACGGCCTGGGAAATAGCGTGGTAGAGCTTGCGTTTACGTGTTGAGATGTGTGTAAACAGGAATCGAGTGACAGGGAGGAGGAATACGCGGTACAAGAAAAGACGGAGAAATGTGGAAAATGAGAGAACGATATTCGGGAGAGCCAGGCACACACAGGTACCTTCGTAATAGCTGCGTATACATAATTACATATATATATAAACGTGACTAACAGTAAGTTCCAGGACGGTGGTCATCCACAATGGCAAGCGAATGCGTTTTTAAAAAAAAAAAACTAAACCTTGGGGTGTGACAGCATTGGAATTCTAAGCTAAACTGACCTAACGAAAGTCATCTTTTAGCCCATCACAACTCCGAGTATCTAGCATTAAAAATTTTTTGAAAAATTCGGTGTGGATGCCGCTTTATGGTCCTGGAACTTTACGATTCCCAGAAAAAAATTTCCAAGACTGTCTTGGAAGTAACAAAAGTCCTGGAACTTGCCAATACGTATCGAAAAAAGTCCTGGAACTTAGCGAATGATATATTTATCCCAAGGTAATTAGCCTCAGGTCTATTAGCGCCATGAAAGGCTCCTATTGCGTCACCCTGTGCTCTACTACACAATTGCGCATCCAACTCCAGCAACGCGATCCATCGACATTATGCTGCCCTGAAAAAAAAGCAGGGCTGCATAGGTTTTCCTCTGATCCTTTAATTTCCAGCCTCCCTCGCTACATGCTGGTGGAAACTGGCCTAAGCACTGCGCCACGCTGGACGCTGAAGACACGCGTCTTCGATCGCCAACCTCCCTGACATTGCCTGACATTTCGCGACGATTTCTAACCTCGCGTGTCAGGGTGCTTCTATTGCCTCTATTGGCATCCCCCATGCACATTCTACATTTCTCTCTTGCGTCCCTTTGTCGATTAGCTTCAATGACTCCCTCTCTCTCTCTCAGACGGCATATGGCATTCGGAAGCACAGGACGTGCGAGTGCTGTATAGAATTGATATCGGAATGAGGCATCCTTCGTGTCCGACATTGGAAATCAAGAAGAGTACAGAGTATTTAAAATGAGGAGGAATCTCGAAAGGATTGGCAAAATGGCAAGCATGCTGCCAGGCAATTTGCCCGAGTGGACGCCGACGCCGACGCCGACTTCGACGCCTACGCCAATCGACTCTCGGGAGCCTCCGAACCATCTCCACTGACGCAAGTAAAGATATCCCATCCGACTCAGGCGTCCCGACGTCCCGACGTCCCGACGACCCGGCGTCCCACCGTCCTCGTTCCGACCATCACTGCCGTGGCACTAGCTACCCTAAATAGGCCGACTACATACGCGAAGCAGAGATACGCGCCATCTGTCCATCTGCTGGCAGGACTCCCAACGAACGTGGTCGAATGCCCGCCGATCACCCGAGTGCCCCTTCGAGTTACGTCACTTTTCAGTAACAACAAAAATCCCAAGGGAAAATCTTATTATCGACGATCTTCCTGTGGTGGAGAGATTTCCATTATTCCACAGCCTCGTCAAGTCCTCGTGTCCTCGACTGACTGGTCCATTTCTCCTGAAAGCGAAGCTTAATAAATCAGTAGAGCGTCCTTGCCGATAGTAAGGTCAGGCAAGTGGGGCGTCTCGACGTCTCCGACGCTTGGCAAGTAGTAAAAGGAGCCGCGAGTCCGACGCCAGAGATACACAGATGCACGCACACACGTAGCGTCGCGACGCCTACGTGTGCACGGACTTTATGAGGAATTGCCCCCCCCCCCCCCCTCTGCCTACGCGTCGCGTTAACGGATCTTTGGCGACGCCGACGACGAGCGCCGATCTCGCGGTCCCTGGACATTCGAAACTCCAGAGCGTCTTTCCCTCTTACAAGATTTTACTCGGATAAGTATACGGAACAAGAGAGGAATATCGAAAGAAAAAATGTAAAAACGAAGAAAAGTAAAAGAGTTGTGGGAACTTCCGTGAGTCCTTGGTAGGGAAAAGGAGAATGCAGCGCGGCAAGCGGGGAAAGATGGTCACAACGTATCGAAGGCGTCTATCGACGTGTCAAACATAATGAAAATCGTCGGCTGGTCGAAAGAAAAACCCAGACGCTCCTACGATGCTTCTACCATCCTTTCCAGTAACTCCAATGGCCAATCGTGTTCCTTTCCAGTATCCGGTAGATACGTGCGTGTATGCGAGCAGAGGACGACTGCACGGAGCCAATGAGAGGGGGAGAGACAGAGAGAGAAGCTCCCCACTGCGGGATCGTTCGCATGTTTACAGGTGTCTCGAGTGGATTTTAAAGGGGAAACGGACCGATACCAACCACGGAAATATTATTGCCAAAGGGAAGAAAGAACATTCTCAAAACGGTGTCCAATGAAATTTCATTCGATAAGATTCGTATCCAATAGAAAATTCGAATAGACATTTTGACATAATTTAAATACTTGTCAAATATATATTATATCTATGGGTGACCTAGTCTGTTTTGCAAAATCTCTTTTTAATTTTCAGAGTACGGATTTGGCGCTTCTCATTACAGCTAAGTACTTGGCAATAATGGAGATTAGAACGGCCGAATAAAAGGGGAAAAAAGATAAAAGTTTGAAAAAAAAAAAAAAAAGGAACACCATAATGAAATAAATAATTGGGAGGAGCCAAAGAGGAAGAGCAGAGAGAGAATTTCGCAAGAACACACGGAAGGTCTACCTAGGGGCAGGTAACTATATATCTATTGATCGTTCATTCATGCCGCCCTTTCTGCCTCGCAACCCCTGAGCGCGCCCTCCTGCCACCGCCGACGCCACCGACGCCGCCACCGACGCCGCCGCCACGAACCAACCCCCGTGTACCTCTTATTGCAGGCAGCATAGCAGCCTACCAACCTACTGGCGGGTCGTAGCGAGGGCCAGTTCTGCCAACTGAAATCGACTCCTCACAGCTCCTGACACGTGGCGCTTGCCGATGCACGCTTGCCAACGTTATAGCTACACGGCTACAGTCCAGGCGTCGCGACGGAGGACCGAGTCCCGCACCCTCCCCCCTTCAGCAAATTCAAGCGTCCCACTTCAATCCTGCACATCCTTCCTGCGCACCGCATTCGCCTCCTCCCTCCATCCCTCCTTTCCACACGTTCTTCAGGCCTGCAGATTTCACTAGTTGGTACCGCGAGGCTACTGGCCAGAGAATAATCCGAAAGGTATAGCTACGTGACTCCTCGTGGAAAATGTTGGGAGTAGGAGCAGGTAGGTTAGATACCCCCCGGGGCTCTCTTTGGGACTCAGAGATTCAAAATCCCCGAAAGGCTGGAGAGTAAGGGATTCTGGGAGAACAGCTGTTGGTTCGGTTGCACGCTGGATGAGCGTGAGCGTTTATGCCAATTCGAGAGAACGAACTAATTTCCTGGCACAGCTCCCGTCCATTTCTCCCATTTCTCCCATTTCTCCCATTTCGTCCAGAGCGAGTCGCGCGCCTTCGACGTGGCTCAGACGTAGATACGCTCGTAATTCGGCGAGAGAAGGCCGAGCAAGGGGTGGCAAAGGTCCTACCCTTAAATTTCGTGACGCAACGATCGATCCACAGATTGATTAGCGTCGCTTGCAATTTCTTGCCGATCGTGCCCCCCCACCACCCCCTCGCGCACACGCGCACACCATCCCTGAGGTACAGATAGTACTGATCTGTGCCACATGTATCATCCTGCACTCTGAACACTCGTCTCTCGCAGCTCTTGGATCGATCTTCCTGAATAGAGCACGCTGCACTCGGACTCGCGATCATAATTCTAGATTGAAAATTCATTACATTTTTATAAATTGCGAAAGGGACTTGCTTGACACGTAAATGGTGGCGGCCATTATTTAATTGCACGTTACGTAATCGGAGCCCCCGTGCGCGAGCGTGTCAAGCGTGGAGTCGATCTGGTAAATGAAAAAGGACGTGGACTAGCTGTGACGTAGCTGGTTTGTTCCGATGGACACGTGGCGCCGTGACTGTAATGTAGCGTAGCGCGCAATTCCCAGCTTTGTGTCTTCGTCCGTTAAGTACACGTAGTTGATCGATGGAGCATTAGATTGAAAAGAATTAGGTTGAAAAGGTCGTAGAGAAATATTGGAGAACCAAAGGGAAGATTCGGTAGGCCGAATAAGTAGTGCAATAGATTGCAATAGTGTGAGGGCCAGTGTAGCCAGTGTAGCCAGTGTAACCAGCCTGGCTCGTAGAATGGGCTCTGGATAAAGCGAGGCATAGAAAAGTAGAACGAGCAAGGAAAAAGGAAAAGTTTCGCTCAGACATCAAAGATAGATAGATCACGAGCCTCGCAAGAGGAAGATGAGAGACCTAAAGACCAGACACAATGCGTCCTCTGGTGCGCCGTACGGATGTCACTGGGATAATTTCAAAATGTGAAACGCTGGAAGCTATATAGATCCCGGAAGCGTTCAGACGTCCGCGAGGACATTTCGAGTTTTAATGAAACCGATAAATTCCCGGCGGATAAATAAATTCACTGCTGCTTTTCGCCGCGAGCAATATCAAAAGCACACCGGACACTCTTCTATTTACGATAACGAACATGAATGCCTTTCCTCTCCAGGTTAGGCTAGCTTAGCTTGCCTTACGTTACGTCCCGTTAAATTAGGTTAGGTTTCCAGCAATTCCTCAATTCTCTTTCAATCTTCATTTGCCATCCTGCCTCCGTCAGTCTGTCCGGTTATTCCCGATATTCCCGATATTCCCGAACATGACAACTTTTAACGTGGCATTTTTATCCAATTATCTGGCTGGATATTAATTAAGACAGCTATGGGTTCGACCTGGGGAATGTGTTGGTGCGCGAATGCGTCAACGGCCAAGCGATACGCAAGCGATACGCACGCAATACGCATCCACCGTCCCTGGCAGTTGCTGCCACCAGCAGCACCGCTGACGACGGAGTCGAGGAAGTAGAGCATCCCCAAGCTGGTTCGTGTCTCTCTCCCTCTCTCTCTCTCTCTCTCTCTCTCTCTCTCTCTTCCCGGCAGTTCGCACTCGAAATCGAATTGGGTCGAGGTACTCGCCAGTATTCAAATTCGAGTTTAGACCGTTGAGCGACGAGGGAGAAAATAAAGAGAAGGAATAGAATGAAAAAATGGTGACAGCACGGAAGGGCATCTTTTGAAAAATTGAGAGGACGCAGAGAGTGACTCGTGCGTCATCCTCGAGGAACGGAGGCTCCAGAACAGTTAAATACCTTAATGAACCATCGGAGTAATGGCCGATTAGAGAGACGCCTATTGCCGACTAACCTCTTTTCCTCCAGGCGCCAGTCGCGCTTTACTCGACAGGAGAAAAGAAAATCCTCTCAAGGGTGCGTCACGCGGTTTTTAAACGAGACCAAATCGAACTGGGCTCCGTGAGATTTTCCCTCCAGTGGGAAAAAAAAATGGAAAAATTATTGGTCGCATCTCAACGACTTTGAGCGTTAGAGATTTCGACTCGCAGGAGGAATAGGAGAGAGAGAGAGAGAGAGAGAGAGAGAGAGAGAGAGAGAGAGAGAGAGAGAGAGAGACCGGTCGAAAGAGCAGAGCGAGGTGATATCTCCCGCTTTTGGCTAAAGGTCGTAAGGTTATGGTGAATCTCTAGTGAGGGAGGGGGGAGAAGGAGCAGAAGGCGAGGCCATGACGAAACGTCTCTCGACTCCCAGAATCGAGAGGAGCACAAAGAAGAGAAGGAGCTGAGCGAAACCTCCAGACGCGACTCACCTCTAGAGGGAGGCAGGGGCTGGATGCGGCCATGTTCCTACATGCGTTCGAGCCTCTGCCCTGCTGGCGATCCGCGTAGCACCTCCAAAGCGCAACACCACTTTCCCAACACCTTCCCACCACCTGACACAAACTCCTCGATTATCAAGGGAAACACCCGCGAGCACAGGATCTCTGCCACTTCAACCACCACTGTACCACCGGTGCATAACACACTCCGATCGCCGATTACGACGGCTGCGATCTGGGATCCCAACACGTCCTTCCTGCCGCTCCCGGAAATCGCTTCGTTCTCTCGGCTGAACTCTCACACACTCACGGACTCACGGACTCACAGGCTCACTCACTACCTACGCGAGCACAGAGCTCGTGGCCAAAGCGGGACGGTCGCTCGACTGCCTCCTTCGCTCCTCTTTCCGGCTTCCTCGACCTCATACGCGAGCTACCACGCTTGCTCACTCCCTTGCGTTCATCCTGAACCCTCTAGGCCCGCGATCCTCGCGATCCGACCGTCTCCCTCGCGCACCATACACTCCCTGACTCTTACTCCGTCTGGCACGACCCCCTCCACGCGATCCTCGAGGCCTGGCGCCCCCCCTCCCGCCGCAGGAAAATCAGGAGCGTGTTCCTCGGGCGCTGTTCCGATAGTCTATTGCCAGAGATGCTCTACCCGCGGAGGCTGCTGGGCAATGGTGCCAATTGGATTCGCGGCACTCGACCTCTCGCTTTTAAATTTCTACTGGCTTTGCCTTCGCCGCTTTTCCTCCAGGACGGTGCGGCGACCGTCGATACACAAGGCACTTGGAAGACGGCCGTTGGACGGGTCTTTGTTTGTAAACTTTGGCTTTCTTCGAGATCCCCCCTTCTCCACTTCTCCAGGTCGGCGCTGCCCGTTCACCGGTCGCGGAATTTCAAAACGCAACCGCGTGTACTTTTCGAAGCGATGCCGCAAGCTGGCTGTGCTTCTCGATCGAGGCGCCAGATGTCGACAGCAGCGAGGAGCTGGAGAAGTATGCGCGCCGTATAGGCAATGTACGTGCGAGGGTAGTTTTAAGGCTGTAGAGGTATAACCGATACTGCGGGGGGTGGCGAAGCATGCGCCCCACGCGATACACCGAGGAACGTGAGGCGAGCATTGAAACATAGGAGCGTCCACGGCACCCAGAGTGCCCCGGGCTTCCACTAGAAATTCAAAAGATCTTTCCTGCTCGGAAGGACTCTTGTCTCGCACCTGACTGCAGGAAGCTCCGCCGCACGTAGGTTCACGAAGCAGTCGCAGACTTTGAGATTCTTCGGAAAGCAACGCATCTCCAAAAAATATTTTACCAAGTTTTTGGAAAAACGCATTCGCGGCTCTTGAAGAGCCCAAAGAAATGATCCCAAGAGAAACGATGGTCTCTTTAAAATAAAGAACGAAAGAGACTTTTAACTCCAGGCATCCCTCTCGCTGGGACAGGGTGGTTCTGGGTGGTTCTGGGTGGTTCTGGGTTCGACTCCGCTCCGAACTTCGGAAAGGCTGGAATGGCAAATGTGGAACAGTAGGTCAGCGCACTCCGTGACCCCCGCGCGGCCTACCTCGGTGCATACCCTTTCCCCTCCATTCCAGTCCGATACGATACGTACGACCCACCCACCCCCTTAACCGATTGCATTACGTTACGTTACGTTACGCCGGGACAGACTGCGATACACCAGGCTGGTCAGAGGAACCGGTAAGACGTAGAGGGGGTGGGCGACCCCCTTTGCCCAGTCATTCACTATTACCTAACAGTCCCATAATCTCCAGTTTCATCACACTCCCACTCTCTGTCAGTTCAGCCTTTGGTCAATTTGAGGTTACGTGGCGCGAGGTACTCTCGCTCGACGACGGCGCCGATTGGACGCGATTCGTGGAGAGGCATCGACTTCCGGTCGATTTCAAGAAAATTCATCGATTTCGAGGCCCGCGAGTTCATCGGTATCGGTCGAAAGCCGAAAGCTGCAAGCGCACGCTGCCAGCAGCCACGAAATAAATCGATGTTCCCCGACAATTTAGCCCACGGTGAAACAAACCGCCCTTCGCCTCGTCCACCCTTGGAGCGACGCGGTAGACGCCGCCGCCGCCGCCGTCAGCCACGTCGACAACGTTCCCGTTGCCACCAACCAACTTTTCGAAAGTTTGTCGCCACGAAAACGTCGCGGAGCGATATTGTGCAGCATGCACCCTGCGTCCCGCGCCGTGCCACCCCCCACCCACCCTGCCGACCTTTTCCAGCAAGACGCTGCTCTAACTTTCAATAGCTCACTTCGCCGGGATATATTTATTAAAACTTGCGGCTCGATACTCGGCAGTCTCATTGAGTCTTGCAAAATCTAGTAACTCTGCATTCGATCTGCCAATTTCCAGCTGGCTGCAGTTAGCATCGATTTTCCAAAATCTGCAAACACCCGTGACTCTTCGGACTGCAAATCGCCCTTCGGTCTCTATCATCGTATCGACACGTTCGCCAGCGACACCGAATGCAACAAAGCAGCGCCGAAAGGCGGAAGATGCGGCGCGAGAAGGTACGGGAAGACGAGGATGGAAGCGAAACGGAGACACCGGCTGCTGTCGTGCGTCGCCCAGCCGTTCCCAATGACGATTCACGCGACCTGCAGGTGCAGAAAACTTGACCGAGTTTACGAGGCGCACGCGGTGCAGGGTGACCCAGATTCGTGGCCTGCCCCTGGTTCAGCCTGAGGGGAGTCACCCTGCTGCCCGTTGCCTATAGGCACCATTGGCAGCACCAGCGCGGCCTACGAGCAAGAGCATTGAGATTCACGTAAAAAAAGAGACTCGACTTTCGTCTCACGTGACATTGCAATCTCCGCGGAAAAAAAATGGTCTGCTTCGAAGTAGAAATAGCGGACAGTCGAGAGACTGGAGGAATTCTTGTAAAAGAAGTATAAACGGAACAAAAGCGAAAAAGGAGTGTGAGCGAGTAGGCGCATAAATGCAATGACCTGCGGCGCAGCAGTAGTGAGACCCGTGAGAATGTCAGACCATCCTGCGCCCAATGGGATCGTCAACCGACGACACCGGCAAGCTGTAGTAGGTAGAGGCAGGGATGTAGCCAGACTACACGGGACAAGGAAGGAAGTGAGGTGGAAGCCGTAATTCGAGTAAAGACAGCGAGACAGGGGAGGTTAAGGGAGGGAGGGAGAGAGGAGAGTGATGCGGGATAGGTGGAATGGGCTCTGTGCCGGAGGGTGGGTTTCGGGGGGGTTCAGAGAATGTGGGACGTCGAACTCTCCAGGACGGAACTCGAGCAACCCCCCCCCCCCTCCCACCCTCGCAACGTATCCCAACCCTCCTGGAAGTGCATACTATGCACGTGTGCACACGTATTGACACGTACGCGAGGAACGGCCAACCCCTATAGGCCACCTTTGTTTTGATCACGTTGCACGCTGAGCCCAGTGCCGCTTCCTCCAGATAATGCCTACAGAAGAACTAGGATGCCCTGGAAACTATATCTTGTAACGTATTATTTCCTTAACTCGACACCGATAGCGGAAAAATCCGAGAACGAACAATCTTGGAGAAGCCTATTTTGAGATACAGAGAGCAACGAATCGAGAACGGGACAGAACGAATCTGAATTATTGTCAAATTGAAATGCCTTCACCAACTAATAAATTGGGAGTACTCACCGGAGCTGGTGCAGCTAATCCGAGAAGGTCGAGAACCGTATCCAGAGGACCCTCGGGTGGGCACTACACTAGACCACGACACTACACCTCCGGAAGACGCACAGGAAATCCACAGAATTTCCTGGATATCGCGAGAGCAACGCGAGAACTTTCTACATCGCATCCCGTGACACGTCGCTCGGTGCCCCGAGACAGAATGCTTTGACAAAGTAGCCAAATTCGAGAACTAATCATTCTGATCATCCGATTGGTCGAGATCCTTATAGCCGATAACTCTTCCTTTCCCTCGATTCGTCCCTTTAAACCAAATCGAGAGCGTTCCTTAGCGGATCGGTACGTAACACGTACAATAAGCAATAGCGAAATCTTCCGAGAGCATTGGCGTAACTGCACGAATCAACCCGAGAGCGCAGCTTCTGAGCAGGTTGGCGACCCGAAGGGAACCAGAAATCGAGAACGTTATCCGTACCGGTAGCCGGTGTCGCCTTTGACCCTGAATCGGAAAATCACGTCACAATCTATAGGCCTAAAAGAGGAAACGAGTCCTACCCTCGGGGACATCATCCCTTAACACGGAGGATGGACAAACGCCTGAGTGACCTTCTGGTTGGCCACCCAGTAGGAATACGCGAGGGATAAGACTACCGAGTGGTGCGACAGCACGAACCGTCATGGCGGAATGATAACGATGATGTTCCGTGGATTCTAATTTTAGGTCGCACGAGGACAGAAGGGACAGTCGATTGGCCGTCGGAAAACGCTCGTCTGGCGAGACGCGATAATCCATCCTGCGATATTATAATCGGATCATTCGATTGATCGATCAAAGTGGCCTGGGTGACGTCATGCAGTACGTAGCGCGAGATCCGCCAGCTCACCTGTCTCTGTGTGTGACACACACGTTACGTCCCTCGAGCCCTGCGACCCCCAGCCTAGGCACCCTTCCACCTTCCACCTGCCGGCATCTTCCTCGCTACACGCGAAACACCATCCCAAGGTTCGGTCCATCGGACCGTGGGCTAATTATTTGCGATAAAATATCCCCTGATGAGCGAGAAGACTGGCTTCACCCCAGCAGAGAACCATCCAGAACCATGGAGCACAGGCTACCCCGATCGCGGCAGGTCGAGACAACTGCCCCTCGATTGCAAGCTCAGTCGCAGCACTCCTCAACCATTGAGCTACCAGGCTCCGAATCGCTGCTCCACCAGCCTGCCCTGGTCATGCGATCCATCGTGGTCAGTCAGTCACCTTCTCAACCTTCTCAACCTCCCCGACTCTTTGCGGGGCTGAGATTATGTTGCGGAGGTTTGCACATATCGTGCACATCGTGGTGGCTTCGGTAGTCGAGTCATCCGAACCCAACCCAACGCTGGCTACGTTGCCTCCATCGGTATCCCATGCGCGCCTGTACCTAGATAGATCTCATTACACATAGCTGTGCATGGAATGTGTGTGCACGCTTCGCGAACAACTCCCGAGCGGATTTATTCCACCTTACATCGGATAGAATAATAAGGTTTCATTCTTTGCCTAGAATATCAGCCTGGACTCTCTACAGTCTACGTACCTGTCAACCCCCCTCGGGCAGCCATTACTTTTTCGCCATTTCCGCCATTTGCGCACTTTTGTTTTTTACCCGGTCTTTCGCAACCGACAAATCCAAAGCCCAGACTTTCGAGAATCAGACTTTTCAAGCTGCCCCCCTTCTTCGCTGTGGAAAAATGGAAAAATGTTTACCCGGGTCTCTGTTACTCAGAAAGTGTCCAAAGGGAATTATAACTCGCGGGCGTCCTGGCAGCCCTCGTCATTGTCCTGCTTCCTTTCCATCTACCCGTTTAGGGCTCTTTCGATAGACTTTCCATCTGCTGCGAGACAACCGAATTCCTCTCGCGAGGTTCCTATGCGTCTCAGGCTCGTCACTTTCTCTCTCCTCGACGGTCGCGCTGCTTCGCAAGGCGAAAGAGGGTCGCGCGAGGGAGGCGCGAGGGCTGGAAAGTGCGAGGAAAATGGTGGAACAGCCGAGAGAGTCAGAGAGGTGGCACGCGCAATGCGGGTATTGATTCACGGCGGCAGCAGGCAGGCGCCCCCGAGACTCGACTCGAGTCGACTCGTTCTTCCCGAAGCTACGGACCCGTTCGAGCCACCGGGATGACCCTAACTTCAATCGGCATCCCGAGATTCTGTCAATTTGCAAAATGGCCTCTCTCCGTGAGGCGAGAAGCCAGAGTTCGGTGCCACGGGAGCAGCCCATTAGTGCATTGCATTCGAGTGGATGATCCTTTCGTAAATACTACATTAGCAATGGCCACGTGCACGGTGGAAGAGGATTATTAGAGGGCTGGATCGTCCGATCGGACTTGAAGAGGCTGGCCCGCCCGCTTAACCCCATGAGAAACGGTAATTAGATTTAGTAACGAGCAACGACAGAGGCCGTGCTAAAAATATAAAATAATGGCCAAACAATCCAAGTCTGATCGATACGGTGTATCCGCAGAGTACGGACCTCTAGATACATTGGACTTTAATAGGGGCTGCAGTGCTGACACCATTTCACACGTTAAAAGACACGCTACGGCCTGGCCTCGTCTATCACGCAACGATTCCCAACAATGGATATGCTGAATCACATGGATTCTCCAAATTGTTATCATCAAAGGTGCTTTTATACTTTCGCAAGGTAAAATCATCCGAAACGACTGAGAGGTAAGCGCGGAGCACCGTCTTATTGCTCTGTACCATAGGGGGATGCTGCGAGTGAGGGAAGCTTCTCAGCGTCGGTAACCATCTCCATGCGCTCTGTTAAACCGACGGAGGGACGAGTCGGTCAAGAACGTCCTTCTTTGCCGACCGAGAAGCTACAGCTCTGATCGTGAACAGGTACTTCGCAGCGAGCTGCTGCTTAACGTCGGCAACTTGAACGGCAGATAACGCGGAAACTGATAAAACAGAAAAGTGGAATCCCCAAAGAGAAATTGTGTCTACTCACATGATGTCGCCGAATTTGAGTCTGGTCTGTATGAGTGCACAACTCTTGTGGTCACTGGTGGTAACGGCCCTGCGTCTCCTCGTGTACCTGGGGGCATCGGATGGCACCATGCTGGCATCGGTCCCAAAACCCGGGGCACCCGGGGCACCGTAGGCAGCACCGAGGCCCGCACCCCCACGCACCAGCGGGCTACTGCCTCGCCGACGCGTAGACACGTGCCGGCCTCCCACGCCGCCCAGCATCCTGAAATTCACCAAAAATTCATTTTACTATCAATTCTTTTTTAAGTGAAAATCGTACGATTACGTGAAACAAGTGATCTTATTCCCAATGAAGCAGACGGAAACGTTTCGAACTTAATTCCCGTCACTGGACTTATTCGCGGATTTCCTGCCACGAATAGATTCCGGGTTTCTTTATTTCTTCTTAAAACCCTCTTACATCCCGTTTCCGATCGATGTGCCTCCGTGTATCCATCGGGAGACCCCATGGTCGATTAATTCCTTCTTCTCTTGATGCTGCCGGAGAGGAAGAGAGACGGGAGCTTTGGTCCCAAAGGCATCGGAGGAAACAATTTCCTGCTCGGAAGGGAACGAGGAAGTCGGGGAAAGCTAGGAGGAAAGTGAGGAAGGAAGTGCCGGATACGGGCAAACAGAGAGAGAGAGAGGGACTAATGCCTTAATACATCGTACAAACGAGAGGAAGGGAGTTGGGCCTACATCATGAATTCCGGCGAGTAAAAACAGATCGCGCGGGGATGCCAAAGCGGCACCTTAGACTCGCGCAGGACTAATTAAAGATTCTGAACATCGAATTAGCGAGGCTCCCGATTTTATGCTCCAGTTTTCACGAATCAAACTGTACCCCCCCCCCCCCCCCTCAATCCACTTTTTCCCTTTAATCTCGAATCAACACGCGAGCAGCTGCGTTGGCCGCAGGAGACTGTTTTTCATTTTCCTCTTTCTCTTTTTCTTGTCGTTTCAACGATTTCAAAGATTTTACCACCTTTTAACCTTTTTTATTTCGATTTCCCATTCTTTTTAATTGGGTTCTCTGAGCGCTTCCACCGAGATTCATCCCTCTGCTAGAAATGGCGAACAGCAGCAGCAGCAGCGAGTCGCCGCTAATCAAATTGGACAGGAGAACCGCCGAAGCTCGTGCGTGTTTGCCAATTTCATCATCGGAAATTCCAGGTCGTATCAATCGTCGAACACGGCTCACAGCCTGACGAAACCGATCGCGGCGCTGCCAAACTTCCGGTCCAACATATATGGTATACATACATATATTCACAGAGACGGCAGCTAGGAAACAAAGTATTTCACTGACAAGCGAATCGAATCGGCCCAAACTTGACTTCCGGTTCCTCCCACCCACGTCCCTCGAGGACAAGAGTGTCTCAACGCAATGGTCTTCCGCGAAGGAACGGAACGAATTCTTTGCGTCTCGGTTTGCGGGCGGGTCGAAAGGTTGCGGCGCGAGGAGCTGCCCGGAATAATCAGCCTCGCCATCGTAATCTCCTTCGAAAATCTGGAACGAAGGGATAATTTACTCAAAATTCCCACTGATCGGAGCAATAAGCCTGAAGGGTATTTCGCAAGTATCGGCGCTGGGGGGTGAGCGGCGCAAAGTGACGTCACTCAACTACGTATGCACGTGGACGCGCCAAGTGCCAAGTTCGCTTTCCCATTACCAGTTGCTCCGACTTGGAGTCAGTTCGAGTATCTGCTGGGTATAGCGGAGCTCTAACTAGATACAGTAAATAGCTATAGTAAATGTATAGAGAAGGAAGGGCTGGGATTCTATTTCTTGCGCACGTGTACCGTGCACTTGGAAACTCAGGCTGGCACCTGCAAGTGCGAAAAGTAAAGAAAACTACGGCTGGATGCCTTCTGATTCTTTGGGGAGCCCTGAAATCCCACACAGATTCCGCTGATCCGAATAATACACGCGTAGAATGTACAGGAGGGAGTAAACACGCGTGCACCATGCACGTTTGCACAATAACATTGATGCGTTACAAAGGGGACACAGACAGGGAGGATCCAACGCGGAGGTTGAAAATTTCCTAATAACAACCTGTTGCTAAGGACCTCGGGGGAACTCGCGCCGGGAGGAGCCGCAGCATCCTTCTCTACTCAATCTGTCCCATTCCTATTCCTGCTTTCGTGCCGAGCACCCACCTCCTCCTAGCTCCATTTTTACTTCGAATCCCAGGAAATCGAATAACAAGGCGCACCCACCTCCCATCTCTCAACCCTCCCTCCTCGCCCTCTCGACCTCCTGCCGATAACGATAGTTGACGCTCCCTGGGTCGAAGTGCCTATACTGTATACAGGAGAAGGAGAAGAAAGAAAATAAAGTGGAGAAAAGCAACGGCATCATCGTCGTTTGATTGGGTAGCCAGGCAGCTGTACCAGAGCAGCTCCGTGCAGGAAGGCGCTCTTCCTTCGAGGCTCCAGGTACTTGGTAACGTTAACGTGATAAAGCGCAGCCTAAGAAGGGGCGCCCCTACGGCCTTGCCCTGTCCTGTTCCAAAGGCATTCCAGCTCACTTCCACCCTTCCACCCAGGAAGCATTCGGGAAGCAGGAAGCACTTCCGGCTCGCACTCAAAGTCCGATGGTCGCTTCTTTCGGCAACAAGGGTCCTCGTCAGCAGTACGGTATACTGGCGCAAACGTCTGGTCGAGGAGTAGGGTAGTGCCGCCACCCCCAACGGACGTGCCACTTCACGCTAGGTAGTTCTAGGCAATTAAACGAAGTGCGAGATGGACGTGAACGGGTGCCGAAGTGTGCAAGCGCAAACCGAGAGCAGCGACTGACGTGAAAATCGATTCCTCCGCGCGAGGCCTCTTCGGGGGATAAACTACCATTGAGAAATTAAACTTCGACCGAGTCGGCCGCAGACTCGCACTTTATTACGCGACTCCGCCATTTTCACTTTGACTGATCTCTCGAGAGTTCATTCCGCCTGCTCGTCCTCCTGCTGGCTTCCGGCACGACGTCCCATCCGATCGCTTATCCTCCTCCTCGTCGTCGTCCTGATTATTGTTACTGTTATTGTTATCTCCGCTCGGGCAAAAATCGATTCGCAGGCGGGCGGTGGGTGGTGGGAGACGATCGAGCGCGAATGTCGCACGTGCTAGCATCGCTACTACTTACTGGGCACGTAAACTGATGATTCATGTCGCCGGCAAGTCAATCGCGTGCAGTTTTTTGCAGCTAAATGCACCGTCCGTGCAAGTGGCTAAGGACAATCTTAGCCAGCCAGTCGCGCGTGTGGGCTATGCAGGTCCGCAAACATTGCGCAATGCATCTGGAGCTCAGTAAAAAACGAACCTGGCACGGTGCGATAAAAGCACCTCTGGGAACTCGAACACGCTTCATTTTTATTCTGCGAAAAGATGCAATAAATATTGGAAGAGTGGCGCCACGAAACTGCGATTACTCAAAGTCCAAAATGTTTACCCCTAGTACCTAAACTTCGATCACTCGCATAACTAATGTAAGAGATCAAGCTGGTACCTTTGATTAATTCCAAATTGAGGAATGTGGAAATCTAGCCTGACCGACTGTCAGGTATTTTCGAACTTTGTTCGTGAATCCCAAATAGAGGAAACGACTCTAGCGTGTACCTTCCTCTCGAAGTTGACAACAGTAGAATCCACCTGTATGTCGGCTGTGAAGCTGAGGAAGTTCGAAAAGTGCCGAAAACTCGGAAGAGTCAAGAAACTCAGCAGCCGGAAAAGTGCTAAACAATGACTTATTTATTTCCGTCTGCGTCTACGCAGGTCGACTCGAAACTCTTCCACAGAGGATTGCTGAGGATGATCCAATTTTCACTTTATCTTTCCTTTCTCCCGTTTCCTTCCTTTTCCTTCCTTTTCCTTCTTCCTGTCACAGCGACGACCTGTGATCAATCATCCGAGTTCCAAGACTTCTCTCTGCCGCGCTATTTATTTTGACTTACACATTAATTACAAGTAATCCCCACTTCTCTCTTTCTCTGCCTTGGAAACGCAGTCAGGTGTCGCGGGGGAGGGGGGGGGATTGCTGCACCGAGTACCTACGGGAGGCTGGAAGATTTTCTAAACGAGCCGCGGCCATCAACTCCACCGCGAAATCATCCTGAGCTCTTTCCGCCACTGAGGATTTTACGCGGCAACTTCTGAGCTCTTCAGGCATCCGGTCGCAAGTGCGAGCGACACCTGTTGGAGAAATGGGGGGGAGATAAGAAGGAAGAAAGACAAAGAGTCTCATCAGCTGGACTCTCGGAAGCTGCTACACGTTGGCACGAGCCAGATCGAAGAGGCTGCCATCACTTCCTATCCCGGTTGCATCCCTGAGCCCATGGGTCCAGCCAGCCTCAGGACTCAGCTGTGACGGATCGCCCGAGAGAAAGAAGCTTCGGATTCTCGCGAGGATGTTTGACGTCGAACAGGAGTAGGGAAGTCGGTGGCGCCGACTGGTCGCTCGGCGTCCACGTATCCACCGTGGACAGAATAGACACTCACTCGCGCATCCCGTCGCGCGCGGTCGAAGATCGATTCTCAAGAGGATCGAGCCTTTTTTTACGAGAAAGATACGAATTTCGACTTTTCTAAGTGCAACGCGCGTCGATCGATCGATTGTCGATACTTATTAGACTCACCGCTGATTGTCCATGTGATTCCATAAAGACTCTCTACTCCGACCTCCTTCGCTATCTGCTCTTTCAGCGTTCGAGCAACTACTATCCGTCACCCGGGACAATCGTGATAAGAAGCCCCGCTTAAAATATCGATTCGAGCCTTATTTTAACGCGTGCTCGACAACATTCACCTAACCCAACCTGTGATAGTGCGGCGGAGTGAAAGGGCGAATGGATTCCCACCTAACGCATCTTGGATCGGCAGATTCATATTCCGATCTTCAATCCAGTCGACGATCGACCGGACGACGATGCTGCGCAGACGAATGATCTGGACCAGTCGACGTTCAAAGGAAACGAAAAGCTGGGCTACGTCACTGCCGATTTGTAGGCAGATTTAGGAATTTCGAGTAGATCGGGCATGATGCAACCTTTCCAGCAGTTGGAATCGACTACCTACGGTACTGTGCGAGAGAGAGAGAGAGAGAGAGAGGGAGGGAGGGACGTTAACAAAGTTCCTAATTACCCGGCGAAGCAGGAGGAGGAGGAGGAGTATAAGATCGCAACGTAACACGTACGTCCTCTATACGAAGGAGCCTAATGACGCTCGGCGTCGGAGCATGGCAGTATCACAGTATAAACCTACTTTCGAGTGGCAGGAGCAATAAATAAGAGATAACGATCTTCCCCGGACTCGTGACTCTGCCCGACAGCCGGCAGTTGCCGATCTGCGACGATCTACTCTTAACACCAGAGGTTCGTGGGTCTGGGTAGGAGATCTGGTCCAGCTGGCTCAACATTGCGCTGCTGGAGCAATTCCGCGACTTGAGTCAACAGACTAAATTGGACTTAATGAAAGAAAAAGAAAAAGAAAAAGAAAAGGAAAAAGAAAGCACTCGGCTGTGCAGCGCAGAGTTAGTCCTGGAGTCCTCACCTTAGTAACAGCACTGTGCGATCCAAGGCAGGTTAGGGAGGCAGAGTCGGCCGCTGGAGCACCCTCGGAAATTAGTTTGTCTCCTGCTGTGAACCAGGAGACCGGATCGGAAGCTCCGAAGCTCCGAAGCTCGGAAGCGCCTGCCCGACATTATTACAATGCCGGCACCGTCGCCTAAGGCAGCTGCCCTGTGTGCGTGCCCATGTGCACTACCTTTACCCTACAATCTACACTCTACACTCTACGCGTATACATATGTCTAGCACGTAATATAGTTGTAGTCTATGGTAAAGCACGTATACAGGGTGGCGCGTAAGAAGCAGCTGCCGGCTTCCGGGTCCGAGTGTCTTTGCCTTTTGCTCTCTTTTTATTCGGACGCCACGCGGATCCTTCTCTTCCCGAGGAGGACAGGAACGAATCCTAATGAGTCCTGGTAGAGCGATACTCTGGGACTCTCGCGGCCCCAGAGCCCATAGAGATGGAATGCGCGAGTAAGGAGAGCAGGAGCAGGAAGAACGACTCACTGGGTACATCAACATTGAAAGCTTCGAAGCTTCGGGTAAACCGTATTGTTTCCTTATTCGAGCCTGTTGCGCTTATAACGTTTTATGGCCCGTGGGAAGCAGCACCGATACAGCACGGAAAAGACAGCCATGATAAATTTGGTCCACCCGGTGTGCAGATTCCCATACAGCCTAAAACCGTAATAGACGTAGGGAGACGTAAGGACACCCTGTTGCTGCTATGGATCAAGCAGTATGCTCTATGTGTAGCGTGCGTGTAGTCCCCTGGACCCAGGTTCACGTCTCTCTCTCTCTCTCTCTCTCTCTATATATATATATATATGTATACATATATATACATACACTCACGCACCAATCTATATATTCGCGTCATCCGGGACTCGAACGATACGCTCATCTTATGCCCGGTGTGCCCGGTGTGCCCTGGATTGACGGGGACGGCCGAAACTGCCCGATCGATTTCTTATGGAGATCGAAGCTTCGCAGCGAATTAACTCACTGTAAGTTAGCACGGCCTTCTCAGAGAGGGAAGGAGAGGGAAGGGAAGAAGCGAAGAAGGACGTCTTAGCTATATTTCTCTTATTCTTTTTGCCCGTCTTCTTTTTCCTTAATCTCCGGAGATTACTATGATGATCTTGGGACGGTGGCGTCGGTGCCGAAGTCGACGTCCTCGGGAATCGAAAAACAGAAATTTCAGCCTGGCTGATTAAATGTCAAACCTCTTATTTAGTTAAAATGAATTTTTGCCACAGCCTTATGTCATTTTCCCAGGCTAATTTCGAAAGGATTATGATTTGAGAAGGCTCCAATTTCAAAATCGTGTTTGTTTCTCTTTATAACCTAAATTATATACATATTCCTGGGCTTGATATCCGCGTCGGCCGATCGACTGCAGATTTCAACGAACTTTTAATCAATGCCAACCATAATTCATTAATATTTATTTTATCCAGGAGAGACGGACGCTTCGCCGCGCCTTCGGTTCTAACATCGACGGCTGATTTATGCACAACTAGGCTACTTCTACGTACACAATCTGAGGAGCCAAGAAAAGGCGAATCCAGGCGCAGCGCGTGCAAAGACAAGAAAGAAAAGGGGCTGTGAGTAGAAGAGAGAAAAGGCAGGAAAATGAAAAGAGTTCGAAGGAAAAAAGAAAAAGAGCAAAGCAATGGTCGGAGAGACGTGATCTACAGGGGCGCAGTCGACCGTTCGATTGCCGTCATCGACGCCTTACGAGATGTTCCTATCGATCAGCGGCGGGTTGACAGGCAGCCTGAGACAGTCAGTGCGAGGGAACTAACGGGTGGCCGTATCTGTCTTGGAAAAACTTTGCGGCCAATATTCTATACTTCATTAGTTTGATAAGGGTTGGAAGGGTGGCTGACTCTAGTCAAATATAAAGAAGATCCGCTGGCAGTTCGGGCGCCATGATAATTAAAAAAAGAAGGAAACTCAGTGCGCTTCGCGGCAAAATTACTACTGCGAGTGTCTTCTGTTCCTTCCATCTGCAACAGGCTGTGGTGTTTTCCTACATTCCTATGGGCTTTTCCAGCGCATAAACAATTTACCTGAACTCCGGGTTATTCGGGCGCCGTTCGCTTTCGCCTCTCCCCTTTCTTCGCTGCTATCCAATGCCTATCACTACCATATCACCACGACACTCCGCACGGCTGATTGCGTCTGACACGAGGCTCCGTCAATACGTGACGGGACTTCTTCAACCTCGAGATCCTGGAACACGCGCTGACCGATGAGGGGGGGGGGGGACAAGGGAAAAAGGAAAGAAAAGAGAATCTGAAAAGTAGACGGTTGGCAGCATTTACTGGCGCGCGACCCCTGACCCCTTTGTAACGAAGGGAGGGTCGAAGAGGACCGATCAATTAGCCAGGGGACAGCCTTACCCTTGACTTTAAATATAACCTCCCGGCGTCTCGTGGATCTTCGAGTCGTCGCCGTCGCGCGTAGCGAGAGAAATAGTCGCGTCAGCGACTGTCGCGACTGCGACCAAGGAGGAAATTAGAGAAAATCGCGTGGGGGTGAAACGGCTGGAAAAACAATTGAATTCCTATCGTTTACTTGACGCAAAGGATGAAGCAACAAGTTTTTATCGGATATCGATTGCAGTTCCCAGCGACGCGCAGCCGACCGTCTCGGGAGACGAGAAAAGATAAAACCGGAAGACAATCGCTTTAGGTGCCTCAGGGGATGGAAGAAGTTCGAGACGTCCTTCATCCCCTGCGAGACCAAATGAAAAGAGAAACAAAAGACCCCCTCGTCTCTTCCCCCCTTCGCCCTCCCCTTTCTGCGACCTTCCTGCCAAACTTCAGCCCGTTGCCAACGAACCGATTCGACTCTTCGTTATTTCCTCCCCGTTGCCGAATTGCCGTGCGTTAATCTCGATTAGTTCCTTTTGGCTCTCCGTTTCTTTCTCTCCTTTGATGCACCGACTCGCACGAGTATAGTAGGAGAAGCAGGAGTAGCGGGCACGAGCAACCAAGTGCTTTGCACGTTCGAGTAATTAAAGGCAAACGGAAGGAGCACTCGCTTCATTAGGCTCGTCAGGTGGTCGCGGCGGCGCTGGGATCATTCGAATCGGAGAGCCAATAGAACGAGGACAATAGGGACTCAACGGCAAGAAGAAGAAGAAGGACAAAAGCGCATCAAGGTCTCCCCCGATAACTCCCCGACTTCCGCATAAAAGATCAGAGGAGGACTGAGGAGGCTAAAGTGCAAGATCAAGCGACGGATGACTGTGCACCCACTCGAGCCAATGACTTGCACGGGTACGTCCGCAAACGTGACGAAGGCTGAAGGGGACAGAGGGAAATGGTTAGGTTAGCGTTGCCGTGCGAATGAAAGGCTCTGGGACGGAATGGACGAGACACCAGCGAGGCGGTGTCGAGGTGAATCGATTCAGGCTTTTCTCCCCGGGAAGAAAAGTCGAAGCCAACGTGAGCCGTAAGATTCCCCGCGGACTCGAACGATCGCACATGGCCAATCCTCCAATGAATAAACCAAATATAGCCAAAGGAACTATGGACCGAGGAGGCTGAGTCCCAACGACTCAGCTGATGCCTCTCGTCCGGATCCAGTGCATCGGGCTGCCACGTAATCCCCTGCTCTCACGGAGCACTCGCAAATCTCTACGTAAATCTCTGAAGGTGCCAAGTCTGAAAAGTCAAGTTCCTGGACTCTCAAGAGTTGCGAGGCGCATCGATTCTTCGAAAGGTGCCACGGAGAAGACGTCGAGGTAACTCGGCGTCTGGTCGACGTCTGGCGTCGGAGTAGAGAGTACTTTCGAGTCTGGACAACACGAAGGTTTGCCGCAAAGAAGGGAAAGGAGGGAAAGGAGGAAAAGGAGGTTGGTGCGTCCGCGTTAAGGCTGACTCAGGCTTAAGGTTGGCGTGAGTATTATCTGAAATCTAGTCCGCACGCTAGGAAGTAGAGACCTGCGAGCTTCTCTATTTCGATGCAGAGTATAGATATACACATCGAACCCAGCCTAACCCAGGGGAATCACCAGCGAACACAGTTCTTCCTGCGGATGTATGTAGCGTGTCAGAAGACTCTCGGCTGCTGATACATGCTGCACGTCAATATACCCGGTGTCAGTTTTCAACTTGAAATTTAGGCCATTTTTGGCATCTTTACGAAGGGCGTTTCATTCATTCTTTCCTCGATTCGCATTAAAAAATCATGAGGAAGGTTCAAATATCAAAGGCTGGAGAATTATCATAATAGCCTTATTAATCTTGCATCGTTCATTAATTCAAGATCCGTTCGTTCGGTCAACAGGTGAGTCCTGCTATCCAATTTTTCCTCGGTAATGAATTATTTAGGGATGAATTTGCCACGTGACCGCATTCTTCAGAGTTCACAGTCGAAGAATGCCGCACACGTGTGTCCGCGGTATGTCAGCTGTCAGCTGTCAGCTGTCAGGAGGGAATGAAGTTTTAAATTTTTATGACGCTGGCTGTACCTATTTGGATATTATATGCGAATCGGAGATCCGGAGGCAACCCTATCGATAAAGGCAGCAGCCTCGATGAGCGCAGCAGCCCTTGCAACAGGTGCCCCCCCCCCCCCAACCGCTCGGCACCCTTGACCTCCTCTGTATTCGCGGTTCACACACAACCAAGGGGGCTTTCGGTTCGCTGTCGCATCAATCTGAATATTGAGTGTCAATTGCGACTGATTGAACACGAGTAAGCACCTGAATAACAGACGCGCGCGCGCGCGCATTGCTCGGCAGATGAGCTCCTAATACTCATCTTGTCGGATTTGATTCAGCGTTATTCTTCCGTCACTTCAAAGGAAGAGACAAAAAGCGAATAAGGGTGGCGAAGCACCAAAATCGTTCAATCTCTAATCTACTCGCTCGAAAAGTTAATCTACCCTGTGGAATGTTTCTACGTCGAAGTCCACCCCGTAAGCCGAGATTAGCCGAGAATCCTGTCACCGAAAATACAGCCTCCCTCCACACAAGCGCCCTAGCCTAACGCAACCTCCTATTTATCGTGTTATTTATTTTGTAATGAAAAAAAAAAAAAAAGAGTAAAGCTCTCCGTTATTCGAAAGTATCCAGAAATATACTTTGCTTTTTTTCACTATTTTCCGGTCCCACCCCTGTGTACATACAACACGCACCGGTAGATGGCTAGATACGCACACGCCGACTACTCAGCCACAGGCATGTTCGGGGCAGATAATCGTTTAGGCTCTTCGAATTAGAGCAGAAGGTCGAGTCCAGTCAAACGTAGCGGGGCTGTTAAAGTCACGAGCAGAGTGACTGGGTGGCTCGGTCACTTTCTCCGGACGGAGATTGAATTTATGTCAGGCACGTGAGAGGACCAGATGAGTCGAGGCTACTCGCGCTCTTGGGATTTTGGGCTTTTCGAGAAGCCGGGACGCATTTTTAAATAGACATGGTCCGAAATGCCAAATAACGGATTCACAGGGTGGACACGTTCCCCGCGTGCCAGCAGGAGCCTGGAGGACTCCCTAACCTGTCTCTTGGCACTCAAGTGGAGCCATCGACTTCTCTAACGAGCCGAGTTGTCTCTCTCGGTACGCGTCTACATCTTAACTCCCTGGACCATACATACAGGGAGTAGAAGCGGTTGGAATCGAGTGGGAACGGGACGTCTCCGACCTCCTCCGGTCTTTAGGGCAAGATCCGGCAACCGAATGGAAAGGCCCGAGAGCCAGTGGAAGGGCGTGCAGGGGGGAAGGGGGGGGGGTGACAATTTCTTATCAATTCTTTCCTTGGCGGAAGGTTGCGGTCACGAGGTTGCTAGCGTCTTTCTATAGGATTCTAAACGACCCCCTGGCTAAGGGGGGGGGGGGGGGTAGACTCGCTCAGTGGCTGCGCTTCACCTTCCACCCCAGACTGCGAAAGCACGCGTAAGGGCAATTCGTGGATCGTAATTCCTGGTTAGGCTTGTCTGAGTGGAGAAACAGTACTGAATCCGGACTCCCAGGCTCAGGGGTACGTCGATCGATGCCCCGGGCACGCTCTATATATAGCCTCCCTGTACTCTCTCTCTCCTGCTGACGGATCTCAGGGCAGCACCTCCCTCTGGCAACTGCGCTCCTACCCTTAACCGACTCCTCCCCCTGCCGGCCAATCTGACACCATCCCCTAGACAGACCGCCACCTTAGACACCCCAGCCTGCGCTCCTCTACTTTTTCTAGTCTTCTATTTTTCTACCCTGAATCGATGCAGAACCCATCCCTTACCCATCCCGTCTCCTCCCCTGGTTGTCTTCTTGTCTTATTTTCTGTTTCTTTCTTTCAGTAGCGATACAAAAAACAACAAAGTACCAGCCCCATCGAGCCCAGCAGCAGCAGCACGAGAGATCCGCGCGCTCCGACGCCTCGCAAGAGCCGAGGGTGGCCAACAGGTTGCGTCCCGAGGAGCAACAGTAGGAAGCGCCGGCCGAGAGATGCCAAACTAGAGGGAACTACGGTACCTTCCCCGTCTCTCTAGACTATAGTATGTTTTGGCGGAATCAAGCAGAGGACGGATGCTGTGTGGGAGAATAAGATCAAGAGGAACAGACAACTTTTTAAAAGAAAGAAAGGGGTTAGCTGGCTGGGCAACTGAGAAAAACAAGAGAAGTAAGGGGGGGGGGGGGGGAGGATGTCGTCAGTGACTCTCGCGTGTTTTTACTTTCTTTCAGATTCCAGGCTAATGGATTTGAGCGTCATCCTTTTGAGCGTCAGTAGTCGATACGATATTTTTATTTTGAGGCTTCGAAGGAAATCACAGTGGTTCAATTGATATCGGTTATTTGCAGCTTACCGATATTATTACGAAACTACGTAGATGCACACCTCGCATGACGCGACATCATGTGCGCAATTGGTCTTTTTGGCATTACCTTGACGTTTCGACCCCTGTCCTCTCTCTCTCTCTCTCTCTCTCTCTCTCTCTCTCATTGGCTTCGAAGCTGACTGACTTTCTCTCTCACTCCTAGCTGCCTCTCTGCCTCGCAGGCCAATTTAGTCCTCGGCACACTGGACTTCTGGACATCAAAGAGTTGATTACAATGTTGGGGCTGAAGCCTTATACTAGCCAATGTGGTATCAAGCAGATATACATATACAAGCATGTCTGGGCCACGTACAGGGTGTCCGAAATCGTAATGGTTCTCGGCTCTCCCTTTCCCTGGGTGGACTTTCGCGCCTTTACTCTCTCTGGGTCATGGGCCATGACGAATGCTCCCACACTCTCCCGGGGGGGTCGTAACAGCCTATTCAGCGAGGTCGTAGCTTTTTTTCCCGAACATTGGATAAATCGTTTGGATACGATAACGGCTCTCAAGGTCGGATAAGGCTCTCGTTGAATAGCTCCGTAGTTGGATAAGCTCTTCCACACCCCACGAGATACGAGAGTAAGCTGGTGTTGCCCTTATTACGCTGTATCATATCCACCCCCATGTGTCAAAAACATATAAAGCCACAGAGGAGTCTCACATCTTTCATTCGCACAACGAGAGCTTGCCAAGTCACTTCTTCTCTCTCTCTCTCTCTCTCTCTCTCTCTCTCTCTCTCTCTCTCTCGCATCGCTCGTATCTCTCCTGTCTCTCCTCACGTTCGTCCTCGTCCAACTTCATTCGTTCAGTATTTCTTCCCCTTCCTACTTCCCCTCGAAACGATTCCCACGTAGCAACATCCACCTGTGCGCGCGACTCCATTATGAAAGAGCCAAGAGAGAAAAGGGGAATAGAATCAAGAGAAAAAGAAATGAAGACGCAAGCAAAGGAACGACCGGTGTCCAAAGACTAGAAAAACCTTAGAATCGGTAACTCCTTAAATGCGGCCCCGTTCACGTATGAACGAAAAAATGGTGGGAATTTGTAAAGACACCCCTTAGGTGCCAGTGTCGAGTGTCCCCCGTCTTCCCCAACATTCGACCCAACCTGTCGGCTGATCCAATCAAACCGGTGTCCCAGTAACGTGACTATACGGCTGGAGCTCCGTCAATCGGTTAAATCTTGCGACTTCCCGTTCATTTGAATTCGTCACGTGCGCGGAATGTTTTAAAGCAAGAAAAAAAAAAGAAAAAAACGAGAAGGTTAGGTCAGCACGCGGCCATTGTGTTTCGGCTTTTTGACTCGGCAGAGAGATAGCTGTTTTCCGTTTTTCATTTGATTCAGGGCTACAATTTCCCAGTGCGGGTAGAGTATTTCCAATTACTGTTCTCACGTAATGGGAAGCGCCTGCATTATAAGCCCAATCGAATCCGCCTATGTATTTGCGATATCAAGCTCTGATTGACTATTGATTTCACACGCAATTTCACGACTCGTCACGTTGCATTTTCAAACTCAACGCGCCGACACTTTGAGCTCGCAAGCCATTAAATACGCGCCGTTGTTCTCCTTTATTTATCGAATGGAAATACGTCAACGTTTATAGATCATCTACTAATTGCTGTCTAATTGCTGATGCCCACCACAAAGGTCATTAATGGTACCACTATCGGTCAGTATTATTAGTCAAGTGCCCGGTGATACCTGCTCATCGGTTTCATAATATATGCAGATCGGAATTCATTTCAAGTATGTATATAACGCATGTACAGGTATATTTATAATCTGATGGGTGGACAACTGAACAAAGATAAATTGCGTACATCCGCCGGCTACAATGTATTCTCCAGAACTGAAGTTGAAAATTCGAGTCGAAGCGCTTGCGGCCGTGCGGCGAGAGAAAGAGAAAGAAAGAGAGATTTAAAGAACAAATGAAAGATAAAGGTAAAGTGGCAGTCGCTACTTTTAATCCGGACACCCGATATGTGCTCTGAGCACGGATACGTCGTTGGGTGGACGCCGCCCGGCACCAGCCTGACCATTTAGCGGAGTCTTGCTTATGCACGTAATACAGCTATAGAGACTACGGAGAAACTATAGCAGAGCCATTGTGCTCCGTGCGCTTCGCACGTCACAAGCTTCCATATCCACGTCTCTCATATGTTGGAGCGCTTAAAGCGTTTCCGTATTTTCCGCGTGCGCGGTCACGCAACATTTTTCCTGCATGGTTTTCATGGTTTACGCGCAACCATCGACGCACCCGTCAACATTCTTCAGAGGACTGAAAAAATATATAAGAACCAGCACCTCTGTGAAGGTGGCCCCTCGTTATGCAAACTTTAAAAAAATAGAGTTTTGCTTTCCCCCCCCCCCCCGAAGACTTCTAGAGTTCCTGATAGTTTTCAAAAATAGTTCTCCAAGTATAATTATAATATAAATGGAACTGTATTTATTTTATTTTAATTTGCGTCACGAGAGGCCAACTTGACAGAGGTAAAACCAGCACATTAAAAGTAACTCCTCCTTGCAGTTGCTGGTCGATGTGAATAGTGTGACAGCCATTATATCTATATAGCAGCTCTTTCTTTTTACTATTCGCTATAAACTGATTCGACGATTGGCAGGTAATAATACTAATAATATATCAGAGAAAGGCTGTATATACTTCCGGTACCCTGTTACGCATAAAAATCTTCATAAACTCGAGTAACGGCGTCTCCCTTTTCCTAAACTTGAGTACAGATCGTTATACAGGATGTATCGAGGCATTGATAGGCTCGGCACAAATCGAACGAGAGAAAGGATTTGCCCGAAAGATATACACGCGTCTTTTAGAAGAACCAATACAAGGGGACCAATACTTCGGACACAGCCATGCTGATTCTGCGAGGAGGTTCGCGGCTGACGAATCTTCGCGCTGCCCTCAAGGCACCTTCGATTACTACATTCCTTATCTATGTATATTAGAAAGCCACATATTAAGAATCGGAATCCAGTACATAGATGAAGTCTTTCTTCGGGAGCTCTAATAAACCCCCACATCCTGTCTTCATTTTTCTCTTCCTTATACATGTTTAACAACAAGAGATATATATATATATATCTTCGTTACCATAAGTCCGATCGCTCGATTGTATATGGGTTCCATGTATGTACAAGAGACTCGTGTGTATTTTGCGCCGTATAAATTACACCTCGTACAATCCGTGCGGAAAATTATTCGGAAGGAGTCTCTTGATTAGCAGAGTAGACTCGTCCCAGCGTAATTTAGATCGCAGTAATTAGCGAGACGCAAACGCTGATTTGATTTCGAGTGAAATAAAAATCAGATCCATTAAAATCCATAAAAATCTTCTTCCATTGAAATTTGACTTTTTAGTTCACTTGCTTTTTTTCTTTCTTGTCTTTCAATTTTACTTCTCTTTCGCCACTCATACAGCTACCTAGTCGGAAGACGTTATTTCTCTTTTCCCTTACTTTTTTACAACTGATTCTTCTATGTTTTTTTTCTCTTTATTGGATAATAATTTTTCCTCACGATTATTCGATAGAGATGCACGTTTATCGAATTTTTCCAACATATTTCTCACCACGCAATTTTCTTTTCGACTGATTCAACATAGTGTGCGATAGGAAAAGCTCAATACTCATTCGACATCAGTCCAGCTAAGAATTTTCAAGCGTATCAAAAATTAAGATATGAAATACTACTTTAGGAAAGAAAGTGGTAACAGCAGTAATAACGTGAAATATCAATGGTTTTCTCTTAAGGAAAATTACTTTTTTTTCTAAAAATCAAACGGCGCTCGCTATTTCTGTAACTCCAAAATTTATTTTCTCCTAATGAGAAAAAAACCGCAAAAGTTAAATGACCAGTCGTGCCAACAGAGTCTTTGAAGATCGAAAGAAAAAGTGGAGGACCGTTTGAAAAATTATCAAAAATCCATCTTGAAATTTTGATACGCGATTTCTCTCTGTTTACCGTCAAGAAAACTATTTGGTAGGGAAACATAATGAAACATTATGTGTAGAAGGCGCAATAACTTAAAATTGTCTAATCACCGGACAATCTCACTCTTCGTCAAGTATACTTCATTTTATAATATAAATTTATGAGACAGGAATTTTGTCGATGCCTAGAATATGTTAACGATTGATTAAATAGACTTACCTTCCACTGTTTCTCGTATGTTTAGCCCCACTACGGTGCTACGTAGCAAGAGGTTAGATTTATCCGTCAGCTGGTCATCTTAAATATTCCCTAGATCGATGATGTGTCGCAGCAACACTTCCAATGCACTCACAACTCACAACTGCACAAATAACTCAAATGAAAATGGAGAAGCCTCATGACAACGCGACTTCGTGTCACTACAGCGAATGGATCACATATATTATTTAATAACGATGCGATGAACAGCAAGAAAACTTGTCAGAGCCTTCTCCCCGATGCCGGTGAAAAAAAAGAAAAAGTAGAAGAGGAAGAACAACAAAAAGCACCACTTGCACGCACTCAAAAACAACTACGGCTCTACGCAGCTACGCATAGCGCTTGCAAGCGCCTCGCGGTCGCTACACTAACTGCCGCTTTCAATTGAATTTCGAACGCCGTAACCTCCCGACCAATCGCCGGCCATCCGGTACATGCGCAACTTTGGAACGCAATGCTCTTTGACACTGTACGGCGGCTTTTCACGTATCATAACATGTCATAACTTGTCATAACGTATGCTTTGGAATGCTACCATTAGCTTCACCCAACCCTCTCCGCCAACTGACTGCGACTGCACTCCTTCGCGAGACTGAGCAATATTATACATTTTATGTGTAGAAAAGGAATGCCTTTAGAACAAAAAATTCTTCAACTCCTACGGCGTTTGTAAAATATACTATAAATAAAAGATATGCACACCACGCAGCACATTTGAAAATACGAAGCAAGTCCAGCGAGTGGAAAACAACGAAATAGATTTTCAAAATGGATCCTTAATAGTCGTCTGCTTGAGAATCGCCTTAGCATGACGTCACTACTACAAGTTTCCCTATACATATTAGTTTTATGTGAAGTAACACAGCAATAGAAATTGATGACAGTTGACGGAATAATTAATTATATTCCAGCCAAAGCCAGTAATTCCTTCTTGTGCAACTACGGAAAAATGTTAACGATATAACAGAGAAAAAAACCTTTTGTAACCCATACCAATACTACCGTGAATAATTCGTCGCTTGACCCTTTTAAAACTCCATACTGAAATCCGGGGGAGAACGCAGTCATCTTATAACCGAACTCTCGAGAGAGGTGTATTGAGTTAATTAACGCGGAAAATTAAAGTACTGCTCTTGCTCACCTTTCGTTTTATGTATACAGTCCTTTGCATTTGTCTCTGCCGCATCCAGTGATCCGCTATCCTTCACACAATTTCTTGAATTTACTTTTGATTCGATTGTTCTTGACGAAGTGCCTCAACACTTGAGGTAGCCCTATTGAATGGGATCAAATTCGATGAGAGGATTTAATCCGTCGATGAATATTATCGAGTGTCCCAGTCAACCGAGAAGGTTTTCAATACCGGACAGAGCCAATGATCAGCCATTTCTCTCCTTTCGCAAAATAAACCCTTCGGACTTATCTCGTGTCTGAGATTAGACCTTAGAACAATGGCTATTTTGAAATGTCGAACATTAACCGTATTATTATACATATAAAAGTTCGATATACAATAAAGATCAAAATTGATGCCAATTTATTACACTGTGTAACGACCTCCGTCTTCATTTATTATTCTCTTCGACCAGTTACATGAAGGGTTCGAATTACCACTCGTGGTTGTATAAAAGAACTACAACTTTTATTATACAAAAATGCTGTCATTTGTACAAAATGGTGTGACCTTACGTTCTATACACGGTACGACATCTTTGACGTAGTTTGCACTGACGTCGTACCGTCGAACACTAATTAACGATCGCCTAAAAGAACATTCTCCTGAATGAATAAATTCATAACGACAAACATGATTTTAATTTCATTCCCAATCCGCCGTCCGATCCTCGCTCGATATCTACTTGGCATGATGACCCTGATGTATGAAATTTGGGCTAACTGCCTCGCATCCACTCCTCGTCGTTCTTCTATTTCCAATTAACAATCATGTACATCATGCCTAACAATTGGCTAAAAACTATTTCGAAAATTCACACATGCTCCTCCTCATCCTCCTCGTCGAAGTGGGAACTGGTACTGACATCTCCAAGACGAAACGGAGATGAAAAAGAGTATGCCAAAGGACCTAGAGAAAAGTATTAACAAGTAATTGCGACAAGTAGAAGGAAACAGGACACTTAATTAGCTGCAATTTGATGAAGAGCACTGCGCAATTAGATTTAGGCTCCCATCACTTTAAACTATTAATTTTTTATGAAGTGACATTAAATCAGCCACCACTTTCAGTTTACTAGAAAGTCCCGATAGTTTTGATATCCAACCAGTTTCTCCACGGCGTATAAAAATAATTTATATAAATTCAAGAGAATTGAGAAACAATTAATGCACTTGCATACCGAAATTAACGTCAATGGACCTAGAGGATAATTAGGCAATATCTGACCTATATCTCTGGTGCAGAGGAATTCCTCAAGGAGACGCGCAGAAGGAAAGAGACAGAGTCCAGAGAAAAATAAAAACATTTAGGAAAAAGAGAAAAGGAAAATATAAAGATCCAGATCGGCTTTACGCACTACGAATTAACTAATTGCATTCCAAAGTAATTAGGGCTATTGAGTGGCAAGCATCTCTTCCTGCTGGATCCTCCGACGATAATTATCCAGGGTGACTTGTATCGTCTTCTCGGAGTACCGGCAATTCTCAGCGCCGCAGGTGCACGTGAAGGACTTGCACTTTATTATCCAGAATTTCTCCCCGTAATCGAAGCTGAAAGCAGAGAATCACGTGTTGGACGTCTTCGGCAGGGCTGATCTATGTACGGCTCGTAGGGAGACACGGGTGCGCAGAAATATGCAGACTATAAAATAAGGAAACACATAAAGACAGGAAGTCGATTCCCCATGGACAGAGTAGCGTATTGCGATGGACCGGAGAAGATAACAAGACAAAGATGCAGAACGTCCGTTTTATAAGTCATCTGGCTTTTATTGGCCAATCCTTTGACAGAATGACCGCAAAATGAGTAGAGGACTTACCTTTCATATGCGCCTCTCACATCTCTTATTGTAACTGTTATAATCGAGTTTATTGCTTTTCTCTGATAATGATCGTTACACTGCAATATGAATACCGTGCTTTACTCCATTTTCTGAGAACCGTTCATTTTTCATGAGCCCTTCCTTATAAAACTCATCAAGAAGTGATGCGCAAGAAAAAGATACTTCAAAGAGAAATTGTCAAGCTATTTGCGATTACAATGAGTTCTCTGCAACGCGACAAAGGCGACCCAAAGTAGAGCAAACGAAGGGATAAGATTTTATTAATATAAGAAACAATATCCAACAATATGAATTATTGCCGTGTGGAACGTAGGTTGATATGCTGGAGCCTATGTGAAATTGCGAATTTCTTTCAAACCGCTATTGATTAACGTACCCGAGCTCTTCGTCAGCCTCGATGTCGCGATTTGCGAAGAACGCTATCCTCGGGAAGTGCAGATCCTGGTGCTCGACAAACACGCGTACCGGAAGTAGATTTGGCGCACACGAGTGGTTAATAAAACGGGCAAGATTTCCATAGCGTCTGGCATCTATACAATAAGTCTCGCCATCCTAAATAGTTTTAAAAACATTAAAAAAACCATTAGCAGTGTTGAAAGTCAAAAACATTTTTCCTTAGAGATATAGAGTTTTCTCCAATAAATTAAACTCACTCTGTTATCCAAATCGAACAAATAGGAATCATCCTCTCGATGATCGGCCTCTGAATCAGATATTATCTCACCGATATACTCGCAGACGTATGTTCCTTTAGGAATGTGACGCAGTGTTCTCAATCCCCAGCCCTTTCCATTCGTCCTGAATAACTGAAATCTCTGAGTCAAGCCGTGCTGGACCACGCGATTGTTGCACGTAATACGATTACAGTCACAGGCCTGATTGCACTCGAACAGCATGGGAGGATCTAAACCAGAAAAAAAACAAAAAAAACATTTACTCGTTATCAGCAACAAGTCTTTTGGTCTGTTCATAGTATCATCAACAGCACCGATTAATACTTATAGCGTATTGCCTTCAACAAACGCATACCGGCGTAATTGAATTCAGGGATGAGCTTCCCTTCTTCATCGTACCAACATCGTAGACTGATATTTCCACATAAACATTTTTCTGAACTGCAATTATCCTCGCAGCGGCATGACTGCAAAGACGTTATCGTGCGGTCGACACTGATATTACTGGTGAAGCAATTCTCTGTGACGTAGAGGAAATCCGTGGGTTTATCCTCAGAGTCATACCCATTGACGCATTGAATGGGGTTGCTCTCCTTACCTCGTGAGATGTCACTAGAAGCAAGCAGTATAATTAACACCTAATAAGGATCTACAAAATATCAGAAGGTAGGATGAGTTAGCGCATACTCACTTTGTTAAAATTCTTACAGTCTTCTCCCACATGTGTTCCGATAATTCGTTGACTTTTGCATTTAATCGAAGCGCTGCCATAGTGTCTCCATCGGACGGGCAGCAATTTACCGCTGTCTCGCCGGCTGCATTTAATTCGCCGACCTTAGCGCCACGAGCCAATAGTAAAACGCTCACAGCATACTGGTCTTGTCTAGCTGCTATATGCCTAAGAAGTGTCGCCGAGTGAGTACGACAAAGTTACCATTGAAAAGGCTTACCATCAACCGTACGTCAAGGATCTACTAACAATGGAGTGTCGCCGTGGACATTGACGGCATTCACGTCACAGCCTTCGCTAAGTAACAATTCAGTAATCTCAGAACTGCCACTGTAGGCGCTCCAGTGTAAGGCTATGTTCTGTTCGGCATCCCTGATGAGAGGATCACATTTTTTCTCAAGAAGAAATCTTGCCACATCAGTATGACAGAATTCGCAGGCCCAGATCAAGCTGGTCCAACCACCATCGTCCACAGAATCTGTAAAAAAAAGCATATTCGCATATTGATGTATCCAAAAAAAATGTTTAATAATCAAAACAGTTACTCCGTCCTTGCTTCTTACCAACTAACGTCCGAGGAACTTTACATTCGGACAAAATAATTTGACAAACATCCAAATGTCCTGACTTTGCTGCCATGTGTAGTGCAGTCATACCATCCTCTCCCTTCAAAGTCACGTCCGCTCCTATCCTCACCAAGTACCTCACCACCTCCGTCTTGCCCTTGCTAGCAGCTAGCATTAACGGCGTCAATTGGTTCCTGTCCATAACGTCGACCTGAGCGCCAGCCTGCACGAGGACATGAACGCAGGCCAAGTGTCCTTTATCAGCTGCTATGTGAAGACTCGTGCGGAGTGCATAATCCCGAAAGGAGTGATTCGCATTGTATCCACAAGCTAAGGGATGCACGATTTATAAACAATTAGATCAAACAAAAATAAGCTCATTGGTCGCTCACCTAGGACATTCACCAACTTCTCCAGGTCGCCGTTCTTCACTGAAGTGTAGAGGCTCATTATAGTATAGCGCTCCGGTCTGTCAGGATTGCTCGTGGGTTCAGGAATCTTTATGGTCTCAGGTCTCACCAGAGGACTTGGTGGTCTACCTGCCAACTTGGTATTGTCGCCCTTTCCCGTAAGACTCATCTTTGCCGAAGGTAACTTGGAGAATTTTCGCCGCGTGGGAATAAAAACTGGCTTTCTCATCCCTGACATATTCACCATCACGTCACAGGATGCGCTCTCGCTTCCGCAGTGCGGACACACCGCTTTCTTGTTTGGATAGATCTCGCACTCTCTGTGGTATTGATGACCATTTGTACACTGCACGAATCTGCCCTGAGCGCAGAAGAGCCCGCAAGACGGACAGCAATTGTGACGCAGCAGTCTCTCCTTGTGCATCCGACAGAGGATTATAAATGGGACCCGGGTGCTGGGCCTTCGCATAGCCACGTCGTTACTGTCTACCTCGTTGCAACAACCGACTACACGGTTATCGATGGAGTCTATCGCTGTACAATAAAGAGGAGCTCCTGAACCAGTTATCGTCACGTACAGCTGAGATCTTACTTGGCACAAACAGAGTAAGGATGGTCCATAGGCCTGCAAGTCGACAAATCCTTTAATGTTTTGGGATTAAGAGATTCGAAAGTTTTGCATTTTTAAAATTATGTTTCTATCTACATACTTCACTTAATATTGCCGTTGATTCTGGCTTGGATGCTTGACCTTCTGCTGGACTCGGACTTGGAGCCATACTTCTTCGAGTTCTTTTGGCTGGTACAGCTCCTTCTGGAACACATATCAAAAGGTGTATCGCTTGGGTCTTAATGATGTTTTGAATTCTCTATGATAATCGCAATATGTACCTTCAGGATAGTCGTTGTTCCTTCCGGTCTCTGCGATCGATGGAGAACCGTCTGCAAAAAGTTTTATTTTCCTAGATAGCTGTTTTATTTTATTTATTTCTGTTAAATAAATTCTGCGTTTGACTTTGAATCTAGCGATATAATATGAGAGATAGGTCATATCAAGGATCTGTATTTTATTACTAATAGTACCTTCAAAGGAATCCATTTTCGCTAGCTTACGAGCACCAGTGCTACCCCTTGGTCGACCTCGTTCTCTTCTAGTTCGGCCGGCAATTGGCTTCAAAAACGGTTTCTCCGTGTCTGCGTTAATCTCCTCATTTGAACTGTTGTTGATTATGGAGTTGCTCAATTTTGTCTGAACGGTTTCCGGACTTTTCATTATTGGGGACAACTTTGGCATGCCATCGAAATCCATTGTAGTATTCTGAGACTCGCTCATGTTGGAGTCGTTTCCACCGATTTCCGTTACACTGGTATTCTTTGAACTGTCTAATTCTGAGCTTGTACTGTTCACGTCGTTAAAATAGGTACCAATTTCGTGGCGAACATCCGATACTTTTATTTGAAGTTGTTTTATTTGTTCTTTACTGGTGACCAATTTCTTTGGTCGACCTGGTTTATTGTACTTTCTTTGACTTTGATACTTGCGGTGAACTTCAGTGTAGTTTGACTTTTCCTTTCGGGCCATGGCACTCTCAAGAACTGTACTTTTCAACGATTCTTTACAGAGTCGCCTTGCTGATCGTTTAGGTCCAGGATGTTCCTCTGTAGAATCACTGAGAATAAAAAATTACAGTTTTTCAAAACGACTAAAATCTTTTTGATTAAAATATTAGGAAATACTTATAGAGAGTAACCTTAGCGCCCTAAGTCGAGAGCGTCCTGTTCTTCGGTTCCTGGTGACAATAGTTGGTGGTGGTGGTGATTTCACTTCAACATCAGCAGCAATAGGATCGGAGTCCTCATTCCTGGAACTTTGTTCGCTGAACTCTTTCTGTTCCACCGAGGCACCTTCCTCGGATATTTCTTTTGAAGCAGAGCTCTCATCTTCCTTAACATTCTTCTGTCCCCTTACCACCATAACTTCCTCGGATCTACCCTCTTCAGAATCAGATTTCTCTATTACGTCAGAGTTTTCATCAGAATTCTCAATCTTCACAGAAACACCACCGATCTGATTGCAGTTAGCAAGTTCATCTGGTACTAGAGTCAAGTTGGACGAACAGCTAGAAATCTTAGTCTTTCTACCATGATCAGTATTCTCATCAATGGTTCTAAAAGTCAGAACTATACGTGGTATATTACCATCTTTCTTGGGAAGTTCCAGCTTTTCGATGCTATCCTCTGTCTTGTGATTTTCATTTGGTGTAGCCTCCTGGGCTTCTGTCGTGGGCACAGAAACCTGTTCAATCTTCTCCTCGGCAGAATTCCCGACGACTTTTGCAACCTCCTCCTCGGGTATCAGAATCTTTTCTGGTTCCTTGAAATTCTTTTCTACCTTGTCCCCCTTTCCGTCAACCTTCTCGTTCTCCGGTGCCTTCGCTGGACTCATGCCCTTGTTAAATTCATTGGTCATGCCTTCAAGAATCTGCTGTATGCTGACCCTTTCCTCGACGTTCTTAGCCACCATGTCTTCATCTTCTCCCTCTTCTTGGCCGCCCTCGGGCACTCCGACGTCCTTACACGTCACCTCTGACATAACAAGTTTCACTGGGCACCGATTACTCAAAAACAGAAATACCTAGAGGATCCTGTCGCATCACCTTGCTCCTGTCCGGATGAAACACGAAGAACGGCACCAACGACACCACGAACACCCGAGTATGATGCCTGATGTCTTCCGCACTGACCACAGTGATCATGCGACACGTTCCAGGTATCTTCCTGGCTTAATTGTGAGGCAAAAAGAAGATCGAGTTACAGGATAATACACCGCGCCTCGTCCTCCGGTGATCTTGCTAATTAATCGCCAGGAAGACGAGGGCTCCCTGACGATATTCCTCGAAGAAGCTGGCCTACGCTGGCGTGGAGCGCGCTGAGCTGGAGGCCATATTGATTGTTCAGGGACGGGCCGATCCGAACGAGAAATTTATTTTTGAAACTCTCTTCGGGCGCACCCTTATCACTCGCGAATCCCGGCACAATTCTCATCGGTTCCAAGAAGGTTATATTCGCAATCTTGCTATCCCTTAACGGTTTCCTGTGGCCAAGGAGGTTACGTATATTGTTCCTGACGAAGAGCCAGCGAGGCACGATCGCCGACAATCGCCGATGCCTTGCGCACCTATAGTTGAAAAGCAAAAAGATAATGCATTCCTCGGTCGCCTCCCGTGACCCAGTGCGACCACGGAAATATTTTTATGGCCAAGCTCGACCTTAATGGCTACGATATTTTAGGAATCGGCATTCATTGGTTCAGGATTCCCTGGGAACCACTAGAAACTACCTGACTGGAGATGCACGAAGTCGCAACTGCTAGTTTACACGCAGTATTGCTTATTCACGCTTACTACAAAGCTGAGAACTCACGATATTCCAAGCTGTTTTCTAAGTCTTACTGCACTTGTTTCAATTATAAAATGGCAATGGAAATATATAGCTTTTACATAGCTGAAAAATATCATGCGGACGTGAGCAGACAGCGCCATAATACGATGATAATTTTAAGCAGAATGTAAAACGATAAGGAACCCAAAAGATAATCAGATAACAAAAGTAAAGTATTAAGTAAGGTATAGTTGCAATGCAAAAACTGGGGATATCACTCTTCGATCTTCACAGGGTTTTTCACTTCTCTTAATTCTTCCTTTATTATAGGTTTAAGTTTATTTACATTGTAACAGATCCTTTTGTCAAATAATTGACAAAAGACCAATGATGAGCGTAGACTGATCGTAGTTAATGAATGAATAATTCGAAACAATATAATTACAACATGCCAGCCTTGGCGCACTTCTCTCATTTAAATAATATAGAGTCATTAAAAGAGTTTAGGACGAAGAAGAAGGCGTCGGGGCTTGAAAATAAGGAAGAGGAAATTCCTTCCTAAAGGAAATTGGAGGGGGGGGGGGGGGCATTTTTATCTCAGTGATGAAAGCAACCTTCGCGCAATTTGGTGTGTATTCAATCATTCATATTGCGTCATTGCGCGATACAGGCAGCGACTTAGGGGATGGAAGAGGAGGGGATCGACATTCTTTAAAAAGCCACGCAATCGTCGAGTTAAATTTTAGGTTGTGCTTATCGTAGAGTTAATAAGGCTCTTGGGAGTTCATCTGAGAAATACTAGGCATAACGCGTCGGTCATTGACAGCAAGTGAGCACGTATTACCCTCCACAATTTTCTATTAATTAATATAATAAAAAAGTGGCGAGAATTTGAAAATACAACATTCAGTCGAAATCGCGAAAGGCATGACGCGAACAGTTACTTCCTAAAGGAAAAGCTCACGACAAGCTCGCTCCTCGAAAATGAGAAGCAGAGGAGTCTCTCTTTCCAAAGGAATCCTCGACGAACCGTAGGAAAAGCTTCGTCAATAGTAGCAAACATGGTGCGTTTTACTACGTGTATTCTGTTCATGTTATTCACTTTTTTTGATCTCATATTTAAAAATTATGATAACCGTTAAAGAACACTAGTGATCCTTTGCAAAGCGATATAAAAGTTGAGCATCATATTGCATTCCATATAAATATGCGCCGACGGAGGAGCATCCTCGTCGAAAACAGCGGGATCCATCTAGATCCCGTAAATCCTTGCAAAAAGTATATTGGTACTTCTGAACGCATGAACGTTCCCGAGGGCGAAAATCCCTTCTTCGCGGCCTCGAGCGCGACTTTCCCCATTAACTATTATTTTCTAGGCGTGTAAGAATCTCTTGCTACGCTGATACGCGTAGCGTATAATCGCGTTACAGTGAGAGTAACGAGATTCAAGTGCTCAAGTGCGAGAGTATTGAGTTTCATTGCTTTCACACTGTTCGTGAACGCTCGGTACTAAGACTCCCCCCTGGGAGCGTCAAGTGGGACACTTCTCTAGGTGATTCAAGTGATTCAGGTGAATCAGGTGCTTTGTGAAAGTTGATACGTTCTTATTTTTGGTCAAGTATGGCACCGACGAGGAACAAAATATTATGCTGGTAGCGGTGGGTTATGGTGGTGGAGGCCTTCTTTGGGGTTCCGGGGTGTAGCGGAGACGAGCTCTTACGTACTGAGGACTTCCTGGCACAGAATTGCTCTCCGATAATCTTCTTGGTGGTGGCTGGGGTGGTGACGGTGAGACATACCTGAACACAATTTTATAAAATTTATCCACATTCTGCCGCTCTTGGTTCGTCAATATTTCAATGAAATTATTAGTATACGGTGAGGTTGTTACCTTCTCGGTAACGAAGGCGAGGGTTGGTCCACCAAGTTTCTACGAAGCGCCAGAGGAGACTCGCCACGACTCAATCTCGGCGGTGGCTCCGGCGAAGGAGCACGTTCACTACCGAGTCTGAGTCTAACGTACGAGGCAAACCGCTTCTTCGCGGATTCTTTGGCACCACCCTGAGTCTGCGGTATGATTGGCGGTGGTTCCTGCTTAAGCTGATGCGCAAAGCGGGAGATCAACAACTGTGGGCTGGTGGAACCGTGGGATCCTTGAGGTGGAGGCTCGGAAGGAAATCTATGTACGAGCAACGGACTTTCATCAGCAAATTACATAATTTTTATGAAAATCTACCAATATCTATGCTTTCAGGATCTCCTTACCTCTTACGACTAACCATAGGACTCCCATATATATCTTGGGCCTGCGGATGCGACTGAGGTACTGGCGGAGGTTGTCCAAGACGTTGCTGTACAAAGGGTGAATATCTACCACTCTCACTAGGCGATGGTACGACACCCGGAGGATCTACGTTCTCCCTTCGCCAAGGTGAGTAGTCCCTGGCGAAGGGACTCAGAGACCGTGAAATACCCTGCCACCGGTCTCTGCTACTGTCGCGTTCCTCGACTCGACCGTGGTACGGTGACCACGGTCTACTGCTGACTTCCACGAGATTGGAGTCCTGTCTGTACGGAGAGAAGGGTCTTCCTACGGGTTTACTCTGGCCATTGGCTGTACAACTGTTCGATGCAAAGTCCCTGCTTTGCTCGACGTGCTGCCTATATGGCGAAAATTGTCGCTGAACGTTGAGATGTTCCAGCTCCCCAGAGTCCTTGGTAATAGGTGGCGAGAACGGCCTAACGATTTCCTTCCGTCGCAAAGCGTAAGGACTGTAGGGAACGTAGTTCGAGCCGTTCTCGCTGCTGGAACGCTGGTGGAACGGCAGGAAGCTGGAATTCTGTGGCTCTTTGGTGGCGCTGCATCTTAGGAAAGCTGGGACTTCGGAGTGGGTCCTCAGATGAGCAGTCTGCTTCAAGGACACGTGACCCGTAACTCGTTGTTGACCTCCTGTAGTTAACCTGCAACCGAATCGTCGGACATAGAATTGGGAAAGGCCACGAGGTAGTTTCGTGAGAATGTCGAGACTTCTCGGACGGTAACTCGATCGTCCGTCCGAGAGTCAATGATTTCCTGAAAGTGTGTGTCCGATCCTCTCTTATGTAAGACCTACGTACACCACGGATTAGTGAAAGTTAGAACGTTAATCAAAATTTCATGCAACACAGACAGGGAGAAAGAAGGTATTATCTACGAATTCGCAAACGGAACAATCTAATCGACAAACACATTCGAAATGTAGAATGAAGAATAGAATTTAGTGGCCGCATGCCCTAGAGAATTAAGAGAAAATTCGCAGAGAAATCAACGTGAAATACGAAAGAACAAAGAAGACAAGTAAAATTAAAATAAAGAAAAGAGAGTAGAAGAGTAATGTGTACGATCGGCGACAATGGGGCTGATATCTCAGCTACGACGTAACGCAATGCGGTGCGAATACGAATATATAATAGTTACGTTGCCAACAAATGACAGGCAAAGTGGCTACCATGTAAGTGTGAGAACAGCAATAGGACGCATAAAAAGATATTGAAATGAATAAAAAAAAAAAGAATGCTTACCATGAGTGGGGGTTGAAGGGTGGGATGTGTAACAGGCGCGTGCACAAACCAAACAACTCGAAACGAAAATCGGGTAGATTTTTGGATGTTTTTGAGGTATTTTTCTTTTTTAACTTTTTTGGGATTTTCGGGTACTTTTTTTCGGGGAGGCGGAGAGTGGGGCGAGTACGAGGGAGAGGGGATGCTACGCTGCGCTGCCTCCCTCAAGCTCAACGCTGCAACACAATGCAATACGCACGCAAACGTTTATAATAGAGTTTCAAACCAAGAGAAAGAAATTGGTTGGCTCCTCTGCTGAGAGTTACGAGTCCTACGAAGACACATACTTCGTCCTCTGCGTAGAAGCCGTACTTTTATCTTTTTCTATTAATTCCTCTCTTTTCTTTCTCGTTTCGGAAAACTACAGCCTCCCTAGACTCGACAGTTGTTTAATACCTATCGAGTTCACGGTGGACATTACCAATGCGTTAAAGGCCATTCTACAATGCAATATAATAAGAAATAAGCAATAAGAAATAAGAAATAAGATCTTCATTTGATATTTACGTAATTCCATTGGATCCTCCAATCAAGAAGGAGAAAATCGTTTTTAAAACCGAGCGTTTACTAAGTCTCTACGATTTTTATGACGTCTTGGACATAGCAACGATACGTAAGCGGTTGCTAGGGTCTTTAAGGACTTCACGGAGCACGGAACGTGATGAGTAGCATCGAGCATGCCCCGTTCCGTAATTTCTTACGGCTTACGTTAAAAATACATAGCAACGATACGGAAGCGGTTGCTAGGGTCTTTAAGGATTTCACGGAGCACGAAACGTCATTGTCAAATGTCATTACCTGTCACATGTCATGATCTGTCAATATATAAATATAAAAAAAATGTGTATGCGTTTATTCATACAGATAAGCAAACCATTACTTCATTTCTAAAATCACGATGACTTTTATCGTAGAGAAATTTAATTTCTCTAACGATATTGATAATGACCTCGTCTATAGAGTTGGTAATGACAGGTGACAGGTAATGACATTTCACGTATGGAAATATTGGCGAAATATTATGTACTTCACGGAGCACGGAACGTGATGAGTAGCATCGGGCATGCCCCGTTCCGTAATTTCTTACGGCTTACGTTAAAAATACATAGCAACGATACGGAAGCGGTTGCTAGGGTCTTTAAGGATTTCACGGAGCACGAAACGTCATTGTCAAATGTCATTACCTGTCACATGTCATGATCTGTCAATATATAAATATAAAAAAAATGTGTATGCGTTTATTCATACAGATAAGCAAACCATTACTTCATTTCTAAAATCACGATGACTTTTATCGTAGAGAAATTTAATTTCTCTAACGATATTGATAATGACCTCGTCTATAGAGTTGGTAATGACAGGTGACAGGTAATGACATTTCACGTATGGAAATATTGGCGAAATATTATGTACTTCACGGAGCACGGAACGTGATGAGTAGCATCGGGCATGCCCCGTTCCGTAATTTCTTACGGCTTACGTTAAAAATACATAGCAACGATACGGAAGCGGTTGCTAGGGTCTTTAAGGATTTCACGGAGCAAGACGTCACAAAAATCGTAGAGACTTAGTAAACGCTCGGTTTTAAAAACGATTTTCTCCTTCTTGATTGGAGGATCCAATGGAATTACGTAAATATCAAATGAAGATCTTATTTCTTATTTCTTATTGCTTATTTCTTATTATATTGCATTGTAGAATGGCCTTAAGACTTCAAAATTGTTACCGTTGGAACGCGATAACCCAGTTATTTTAAAACCAAACCAAACATTACTATATTAGTCGGGAATCTCATGCCGTGTTTTAAAAATCTCTAATTAATTCTTTATACGGGCCGTTCGTCCTGTGGAGCACCTCGACACGATAAATCGCGTGTAAATAGCGTCCCCAAGGATAACAGTGCTTATTCCGTAGAAACGTATCTCTGTGCAACGTTACTGCTTTCAAATATATGTTCTTGAAAAAGAAAGAAGAAGACAGACGGGTAAAGCAGAGATGGCAGGCACCAACCTTGGCTCCAGCTGTCGCATGACTCTGCCGAACCACTGACAGCCGGAAGTCGGGAGCGAGGAATTTGTTTCATCGTCCTGTCGGATGTCGTACTTTCTGATGTAGGGATGTTCCATGAGTTTATGATACTTGGGCCGATGCTTGTAATTCTTGGTAAGGCAAGAACTGACAAAACTTCGAAAGTCCTTGGAAAACGGTGTATCTGAAGGAAGAGCGGGTGGGTCATCTTGTACTACCCTGCTCAACACCTACGGTACAAATTGTACTCTTATTGCGTGTACGGATTGCCACCGGATGGCCTCTAGGTGACTCCATGAACGAGGAGGATTTCTCACCTCGAAATCAGTCTTGCAGTCTCGATAAGGAAATACTCCTGTAGCTAATTCAACTAATGTGATGCCCAGACTCCATACGTCAGCTCTTATGTCGTAGTCCGGTTTTGTGGGATCCGGTGGATCGATTCGTTCAGGCTGCGAGAATAGATTAAACTGTTACAATGTATTCTTGAGGATCGTCATACGAACTAAATACTGTCTACGCTTGTATGTAAATACTCACCGCCATATACGCAGCGCAGCCGGCGCTTCTAGTTTTCGCTTTGCTGTCAACCAATCGACCGGATATTCCAAAATCACAAAGTTTAACGCCGCCCATCTCGTCTAGAAGGATGTTGCTTGGTTTAACGTCTCTGTGTATTACTCCGTGCTTCTCCTTTAGGTACGAGAGTGCTTTAACAGTCTATTTTGTCAAAAGATTAGGGTACATTTTCAATTTGCAAGAACACTAATTAAAAGATATATTTCAGTTGCACGTTTGAATGAAAGCAAGAATTTTATTAGACATACCGCAACGGTGACTTTTCCTAGGAAATCTTCGGGTATCGCCTGTCTGCTTCTCTTTAGTAATTTATCCAGACACGTAGCCATTAATTCCATACATATCCACACATCCGACTCAGTGATAAAACACCCCAGGCACTGTACAATGTATGGACAATCGTGCGACTTCAACACTACATCCAAGTCCATGATTATCCTTTTGTTTTCTTCGGCATTGCCAGACCGCCGCATTTGCTTCACAGCGATAACCACCCCACTGGGTTTGTGTTTCATTTTAACAACATGTCCACAAGTTCCATTACCCAATTCCCCCAAATGTTCTAAATCCTTCATTTCCGTCTGATACTTTTGCCCATTGATATTCAATATACCATTCATTTTCATGATTTCTTGTAACTTTAACTCAAATTCACTGTCATGCATCTTTGGTGGTGACATATGCAGGACTGGTAGATCCAACAGTTTTCTTGGCCGTGTTGGTGTACTTACTTGCCCAACTAATTTAATAAGAAAGCATATAGATGTAATGGAAATATCTAAACTCGCACTAATAAAAATAAATCCTATATCAAGCATACACTGATGAGTGTAAAAATAAAAATCTAATGAAGGCAAAATTACTGGAAACCACTAAATACGATAATTTATAATAAAATAAGAATAACATAAATCATGATATTGTGATATGATCAAATGAGAATAATATAAGGGGGCAAACAGCAAATAACAGGAGGGTCAACATAACCTATAGACAAGTTATCAAAAGGAATTTAAGAGCATATAAAAGCTTAAGAGAACTCTTGCAAAAATTCGAAAATTCCTTATGATCTCAAGAATTTCGTGCTCACGTTGTCTGGGTCTTCTAACGGCAGAACTCGAGGCAGGGCCCGAGGATGACGGCTGTAGACTCATACCTGGGCCAACCTCATTGCTCTGCCTGTCTCTATCTCTCGACTCGTTCTCTGCCCTGAGTCTTTCCTGCAAATTCAATATCTTGTTCTCTAATGTGCTCGACATCGTGACGGCACTTAGATACGACGAATATGCACAAGAGATACGAGTTAGCACAATATATTTGATAATTTTCACATCACTCTTCTGCCATTTTTGGCAGGACCATTGCGCCAGCTCTTACGCGCACCACTGCGGAGCTAATCGTACTTTCCGAAACTTGAGCTCCATATAGTTAGCCCCTCATCACGACCGATCGAACTAATTTTTTTCGCTATCGTTTGTTGGTCGTTTATCGGCGAATGATAGACTGTTCTAAACGGTTGACGGTTATTTGTTTATATAAATTTATAGAAAATAATTTGGCGAGGGAAATTTTTTCCAATAGCCCCTCTATCGTCATATTTTCAATTGACTTTTATATAAATCGATGTAGAATCGTTTGTCGGTGATTGATGGTCTATTACTTATAAGAAAAAATTCATATTTTCCTTGTAATTGGAAATAAAACAAACTTGGCTAGGGAATTTTTTTCAACTAGTCCCTCGATGATCAGGCTGATTCCCCATGGAGCGTACTTTGTGTACCGCGTAACTTACGCAGCCAATCGCGAACCCGTAATTCCTATTATCTATCGGAAAACTAACAAGGACCCGTGATTTGCTGGCGTAAGGAAAGGAAGGAAGGAAAATAGCTTCAGCACAACTCGTGGCAACAAACGATAACGAAAAAAATGAGTTCGACGAAGTCACCAATTTTGAGTTGCTGTCAGGATCAATGAGGCTTGGTGAGGCTACTTTAGCCAATTTTGCAAGAGCTCCCAACTGCTCCCAACCACTCCCGACTGTTCCAGTCTGCATGCGAACAATGACAAAGCATTAGCTATTCACTTTAGTAATAAAATCTATATTGAGAAGTAGGAATTCCTGTTGATCGATGACTTTTCTTTCACCGTCGGTTGCTTCATTCATTTTAGCAACAGCAAGTACAATATAAACTACTTTCTTTTAATACCCTTTCAAGTAAATTTACCATACTTTTGCTCTACAAATATTTAATCACATTTATTAAGAATTGAAAAGTATCAGTCAATGCACCTATAGCTAATTACGTAGATCATATATGATGGAGGTATGATAACGATTTAAATGTGCTTCAACCTTATTGTACTGAAATCATAATTTCATTTTTCTCAAAAATGATTTTCCCTGTCCATTATGCCAAGTTCAGAATGCAGTAGTTCATCTAATTTTGGTGTGCGGTAGAATCTAAAACATAAAAAAAAAAGGATGAAAACAATAGTAATTGCTTTGCCTTTTAGGAATCATTGTTACAAACTTCATTAACTATACGAACTGCTTATATTGCCGCCGAGCCAGTCTTGATTGCAGTGACAACACTCGTAAGCTGTCAAAAGGATATTCTAATGCTACAAGTTGACAGTGATCCAGCATAACTACCCCATTTCTGTTACGCAATGTTCCAAAGACTCTGAATATATCTCCATCGTTAACCTATAACCATTGAGACTATTATCAGTATTGCTAACTTAAAACTTAATCCTATTGAATCTTAGAATTATTTTTTTGTTGTACACACCACTGAAGGCGTATGTTCTTGAAACTGAAATTCATGCAAGGGCAGCTCATAAATTCTATCATGTAATCTTATGGGAAATTCCATGTTGATATTTGAAGTAATAGATTGAAGATATAACTGTGGTGTTGTGTCATCGTTACGTATACTTCCAATTGTTTGCACATCTTTGATGCAATTTTCTTCATAATCCACCAAAGTTATATATTTTGGAATATCCTCCAGCACTATTGGTATGTATGAATGTGGACCATACATAATGTTGTCCCTGGCTGCAAGTTTGTTCATCCACTGCACATCATCTAACTCCATTTTTTCTACAGTTTCAATTTTGAATAAGTAAAAAATTAATTCAATAAAAGTCCTTTAATTCGTTTCATTTACTAAAATATCAAGTACGAAATTTCTGGCAATTTCTACCGACAATAGAGACGCCGATAGAAGCAAACTTAGATACCGTTCCCGCGTAACTAACATGCGATATTTTAGGTCAGCTGACTGGTCTTCTAATAGATTCCGATCAATAGTAAGATCGATAAATTATCTGCCGAGGTTATCTAATATTCGATGAATTGTAACCAATTGTAACAGTTGCTTAATCTTTCTATTTCGTAGGTTATAACATGTAATATATGTTCTCTGGTTATAACAACAAATTGGCTTAGTGAAATCAAAAAATTCAAACTTTTCGTTTACAGATTAAAGCCACTTGACAAAGGAAAATATTAGTGTCGATCTAAGATACCTACCACTTATGTGCAGCAGAAATAAAAAAAAATTGAATGAAAAGCGTTCGTTGAACCTATAAGTGCTCGACCGTCACTGAATCGTTATTACTAAAATGTGAAAAATATTTGGAGAAAGAAGACGACGGGGTATAATAAAAATGCCTTTAATCTCCAACATTCGTACCTAATTGTTTTCGACACTATCTACATTCTGGACAGTCTTGCAATCATATAATTTCGCCGAAAATACAATACGTGTATTGCGTTAACAAGTAGGGAGTTTCGAATGCGAAAAAATTCTATATAGCTGCCCCAGGAAATGAACTTGACGAAAACTATGATACAAGATAAGCACAATCTGAAATTCGTAGTCAAAATCCCAAGGAAGCCTGCAACTCTTCGTTGTACAGAATAATATAGCCCTGGGCACATTGGGGCTCTTGATGACCTTTCAGATTATCAAAGAATTTTATATTAGATGGAAAGCAGAATCGTCGTAGGTCATTGAAGAACCGCAGCATTGGCAGCTATACTTGGATTGTTCACGACTTCTCCGAGACTTTCGAGCAATTCCTTCCTGTAATCATCGAAGTCGCCGTCAATCTCATTAATCTGCTGATCCTCGATCACATAGAGACAACACTCAGTATCTCTGATCAAACGTTCGTCGTGAGAAACAATGATCACTCCGCCATTGTATTCGTTGATGGCATCGGCCAGGGCATCGATGGATTCAATATCGAGATTATTGGTTGGTTCGTCAAGAATAACGACATCCGGTGCGTTTAGGCAGAGCTCAGCCAATGCAACGCGCGCCTTTTGACCACCGGACAGATCCTTCATCTTGATCGTGTGAGCGTGAGAGCTTAGACCGAATGTGCCTAGTTGTTTCCTGGCCTTCTCATAAGGCAGATCAAATAGCCGCATCAGATATTCGGATGGAGTCTCCTCTGCAGTGAGATGCTCGCCTGAGTGTTGGTCGAATTTCCCTATCCTCTGTGAATTTCATTGGGATATTTCAGTAGCATCGATACTTATTGGTCTATACAATGAATATGTAGTATGATGGATATATAATCTCACCAGTCGATGATTCTTAATAAGATCTCCTTTGAGCGGTGATATTTCTCCAGTTAGTAGTTTCAAAAAAGTAGATTTGCCAACACCATTAGGTCCCACAATGGCTATTCTGGAGCTTAGATCAATTCCAAAGTCTACGTCGATGAATAATGGTTTCTGGCCCTCGTAAGCGAATGTAACGTCTGTATAAAATGTGATTGAAGTTTGAAGTAATACTGAAATGTAGACATTTCTCATTGGATAGATACTTACTGTGAAGGCCTAGAATGGGAGGTTGCAGTGGCGGTGGATCAGGAAAGCTGAACTTCACAATGTACTCCCTAGGCTTCTGAAGAAGTTCCTGCGGGCCAGTATCGTCTTCCTGTTTTTGTATTTTTGTTCTGTTTTTCTCTTGTTTTCGCGTCAGAGCCTCCTTTTGCTTCTTTTCCGCCTGTTTTTTACTTTGTCCTGATGCCTTAAGATCCTTCAATCTCTTTTCTTGTTTTTCATATGCCTTGACCATTTCCTTCCTCTTCTGTTCGTACATCTTTTTGAACATACTATAGTTGCCCTTATAATAAAAGAGCTTCTGCTGATCCAAGTGTATTATTTCCGTACACACGTTATCGAGGAAACTCTGATCGTGGGAAACTATTAATAATGTCTTTTTCCAAGCTTGCAAATAATTATCCAACCAAATAACAGCATTAAGATCTAAGTGATTCGTCGGTTCATCGAGTAAAAGTAAGGTAGGTTCCAGGAATAGAGCCCTGGCTAAGGAAACACGCATTCTCCAACCACCAGAAAAATTCTTGGTTGCACGGTCCTGCATGGCACGACTGAAACCCAGACCAGCAAGAATTCTGCGTGCTCGTGGCTCAGCAGAATCTGCTCCAATGATCTTCAATTCTTCATAAACCTATAAGTATTTTCAATGAATTATACATTCTAGGGTGAAAGTTCTATATAATGAAATCTTATGGTTACAATTGATCACCTCCTGCAATCTTGTTTGAACAGTGGTATCACCTTGTTCGGTGAGTTCTTCTAGCTTTTTACATTCAGCAAGTAAGTCTGTACACTTAACATCAGCATTGAGAACAACTTGTACCGCAGGAGTGTCATCTGCTACCACCTCCTGTTCACAGTAAAGTACATCAATATTTGGTGGAATAGCAAAGGCTCTCTTTGCAATATGGCGAAGTAAAGTAGTTTTCCCATGGCTGCAAGAATGAAAATTATACATTAAACAGATAATAAAGGTTCATATTAAAGTATAAAGAAGTCTCTTTTACAAACCCATTGGGTCCCACAAGACCATATCTTCTTCCCTGTGCAATGAGAAGACTGGCATTGGTAAACAATTCTTTTCCCTTGGCAGCAATACTAAAATTTTCGACTTTAATATCAACAGCACTCTCCAGCTGTTGAGCACCACCACGACTTTGATTAATACTTTGGGATATAGTGAAATTAGACTCCAATTCACTGTGGCCTTGACCACCGGTCTTCGTCAACATTTCCATAGTCTTCTCATATTCTTGCTGTTTCTTCAGCTTTTTCTTCTCTTTGTGCGTCAGTTTTTTTCCGGTTTCCTCAGTTTCCATTTCCGAAATCTTTTCCGTGAGACTGACTACCTCTTTAGCAGCTGACATTCTGATCGCTCGTTCTGACTTTCTCAACCTCGTGTCTCTAAACTACTTTCAGTTCCCCTGACTTCTCATGTTCTTCACATAAGAGTCTACTTAATGTGACGCCATCTTTACATGTAATCTTTGAAGTTATATGCGACACATGTATCATCTGATGTACGGTTAGGGATTCCGTTTGGCAACTGTTGATTACGGGACAGTTCTTTATTGTCGCATGAGGTCGCAGCAGCTGCATGTCAATTTATCGTCTTGTAACCCTTTTTTTATTATACTAGAGCGACACGCGCGATTGGAGGCCCGTTTGCGCTGCAGCGTAACAGTAATAACTGGTAATAACGTATACTGACGAAATTCTCTTGTATATCATCCGTCTTATTTATTTCACTGGAACTACTTTACCGTTTTCATTCAATAATATAACCTTTTATATTTCTCAAATCATCATAACCCCGATCTATCAAACCGATGACATGAGCTGCGTTCTCTCCGAAACAAAAGCTTCAGGTAGAACTCGGCAACTCATTATTGACGACCACGACAGCCAATAAGCACTTCGGAAAAGCGACAGCAATGCTACAATCGAAACTTCGATAAAAACCTGACATGGTTGATTTTTTAGAAAGAGGAACGAATTTTAAAATCTTGCACGATAATCTTTATTAATTTTCTTTGAAATTTGAAAGATTAATAATGTTGAGTACTGTGGATGCCATTAAGAGACCTCTTACGATCCCATTTCGATTCATCCCCTATTTGGAAAAGCACAGAATTAACGAGCTTTTTCACGTCTGTACCCGTTTTATCATTAACCTAAAATTCTTATTCTACTTTCTCCGTGCATGTATATTTTTATAGTATGAAACGAGGAATCTCTTTTTATTTCAGGAAGTGGCAACACAATTGCTCATAAAAAAACCGATTGACCACATTTTGTATCTTAAGCAATGCTTTCCTCACGCAGCACGAAACCGTGACGTACCAAGGATTATTCTTCTGGCACCTCCAGGATTTGGTAATGAGAAGAAAACGTTGTAATTTTATTGCTGATTTTACGATTGATATTGATTATTAGATAAATTCTTCCTTGCCGAATTTTTGAAAAAGGAACTAGGAGTTCGTCCAATTAGTTTTAGCGACGTGCAGAAGGTCTCATCCACAGTGAGTAGTCCAGCTGGTTTATTGACGCAACTAATATTTCATTCGCTTCCTCTTCATTAAAAAAAAAACGATTACTAAAAAAAAAGAGTACGCTAAATTTATGAAATAATGACTGTGTAGGATATACAAGCCTCGTGCGCAGAGGCTGAGTACCTTACGAAAAATATGAAAAAAATGTTACGATCCGGCTTGATTCACTATTCTGGTTGGATTCTCTTCGGTATGAAAAATTACTCTACACATATTATTGCAATTTATCAAAATTTTGCTTTGTTCTTTCTTAGACCTTCCAAGAAATAAAGCAGAAGCACAAGCCATGCAACGCGTTGGTATTATTCCGACACACGTAATTGAAATAAAAATCAGCAAAGGCCCAGGTACTGTTGAATCCGTATAACCGACCTGACTGTATCTTACAGTTAGTTATACAAAAGAATGATGAAGTATTTTATTAATAATAAAACTAGAATACAAGAGGGCGAAGAACGCCGTAAGAACCTTTGAGGCGCCCCTGAGAGGCTACTACGATCACGCGGAAAGTCTGGAGCAACGGCGCTACGTAAAACGTCTACGAGGATTGCGCGACGTCTACGCTAATCTCCTGATCGTTAGAAATAGAAGTTACGTTAGGAAATTCGAAAGCTAAACCCAAGAGTCTCCTTAACCCTTGCAGGAAGTCGATGGAATCGATAGAAACATCAACGATATCGGTGAAATTTGCGCGACTTTGGCAAGAATAAGAAAACCCGTTGCTGCACCCTGTCAATTTCGAGTGATTCTCATTGGCGCCAATGGATCCGATCGCGAGACTTTGGCCAAACACGTCTCTGAGCGTTTCAACCTCGTGCATCGTAATTAATTGCATCCTGTCTATTAAAAATTCTACACATTAGGCAGAGAAATCAATCCATTAAGTGTATATTGCAGTGGACTTTGTGTATATTTTGGAACAAGCTCGTTCGCAAGACACCTCTCTGGGAAGAGCCTTAAGGATATTTGAACATAAATGGGGAAAGCGACCAAATGCCGATATGAGAATTCAACTCGTTGAGGTATTGTTCATTGACCAAAATTCTACTATCTTATCTATCTTCTTCTACTTATACATTTTAGAAGCATATACTCGGTTACGAGTGTACCAGGAGAGGATGGATTCTAACGGGTTATCCAATAACCGCGGAAGACTTTAAACTCTTGGACTTACTGTCGACACCGCCGAACAGGTGAGCAGGACACTTTCGATCAATCTTGCTTTTATCTCTCGTAGAAGATTCTCATTGTTATATTTAATTTCCAGAGTTATTTTTCTTCAAGTAGATTCACTCACGTGTAGGGAAAGACTCTTAGGACGTCGATACGACATTCACACGGGCAGCACTCATAATATTATTCGAAAGTTCGGATGTAAGAAGAGTGACAGCCACGAGTTGGCTGTTCATCCGAACGATCGCCGAAGTCGTGTCGAGGAAGACGTAAGAGAGCTTCGAGTAAAGGCTGTTCTTTTAACCTTCGAATTAGCAGGATTCACCGTTATCCGCAGATTCGCGAATACGAAGAGAACTTGATTCCTTTAATGGAGTATGCAGGGAAAACGGCTACAGTTATTGACGGAAATGGGGAGGAGAGGATTGTAAGGGAAAAACTGGAGGCTTGTCTAGTAAGTTCAGCGCCCTGTGCTTCCCCGAGGATTCGAAAACCATCTTTGTTATTGGAACCGGATAAAATCGAATTTGATCCCGATGACGAGCTCGATCCACGAATTTTTGACGAAATACGTGAAAAGGAAACAACCTTGTCTCTAGTCTGAATATTATTATAAAAGTCTAAGCTTTCAAAGATAAAGCTAAAATAAAAGGTCTACCGTAAAGGAGCGTCAGCTATGTTCCTGATCAGGGGGTTAGTCGGACGCCATTTTCAAAGAGTCAGGATATCAGGGTGTCGAATGGCTCCTCTTTTCTCCTACTATCCTGGCATACGAAGCATCTCGTTGTCGCAACGTCACGTTACGTAACGCGCGTCACGTATACGTATACGTGTGTTTAGCGTCGCATACGTCATTCTAATAGATAGAAGAACCTACGTCAGAGATCGCCGATTTATTTGAGGACTGACGTTAAGGATACAGGTCAGGGATTTCCACAGCCGCCTGGAACGTTCAGGCGGAAAGCTCGATTATTCCATATGTCGTATCTAGAACTTTCATCCACTTTTCATCCATCAGCGCTCTTATGCGTAAACATACATGTAAGTACACGACGAACTTCTAGGTCTAGCTGTTGTTTATCGTAATTCTTGTGGTGCGTCACGTGTCTGATTTACTACTCGCCTTTTCTACGTCTACGTTTAATTATATTGACACTCTGAGCTATGCGTAGCATTGAAAGACACACTATTTGATTCGAGATTTATACCGGTTTGATTTTTTCATTTTTTATAGATTTATCGGCCTATTCTCTTATACTGAAGAAAAGAAGAAAATGTGAACTCTCTTAAAAGTCTATAAATGTGGCGAATCGTACGCGAATAAGCGTAGGATGCAACGCCTGATAATACAATCAGCAGACAGAGAACTGCATCCATTGTTACCGCAACAACCGAATTAAGCCAACAGCGACGCCTCGACTAATGTTCTTAATTGCCTCAAACGCGAAGCATATTTCCAGATCAAGTACACATAAGACGTGGGAGCTTTTCCACGGACAAGCTCGTTCTGTGCAAGGACCTACTGAGCATGATGAAGTCCTGAACATCCTGCCCTCCAAGTATCAGGAATTCTGCTGGACCAAAATCCAGCAGCTAAAGTGGCTGAGAACGTCCTTCGTATTGGGAGAGCATAAAGACCACTCTAAGGCGGACTACAAATTCGGAACCCAAATTGTCAAAACAAATCCAAGTTAGGTTAGGCTCAATTGAAAAATTCACGCTCATACAGCACTCTCATAATCGTAGTCGCGTTACGTTGCTTCAAAAGTATAATGCATATTCATTTATAAACATTTTTTACTGTTCTTCTGGGTGTTCAATGACACGGGACAGCCGTGCAAATAACGTTAGAAATATGAATGTTCCGAAGGGACTCTAAAGGCCGATTTTCAATTGTACCTGGATGTCCCGAGATCATCTGGACAACTGACATGGTAGCCTCTGCTGGCGACCAGGAAGTCGAAGTTCGAGCCAGCAGGTTCGGCTGGAGGTCGCACGTTCAGTGCGCAGCTACTCGGAGAATCGATGGATCCCTATATTACCCTTCAGCAATTCACCATAGAGAATAGTGACGCGTATGGTGTTTGTGGATGAGACGAACCAACACGTGGAAAATCTTTAAGTGTTGCCAGGACAGCAGCATCCTTAAGAAGGATATTCTGCGTGTAGTACGATCCTTCTGGTAACCTGATTCTCAAGGGTACGCGATGGTTCAAGTCCTGCGAGTTTGTCCTTTAGAGAGGATCGTTCTTTTCGAAAATATTATAGCTCTCAAAAATCCGTGGGGAAAACGTACAAGTACGTTACAATGTTTCGATTAACTTATTCGTTGATAATCCATATTGTGGGTAGAAAAAGATGGAAAGGATACTTGCGAAATTTGATGGATTATACGGCGATTGAGGACCGTGTCTTATTTTGTAATGAAATATTCTTAATTCAACGGACGTAGATGACGCCGTAGTAGATAAGCCTTGCTAATGAAAGAAAGACTTCAAAACGGAGGGCAGACTCGAGTATCAGGATAGAATGAGAAGGATGCTCAAGGATCCTGGAAGTCCTTGAAGTATGCAGAACCTATCGAAGACTCTGGGCGCCTGTCCCTTCTCTCCTTAGTAAACGCGTATTTCAAGAGAATCGAATTTGCAACGAGTCCAATGGAAATTCCCTAAGGTGACGCTGCAGAATCAGGTTCGTATAAAGTAGTAGGAAGTTCTCTTCTATTCGACCGAATGACAATGGTCTCAGGGGTGCACTATTAATACATACCATCCCTTTGGGGCTGATTCTTGAGAAGAAGCTCTCCATTGGTGACGCGTGAATCGCGATTGAAAAGAAAAAAGAGAAGCGAGTAAATGCCAAAGCTGTAAAACTGTTCTCGGGAGCGCCATGTACATTGAACCTCATCTGCGCACACTCGGGCACATATTTATCCCCTAGAAATATTCTTTGCATCAGGACATCATGAGTAGGAAGGCTGAACATTTTTTTAAGCTTGAAAATGCAATCTCTTCCTAGTGACCTGTCGGGGCTTTCGAACGGGAAGCATTCCCGTCACCAGGACCGCATGCGTCAGGACACGCGAGTTCCTGGCCACGTCAGAAGACGACAGGTCGTGAGTCGTCAGGAGAGTGGCGCCAGAAGCATTCGCGCCACCAGGAAGCCATAACTCCTGCACGTCCTTCGTACCGAGTCTCACTGCCGGATTTATCTTCCCGTTGCTCGTTTCTTCTTAGGCAGGATAATGCAGGAACTAGAGGCATCGGAGCTCTTCAGGAACATGACGCTGGAACACGAATCCTGCGTTCTGGCTTCTTTTAACTGTCATCCTATATTTTGCATAATCACAAAAAATAGAACACTATTTTTATGTTGATATTCAAGCTCAAATAGAAATACGTTACTACGCACGAGAATTATGAAGAATTAGAATCTGCAAAATCCGTTAAACTTACTTCTAAAGCTTTCAAAGTACGAGTCGACACGTTACCCACAGTGATTATTTATTTATCCACCGATACGAATTAGCATAGCATCCCGGTTGGCACAATTCTCTTCGTTCCCGAAACTTTTTCATCCCACCGAGGGATGAATGTGCCGTGTGCCTCCTCCTTTGATCCCAAAGAACACTCTCATTTTTCTACCAGGGTATCATGCTGCTGACAGAGGCCCACCACGCGCCCCACCACCCTCTGCTTAGAGCCACGTCGACAGTGCGCCCAGTGTGCCCAGTGCCAGTCGAACTATCGAAACTCCAAGGATTTCTCTCCTCTGCACTTCCTTCGTTATTATTCTCCATCGATATTTACGAATTGGTTGACGATCCGACGGGATACTCTGTTTAAACGTTAACTATAGATTTTTATCAATCTGCCGAATGATAATGGCTGCCCACTTGGGACTGACTTGAAGACGATTGAAATGGTAGGCTGACAGGGGAACAGAATAAGAGCGATGGTTTCCCGCGCAGAATCCTACGACGCCTGCGTAAAGCTCCTTCCGGATACCTAAGACTTTAGTCTAAACTCTAAATTTAAAACTAAATGAATTAGGCAATTAATTGCACCTTTCTCTATGGGAAATAGAGAGCACAGAGTTACAGAGGTTGCGGTAATAGTTTTATTTAAATTGTTTTATCACGAATTGACGATTATTTCCCGAGAGCCCTAAGCTCTGCTGTGGAAGCTGATTCCGCTTTTGTCTCAAAGCTTTATAATCAGCTTGAGCCAAGCTCAAGATTTCAAGAGTTTTAAAGACGAATATTTAATAAATCTATCGTGTTTACATAGAGCATTCAACTTTCATTTTGAATAGCCTTTCAATTCGATTGTCAAAATTTGCACACGCGTCGGAATCCCCAGACGAGTTCCAGGTACACGTGGCACGTAGCAATAACACTGGTATACATATAAAGCAAGGAAGTAACTATCTGTATTCCTCTTAAACTCGGGAGCCTCTGGGCATTTAAGTCCTCAAACCGTCCTAATTGAGGTTCCTCCTCGTTACGGCGAGAGAGTTACCGGAAACAATGGCTGAAACAATGCCAGAACAATTATACAAAGCAAGCGCGACTCCCGAACAAAAGGGCGACCTCCCATTGTTTCTTCGTGGATCCGTCAAGTAGCACCCCTGGTGCCGCAGCGACGCGGCGAACGCGCAGCGCGTGGATTCTGGTGGTGGAGGTGGGCCATTCCTGCTAAATTCCCGAAGGAGCACAGTGCTGACTAAATGGGAATATTGTGCAGTATGGACTACGAGGGAATAAACGCGATGAAATCGGGGAAGATCGAGGAGGATCGATCGTGGAAAGTTGAAAATCGAATTTTGCTTCTCCTTGTTTGCGAGAAGCAACGGATGCAAAGTCTTCCTTAAAAAAGCTCGCTTCGTTGGGGATCCACTCGTGTCTCATTTTGCTCGAGTGCCCTCGCGAACGGGGAACATTTCAATGAATTACTGCGTAATTAAAATATGAAAAAGTAGTCATTACCCTGCGTTTCCGCGTCGGTTACTCGACGTCTAACCGCCTCGCAAACGGATCCCGCGACGCCGCTCATGCTTATCCCCGCGTTTTATCCACTTTTTCCACTCCGCCGTATCTATTTCCTTCTTTCTTCGTTGCTCCTTCTCCTCTCTTTCTTCTTAACTGACACGGAAACCAGAAGCGCAGGACTCGTAACTTCCACAGTTGCCAGGTCGCCAGGCCGGTGAACGCACGTGCGTTCCTCCACACAGGTGAATTGTGAAACAGGCGCAGAGCGCAGCGTTGACAGCATCGATCATTATGCACGCGTCAGGAAACGTCAAGTGACTTGGATTCGTCATTAAGTAAGCACGTGCGAATGTGAGAATAAATATTGCGATCGACGCAGCCGCGCTTGATCCGTTGCCGATGAAAACCCTCGAAACTCGGTCGGCCAACTTTAGAAAACGAAATATGTAACGTCCATCCACTGTTCCGCTACACGTCCACGCCCGTAGGCCCTGTAGGCCGCTGTAGACGCTGTAGATTGAGCGTCATTAATGGCGTCCAGTTTGTCGACGCGCAGTGCGGCGAGGTAAGAGAGGAGAGTTGGCGGTGTATCTTTCACGTGTCTCTCTCTGTGCGCGAAACGCAGAGTGCCCTACGGTGCGTCCTTCTTGCGCAGCACGAGTGTAAGCGAGACGGCAATACGGTCCCTGAGTCGCAATAGCGATCTTCGCGGGGGACTACTCGAGTCCCGAGGCACGCTCTCTCTGTCTCATTGGACTAATTGCAGGTATTTCGGAAAGATTGCGTCTGTGAATTGGCTTTAGTCGTTCAATGATACAGTCCCTGAAGAAGCACAAAAGTAATACGAGTAACGGGGTAGAGAAACTGAGTGAGGTTCGTCTGGCTGTTAAATAAAAGTTTAATTCGTCGCCGCGCATTACGCCGATAAGCCAGGATTCTCCTGATCGCAAACAACCCCTGCAGGGGTGTAATGTCCCTTCCTCCCTTTCCCCTACAAGGGGCAGGGGTCGAATTCATCCTCATCGAAGCAGCCGCCCCACCTCTCGTCGCTAACTTTTCAATCTCGCTCGAATAATCCTCGCAACCCCCTGCACCCCCCGCCCCCAACCCCCGCGGTTACCTCGGCAACGATCTGCCCTCTCATTGGCTGGATTCCTTTCTCTCCGTAATCCCCGCGTCGCTGGAATCTCCCTGTCTACGTTGAGGGTACACGCCCCTGGCTCCCAGTGACCCTTAACGTACAGCCCCAACCTCCTCCGTACTTAGCCCCGTGGTTAACTTCAATGAGCGGATAACAAGCCACCCCTCGACTGCGCCCTGTAATATTCACTCGCATAAATGGACTCGCGGCTTTGTCAAATCAACTGTCGCTTGTCGTAAACAACCCCGAACTCTATAGAAATGCGCGATACACTCCACACATCTCGTATCTCCATCTATCTGGCTCAGAAGGCTCCGCAGCGCGTCGACTTCGTTACGATTAGTGGCTTCGCTTATTTTCATCGTGTGATTACTCTTGCCGATTGCTGCTTACTGCTGATCCTGCTGATCAAACGTTTATTATTATTATAGGCTCAATGACGGCCTATTTTTTCATCGATCATTCAGCGGATACATTTGACCGACATGAGCTTTCAATGGAGAAGTAATTGCCCGTAATTTTACTCCTTTGCGAACGCAGAACTTTCACATTTTGACATTTCCACATATTCGTGCGGGGATAAAGATCGAGTGCGTCGACCTCTTCTAATCTCTGAATAATCTCGGCAACGGTTGCGCCTCTTTACCGACCCCTATTCGCAGCGCTGGAATAGCGAGAGCCACGCTGGCAGTGTCTTCCAGCTGCTTGTACTTTTCAGCTTTACGATTCTTCGTGTTAGAGCGTAATCAGACTCTGCAAGTTCACGTTTATCGATTGTTTCGTTTGACTGAAACGCCGGGTTACGCAAATCTTGGAACTTCACTGAAAGTGGATTCTCTAGGCGTTCTCTTTGAATAGGGATGGATAGCAAAGAGCAAAAACTTCCCAGCTTCCTGCGTAGGGTTACTCCTGTATCATCTGTGCCGGTGTCCCGAGCATTATGCTAACATAAACGAGCCAATCAGACAGCTTTGTGGTGGCAATCATCTCCTGACGAGCCAGCAGTTAGGACGCTAACGGAAAAGGGTCGCAAGCTGGTTAATCACTTGAACGATTTTCGTTTGTTCACAAGTGCTTTTTCCTGGGCACGAGAGACCTCGAGATCAAGAGCGTAAGGTGCTCTATTGTTATCCTTTTCAATTAATATTTTCATTCGTTCGATCCTTTTCTTTTTTCATTTCTTACGTATAGCATGAAATTCTTATTAAAGCCTGATAAAGGGGAAAGGGGACACACGGAAAGATAAGTAAAGGAGAGGAGAAAAGATTGAAGAGTCTGCATTCGTGGAAGACGAGCAAATAGGGCAAACAGGCCTGCCTTTCGGTCGTAATTGGAACCACGGGAGCCTGACCAACGTCCGTGTTCAAGGACTCTTTTCCTATAACCATCGTCCTTCGAGAGTGTCTCCAGGCAGCCTGTGCAGGAAACATAATAAACCACCTGGCCTCTTCGATACTCACAGACCGGATAATCCTCAAGGACTCGACAGTCGACACCGCTTCAATCTCATTGTCAGGATCATCTACGGATAGGAGATCCGACACCTCCGACACTCTAATTAACGAAACAGCCGATTAACGATTGAAAATTGGATTTTCCAATTTTGGGGCACTGGGCTCGAGGGGAAGGGCGAACGAGGTGACAGTCGAAGCTGCTCGAAGCACAGAGGACAGTGAAAAGGAGAGTTCTTTGCGAAGCTGGAAAATGAATTATTTCATTTATTTCCTAAAAGATAATCCTACGTAATTCTTCTACCTACATTTATCACCTTTATATTTATTGCTGCAGTAATGCTTTCACGAGTGAAGCCAATTTACTAGCATTGGCAATTGCTTAACGATCGCGTCGATTTGACGCGAGAATCATAAAGAATTTCAAAATTAGAAAGCTTCGAAGAAAATGAATTTTGATCTACGTTTGTCTCGTTAAATGGATAAAAGTCAATAGAAATGGTAAAAGAACAATGTAAACGATTTCTGTAAGTTTCCTCATGAAATTGTAAATACGTGAAAACGGCGCGCCCCGTAAACCTAGTGTTAAAGAACTCACGCGTCCCTGCAGGATTCGTTATTGACCCTATCTGTCAGCGTGTTATATCAAATAGCAATTGCAACTCTGAAAATTAAACCGACTCGAATGCAATTTTCAGTGCGCTCCGCAGGAGGAAGATTCTTTGCAGGCAACTCTGCATTTTAATACCTAGACTTATTCCGTAACGTTTTATCCTCTTCCAGCCTCTTGGCACGATCCCACGCCTTTCCGACGTTGCTCCCTGGAGCGACCTGGAGGAACCTGGAGCGACGGAGGGTTTCAATGGGACGAATGCAACGAATGGGACAGAGTGAAACGTCACTGCAGGCTGCAGCTACAGCGGCGACCAAGTCTATACCAATATAGGTATGTAGAATCTAGAAAGAAGAGTGAGAGTGAGAAGGAGAGGGAGAGGGAGAGAGAAGAATAAAAGAGAAATCCCGGCTTGAGCACACTGGACCAGGAGTGGTGGGAGTCCTCTCGGCATTCAGTACAGGGTGGCCCTCTGTGCGAATATTCATCGGCAGTTATATTCACACGCGCGGGCGCTCGCCAATGGATTCTGCGATTCTGCGATTCCGCAATTGTTAACGATTTCGAGCCGCTCCCGGGCTGCGTTTTCATTCGACTCTGGCACTGTTCTAAATCGCTCTGGCGTAACGTCTCTTCTGTTCTTCAATCAGTATTTATCAATTCGTTGCAGCGATTGAATGGAATGCCTGGTACATGCAATTGTACTATAGGCGCTATAGGTCCCGTAATCGAAGGAGTAAGAATACCTGAATCGCATGTTCCAACTTCCAACCGGGCTCGAGCCTAACAATCTCACACGTATCTTTTTAAATATTCCGAAGGAATCGAAATTGATGAAAAAATAAGAACGAGAGAACTCTCTCTCTCTCTCTCTCTCTCTCTCATGGATTTAATATCCATGTAATATCCAGTTAACCACAACCAGGCACTGACATTCATTGAAACTAGAGAGAGATATTTACGTCTGTACACATGTTCAGGATAAATCTTTTCTCTCGTACTCGGAATTGCCTATGTCCATCCAAAGTAAAATACAATCAACAATTCTTGTAATGACTTTGAGGCAGAAGCCATGCTAATCTTTAACTAATCGTTCTAATATACGCATGTCAGTCGATAAATTGGTTTATCGTTCCTTATGTACGGAGTAAGACGCAGCAGTGCGTTGCTTTCGGGAGAATTGGCTTTTGGGAGTGGTGGCGCCATCTATCGCCGAGTCGATTTCTGCTCGAGTACTCGAGGCAGTCACAGCGATTTGTCGGAAAGCTTATCTGCTTGTTTATTCCACGTTACAAAGCACCGTGGACTGGCTATCGGCTCCCTTTCTTCTGAAAGTCGCCTGGCCGCTTTGCCGCCCCTTGAATTAATACCCTGAATACGTTAAAACTAATGAATTCAGAAACGCGCTTCACCCTGTCGCCGGGCTGAGAATCTCATTCAGTCTCAGCCTAGGTAACCCACTCTTATACGTAATTCGAGCTTGCTCACCATTAAAGTGACTTTCTCACTTGGAGGGCCGGGGAGTGTCTTTATGCAACTCCACGCGTCGTGCACTTTCAGAAAAATATTTTTCAGCAGAAATCAATCTCAAAAATCAAATTACTGATTACCGGAGTTTATCGATCTACGCTGATATTTAAATGGATATTTAGTCTGGACAAGAAGGACAAAGTTTATCTCAAGCAAAATATAATACATGCAATCGATAAAACTTTATGGTCCGCAAAAGTCGAGAGTGGTTTTTCCTATAGTCGTGGATACTTGCGCGCTATATCTTTCTCTTCAGTGGGGGGGTTAAGGCATCCCAGCCAGGCAGCCAGGCACTGCTGCAGGTACACACTGGCAGTGCACACAAAAGATAAGTAGTGCGCGGTGAATAGACTAACAGGGTGCTGGATTGATGGGCGTGGGCGTAAAGGAAAGGAGGATGCAGAAAGGGGTTGGCCGGGATGCATCATGCATATTTACGCTCACAAGCTACCCCTTCGCCAAGTACACGGGCTTACAAAGTGCACGGAGCTTCTATGAGGGGATGCTTTCCGCAGACGTATTACACGAGAGCACCGCAGCCTGTCTATGCAGCTATGCAGCTATGCAGCTCTGTCGAGGGATGCCTCGCAGAGACGCTCTTCTACCTTCTCAAATTTCAATCATCCCCTGCGGCGTCCAGCGACGATCGCGCAAGAAACTGCCTCAACCTAAATAAGAAACGAAGCGTGCTTTCGAGGCCTTCGAGGCTCCTCCATTCGCAAACATTCATCCGCGAGACTTACGCGAAAATCTAAAACCTCATCCGGGACTCTCGAGTGCGCCTGCATTTTTCAAAAGGATTACGGGCTTTCTCTTCCAAGGATGTTTCGTGAATCTCAACCACGACGAAAGCTCCCCCGCGCTTGGGCAAGTCCAAAGAAACAGCCTGAAGACTGACGCGCTTCCATGTACTCTCTCTCTCTCTCGCGTGTCACACGCGTTCAATTGGCCTTCTCCAGCGGGGTTCCCGTTTAATCGTTCGCCAATGAGTCCCAGCCCCGCTCCGTTTGTCCTCGAGCCTCGCGGTCCAGGATGTACCTTGGCTCGGTGTGTCTCGGTGTGTCTCGGTCTCTCTAGTGGAACTGAGTGGAACGCATTAAAATGTCAAGCGGCGACCAACCCCCGAAGGCTCCGAACTCCGAGGAACCAATGGGATCGCTCCTGCGCTCCAGACTCACCCTCTCTGCGATACTTAGCTCGACCAATGGTAGCCGAGCCGACGACAACCATCGCGTTTCCACCCCCAAAATGGCTGCGAAATTGCGCGGGCATTAGAGCCGCCGTTCAAAATAAACGGGCGGATTAATTCGAGGGGGTTGCGCGGACAGGGTAGGTGTACACGCACGTACCCTTACGTAGAGGAACCTTGAGGTGTGTGTACCTTGCTATCGGGTCATCCGGAGACAGCAGAAAGACGCCGAGCGTCCCGACGACCGCACCGAGTCATCTCAATCTGTCGGATGTGATGGAATTTCGATTTCGGTGCTTTACGTGTTTGACTGCAACTGTCGGCCGTGACTCGTCGCCTCCTTCCCTCCTCCGCGTTTCGTCGAGTCTTCCTTCCCACCCTTCTCACCCCTCTCGCGTGATTTTACGAGTTTTGTGATTTGTTTGGCCGATTGGTGAAAATTAAACTTCAGTTCTACGACATGATGCAGGAGCACAAATCTTTTCTCATTCGTGATCTTCTGGGAGACGTACTTGTCGATCGTGTTCAAGGTGAGCAACTCTATTTGCTTAAGCTTCCAAGTTGACTCATTCAATTTTCATGAGCATCCTAGGCCTATTTCACTCGTTTCTAATCAAAGACAAATATTATTAAACTGTCGGTCAAGAGTTTATGGTATCAAAAATAAAAAAATAAAAAATGACCAAACGTCACATGAGAGGATTTCTAAGAGCAGAATATTCAAGAGGACGCGATCAGCGAATCAAGAGCATTGCCAAAAAAATGGTCGTTTGGGACGTTCGAAAGAAATCCTTTTTATCATGAATCACGAAGTCGTGATCAATGCTAGAGCCCGCGTGTATCGGTGGTACCGAATTCGGAATATTCAATACCCGCTAAACCTTTGAGAATAATCGGAAAGTGGCTAATCTGAAAAATACGGATAGGTAGTCGGGAGTATCGATGAATATTAATTCCTCGATGAGCGTTTTTCCCGCGTCCACATCAGGATTCTCGTTATTCCCGCCGTCGCCCCCCGTCGGGCACCCAGTGCGTTCGCCTATTATTCCTATCAAGGAGTGAGAGTGAGTGAGCGAGACGAACCCCGCGTGGCCCGGGGTGCCTCAGGGTGCCTCAGGGTGGTTTCCCATTAGTGGGAGTCCTGCAGATGGTCCGAAGGTGCGGATAGATTCTTTAGGGCTCGTTAGTCGCTCGATTTGTCCCAGTGCTATTTGCACCCCGCCGGGCACTGGGCAGATTATTGGCCAATCAGCCAAAGCGGCCTCGGGCTTGTTATTCTCCTATAGGGATCGTTTAATAAATTCATAGCTAAGGGATGTACGCATGGTGTTGTCCCGTTAACGGGCTTCCATCAGGAATATTGGATTAGTATTGAAAAGCACGTGCGCGCACAAAAGTATCTCCCAATCGATCGGGAGTAACGACTCCGAAAGTCCGAAATAGCACTGAACTTCAGGTAAATCGGATGATAGCCAGATTGTCATTTGATCCTACAGACGATTCCGAAGACGAATCTGCTCCTCAGTCAGACTCGGAAGACACCATCGACCCAGGAAGTAGTCCCTGCACCAGACTAGGGAGCCCGCCTCCGGCCCTATCGCCATCTCCTAACCCAGCGACATCCGGCAAGTCCTGCAACACAGCCGGAGGAGCACCTGGAGGCCGGAAGCCACGGCGAAGGCGTACAGCCTTCACGCACGCGCAATTGGCCTACCTCGAGAGGAAGTTTCGATGTCAGAAGTACCTAAGCGTCGCTGATCGCAGCGACGTCGCTGATGCACTGTCCTTATCGGAGACCCAGGTCAAGACCTGGTATCAGAACAGAAGGTCGGTAGTAAGAAAATGAATAGATAATTTATCGTAGCACGATCCGCAGCATCCCATGTCAAGTATCTCGCTTCCTCAGAACAAAGTGGAAACGACAGAATCAACTTCGGCTGGAGCAACTTCGCCACCAGGCAACCGTAGAGAAGGAACTTCTGGCGCGCGGCGTGGGTCTCCATCATGCCAGCATGGACGCCTACTGTCCACCTTATTCGCAGAGCCAAACAGCATCTCATCCTCCAGCACCGCCAGCACCGCCGGCACCAGCGGCCCCCTCGAGCGCCTCCACGGCCGCCTTCCTCTCGACGGCCGCCGCCCTCTTCAGGAACGTCACCTACGTCCACGGTTGTCCTCTCTAACCCAGCCCCAGTCCTCGAGTCCTCGAACATCACACCGCCACTCGCCTAGCCTACGACTACGATTTCGTAAACTATCATCCTTACGTCTAATAAGGATGGGATCGAACATTTAACCCGGAGCCTCTCTTTCGTTCTAGACAACCGAGCTCAACGCTTCCCGAACGGAGAGAAAAATCGCCCGACCATTTCCGGGTTACCCAAGCGTCTTCGAGTCGTCAGGATTAATTTCACTGTAAATATGTAATTATTCATTTGTAGCGCAGATCGCAGCGGCAGATCGTCGAGGACGAGGTCCCTAGAGCCTCCCCACTCCTTTCACTCCTATCGCAGTTTCAATTCCATTATTCGAATAGCGTAAAAACAAGCGTATTCTTGTACCAAGGCAAGAGATACGAATGAAAGACATGCTCTTCCGAAATCGTTCGCTTTGCGATCAGATATTTATAATTGATAACTAGATAATTTATGTGACGATATGCTAATTCATTTATAGACTATCATAGATTATAGATGAAGAGAAGATGCGTCCGTCGTATAGTCATTAAATCATTTATTATAATATAGCTTAACATAACATAACATAAGAATGTGCAATCTCGAGGTAAATTTGTCTATGTTGATAGAAATTTTATTAAAGTATGTTGTATGAAAAGATCGCTGCGTCCGCGTTCATCATTATCTTCATTAAGTTCGGTCGTTCATTGGTCAATCGCCGATTCACCTGGACACATTCAATGAATATTACTAATATTATTGTTGATGAAGGAATTATTATATCATCTAAGGAGAAATATATAAAATATCAATCTAACTCTATCGAATTGACTGCCTGGTTTCCGTTTAGTTTGCTAGTTTGCGTCTCACTCATTCGATTTTATCTCTCTCACCGTTATTCGCCAAAAAAAACGATGGCTCCCACAGACCCCACGGTGGTCAGCGCGGTGATCAGCGCGGTAGTCAGGTAGGTAGACGGTAGAACGAACAATGACACTTGACGACTTCGGACTCTGACGTTGAACTTTGTAATTACAGTGAAATGTAGCCACACGAGGCACGTGGCCAGAAAATAAGAAGTTATTCAGAATTGAGAGCACGCTATTCGAGGAAGGTAATAGGCTGAAACCGATACAAGTCGAGTGTCCTGTTGAGCGGCTGAGAGGTTCAGAGGTTGAGAGTATAGTTACTGACTAATTGAATGCACGGAATTGAATCTACATGCGAATCTTATTCTACTGTGACTTAGCAATGGTAATTGCTTGCGGCGATGCAACTTTTTGCTCAAGTATAAGAACGTGTCGTGTATTTCGTGTCGACTCTGTCCCAGCACTACTCAGGGTTCAGAGAGAGTCGAAGAAAATTGCTCGTTGCAAACTGGATCTGCTGCCTTGAAAATATTCCGATTGGAATCCTCGGCTTGCAGGACTTGCCGGAAGCAACCACCACCTCGTTCGCGTTGACCTTAGGGAAAAGGGGGTCTTATCTGAGAGAGAGAGAGAGTTTCCTTGTAAGGTGGACGAGTGTAGTAAATCGATGTACGGAAATGAAAAGACTCTTTGCCCCTCTTGAATTCGAGGCAGATTACAACGATAACGATATCCATGATGTCCAACCTAACTTCCCTTATGCCTACTGTGAAATCCCAAGGGGGAATCCTTCCTGCACGTTTATCGAGGGCTCCAGCTAAGAACGTAAGAATACAGCTTCCAATTGGCACAGTGGGGTCCCAATAGAGTGACGTGGGCCAAGTGGGCCAAGTGGACCAAGTGATCCATCCATGCCGGAGACACGTGTGCATTATACGCAAATATATATTCGAACCCGTGCGTGCATACGTGCGTGAGTCCTCTTGGCACTTGGGCACGCGCCATTATTCTGCCCTTCTCCTTCGGCAACACAGCGCGCACCCTGAGGATCGTTAAACACTCGAAGATTGCACTACGTGAGATACAAGAATTTTTGACTTTTTGCCACTTCCCTCACATCCTTTTAACCGATTTTTTGTTGTTAAAACTGAATGAATAAATAAATAAACAGACGATTGAAATTAGTAGATCGATGAGCGAGGAGTAATGCATTAACAATAATAAATTCCTTCGAAACTCGCGAGTACGTGCCAGAGGAACGCGATGTAATGGGGGAGGCGCGTCGGTCGCGTCGGTCGCGGCGGCCCTCGGATGCAACGAGTGAAAAGTTAAGTGCCAGAAGTAAAGGGAATCGCGATGGCGGCAGGACGCGGGGCAAAGAAGCGAGTGTAACGAAGCTCCGACTTTTTAATTGGAATATATTCAGAAACTGGAATGCCTTTTCATTGCAAGCTTGATGCTCTGAATGCAGCCTGAATCGACACGGAAATCAAGTTATGCGCGTGTATTTACGTGTTTCTGAGTACATAACTACTGTGCCGCCGCACAAACGCAATCTCTGAAAACGTCATACCCAACGACGTTGGTTCGAAAAAATTTGAGAAAATGGAAAGAATTCTGGAATACGTCATGGATACGTTGAAAATGTCTTTTTTCTTTCCATTTTTTGCTTTTTACCTGTTTGTGAAACAGACAGCCATAATAGAGAATTTTCCGGATGCTTCACGATCATACTCACCAATTCACTAATTCTTTTTTTTCATTTCTTCGGAATCAAGTAAAACTAACAATGAATTTTTAACATGCTCAATTACATATATCTTATCATTATATTGTACAATACACTGTTACAAATGGAAATTGTGACGTGATTTTTTGACTCCCGGTCACAAGGCGATTCCAGCTACCGATTCAGATACCGTTCTCGCTTTCTGGCTCCCTTCGAATCGCCATCCTGATCAGAAGCTAGGCTGCTCTCGGTTCGGTTCTTACAGTTAAGCCAAAGCTCTCGGAAGGATTTCCTATTGTTTAGTTGAGGTCGAGGTGCTCGAATCTGCCGTGGAGAGATAGAGTCTCGATGTACCGAGTTGCCCGGCAGAGGAGGCTGCACCCGACGGAGACGTCTCCACGGACTGTCGGAGATCCGGCTGAGATACCGGCGCCCCGGTGGAAAGTGGCAAAGGGCTGTAGAGCGGGCAGTGGAGTTTTGATACGGTCAAGGGCAGCAGAAGAACCCCTTGACCCGAGTTAAGGATGCGATGCCCAGCTGCCACCCCGCGCCCGAGGAAACCGGCCGTGGAGGATTTGTTATATGTATACCGAATCGTTAAGAAATGCTCGCAATTTAATTTAAAGGGACGACTCGAAGGAAGGGATAATAGTTATTGGTTATAAAGATCTCGACCAATCAGAATTATTGATTCCCGCATTTGATTATTGTCAAAGCAGTCTGCCTCGGGACACCTCCTGGACTCTTTGTTGATCATTTTCCTTGCTGTATTTCCTATACGGTGCAAAAACTTTTCGTTTCTGCAGTTTTCGCGTTGCTCTCGCAATGCCCGGACAATCCTATCTATTTTCTGCGTGCGTTTCGGAAGTGCAATGTTGTGTTGTAGTGCAGTGTCAAACCGAGTGTCCCGCTGCATACAGTTCTCGGCCTCCACGGATCAGCTGAATCAGCTCCGGTAAGGACCCCCAATTTAATAAATGGTGGAAGGATTTCAATTATATAGCTCCGTTTAGGTCTGTTACATTCTCGATCAATTGCTCTCTGTTTCCGGCACTATTTACCCGTTCGGTTCCGTTCGTGCATTAAGCTGCGTTTGAGAATGTTACGCGACCCAAGAGATTAGCAGCTCCGGTTGTGTTTCTCAATTTTGCACGTCTCCAAAAATCTACAGGATTCGTTAAGCTACCGTCTTTTCTGATAGGTGTCGTCAGAACTCTCGTTTTTGCGGAGTTGAGAGACCTGGCGTCCGCCTAATGTGCGGGTGCTTGGACGAAGGATGGACGGCCAAACGTGACGTGGGTTAGTTCTCAGATGTTCGTTATCGGTGTTCGATTACAAAAGTACGTTACAGAATATAGCACGTATATAATATATATATTCATTATTTTATGAAATTCCACTAGTGATTGTAAGATTAGTAATTCGAATGCGGCTGTCGAATCGTCGAGTATACGTTTATCGGAATGCAAGGAAGATGCTCCTTTCGGCTAATGGGCTGTTTGCTTGCAAATTGTGCTGTCGCTAAAGGGCAACGAACAATTCACAACTCGTTTTAACTTTTGCATTTCAATTTGAAGTGGCGGCGAAACCTGCTGGCAACCGTCAGATTTACATAATTGTCACTTTACTCCCTTTACAATGCGGCGATGCTTCTTTCGGTCGTTTCTCCTTTTCTCTTTTAACCACTGCTACTTCCACCTGAAATATCTTCGTATACCGCTCTGCGTTTCTTCTCTTGTCACTAATGATGCTCCACAAATTTGAATTTCCACATTACTGTTTTCTTCTTAAATCCAAAAATGAGAAACCTTCGTGCAAGATTAATTGCTAGTGGCATTTGTAACGAATTTTCTTAACTCGATATCGATAGCATAAATCCAAAAGCTAACCTCTACGCCACCTTTGGCCGTCCACGATTGGTACATGCAATCGCATGCCAGACGGACGCTAACCAGTTATTTTCTACCAGGAACTGACAACCCTTTATGATCTGGGAGTTGAGGTAGAACAGTCTCAACTCCGACAAAACGAGAGCTCTCACAGAACGCATAAGAAAAGACGATAGCTTAACGGATCCTGTAGACTTTTGGTGACCCCTGCCAACCCATATCCGCGACGTTCTACGTCTCCATAACGGAGCTACGTCCCTTCCGCCGTCCAACTTCAAAAGCTCTTTTGGAAATTGAGAAAAAAAATGTCAGGAACACAAAGAAGTCAAATCGAGCGACAAGAAAGACACTAAATGTAAATTAAGCCTGCCTCTCCCAGGCCGACTCCTAGTCATCCTTACAAATATTCACTGCAACGAAAGACCAGGGACGTAGCAGCCAACGATGCCTTTGCGACTGTGGCTGACCGTTGGGTACTCTAGTATAGTGTATTCGTACTAACTTTAAGTTATATCTCATCTCAAGTTAGACTCCCAAAATTACCGCGTGCAAGAGTATATTCCCGCTTTGTTTCCTCGAAAAAATTTAGTGATTTCGATCAGTCATAAAATATCTTGAAAGTTTCGATACATATCACAAAAGACAACAATAACCCAGAAATCCAGGACTGGGTAACTAAATTTCGGCGGAAAATCAATGGGATATTTTGCTCACGGACGCAGCAACTTCAGATGTTTTACTTCCTTCCTTCCTTCCTTTCCTTATGGCTGTTCCCCCTAATGGGGGACATGTGTCAGAGATGTTTTACTTGGAATGGAAAATACTTAAAGTTAGCATGAATATACTATTTGACCCTGATAGTACGCTAAATACACTACTGGTGGCAGCACCACCGCTTGATATATTTTTCCCATGGTCCTCATGGTCCATGGTCTTTCGCCTGGTTTTATAAACCTTACCGGGAGTAGGGAGAGTCAACATGGCAGAAAGACTGAGATATATATATCTGAGGACTGTGAAAGTAAAATAAAAGACAGTTATCAAAAAGTAATCCAGCGAATATATTTAATTGATTAATATTACGCAAACATAACTTAACACCATTAGTATTGCATAGCTAAATTAATTTTGCGGTAAGGACATATAATTTCAAGCTATCCAGATTAACCTATCTGCACTATTATTTATTTCCATTATTTTGGCGTAATTTCAGCTTCAATTCATTTATAATATTATATAATTTATACATTAATTTTATTGTTTCAATAAAAACAAATTTGTTTAAATAATAATCTGTTAAAAATTGATATCATTTAAATTTTGAACGTAGTAAATTTCAAACGAAACTCTGCAGTCTCTTAATATGGCAGCATCTGAAGCGATACAAGTTAGTTCTTTGCCATTACCTCCAGTACAATATATAAACTTGTACACCGATGAAAATGTTAGAAGAGGTCGGGCACCACGGCCACCACCACCAATCCATGATACATATTCAATGTTTGGCAATGTATTCAATGCTGATGACACAATTATTAGACCACTTGAGGCTCAAGGTATCAAAAGACTTTATCCACAACATTTTGATCGACGCCGGGAGCTTAAGAAACTTAACCACTCATTGCTCGTCAATTTCTTGGATCTTATTGACTTACTTGTTCAATGTCCTGATAGTCCAAGACGTGCAGAGAAGGTATTAACAGTAATTTTAATATTAAAACAATATGTTTATTTCAATACTCAATATATATATATATCAAGAATCAATTTTCCTTCAGGTAGAAGATCTCAGTTTATTATTCATTCACATTCATCACTTGCTCAATGAATTCAGACCTCATCAAGCTCGTGAGACTTTAAGAGTAATGATGGAACTTCAAAGGAGACAGAGGGTTGATACAGCACTTCGATTTCAGAAACATCTTGAAAAGGTATGGAAATATTGACATAATTATCTCAAAGTTTGGGGTTCTATGCTTACGATGGTAACTGTTTTCTCACGTTTGTACTTAGGTTCAGGAAATTTTGCAACATGCATTACAAATGCTTCCTGATGGTTTAGAATTAGATTCCAAACTTGCAATAAACACTGATGCAATGGAAGCTATGGATACTTTAGGACTTGAGCAAAGAGGACCTGATCTTTGCTGTCCCAGTGATCGTATTATGTGTAATATTATCGATGAGATGACTGCAATGACATCAAGCAACGGTTTATTTTAATTAAAGATGTAATTCTTATCGATTTATTCATTTGTTTGTATTGACAGTCACTCTTATCATAATTCGCAATTTGTATTTTAAAAAATTCTTTGGATGTTTTAATTTCTCAGAGGTATAACACTACATTAAAAATAAAGAATTTCATGAATTTAAAATTCTCAACAAAAATTTAATATCTAAATGTATAGTTCATATAGTTTTTTTTTATAATGTAATACAAAAAACGACGGCTATCATTAAAAATCTAAGATAACCTGTCATTGGTAGGGATAAGAAATAATTGAACAATCTATTCAAGAAATATATATGTGGTTAAATGATTTTATTAGTCTAATAATCAAGAGATTGTTATAATGAATGCAAAATTATGAACACAGCAGAAATATTTCGACGACGATGACAACGATGACAGCAACGGTGATAACATTGACGGTAGTTTGGACAAGGGAAACAAAGAAATTGGTTGGGAGATTTTAAGACTCACCTCGTTTGAAAATGACAATTTGATATACTACTACAAATAGAATCAGCTGGGTGGCCAATCGATCAGCAAGACCTGAAAAAAACTTATTTCAATTTTCGAAGTAGAAGTCCGAGGGTAGATTCCGCCTCTCGATACTGAAACACAAAAAGTTGTTATATTTTTTCCGATGCTTCATTCTCGATTCTGGCCCCTTTTCATCATCAGCGTATTTATAATCTGCAGCTGTAAACAAAACAACAAACATTCCAATTGAAAATTCAAAATCGAAGCAGAAACTTTCCATTTTGATAACTAATAAGTATCTAAGGTTAAACATATTTGCTTTGACAACAAATTTACTTTAATGACAGTATTTAAGGACTCGACGAATGGGGTAAATTGTTTTCCAACGTTTAGCATTAAATAATGTGGAAAGGTTTCTTGCGTCGATAATCAAAACAGTTTTCAAAAAGACGAATACTGCAACTGCAACATAGGAATGGAGTGGAACAACAACTTGGATTTGGATAATGAAATTATTGTGGAATTCAGGAAGGAAATGCAACGCGCACACGATTAGTCCCCCCCCCCCCCCCCTTATTTTTTCAACTTGTTCTTGTAGTTTTGCGGCCATTCTTTTTTGCATATTGTTTTGTCGAATTTTTACGTTCACAAATTTTCATTGTAGATGTCTTTTTGCATTCATGCAACTTTCTTTTATTTATATTTTCTTCAAGCATCTTGTTTCCATTTTTGTTTCACGAGATGCACTTTGAACGCGTGCACTGCAGATAAGTTAATTTTTTTCAGGAATCAGGATCACTGCTCATGTTCTTGAATTTTAGCATATACCTTGTACACTTTCGTTACTTGAATATTCAGCAACTCTGTTAAGCACAAATTAACGCAGTACGTCGGTGCTGATTCTTATTTAATCAATTATGATGATTTTGATTCTGTCTTCATATTTTCTTCCATGGTGTTAGAATGTTAGCCAATAATCGATTATTGTGATGACGAAAATCATTAAATTTTGCAAATTACTTTATAAGTATTTACTGTAGGTATCATATAGTAATAATGTCACAGCTCAATAACAAAGATTCACGTTGTTTAATCTGCGTGCTCACTCAGGAACTTGCATGAAATTAGCGTAAACTTTTATTAAAAATGTCTTCGTCCTCGTCGTAGAAACACTAAACTATTCTGAAGTGATTACCGGCAATAAAATGTCAATTGCAAATAACGAATTACGTTAATGAAACTCTGTTAAGCAATACTAATGAAAAAAAAACTGTCTTTCATCCATCAATTGTACAATATGAATTAACACAATAGTTCCAATTACTATGCGAAGGTAGCACAAGCGCCATACGTGGCGTCCCAAGTACACCACAGACGTCCGAATGAATTTTTTTTAAACGAGTTCCTTCATAAACAAAAGGAAGAACAGAATGGAAGAGAAAAAGAAAATTGATTCAAGATCCACATTGCAACACGTTTTAGCCACGAAGAATATGGACAATAAATTCTTGCATAATTGAAACGGGGAAAATTCTTGTTGGGTAAGGAAACGAATGATTAAGCGTAATAACTTGTCAGTTCGTGCACTAGCTTTCAGATTTCATGGTATTTTATACGTTGATAACGTTCAAGATGCCTCTTTGAAATTTCGGACGAGCAACCGGAAACAAAAATCCACCTTTGACTGATTCACTTCATTGAAAAGACAACTATATACGCGATAATCTCGCAGCGCAAGATACAATTCTCTTCTATGATGATACTTGTTTACTCCTCGCTCTCACATCTCTTCTTATTTCTTTTCATTTTTCCCTTCTATTTCTTCTCCTTTACGTCCTCTCTCTGCTTCTCTTTAAGATGCACATAATTTACAGGTTCCACAACAGGACAAAGTTAGAAATGTCGGATTGGAGCTTTCCTTGGTTGTTAATATGCACTCTTTCTCCAGCCACCACGACCACGCGGTCTGTATCCTCCACGGCTGCCCGACCTGTTACCTCTGAAACGACCTCTAGACCCTGAAAATCAAAGTGACAATCAACTGATTTTCTTTCGTAGAAAGTACCAAATATCAGTACGATAATGTTCAAGCACCAAGTGAAACTTTGTGCTACTTTCCCTTGAGATATTAAACGCTGAGATTATTTATTAAAAGAAAAACTTACCATAATTTGAAGAAATGTTTGAACTGTATTTTCCACTTGGAGGCGTGTAAATTTCCCTCTTGCTACCTTTTCCATCCTCCTTATTGCGTTTGCTGGAGCCACTGTCGTTGCCGAACGTAATGGGAGTATGCCTTTTCTGTCCTGGCGAAGTTTTCTCGATCTATCCACAAATTAAAACAAGTGGTAAACAGTTACTATAAGACATAACAGTCATGTCAGCCGTAGACTCAGCCGCAATATTCTCGTAATAACAGCAGTTAAATTATATATTTCGACCATGCATTTCCTTTTACCTTTTTATTATCGGAACTTGGTGTTATCCACGAAAGATGTATAACACTCTTGAAACTCGGTGGCGAATGAAATAGATCTTTAATCAGAATGTTGATATTGTTGGTAGTTTTGAGGGCAACGACCTTAAGCCGATTCTCCTCTGATTTTAACTCCTCCTCGCTTTTTCCGCCAATGGCTTCACGGAGTTTTTTAATGTAACCCTGAATACCGCGAGCGAAGTATTGGAGCCTCAGGCGGAACTCCTTAAGACCTTCCGCATCCTTAGTCAGAAATTCTGGAGTCTGCTTGCACAACTTGTGGAAAGCGTACATGAGACACTCTACATGACTGAATTGAAGTTTCGGCACTTCGGACACTTCAGTGTCTGGAGGTAGTGGCATGTACGTCTGGAGCAAAGAACAACGGTTTAATTTTTGAAATGTGGTAATTTTTAATTGTGAAATCGAAGCATACATATTTTTATACTTGTTATACTCACGATAAGAGTGTTATATAATTGCTGCACTTTCTCTTCAGGCTTTTCGATGTTGCCACAAAAAACGGCGAGTTCTGCGAGTAATTTCAGTATTTCAAGTTGCGCATCACGACCATCTGGAGCCGTAATCAATGAAAGATGCGGCAACACTTGCACACAGATGTAGGACACAAACCTCGACGAATCGATCTGTGACTATAAAGCGTAAAGATAACGAGAAGCATGAAAATCATTGGCTATCACAAAAGTGTCTAATCCTGATCAAAGTGTTACAAATATTTGGTGAAGCATGTAATGATACTCACGCTAAAGAACGGAAGAGCATGCCCGATACACTGAACAAGCCTGTTCCATTGTTCCAAATTAGTGTGTTTAAAAGGAACAGACAGTTCAGCTTGTTCTACTGTAATATCGATCAATTCTTGTTGTCCAGTGACTGTTGTGCCAAGTCTGGTCCAAGCTAGAACTTCCATAATGCTGTGAAACTCATCTGCTGTCACATCCTGAAAAAGCCGTTGAATTGATTTATTCACGTATTTTGTACATTAAGATTTAGATACTTGATTTTGCTATAGATTTCAGGAAGACTGTACCTGCAATACTTTTTTGCACTCAGCAATGAGCAAGTCTTCAGGTTCCTTAGTGATAACATCATGACCAATAGCCTTCAATTTCGTTGCCAGAAATTTAATGCATCGCTCGCGCGTTCCGTCATCGCCATTCAGTATTTGACTGAAAAATCCACTTATGGCACCTACAAAAAAATATTGCATCATCTTTCTCACTAGCTTTAATAATAACACAAATAATTATATTACCAAACTCAACTAATTAGTGAAATATAGATATTACCTTTTGGATCACTTTTCATAAGAGACATAATACTGTTTTGGACAACTGCTAACTCTGATGTATCTTGTGCTTGTAACAGTTGGGCTAAAATGTCAGCGATTCTTGCTGTATGTTCTTTGCTGTCCTTGCAAATAGCTGGTAGATCCTTAATAGCTTGTTTTCTTATCTGAAATTTAAAAAATTTAAAACATCTTTTACAAGCACTGTCTAAAAAATAAATATAATTAATGAAGACTTAAGAACCATAAAAGGTAAAACTATGGAATGTATGCCTAAGAAAACTTTGAGAGAAAAGGAAAAAAAACTTTAAAAAACTAAAATTTATCATCAAACTCACAGCCATATCTTCATCCTCACAAAGATCCAAATGGGCATCAATTGCACGATCAGCTAACTTTGGAAAGTATTTAAAGAATCTAGCAATGAATTGTGAAGCCAAACGCTTTTCCTTGGGTGAACCTTTGACAGCTGTTAATATTTCCAAGTATTCTTTTTCATGCTGTGAAAACAAACAAATATCCATTATTGTCATCTGAAATGAGTACCTGTAATAGACTAGAAAAAATCGCAATACTAAAAGTAAATACAAAAGTAAATATTGAACTAACCGAAACTATACTTATTTGCCTACTATTCTGCTTCTGCCTGAATATAACAACTGGTGAATATGTAATAAGACAACAAGGTATCCATAATTTATAATAGGGTTGTTCTATACTAATATCTAGTTAGATTGAGTATACAAAAATAATTTTAAACATTTTGATGTTAATAATCTGCTTCCTCAATGAAAAACTATTCACACAAATCATTAAAAAAGCAAATCAAATGTAAATCTTATCAAAGCAAAACAATAAAATGTATTAACTTAATTTTAGAAATTCTAATGAAAATATCGAACTTTAACGTGCATGATTGCATATGGAGTTCGCAACAGAAGACTAGAAAAGCCGCCCATGCTGCAAGAAAAACATAATAAAAATGACTGTTCTGATACAAAGTTATACATCAAGCATGAGTTCAAAATAGATAAGTTCTTATGTGGCACAAGCGAGAGATCAAAGAATTGAAGGACGATGTATATTCAAGAAATGAAAAGTAATATCAATGTTACGACCCGCATAACCCAATCAAAAACGCCATACCTCTGCAAGTTTATCCTTTGCATCAGCAAGAATACCAAAATTCTTGTACAGCTTCTCGATGCTGTCAGTACTCATCGTAATATCGGCACCAGAGTCTTCGATGTGGCTTGGACTCTCTATTATCTGGGTTAAAGACGTGAAATGGCTAAACACTACAGCTAGGTAGGGAAACGCGGGTTACTGCACAGAGCACGCCAGGGAAGTTCAGTCGTTCAGAGGCCACGCACAAGCACACGTTGCACCAAGAACAACCAGGAAACGAACGCGACGAATCAGAATGTCGAATGAGCATCGCCTGGAGTACGTTCAGAAATCTCTCTAGAGTCGACTCTAGAATCAGTCTATCCTCTTCGTAATAACGATCATACAAAGAGATGCAAGGTGTCCGAATTACGCTGAATAAGATTTTTGAACGCACCTCTGGCCGGGAAAAGACAGGGGGTGTGTGTATAAGGGGCCAGGCACTTAATCTTTTAAGAGGGTACAAAGCCAGAAAAGGATCAAGAAGAAGAAGTAAAAGGGGTCTCGACAGGTCTCGAACACAATCCTCGTAAGCACAAACTACGAAATTAAGAAACAGAGACACAATGATGCTCTTCTTACAATATGGTTCATTTTCGAACACACCTATAACAAGTGTGTTCAACGATTAGCCGAGGGCGCTGAGAACATAATTTCTCAGAAGGCGTGTATATAACGAAGTTATCTCGGTCTCTCTCACTTCTCTGTCTGTCTTTCTCTAGGTCGCTTGACTACAGCGCCACCATGATGTGCAACCGACGTTACTGTACACCGTTTCGGGACCACATCCAAAGCATTGCGTTCGGCCTCCTTTACTCTAGTCTCCATGGTTTCCAGCATGCCATGAAGATTTTAGAACACGTGGAGTCTCCAGAAGTGTGCAAGATTGCGGATATTTTGGGTGTGCTGTCAAAATCTCGATACGTGAAGTTTCTTAGTAGCCTGTAACTAGAATCTTAATAAACTTCACGAATTATGTGTTATTTCTAATTATAAATCTAATACACAAATACAGAAATTAATTTTTAGACACTACCAAAATATTTTAAATATGGCAACGCTTCGAGCTGTATTGCACTTTGGTGATACCTCAGGTAAATGGTAAGAAGCATTTGTTTTCTAAGTAGGTTATACAAGACGATGTTGCATTTTGTAATAAATTATTGATTGTCATTTTTCAGTTTCCTTACGGCAGCGTCCTGCCGGAGGGCCAAATTTGAGCCGCAGACTACCCTGAAGCACATTCGAAGCTTTCGCCGATTTAGAGATTCTTCGAAGCAAATTGACAGTCCTATCCCGAATGTGCAAGTTGAATCAGGCCCTATGCACTTCAGTAGACTATGGAAACCCTTTGGGTTTACCGTTATGGTAAACTGGTGTACAATTTCTTTTTAAAAAATTTTACATTCTATATTTTCTTTATAGTTCAGTGGTGCTACAATAGTTGGTGCAGCTATCTGGGAATATGAGAAGATTCGGAAACAAACATATAGAGTCATCAATCAATATCAGCAGTATCGAATTAGAGTATGTCTAATCTAGTATTCTTTTTTTTTTAGTAATTTAGCGTAACTGTCTTAATTTCTATTTTTTATTATGTAGAAAATTGGATGGAGAGGAGAGATGGAAAATTGGTGGAGAAGCTTAACAGATGGGCAAAAAATATTTGTACCTATATGTTTCATAAATGTTCTTATATTCTGTGCCTGGAGAATACCATCATTTCAGGGCACAATGCTACGTTACTTCTGTGCCAATCCAGCTTCGAGTAAGTGATGATAGATCATGTTGAATGAGTATCAGATACAATGGTTTTTATGAATGTGAACACTATCGTGTTGTATATATAGATATTTTTGTTTGACCCAAGGTGCAACATGTTGGCCTATGTTACTTTCAACATTTTCACATTACTCAATACTTCATTTGGCTGCAAACATGTATGTACTGCACAGCTTTAGCACTGCTGCAGTAGCTGCTCTTGGCAAAGAACAATTTATGGCACTGTACCTATCCAGTGGAGTTATTTCTAGTTTTATCAGCCATGTCTACAAAACTGCCTTCTCTCGACCGGGTCTCTCTCTTGGAGCTGTAAGTAAATAAACTTTTGAAAAAAGTTATAATTAAATGGAATGAAATGAGTATTTCGTCTTCCAGTCCGGAGCTATCATGGGGATTTTAGGATTCGTGTGTACTCATTATCCGGATACACGACTCAGTATTATCTTTTTACCCATGTATACTTTCACAGCAGGCGCGGTTTGTATTTCAAATTTCAAAGTAGTATTACCAAGTGGCTTGTGTATACAATTCTTTGATTGATGTATTTTAGGCAATCAAAGTTTTAATAGGTATGGATCTTGCGGGTTGTGCTTTGGGGTGGCGGTACTTCGACCATGCCGCACATTTGGGTGGTGCTTTGTGGGGAATGTAAGTACCAAAACAAAAATAAGTAATTTTAGAAGTATTTTTTATATCTGAAACGGTAATCGTACTTTTCCTAATCAACCTAGATTCTGGCAAACGTGGGGTAACGTCAACATCTGGCAAAAACGTGAGCCTGTTTTGACGTTTTGGCACAAATTGCGTAATCCACCACGATCTCCTTAACGATGATTTCTTTTATAGAACGTCCTTCGATACTGGTAGAGTATCAGCTTACTTAAAACCATGTACATTTTGTAAAACATTATTTATGCAAGTGATGAAAGAATATGAACAAGAATTAATATTGTTGTCAGAAAAAGATATATTAACAATATATTTTTATTGTTGAACCTTTAATTGTTTGACACCATGTTTAAATGTAATTAACCACAGAGAAAAATGTTATGGGAATTCTGCATTCTATGCGGGAGGATATAAGTAATAATTATAAAAATATATCTATTACCTTTCTCAGACTGACTAAGCACAAAATCAAAGTCCACTTTAAAAAAAAACAAAAGGGAGCGAAGACAGGAGGAACAGGATTAAGAATAATCATCTAGTTATTTTAACTTTTCAAGTGCTTAACATGGTGCTTAATGTGATCTTCGATAAAGGTTGCTATAAAGAAATAGCTATGATCGTAACCTTCTTGTAATCGCAGAATTAGACGTAACTCAGTTTCCTTAGCTGCTGACAATAAATTCTCAGGTAGCAGCTGCGATTGTTTCAAGAAAATGTCTTCGGTACCCTGTCAAAAGTAAGTGATATTTGACTTAATGAAACCTCACTAATAATAAATTATACTATTACTAGAACTATAACAAACCTGATCAATTAGAATTTCCAAAGGTGGTCCATTGTATTTTTTTGTCAGTTCTACAGCATCGTACTCCTTCCACGCGATATCACCATGTGTTCCACCCAGATAACCAGAGAAAGCCTTTTCTCCCCATGGACACTCGCTAGGATTGCTAATGGGAGCAAATGCAGACATTGTTCGGTATTGTCCAGGATTTTTCAGCGCTGCAATAAGAGCTCCGTGTCCTCCCATGCTTCAACATTAAATACAATCTTACCCAAAAACGTCTGCATTGTATACTATCTATAGCTAAACCACTATAACTCTAATAATATAAAAGATGTTTATTAGGCTCTTTTTAATGTGAAATTGTAATAGAAATTATTGTACCTGTGTCCCATAATAGATTGTCTCTCAGGGATGGTAGGAAACTTTTCGTTAATCAATGAAGGTAATTCTTTTGTAACATAAGAATACATTCTGTAATTATTTTTCCATGGATCCATCGTGGCATCAACATAGAAACCAGCACCAGTTCCAAAATCCCAGCTGTCTTCTTCTCCAGGTATATTAAGTCCTCGGGGACTAGTATCGGGTACAACAATAATGACACCTTGTTCAGCAGCATACTTTTGTGCACCAGACTTTTGTATGAAATTAGCTTCTGTACAAGTTAATCCAGAAAGCCAATAAATAACAGGTACCGAACCCTCCTCCGTCTGCGGCGGTAGAAAAACTCCAAAATTCATTTTACATTTTAGCTCTGAGCTGATGAAGTAAATGTTAGAATATTATATTAGTACTGACATTGGAATATTATATTTTGAATGATGAAAAAGGAACAAGGAAGTACCTGTTGTGGGTGTAAATCTTTTGCCATCCTCCAAAAATTTTATTGCTAGAAATTTCAGTTATCTCTGACATCTGTAAGGACATAATATTCGTCTTAAAGGAATAATTGTATAACCTCTCATCACAAGTCAATTTACCCTTGCTATAAGAGAAAGGGTCTAGGCTCCGAGATAAATATAGGAATGCCATTGACCTCGAACAAATTCGATAACGAAATACGTAACATTTATATTCTCTTCGACACACGTGATGCGCAACCTCTATAATACGTACTTATATGTATACATTCCGAAATTCATCGTCAGTATTGCAAGCATGATTGTGTCTCACTGATTTGAGTGTTGACACTAAATTGTGTCTCTCTGATTGTACGCAAGTAAATAGAACCACGACGAAACTCATAGTATTGCCGGCGAATTTCGGAACGTGTAAAATATGTATGTAGATCTCTAAATGGTGGCTATGTAAGTAATGGCGAGAGTGCGACTCGTGCGACTTACCTTGCAGAAATTGTAATTAGCTTGTAATAAACTGGCAGGGCGTGAAGATTTCCTAATTATAAGTGGCTGAACAGCAAAGACAGCGGTCACTCGGGGAAGTGTTTCTAACCCTCGTAACTTGGAACGAAACATAGAATGAGTATGATCGCGTCTCGATATGCGCCGATCAGCAGTGTCCCCACCATCCTCACTGTGTGATTCTGTTTATCGCTATGAAGAAATAAATCGAGGAACTTTTACAGCCATCCTGTTGCACCAAGGCATTATAAGAAGAATTTGATATAGTAATATTACTTCTTTCTCGTACGTAGTTTCCACCACACTTTCCCAAAGTGATTTCCGAAGCATGAGTTAACTTTATTCGAGATCATTAATTACAAAATACTTAATACTAGAGAACTCGCTCGTCTACTTTTTTCTAGTACTGTGTTTGCTGCTCATGCCACTGGAATTATAGCCTTTTGATTTTTCCTCACGTTTCTTAGGACGTCTATTCAGTTTTGAAATCGATCTTGTCGTGCTGATGATGTCTGAAAGTATCAATGTTTAATTTTATTGTTCGATATTACGGTTCAGTGACTGCGATCGTACCATCAAATGAAGCCACTACATTGACAATGGCGCCGACACTTTCCCTGAAGGTTGTAAGATCAGCGCGACTTCCGCTTTTGAAAAATCGTTTACTCGAAAAAGAACTTGCGCTGCTACCGCAGCGACTTACAGTTGGGGAAGGTTTAAAATAATTAATGCAAGGTAAAATCATATTCTTTTCGGCAAGGAGCTTCTTCACATACGGTTCAGATTCTGCGTGCCGGATGATAAATTCCATAATTCTCTGAAGAGCTAATCCGTTTTGCTCCTGAAGCTCTCGGACGGCTATATCTTGCTGAAAAAAAAAGACAATTTCTAACAAAGTGAACGACAATATATCGTGGTTGTCACGATTCGTTTACCTCCTGTAACAAAAGCGTATGGTCATCGGTACAAGTACACATATTTTGAATGTCTTTAAAGACTTTATGAAGACTCTTATCGGCACGAAATTCCTTCTCCTTCTGTTCGCTGATCTGTTTTTCCAAATTATCCAGATGTCTTTGTTTCTCGAGTTTCTCCTTCTCGGTCCTCTCCAAGTCATCCAATAACTGAGAGTAATTATTTTCCATGGCCTATGTGAATGAAAGCACATAGAAAAGTACAATTGCACTATGTTATTACCCTAGTAACAATCATGCAAATCAGGAATGACTGTCACACAGGTCTGCTGAAAATCTTGCAGGAGACTGCAAGATTTGCGGTAGACATCTGATTGTTACTAGGGTATGAAGGCCCTCAGGCGCGGGGATCGCGTAAAACTATGAAATGAACAACTTTTAAATCGATTGCCGCTTCTTCCAGAATCGCCTGTTTCTGTCTCATCTTCTGTAAAACGTTGAACATCTCTTCGTCCAATTTCTTCAGCTCAGTTCGTTCGACTCCACTCTCGTCTACCGTCCCCAGGCTGAGCTTGTACTTCTCATTGCAGACGTTCACTATTCTCAGCGTGTTCTCCATACTCTGTATCTCCTGCTCCGTCCTCCTAATTCTCTCGTCCAACCGGTCTCCCTGCTCCTGAAGAAGATACTTCTCCTGGGCACTTTGGACCTTAAAATAGGTGGCCGTCAAGGGTGAGCCATCGGAGGTGCTTCCGAAAGTGCTGATGTAATTGTCATATCGTGTTTGTAACTGCTGAATTCGTATCATCCTCTCTGCGACGGCGCCTCGCAATTCCGAGCATTCGCTGGAGGCCAGCCTCTTTTGGATGTTGAGCGACTCCGTCTGCACCTTTATCTCGGTTTTTCTCTCTTGCATCGCCTGATCATCGTCGATTGCATGTAAATTGACATGGACTGTTTACACACTGTATAGAGCGGAGGAACAACGCCCTAACCTAACCTAATTAGCACTACTTACCGCCTCTATTTGGACCTTGTACTTTTCTAGATTGTAAACTTTCCTGCCTATCATCGACGCGACTTGCTCGACCTGCGAGACCCGCAGTCGCAGGATGTTCTCCGCGACTTGCTTCTCCTCGTTGAGGCTCTGCATATTTTTCAGCTGCTTCTCACCGCCGTCCATTAACAGTGTCAAGTCTTGCTTTTTATTTCGCAAACGCTGCAGCTCCACGTCATCGTTTGCCAGGCTGTTGGATATTTTTCTCATGTCGTGCTGAAAGAATTGTGCGCGGATAACGGAAATTTCAAGAAGCAATTGCTACATCGAGACGTTGCGGGCAACCGATGGTGAATTGCGGCTCTTACTTCTAGATTGATTATTTGGCTTTGCAATAATTTCGAGACGTCCGTTTTCTCCCGTAGAATTTTCTCAAGCTCTTCTACGGTTTTCTGTTTCCTCTCGACCTCTTCCTTGTCGCGCTCCACCCCCGCCAAGTGCTCCAGTCTCATCTCGTACTTTTGTATCTCGAAATCCAAATTGTACACGGCCTCCTGCTTAGACTCGAGCTCCTGCTCCTCTCTCGCCCGAAACGCCTGCAGGGCATGGATCTTCTTACGTTCGCTTTTGATTTGCAAATCTAGAATCTTCTTCTGACCCTCGAGGTCCACCAAGCGCTGCGAGGAGCGCAGAGCCAATCCTTGAAGTCTGGTCGCTTCTCGATTAATCAGAGTCCTATGCTCTTCCTCGTTCTGACAGAGAGAGAAAATCGTTACTGCAACCACTAATAGCATCCTCAGCCAGCTTATTCAACCATCGATCACTCCATTCAGGTACCTCAATCATATCCTCCAATTGCTTCGTTCTGTCCGCAATATTGAATCGCTGACCCTCGATATCCTGTAGCGTTGCTTTTAAATCCAGAACTTGTTTAGTCCACTCTTCCAATTTCTTGCGTTTCATCGAAATCTGACGTTTCTTTTGTTTCGCGTCAGCTTGATTTTGTTGAACCCGTCTGGCGAATTCTTTGAGGACTTTCTTTTGGGTGTCAAGCTGAAAGGAATCGAGTCAGAGGAAAGATGAAGGTCTAATTGCGATAAGAGAGACTCCCCCCGACAGTTCGCGCCTTACCTCGAGCGTGCAAGCGCCAATTCCCTCGACGAGTCCATGATGATCCACCCTGAGGGAGACTAATTTGTCTTCGAGTCGTTTAATCGTTCTTTCAAGTTGCTTATTGTTCGATATCTGGCTCTCATAGAACTCCTCCGCTTCTCCCAACAGCTGAACCTTCTCTCGGGCAATTTCCCGGAGGTTTTCCATTTCCTAATAACGTTACACTTCCGTTAACCACCAGGAGGCCCCTCCCGATTGTCCAAGAGGAAACGTACCCTCAGCAGTTGCTCCAGAGCGGCATCACGTTGTCGCAGCATCAGTACACTCTGCGTCCATTGTCGTATCAATTGCCGACGTTCCTTGAGGGCTTTCACGTACAACTTGGCGGTCCCATCGATAACAACTTCCATTTCGTACGCTTCGTTCACGGTCGAGACTATAGCGGCACGATAACGATCCAACTGGCCTTTAAGCCTCTGCCTTCTCAGTTCGAGCTCCTGTTATATCACAAAGCATTTAATTTAAAATGGACCAAGACGCGTGGTTCCCGTGCTGCGAGGATTAAGTCTTATTAACACCTGCCTTAAATTTTTTCTTATCGAGCTTCATATAATTCTCGATAAGCCGACTGTCTTCCTCTTCCCTGGCTAAGGCTTCGTCCCATTCCAGCAAACGTTCCTTGTCCAGCCGTGCAACCTTCTTCGAAGCCGCCAGCTTCGTCGTCAGCTTCCTAATTTGAGCCTCCTTCTGTGCGATCCTCTGAGCGATGTCCTTCCTCTCCCTCTGAAACTCTCGGGTCTCCTGAGTGACATTCGAATTGATGCTTTCGGCCGTTCTAAAGAGATGCTCTTCGGCGTCGAGTTGCAGAGAATGCGCCTGAATCAATTTCTTGTTGTGTTCATGCTCCGCCAGAACGTTTTCCGTGTGCTTCGCTATGGCCTCGACTCTATTCCGCAGCCGCTCCAGCTTTACGCTCAGGGAAGCCTTGTACGTGCTCTTTCGCTCGATCTGAAAAGCCAAAGACGACAATTTAAAGTATCGGTATCGCAGTAGCTTCTCCGAAAGAATATTTCGAAAATCTCACTTCTTCTTCCAGCTGCTTATTTTCCTCGTTGGCAATTGGAATGCGAAATCCATCCGCCCAGCCTAATTCGTTAAGAATTTCTTCGACGGCTAACATCTTCCTCTTTATCGTTTATCGGAACAGTCTCTTACACTACTATCAATGATTGCGACTCTTGGAGGTTCTGAATCTGAAAGAACACTGGCAATGCTGATTTATAGAATCGATAAATACTAAGCATAAGCGTACGCAAGAGGCTACGGGCGTCCTGGCAACGGGGGCCGTTGCCATGCAAACAAACAAGGGTGGCCGCACAATTTAATGCGGTGTGTTTCGAGCAATTAAAACATTGTCCATATCTTTAAAAGAATTGGCAAGGGAATCTCGCGAATGGTCATTTTTTAATTAAAATGACCTCTCGATCGAGCCAAATAAAGGTGGGCGCCTGCGCGCGCAACTATCGTCTGGTGCACGGACGCAGCAGCGAGCGAGCATGAATGAAATCGCGCTTCGAAAACTGGATTCTCCAGACGCGTTACCAGCAATCGTGTAACGGATTACGACTGGGAGTCATAAGAAGTACAGAATCCAGCCACAAGATGGTGGTCAGCGTTTCTTGGGTTGGGGCTTTCTGTCGCAAGTACCATGGCTCGGCGCACCGTAAGACTGACTATCGGTATCCCACGAGTGTCGCAGAGTCTTGTGAGCCAATTACAAGAAAATCCACGGAAGATGATGACCCCCCTGACTCTGCGGTTCCAGAATGATGTGAAGTGAAACCAGAGTCCATGGTAGGTGACGATTATCACTGGAATCACTGGACTCCTCCAGCATCATCAATTTATCAAGAGATTCGTCATCATCCCTCTCCGTACTTCCTGCATATCGACCAGACAACGTCTGGCTGGCTCCCAGACTCTGATCCTGTCTCCCAACCCTTTCTTAGCAAGCCACTCGATTGGCATGGTGGGTGAGGGGAAAAGTAAAAAAGAAAAAAAAAAGGACAAAGCATGGAGTCCAGGAAGGAGCTCGAGGTAGGCAGCAACAACAACAGCAGCAGCAACAATAGTCTCTTTCACCCTCGACAGAGTAGAGTCCGTGAGAGTAGTCGGCGAAGTAGTCCAAGAATAGTCGGCCATTCCAATAAGGGACTTTCACCGAGCGCCCTTGGTGTCCCGGGATTCACCTTCCTTTTTCAAAGAGAGACTCGACGTAACGGGACGTTTCTCGCGACAACGTCGTAGGTGATTTGAATCGTAAAGCCAATGCACTTTAAGGAGCCCACGTTGTTCTCTTTCCCTTTTCCTATTCCTATTCCTATTCCTTTCTCAATCCTGACTCTCCTCGCTGCTCTGTCAGAGAATCAACGGACATCGCCGACAAGCTGAGCGTCGTGCCGGAAGGAAAGTATCAGGGTGCGCTTTGAGTTCGTTAGGGTCGCGCGAATCAGTTTTCTTCGTGCTCCTCGGGTGAAAAGTGGTATCGAAATGTTGTTAAAGGTCGTACGCCTGGAGGAAAGGGGCAGAAGGTAGAGCAAATGACAATCGCCATGACAAAATTAGGACATGCGGAGGAATCAGAGAAATTGTAGGAGAAGAAGGGAACGGAGATAGACCGCGTATCACGATATCTATAGAGGAGAAGGAGAGGGAGAGAGAGAGGGGGTATATTGAAAGAGAATCAAAGAAACGTCCTCTTGAAATTGTCTGGCGCGAATGTACGGGAATGTATATGTATGTATACGTTGTATACGGCGTAGGCGACCCTTGGCCGAAAATCGAGGAATCGATTGGGCAGCGTATGCGAGACGTCCGACGACGTCCCTCCGTGAGTGAGCGTGACTCACGGACGTGACTACTCGGCACGAAATTATCCTGGCCGTTGTCGACGCTCTCTCGTCGGTCCTCTCGTCACGTGCGGACACTGGAGTGCGCGGATGGGGTCGTTGAACGGGCCGGGGGTACCAACTGCCACCTACCAACGACGACGTACGACGTCAACGGCGGCGACGACGACGACGACGACTACCAACCCACTTGCCGAGTCTACCGGTGCACCTAGACGCGTCCTTTGTCACACTCGGGATGCTTCCTACAAGGCACGAAGCACGAGACACAAGAGTTTCTTCCACGCGATACGAGAGTCGGATTGAAAGAGCCAGAGTCAGTGGGAATAGCGTGCCCGGCCAGTGTGCTCTACGTAAGGTTATGTACATATATATATATATATATATATATATATACACACACGCACCTGGCCGACGCTGACTTACATTTTAATTGGATCAAACGACTGGGCGTCAAGTTGAAAATCCAAGGAGCACGGACGTGTCTCGATTATTCTCATATAGCGACCTAAATGCGAGACACCCGGAGGCTCTCGAATCTCAGAGGATTCGATTCTTACGGCGAGGAGGCCGACGGCGATGTCTTCGCCGACACCTGGGACACCTGGTGTCTCTCGCAGCCCCCGTGATTCCCGGTTCTCGGTTCTCGGTTCTCGAATCGAGTGACTTGACATTCCAACGGCACAGCCACCCTTTCTCTCCTTTGTAACCTCTTTACGATAGTCCCGCGGGCAAGCTACTGTCCGTACCCGCTGGCAGTACCCGCAGAGCTTCCCTTCTGCTGGCTGACAATTGCAGTTCACTCGGCCCCCGCATCCTCGATCAACAACTGACCATTCTTCGAGTGGCAAGCAGCCCGGACGTGCGGGACAATACTTTCCTCGCGCGACCCGCGCACCGATGAATAACTTTTGCCACGAGTTCTCGGGGTTGCTGGACAATAGTTACCAGGGTCGGGGGCGTTGACCCCCCGAGTGCCACTCCCACACCGCGTTACGTCAGATACCTACTCCACTCCGTGTGCCACTCCACTACTCTGCTCTGCTCTTCTCTTCTCCATTCTCTACCTCCACTCGCGGCGTTGAACGGGGTTGCGACGAGACGCCGAATCCTTTGCGCGATGCTCGAAGGCGGCAATAGCGTCGTCGGATGCGCGCGATCTCGTACTCTCGAATTTTCGAATTGTCCAATTGTCCAATTGTCCAATCGTCTAATTGTCTAATTGTAGCAACGGCAGATTTCAAGAGAGAAGGGCGAGAGAAGAGAGAAGAAAGAAGTAGCCCAGGAAGGGTGCTTGTCAATCGACTCGACTAACCACGGATTAAGCTTGTCGGTTGCTGCTGCGGCGCAGGTAATTTCCTCCTTCGATAGGGAAAGAGAATGAAGGGAACGTGGGAAGGTATAGAGGTGAAGAGCGAGATAATGGTGCAAAGCCACGAATCAAGGTAGAACCCGTAACTATCCCCGCATATTAGGCCGCCGGGGAGTTTCGGGCCAGACTCCACCGCGCGCGGCAACCTGTTGCAACCCTGACAGCTTCGTAGCCAGCGGGTGGCGGCCAGTTTCTTAGAGCCGATTCTCTCTCTCTCTCTCTCTCGCGCGCGTGCGTCCGCGCGCAAACACGAAACTCATATATAGTCTAATCAATCCCCTTGTGACTTTTGCATCGAATCGAAATGGAAAACTCTTTCGTAACAGAAAGACATAGAAACGAAGGTTAACATGGGGTGACTCAAAGGATCAGATAAACAGGCAGGCAGCAAAAAGGTTAGAAAGCGTAATAGAGAGGGTTGGAGAGAGCCGAAGGGAGAAACAGGATGGAAGTCGGAGAGCCGAAGAGGGTTACGAACAAAGGATGCATTCACGCATCGGATGGCCGTGAGCGGCAGGCAGGGGTGGAAGTCACCCTGGCGGAACGAGGAGAGGGTTCCACCCAGCCGGTTCGAATAACTCTCGGGGCTGCCTCGAATTTTTCCACTGCCGGTCACGGTCACGGTCACGGGCTCTCGAGGGGTTTTGTCCTCCCGATCCTTCTACTACTACTACTTCTCCTGCACCAATAATGGAAATCGATCTGATCAAGGAGCATCTCTTCCTGCTGCTGCGTGTTATCGCGTGTTATCGCGTGTCGCACCACCGCGAAGATGCTCTCCTGCCTGCGCGCGGTAGATAAACGAAGAAGGAAAATGAAGACAAGACGATTGTGAACAGGTAGTAGAGGGCTTACTGACGTTTTACATACGCTTATGCGAGTTGGAGCGTGTCGCTAAGGCAGAAGGGAACGAGGAGGAAACGGGGCCAGGGCATGCGGGTCGGGGTCGGGTCGTGCATATCGATTACCGAGTTGCATGAATTTTTCATACTTTTCAACAATTTCGAATTCCTGCAGTACGGGAGTCGTTTGAAAGCCGAAAATTTACACCTGGTTTCTCGTTCTTTCAGGATCCTCTTGCCTGTGCAGCTTCTCCCTCTTCTTCTCTCGCTCTCTCCTGTGCTCTGCGTACATCAGTGTCCTCCTCTTTCTCTGGATGGAATGAGTGCCATCTTACACAGCTGGTCAGTGAGTTCCTCGAGTGTTGTGCAGTGGTAGGAACGAGGAATGAGAAAAGTCGGATACGACGAGAGGCAGGGAAAAGTCTGAAAGAGCGATAGGGGCGAGCGGTAAGAGGGGGGTGGGTGGGGGGGGAGGAGAAGAGAAAGGGATATAGATGCGATAGAGAGCGCGCGCGAGCGTGAGAGAGAGAGAGAGAGAGAGAGAGAGAGAAGGGAGGAGCAATTGGTAATCGAGGAATCCGGGAACCCAGAACCGTTCGGTTGGCTGCCGCAGACACAAGGTCGTTGTCCTTGGAAGATCAACGACCCTTCGTAGAGGGATGGCGGTAGGCGGGGGGTAAGCGGGTGTAGGCAAGCAGAGGGCCCAGCGTCAGCCACCATCCTGGAATCAGGGGCTGCGGGATCTTGAGGGTTTGGCTGCCTGGAGTCAGGGTTTGGGTTAGGGCCGGATAACGATTAAGATAGGGATTGGAATAGGGGTGCACAAGGGAGCCCGTCGTCACGCATGATCAGCGCCCCGCATCGAGGGTAGCCAGCTTTTATTTTTAGTTCACGTTGGGAACCACCTGTTGAGACTCCGTGAAAGTCGCTCCGAGCCGGGCTCTGATTTTATTTTCGGAGCTCAGTTAATTTCAAGTATCCTGGAGTCTTCCTGCGCCGCCATCTCGACCACCTCGGCCACAACAGCCATTTAACGGCACGACCGACAGCGCGAGGATTCTCTATCTTCCGTTCGACCGTTCCTCCTTGGGTGCACCCACCGTCGACCAGGAGGACGAGCAACGGCGAGAGCCTCCCTTGCACATGCACACGCCACAGGCCAGAGAGCAACGTCCCGAGTCACCCTCTTAATTTATTCAGCACGTTACGATCCCCTTACTTCGGCCCTTCTCTCCTTCTCTCCTCCTCGACTTATCTTCAAAGTGATCGGTCACTCCCTGGAGTGGACTCTCCTACGGGAAACCGTCTGGAGATTTCACTCCCTCCTCGTCCTGCAGGTTGAGGACCGGACGTGACTCCAAAGGGAAGAGGACGCGTGTTTAACCAACCGGACCTCGTCACTTCCTTGCGGCTGGCCCCTCTAATCGCGCCGCTTGCTGCCGGAGCTAGAGAAACTCAAGAAACTCTCTGGAATATCCTTTTGCGGTTGGGGGCAAGATAAGAACCGCCTGCGCCGCCGCCAGTACGCGTACACTTACGCGCGCTGCGTTCGTCAAATTTCCTTCGTACGTGGCGTCGTGTTTCACGCCGTAGGGACGCCGAGGCAAATAGAATATATCGTTTACGCGCCTCTAGGGTGTGTAGCCAAGAGACAGATAAGATAGTCGCGGCCTAATGTCGTGTGGAGGGACTGAGGAGGCCTTCTTCTACGCGACCCCAAATTCTCTCTACGCACTTTCTAATGTCTAAGCGAGACATTTCTTTTGCCTTCTCGACTTTCTGACAATTCGCTAACAGTGGGCAAGGTCGATCGGTCGATCGGTCGACCGGAAGAACGAAACTCTGAAAGTGGTCGATCGCGGTTGACGGACTCGTAGATTATTCAACTAGTTATGGGCTTCATTGCGGTTATCAAACTTTCCTAAGATTTTTCAGATAAAACCCGCGTCAACGATTCCCGTCACTCGAATGTCTCTATGAAAGTCATATTCGTCGGACAGTCGGATTATGCTTTTTTTATTGACACCCAGACGAGTGACGTTTACCCCAACCCCTTACTGAGTATGTAAATACTTTGGAAAATAAAAGCGTGACCGTCGATGTATATCTGCATCTAATTAGAAGATACAAGGGGTAGACTGATACAACGAAAAGCCTTTTGCGTTTTTACGAGGCGATGCTAGCGATTCTTAAAAAATATATAGTCAGTCGTAAGCTGGAGAGCGAGTGTGCGTGCGTCCGCACATTAAATGCGACAGTGGCAGTGTCAACGTTAGAAATGGCGTCAAGAGGCAGCAGCACTGCCTAGAGGAGGCAATACTGGCAAGTGGGTTTCGAATGAAAGGATTATTGTACCGTGCATAACCGAACGAGTCTCGTAAGGTAAGGGCTTGGCAGTGTGCCTTCGCTGGGCTCTCTCTCTCTCTCTCTCTCTCTCTCTCTCGCTCTCTCGTACGACCAGCCGTTTCTCAACCCTTTCGAGTTACGTCACGTTAAAAAAGCTATTTGGGGTCAACACCCCGATGCAGCGACACGTGTAGTCCTCTCCTCGATGTTCCCTTCTCTCCGATCCGCTTTGCTTGGTCTCGCTTCCCCTTTCCTCTCCTCCCCCCCTCTCTCTCTCTCTCTCTCTCCCTTCCTCCCTCACCCCTCTCCCTCTCGCCCACTTACTTCTCTGCCTTCGTCACAAAGACCAAGAGAGCTGCGTTGTCGACATCAGGATCCGTCCCTTCCTAAAGTCAACGTTGAATTTCTAGGTTTCGTAGGCCGCTGATGTAAGGCCCTACACGGCGGTACACACTGTCCTTCATTGGACGTGAGCTAACGCGACGGCGCCTTTAGACGCCTCGAGTCTCTTCACGCTCTATCAGCCGAAACTGGCCTCCCGGCATGGAGAAGGAGTGACGCGATATGCCAAGTAGAAGCAGCAGGACAAGGAGAAGGAGAGACTCCCCGTGCCTGTAACTGTAAGCTAGATCCACAAGCAACGGCTTCGACGAGCGCTAGGAGGATAGCAGCGAGCTAGAAGCTGGGCCAGGGTCGTATCGACGGGGCCTGACCCCCTGTGCAAGGACGTGCGACACGAGTAGCAGCAGCGCAATGCTGCTACTATACCGTGCTGTGGCCACTGCTGTGTACTAATACACGATCGCTTCTGCGAGTATGTTGCTTTTCCTCACTGATTGTGAGTATAAGCGGGAGGAGAGACTGCGTAGTCATTCTGAGTTGCGCGTAAACACGCGACGCGGATGATCGTTTCTCTGGAGAGTAAGATGGTGCGTAGGCGCGCTAGAATCCAAAGTGGTAAGAGAGAGAGAGAGAGAGAGAGAGAGAGAGAGAGAGAGAGAGAGAGAGAGAGAGAGAGAGAGAGGGAAGAGAATGGCTAGGGGGACTAGAGCAGGCGTGTAGCTCCATGTGCATTATAGCACACGAACTGAAATCGTATAGTTGCACAGACCGGGGCGGCCAAGCCGCACAGCTCCCAAAGGAAGGCGGCAGCTTCTTCAATCGACCAGGATCACCCGTCTCGTGTCGCTGTTTATTTCCGTACCGCGTTCGAGCTCGGGGCGTCTTACACCCTTGGTTAGCGTACAGCACTGCACCGTCGGCAGTTACGCACGCTCGGACGAGATTTTTCCAGTCAGGTCGCCTTAGCACCTAGAAGCTAGAAGTTACAAGTTACGAGCTAAGAGACAAAGGATAGAATAAGGTTCAAGTCAGAAGCCTAGTAGCAACAGCGTTCTTGCTAGAGCGAAGTCAAGGACGCTCGATCCGCCGGAGGAGTCGAATCATCGCGACGCCGACGATGTCGACGAAGTCGGTCTTGGTGGAGGCAACGATGGAAGCGGCCGAGGCTCCCCTTTCGGCCCCTTCAGCCCCTTTAGCTTGACTCTGAGCCACCTTCGCCTTTCGCGCCCCGCTCGCCTCCGTCATCATGCCTCGCATTCATGTCGCCGCTCTCCACCGCATCTCTCGCGGTCCTCCCCGAGCGCCGCACCGCTCGCACCGCCTTAACTTCTTCTGATGGCTGCTTCTACCAATCGCTTTTTTTGTCCATCTCGCAGCCTCCAGCCTTTTTATCAGTCGACCGAAAAGGTCCGTGGGATCCTTATGGTGCCCTTCAGTCTTCTGCCACCCTTCGTGCTACCCGGTTCGTCCTTCCGCCCTGAGTATGTGTTTGTTGAAGAGAGGGCTTCACGTGTAGAAGATAGAGTGTGAGAGAGAGAGAGAGAGAGAGAGAGAGAGAGTGAGAGAGAGAGAGAGGGAGAGAGCATGAGCGAGCGAGTTAAAATATATATACAGATATATTGCATACTAGCTATCAGTGTCAGTCCGTAGTGCGCAGCCGCGCGCGCTTGCGCGATTGAGCACTTAATATGAGCCCATTGTTGTTTGCGCCGCGAATTTCCTCTGATCCCTGTGTGCTTCCTGGTAGATTTCTCTACGTCTCTCCCCACCAACCTCACACCCTCTCGCGACCCCTTCTCATCCCCCTCGGCGACGGATAACTCTCCTTCTTTCCCACGTCACCCTACCAGTCCTCCCACCACCCTATCCTAGACTGCAGCCCACTCGAAACTACTTTATGGACTTCCTCTTTGACTTTTTCATGGTTGCACCGTGAGTTCCTGTGGCTGTTATACACTGCTCGTTGCTTCTTCGCGTTACCGAGGAAGAAAAAGTGCGTCAGTCATATTTGGCGATGATGACGCGGTTATCCCGTCGCCTTCCTTTTTCTTCTTATTATTAATGTAGTAGTAGTTGCTGTTGTTATTATTGTCGTTACTGTTATTCTCACTCGAAACGCGAGAAGGTCGCAGGAGAGAAGGGCCGTTCGCTTTCAACTGTTGATTACTGCTGTGTGCTGTGACTCGTAATGATATCGTCGATGATACTGCAACTCGGTGGTCGGCGATACTGGCCGATACTAGTGCTGCCGACTCGATAGGAAACTTTACCACCGTGAATCAGTGTAGTTCGGAATAGATCCGAAGAGTCTTGCAAGATCGTTCTTTCGCTTTTCCGGAAGGAAACGGCGCGATTCACTGTATCTTGGAAAATACCGCGAATTTGCTCTGGTTAAGGCAATAGTGTTGGTGTCATCGGTGGTGGTGCGTTACTGTTGCTGCTACTGATGGTGGTGGCTGCAGTGCCGTCTCTTCAAGAAGAACGTATAGCAGAAGGTCGTAGAAGAGATCGCGGAGAAGTAAGAAGCGTAGGCGGCGGTGGTGGAGGTGGTAGAGGTGGCGGAGTGGCTGTGACGCAGCAGCCGGAGTACAACCTACTGTAGGAGAAACGGACCAACATCCTCGGTGGGCAAAGGGACTACAGTGACCATTTTATCGACATCAACAAGAAAAGGATTTACAATTTTGTTCCGGGTGCTCCTGGTACACCAGCTGAATGTCGCCGTGAGGGTCGTAAACTCCAAGGCAAAGGTGCGAATTTTATTCTACGGGTATGAGAACAAAGAGGGAAGGATACGTTTTTCGAGGGCGATGAGGCTCGATATGTGGGATAGGGTGTAGAAGAGTAGCCACGTATGAATGAGAGAGAGAGAGAGAGAGAGAGAGAGGCAGGGGTTTTCTACGAATCGTATGAAATAAGGCGGCTAGGAAGAGAGACTGAGAAGAACCAGAAAATAGAGTACGGAAGAAAGAGGGCGCTTTGATCCTGCCTAGAGGAGCGAGAAAGACGCAGATAGTGGCATAGCTCCCTCTAGGTGGCGATATCGAAAGAGTAGCGCGCAGCAACGCATAGAGGGCAGGGACATCAGGGAGGCTCTGGTAGCTAGATTGTGGTGGTGGTGTCGACTGCAGCCAGCACTGCTCTCGTGGAGGAGGAAACGCTGCTGCTGTTGCTGGTGGATATGCGGTGCGGTGCGGTACGCTGGAACATTCGGTCCTTCGGTCTCTTGGTCCGATGGCCAAGTAGTGAGAGAGGGTAAGAGTGGGAGGAGTACGAGTCTAGAGGGCGGAGAGTGAGAGAGAGTAAGTGCGTGGTGAGCGGGGCAGAGAGAGGTGAGCGGCGAGAAGTGTGGCGAAGTGGGGTAGAGAGCGGTAGGATCGCGGGAGGTTGCGAACGCGGTGGTTCGGTTGAACGAGGGCGCGCAAACGGGCGGGTGTCACGAGTGCGGTGAAGCGGTGAAGGGGCCGTGAACGGAAGAGATCGGGCGTACGTGAGGCGGGCGTAGGCGAGGTTCCGTGGCGACCGTGCGGTGGCGCACCAGGAATTCCCGGCTCCCGGGCCCCGAGTCTGCCCCGAGTGTCTGCCTCGACTTGCTGACATGGCGTCCTAGCGCTGTACGGCCAAGTCGCACGTCCCCGTTTGGAGGCTCACCCCGTCGGATCCGACGCACCCCGAAGATGCCAAGGTGAGTGTTCGCGTACGCGATAGTGATACGGGTGAACATGGGCATGAACTATGGTGGGTTATTACACGGTGTCATCGGGAAAAACCGGGTGGGACCCACGGTCTCGACCTGAAAATACGTCGTCGTCGTTGTCGTCGTCGTGGTGGTCGTCGTGGTCGTGGTGCAACATCCTCGTGAACGTGATTGTCATCCTGAACGACGTCCTCGTGATCGTTTTCCCCGCTACCGTATTCCTAGGTGGAGGGTCGTTGCCATCGGCTACCCTCGAGACTGCGAATCGATATTACATCGCGGTGTGGGGGATACAGAGGGTGAGAGCGGCGCGCAAGGTAACAGTGACTGTGTGTCTGTGTGATATCAATTGCATACGTGCGCGTGTCGCGAAAAGGGGGATGTCAAGGCAAGATCCGCGTCAAACCCTCGAGGGACAGTCTCCTTAAAAATCACAGTACGAGAGGGAGAGACCCGAGGAGTGAGAGAGAAAACACCATTCTTTGGGACTGTCGTCATACTCTGAACGTGGACGCACGTCGTCGCGTGTACTTCGTGCGGGCGACGTGGATTTTCGCTCGAGCGCTCCGAGGGTTGCGTAAATATCTCTCGTCGTGCGGAGACGTGTCGCAGCGAGTGGAATGGCGCTGCTCATAGGCGCCGCTACGCCCTAGGCTCCAGGGTGCCTTTCCTCCTACTTTGCACACTGTGCTCTACACTCCACTCCACTCCACTCCATTGCATTCCTCTCCGCTCCGCTCGAATAGGCGCGACTTAAACTTTATTCAGCCCACTGTTATTCGGCTATCTCGTCGTACACATCGGTTCGTTAGATTTTACTCTATGTCGTTCTCTCTCACTCTCTTACTCTTTTGCTTCGATCCGCACGCGCGGAACACGCTCATTATTTGTCTTGGCTACTGGGAACCCCTCCAAGTATCCTCTTGTAATACCTTTAGCAACTCCCTTTTTCATTGCCCCAATGCACTCCCTCCTGTCTAGACGACGTTGCGAAGGAGGAAGAGTAGGAGGGGTGGACGAGGTTGACGAATATGAGGAGTAGAGCGCTATTTCTTTTCTGTTTACATCGTGCAAGTGTCTCCTCTCGGCACCGTAACAGGTGAATCGAGCGCCGCCACTACGAATACGAGCGAACCTGGATACTATACTGCAAGAGCGCGCACGTGCTTCGGCCCATCGCCAAAATTTCTTCATTTTCGAGGAGCGCCACGGCGCTCTCTCTTGTGGGACACTATCATCATTTCTTACCACGTGGTGCATGCTTCCCCCCCCCTCTCTCTCTCTTTCTTTTCCTCACTCGTGTACACTTGTTAACTAACAGGTTCGTTGCCGCAATACATAACCTGCCTGAAACGTCGCTTCAACATACCTCGTGATTCCATCTACTAATACCTAACAATATCCCAAGTCCTCTACAAGATATCCTCCTTACGTATTCATTCCAATAGTTTTAATTACGTCCATCCTTTTTTCTGTATATCTTTGACTAATCGAGGGTAACCTGAGTCTCGAATAAGACAGTAACACATTTTACGCTGTAACGAACGTCACTATCATCCAACACGCACTACGCACTACGCTTTACACATTACACATGGCAGTCTGGCGCTTTATGTGACAGAGGAATATTGCGTAACCGTTGATCGGAGAATCCGGAGTCCTGTGAATGGTTGAACGAGGAAAGGATAGTGAGAGGTGGAACGGATATAGCGAGAGAGAGAGAGAGGAAGGAAGAGGCATAAGCAGCGAACGACCCGCAAATATTAAATGAGTAGAGGAGGCAACGCCCTGACCCAAAAGAGGGTGGCCGCTGTCTCTCGAGTCGATTCCCAGGCGAGTCTCCTCAAGTGTCTCTTCGTCTTCGTACTCCTTCCTTTCGACCGATTGGCAATCCTCACGCTCTCTCGAATGGCGATCGGCTCGCTTAACTTAACGGTAAGCCCTACTCGACTCCTCGAGCGGCACGAGGGAAGAATACCACTGCAGTGACGTAGCATTCTCATAAACAGTTTCGCGGTGCTGCCTGCCGATTACGACGTCTTCGCGAAGACTTGCCTTCTTAAAGAGCATAAAGGGTGCGTCAGCCGTGTAGACGTCGTACCAGCAGATGTTGCTGGCAGGATCAGGATACTGTATCGTGTAATGGTGTAATTGTGCAATAATGTGTAACGGTGTACCAGTGCAATGGAGCAAGAGTGTAATTGCGTGTACGTAGTGTCTCTCGCTTTTCTCTTTCTTTCTGTCGTTGAGCCCTCCTGGTTAAGGATATTCTTCTTCCTCCGCAAGGATCCACCCAACCTAGTATCTGTTACGGTTAAGAATCAGCGCGTATATGAAAAACTTTTGTTGTTATATACGCAATCCTTCCCCTATAGTTTCGTTTTTCTCTTAAAATTGTTCGAGTACCACGTGCCAGTAACGCACAACGCATAACGCGTCATGCGTCATGCGTCATGGATCTACTCCATAACTTTACGTACGTGTATATGCGAATGGACATGTGATGTACTTATACTCGTTGAAACGAAGATCGGATTCAATTCACAATCAGAGAGAGAAACGATCGACTTTACATTGCTTCGCATTGCGTCTTATCAGAGCCGATCCGCGAACTGTATTACCGACTAGGCTTCCCAGTATGCCACGTGTTTTCTCTTGTTGTTCAGCGCTTCCTCCCATATTCGTTCCGAGTTGAAACAAGATTCGAGGCTGTATACGTTAGTCACGGGTGGGGGGAATGAGGAAAGCGTGTATGCACTGTCAGCGTAGAAGCACGTTTGGTCTCTACTGAGCTATAGTCGCGATGTATACCTAGTTGCTGGTTGGGAGGTTTAAGCAGACACGAGGAAGGCCAGAGTCACAAGGGAGAACACGGTGGATATTATTCACAGCATGTACACGTATCTAGGAGTCTACCTATATAACTGGATATGCGTATCGTACACGTGGCTGGTGGCTGGTGACTGGTATGTGTACACATCAATTGAAGCAGGTTCCGCGGCCCAGTTAGGTTAGGTCCCAGTTAAGCCCCACTAGCATACTGTACAAAAATTAAATTTCGCTCCCATTCCATAGGGCGCAGATATTCGGAGAAATGGCCATGAATAGCAATCCCCTGGTGTTAGTTCGTGGAAACTTATATAACTGTATATGGATCATTTCAACCCTTTTTCGCATTGAATTCTCAAAGGCTTCGCGCACCACTAGTCCTGAACAATACTCCGTTACTTGGGCTGCGGAGTAGCTTTTAAATTTCCGGCAGGTAAAATTCGAGCTAGTAATAATGGATAAAAAAGAAGTTGGGGTGGACGCCAATGGATGGCGGCGGTGATCGGAGCGCAGCACGAGGGATGGGGTGAGGGGCGAGAGTCGAGAGTAGATAGTGACGATGGTGGTGGGGGGTGTCGGCCAGTTTAAGGGGAGTACGGTGGAAGGGGTTGGTTAGAAGTATCGTCGCGGTGGTGGGGGGTGGTGGGGTTCACTCTGTAGCGGAGGACTAGGATACTCTGAGGTGGGGAGTTCGAACGGGCGAAAGAAAGATGGCGTCTTGAATATACATGCGCACCCGTGTGCGTCGGGACGGTCGAGGATGCGTGCGGGTGGTGGTCACGTACGTACGTAGTCATGCGTGCGTGTGCGTGTGCGCGTGCGTTGGTTAGAGAGAGAGAGAGAGAGAGGGAGCAAGAGAGCAAGGCAACAGGGCAGCGCCAGATAACGTGGAAACTGACAGCCTGTAGAAAAGAACACCTCTAGAAGGGAATATTTCACAGTCTCTGCTGTTGTCTAGCTATCGTACCACCGTTCGTACTCTGTGGCTCAATCTTCTTGTTTGCCATCGGATGGATTCTCTACTACCCGGAAATCCCAATGGGATTTCTTAGTATGCAGTTGGATCTGTGAGTCGTTGCCACGGAACACGTGTAAATAGAAATTTGTCGTGCAGTAGCGATCTCGACCTTGGATCAGCAAACGACACTAACGCGTATTTGCCTAAACGGATGTTCGAAGTACACATCTTAGCTTATAGTCGGGGAGTGTAATGTTGTGTAGGGTGGAGAAAACGAGGGAGAGTTGGAGAGCTAGAGAGATCAGAAACTATAAACCATTCTCGCCCCCCTCCCGCCAAAGCTATCTAAATGTGGGACACGCTACTGCGGATTCGTAGCTACAGATGCACACGTACGTACACTCGGATATAAATATATAAGCGTACATCCACCGACCGTGTGCGAACACAACCACCAACGCGAGTATCTCAGCCGCGAGAGTCTCTCCTAGAAGACAGAAGGCAAAAGGCAAAAGACCGAATGCGCATACTCGTATTCGTGGCTCTGTCCTCCTCTCTACCGACACCTGCACCTACGTTTATTACTACTACTACACCTACCACACCTATCGCATCTACATGAACGTGGACTATGACTGGGACGCGTCCGTCGTTCCAAGCACATCCTGGCACTCCCCCAGTGGGGAGGTGACGAGATATCTGAGCGCGTACCACTCGCTTTGCAAACCGATGGAACTTTACACCACGTTGTGACCCGTCACGACGAGTCATCCCAATATTCTCTCTCTCTCTCTCTCTCTCTCTCTCTCGCGCGCGCGTCTCTTTAATATCGATTCTTCGTTGTCTTTCATTTTCAAATCAACAGAGAGAGGCTCTCTCTCTCTCTCTCTCTCTTGATTATCTCACGTGTCTTGCTCCCCGTATAAGCAGAAGACGAATGTCTGGCTGCCTCAGCCTCAGCAACGATCCTTGCATTTCGTGTTGCCCGCAGCTTTCAATTCTCTTGCATTATGCTTCTGGTACTTTAAGTCCTTCTTACGCTCGCAGCAGTGGATGCTATGCGCCATGCTTTGTCGTTCATTTTGTGTTCCATCGTGACTCTGCCGCTGCGCTGATTACGCAATGCGTGGCCGTGAGAGAACCGAGCTGCCTCCTGAGCAGGAGTGTGCGTAAGAGTGCGTCTACTGCCTACCTCCCAACGGGCAGCCGTTGAACAAGATACGGAGAGTGGAGGAAGGAGAGCAAGGTAGAAGAGAGAAGGAGGCGCCCTCAGAGCTTCCGAGAGGCAGCCAGCGAGCCAGCGAGCCACCTGTGCGATTCGGCTGCGTTCCAGTTCGCGATGGCCCGGACCCGTTACTTCGTTCCTCCATTCCTCCATTCCACCGTTCCAGTATTTCCCCATGACACCATGGATGTATCGCACACTGCTACTCGAGTTAGCTCGTTCGATAATAATTCCGAGACTGAACCCGTACGGTTCTTTTCCCTTTGATTCACTTCCTTTCTTTCCCTTGCTCTTCTGACTCCGCATCCTAACGGTACAGGCAACGCTGACTGGACGGCTAGCTGGACTTCAACCTGGCCGCAAAGCGCAGCGCTCCGTGCGTGGACACAAACACGCTCACTGCGTTACAGCGTTCGCGCATACAGATTGCTTTCAGGATGAAATTGCTACGGGAGAGGCCAAACCTACGGACGAGAGCACTTCCGGTGGCCGCGCGGATCGCGGAATTCCCGGTCCACGAGGCATTTCCTCTGAGGAGGGAGGAAGCTTCGAATCGATTTATGCGTGCGTTGCGAAAATTCAGAATACTTGAGGTTTTTGCGGTTATTGTCGTGTCTTTTGCTGGATAACAAGGTGGCGAGAGGTCGCTCCTCCACAGTGAAAACCTCCTGGCGCTTCTGCTTTTTACGTTGCTCCCGGAAGCATCGTCTCGGAGGGGATCGATTGTAACGCGTGGAAAATACTATTGATTCTCTTGGCCTGTTATTGTCTGCCCCCCTCCAACCCGCATAATCGTCAGCGTTGATCAAGGCTAAATTAGCTAATATTTTTGAGCAGGTGAGTGGAAAAGGTGGAGTGCGCAGTCGAGGCATCGGATTGTCATCGGTCGCCCTTCTTCTCTTTTTATTTCCTGGCTAGGACTTATGGAGCGCGCATAACGGTGAGCCTCGCGTGACTCTACACGCATGTGTGTTCGGACGAGTGAGAGACGCACGCACACCTCTGGCCGTGATTGTCTTGCAGGGTGAGAGGAGAATTATGTAAAAGGCATCAACCGAACAACTCGAGTCTACGCTAGGCGGTTGCTGCCTACGTCCAGGGTCGCACACCCACGTATACGTCTTTCATCGCGCCTCTCCTCCTCCTGTTCCTTTTTCTTCTTTCTCTTCCTCTTCATTCTCATCTTCGTCTTCGTCTTCTTCTTTCTCGCTCTAACGCCCTGGGACTTACGCACAGTACTCATCTCCATGCACGCACACGCACACCCGTGTTTATTTACGTTCGTGCGCGACACACTCGGGCACGGTGTGTCGAAAGTCCTGGTTTACGCAATAAAATGTTAAATTCTCGATAGACTCCATGACGCGTGAATAGAGTCACCACTGAAGTCGTTGTGTCGTATACTTCTTGGTGCGAGATACGGAGCCAGATATAGGGAGATGGATCGTTTGGCTCTTTCGGCTCTTTCGGTTCGTTCGTTTGGCTAGCTTGGCTCGTTTTGTTAGTTTGGACTGGTTCAGCCCCCTTGGATAAGGATTCGGTCATCCCACTTAGTTAATCCTCTCTGTGGGTTGACATGAGTTCATGCGTTATTTATTTCATTTAATTTTTACAGTTTTTTTGTTTCTGCCCTTTTTTTCTTTTTTATTCCTGATCTTTGTCATTTCTCTTGTTATTCCGTTCAAGTATAAACTCGGTGAAATTTTAATTATCGTTGGCAAATCTATCATTAAATTGTATCCCTTTTGATCTTAGGTCACAAGAAAGAAGGACGTGATACCAGCCGATGAAGAGGAGAGCACGAGCACGAGCACGATTACGAGAGCGCGAACACGTGAGCGCCAAGTTAAGACGTCTTCGTCGATGATAGCGCGCGGATAAGCGAGAAAGCAACCACCAAGATTAAGATTAGGTCTGATGTTAGCGGATATTAACGGAAACCTGGCGGATCTGAGAAGCGAAGCAATGGCGTCGCAGAGGTTTTGCCTGCGTTGGAATAACCATCAGAGTAATCTGCTGTCCGTATTCGATCAGCTGCTCCACGATGAGTCCTTCGTCGACGTAACCCTGGCTGTCGAAGGGCAATTGCTCAGGGCACACAAAATGGTGCTCTCGGCATGCAGTCCCTACTTTCAGGTGAGAGAATTTACCAAAATAATGCTGCTCTGGCAATGAAAAACATTAAAAAGACCTGACGATGGCATAATTTGTAATTTCCGTTTCTTTGAAATTTCTTTGCAGGCTCTTTTCGTCGGGCATCCTGACAAGCATCCCATAGTCATCCTCAAGGACGTCCCGTACGTGGACATGCGCAGTCTTCTGGATTTCATGTATCGCGGTGAGGTCAGCGTCGATCAGGACAGGCTGACGGCGTTCCTGCGGGTCGCTGAATCCCTAAGGATCAAGGGCCTGACCGAGGTGAACGAAGACAAGTGTGACCTGCCGAGCATCACGTCTTCCCTGCTCGGAAATCAAAACATAGTACCTCCACCGCCGCCAAACCTTCATAGAATAAACCAAATCGGGCCTCAGCACGTATCGCAAAAGAGGTTTCACCATATGTCGAGTCATCCGCTACTCGGCTCGGCACTGACAGCGCCGAAGAGGAAGCGTGGCAGGCCGAGGAAGCTCAGTGGTTCCTCGGACACGCCACTTGGCGACAACTCGACTCAGGATCTCCAAGGCTCGAGTGCTGATCTTGTCCAAGGTTCGCCGGAGATGATGGAGATGAAGATGGGTCTGGACTTTCAGAGCGAGAGTGGCGCCAACAGTAACGCGGGAACGTGTTCGGGAGCGAATGGTAATGGGACTAGCAACAATAATAATGGCGGCTCGAATGGAGGTAACAACAGTGCCGGTGGCTCGGGGACGACCTCGAGGAAGGACGAACCTACGGAAAATGGGACGGATATCCTAGAGGCCGGCACGACCAGAGTCAAGCGAGAACCTGAACCAACGCCCAGTACTTCCGCGCAGGGTGAGTCCCGTTAAAATAGAATTTTTACAAATTTCATCGACCTTATTAATCTTACGATTCGTATCGCCAAGACCTTGGACACGCCAACTTCCGCATGTTCATCTCCGTCACGCCCTTCCTTCTCTTCTCGCTCGATACCGATACCCTCGATGTCTTCATCTTGAAAATACAGTTTTTCCAGTCTCTGTCACTCTTCTTGCCCTTGACTCACTAAGTACAAAGACGTTTCGAAGCGCCGCCGAGGATCACGAATAATCGCTAATCGCTAACGTGTATTCCGATCGGTTCCAGCCTCGGACGAGACGTTCACGCGGCCGCCCAGTAGGCAAGAAAGCAGCGAGGGTTTCAAACAAGGTAAGACAATACCACTCAAAAAGTAATCTTTACTTAAATCTTATTATTAGTCAGCTTATATTATGTGAACTATCCCGAGTGACATAGCAACAGATATAACCAGTAACCTTATAATGACGCCCTGTTACTCCGTTTATTGCTGTATACCCCCCCGTGTCCCAACTCCAAGCCCCCTCTCCCCCTCTCCCCCTCTGTACCCTGACCACAGCCTAGTCACAACGCGATGTCTGACTGACTGTCCGTTTAAAGGACAGTTTAAAGAGATGCCAGCAAGTAGTTGCGGCGTTACGGAAGGAGACCAACTCATCGTCGATTGTCCCCTGTATCTCCGTATCTCCGTATCTATCGAGTGCTTGATCCTCTTTGGGAATGGATTACCGTTTTCCAAAAATATCTCCCAAGGGCAACATGGAATATTTTCACTTACAAGCTGCTCGCGGTGTCATTCGACTTCTTGTTTAATTAGTAGCCGATCAGTGTTTACGCAGGAGATCGTTGGAATCACGATCAACGTGACAGATTGCATCGCGACTCGATCATTTTCTCTTTTTCATTCTCGCAGTTTTTCGTACTCGTTGTCGAATACGCGCCATGAGAAACAGAAGCAGAAAGGCAAAAGAAGAGGAACAAGCACGCGTAGATTGGGAATTGTCATCCTATTGCGATCTTCTTTAAAGATCGTATGGGACTTTTTTCCTGCTCGGAACTTGCCATTTTTTCTCAATAATGTTGTTTAAGATTGAGGCGTGTTTCGCTGCACCACGTAGTAATTCCCGTGCGAGTCTTTTCTCTGATTGTGAGTGGCGACTTTGCGAGGATTGACATTTCTCGCAAGTAACGCGGATAACAGCGCGATGTCCTTGTCGCGGCTATTCCTCGGGAAAAACAAATGTCGAGATAAGGGAAAAAAAAAGTAAATCCCTGTTGCATGGCCCTTTCACTGTTTAGCCATTTTGTCCCCTGAATCCTGACAATTGGTCACTCTTAACCAAGCTAGGCCAGAGCACAGGTGGACCACAGGGCGAACGCCAAAGTGTTTTCTTTACGTTTTCCTGTATGGTCGAACATCGACGTGGCAGTTGACATGTCTCCGTGTGTGCTATTTTCTTTAATCTTCTCGGTCGATCACGTATCTTGTTTCTTATTCTTTGCGCGCATCTCTTGGAGGATAAATGACGTGTTTGGATTTCTACCGTCAATTTTGGGGAAAAAAAAAATGTGAGAAATTTATTTTTCGAGCAAGTCACTTGGGGGACATGGTTCATAGTTTGACTTGACGAAGGATTGATGCAAAGAGAGTACGTGTAGAAGGAGGAGTGAGAGAGAGAGAGATGAAGAGTCAAAGAATAAGAACAAATATTGTGAGCTGCCTTCTGCATTTTCGTTGACATGGCAACCCTGAGAAATGTCCTACTCGACGAGAAAGTCATCCTTGTGGCGAAATGCATAACGGGGAAGAAAAGTAAAAAGAAATGCTCGAGCATCCCGTATTTAACGGTATCAAGTTAATTGATCCTTTTAATCTTGAACCCTGCCCTGCCCAACCAACCTCTTTCTAACTCGACAACCCTTGGCGAGTATCGTAGCGCTGAGAGCGCGACGCCAAAATGAAAGGTCACGGTTACCAAATAGTAGAGAAGACAAATAAATAAGAAAGACGAGAGAATCGTTGCTACCGGCCAATGTGCAGCGTTTTAGCGCTTTTACTGCTAATTTCATAACATCGTGCGTGCGTGCGTGCGTGCGTGCGTGCTGAGCCGAGTAGTGCGTGAGTGCGAGTACGAAAGAGACTCTCGTGACCTGCGACCTTCGCCTTATTATCCGCTCTCACAATCAGCCATTCGCCCACGTATCGCACACACGTCTTTTCTCCATTCTCCTCTATTTCCCATTTCTTCGTTTCCAACTTTTTTCTTCTATTTTCAATTGACTTTCCTTTTCTTGCTTTTCTCTACTTTCCCATATTTTCACCACGAACTGATTTTCTCTAATGTTACGTCCCGTTATATAACCCCGTGACCTTTAACCCACGATGAATTTTCTCTCCCCCTTCCGTCCACCCTCCACACGACGAGGTGCACACACGTGTGCACCCTTGCTGCCATTGGCCATTGGTAAAAGGAGGGGGTGGAGCCAGCTAGCGGTGCTTATTTTTTAAACGCTGGTTTATTTCCGTTCGTTCGTTCGTTCGTTCGTTCTGTCGTTTTATCGTTCGTTCGTTGATTCATAATTTTTTTCTGCTTAGCGAGAGAAAGGCGAGAGAGCGAAAGAGCGAAAGAGCGAAAGAGCTAATGTAAGCGGGAAAGAGAAGCCAGATACGTGGCAATTCGTGTGAGGAAGGTGGACTTAAAGACAGAAAGCGGAAAAGTGCTAAAGAACCGGAGGAGAACAATCGAAGAAAAGAAGGAAAGAGAAAAAGTGCAAACGAGTGGGCTCGAGTGGGCCTCGTAACGTGGACGTCAAGGCCTCGTTCTCCAAGTTTCATTCTTTCTTGCGTTATTCTTTGCTAAATAACAGTTGAGACGTTAAACACGGATGCACGCAAGAGGCTAAAGAGGCGCAAAGAATATGTCAGAGCGAAAGCGGGAGAAACCATTGGAATGTCGGAACACGGACACGACGATGCACAAGTGTAATCGGGATTGCAAGGCAAATTATCAATGCATATGCGTATATACGGCGTCATGGGAGAAGGATTATTTGGAATACACGTACGCTCGCAAAAAAAGAGAGACTGGAATAGTTTCCTTCTTCTGTTTTTTTTTTTTTTTTTTTTTTTTTTTGTTTGTTTTAGAAGTCGAAGCAACACTTGGAACAGAAAAGCGTGGCGATAGCCACAGAGACGGACTGACAGACAGAATGAGAAAGAGATAGGGGGGTGTCAGGGAGGAAGGGAGGGAGGGAAGTAGAGAGCAAGAGAGAGAGAGAGAGAGAGAGAGAGAGAGAGAAAAAGAGGAAAAGAGCGACTGAGAAAATAATATGAAAAGACAAATAAGCGCAGTCTCGAAATGCCAGAGAGTAACATACTGACTAGTATGCAGATACAGATGCATAATCTGATAATGATAGAAATAAGTGATCGAAGATCGAAGAATTCGTTCGGTCCGTTCAAGTGTGACACGTTACTTTTGCTCTTGCGCAGGTGAGTTGAGAATTTGAGTCACCTTTGAATTTGACGTTACCTTTGCGCGGGGAAGCGAAGGACTAGGGAAGCCAGCCGTTTAAAACCGTTTTTCTTATAAGCAGACATCTTTATATATCAATAAATTAATCTGTCAGACGATCGATCGATATCTATGTATATACATTGTTCATGTGTTAATGTCTAAGAAATATATATATATATATATATATATACATATTTATACAAAATTTTCTCGAGCATCGTCGATCTCGATGGACCGTTTTTTTTTTTTAGCGATTGAACAGAGAGAAAAAGAGAGAGAGAGAGAGAGAGAGAGAGAGTATGAGGGCGAGGGAATGGGAGGGACAGTGAGAATGCGAAAAAGAATGAAAGAGAGACCAAGAAATCTTTTACGCGTTTTACACGTAACCAAGTTTGAACGAATCTGAACGAGAGACAGAATTTTGTAACGTTGATTATTTGTAGAAAGAAAAGAGAGATTAGATTTTGCGTGCGCGCGCGCGCGCGTCTGTAGATGGTTGGGTGGATTGCGTATACGCGCAAGTTACATATATATCTCGTGCGTGTTTAGACGTACACGCACTGCGTTACACGTATGGACACGCACTTTGCATTCAAAAAAGAAAAGAAGAAATGAGAAAAGAAATATGAAAAAGATATACTGTTGGCGATACGATCATTTCGATTAATGTGATTTTAGAAGAATTATATTAAATTGAATTGGGTTAGTGTTCTGCAAGGATGAGAGAGAGAGAGAGAGAGAGAGAGAGAGAGAGAGAGAGAGAGAGAGAGCGATGTGTATATATATATATATATATCGGTCGAGAGTGTATAAGAATATACACTATGGGGTTTGATATATCGACACGTAAAACACTTGTCACATAGTTAAAAAGTACGGTTACTTTTTGCTGGCTCTACCCTTCCTCTTGCTTCCCCCCACAATTCAAGTAATATACTTATATATATATATATTTATTATAATAATTTAATATATTAATTGCAATACATTAACGATTAGCGCGATTAACGCACGTCACGTCGTATACCTTTAATTAGCTCTAATCGCGTGTGGTACGAAAGATACGCGATCGGTGTATGTACATGTATCTTTTCCCTTTTTTTTTTTTTTTTTTTTTCGGTCTCTGCCTCGAAATTATTGTTGTAGCATCCATCACGTAGATTTGGTATGCATCCTGCAAGTGTGCGTACACACCGCTGTATTCTTCCAACCACGCGACGTACCGACTATCGCCTAGTTTTAGACTCTTTATGGAATTTTAAAGGTACGAGTTGTCTCTCCTTTTTCAGACACCGAAGACGCGAGCAACGACGAGTCACACTCGCCCACTCAAATTCGCATAAACTTCGAGCGTTGCTTCCGCAAGGAGTACAGCGCGTCGACGCTGCAACAAGGCGGCAAAGCCGGAATCAACGAAGCATCACTTTTGCAGCAGCAGCAGCAGCAGCAAAAACAGCAACATCAACAACAGCAGGAACATCAGCATTCCGACCCGGAGTCCGAACAAAAAGTGTCCAAAGACCGTCTGAGTAGTGCCATATTTAACATGGTCGCCGAGTCGGAAATCAGTCAGAGCGATTTCGAGAGCTCGTTCAAGGTCGAAAGCGAGAGGTCAGAGGGTTCGGTGCGCGACTTTTGCGTTAAAGAGGGCGACGTCTATAGGTGCACCGTGTGCCACAGGACTTACACACACATTAGCAATTTCTGTAGGCACTACGTCACCTCGCACAAGCCCAACGTCAAGTACTATCCCTGTCCCGTGTGCTTCAAGGAGTTCACGCGGAAGGACAATATGGTCGCTCACGTTAAGATCATTCACAGTTTAAAGCCGCACATGAATCTGAGCAGCTCGAGCATGGGTCAGCAGCGGTAGACCGCTATTAGGGCATACGAGCATAAGACCATATACATTCATATGCTGACCTCCTTTTCATCTTCATCTTCATCTTCTTGTTTCCATTTATTCTATTTGTTGTACTCTGTGCCTAGTCTTCTGGCTCATCCCCGGTACACAGTACAGAGTACACAGTACACTCCCAGTCTCTTGATGCACCCACCACCGATGCCTCTCTACTTTACACACATAGCTTAGCAAATTGTTATTGTCCTTTCCAACCTTAACTGCGCCTTGTGTGTGTGTACTACCTTCCTATCCAAAATAGCTTATTCTTCTTCTTCTTCTTCTTCTTCTTCTTCTTCTTCTTCTTCTTCTTCGTTGTCGTCCGTAAACATCTTCAGTTTTTAATCGAATTGTCACGTACGGTAATTACGTAACGCAATGCCATATACGATTCAAAGGTTCATTTTATCATCTGATACACCAATTACACATATCGGACATACAGGGCTAATTTATGAGAAAAATAAAGACCTCAGCAAAGTCAGGCCAATCTCATTCGCAAGAGATTCGGAATAATGAGAAGAGGGAGGGGGAGAAAGATGCGTCAATTATGGTAAAGCTTGACGTTCAAGAAATGGAAAAAGTATGACCTTTTGTTTCATAGGCGTCGCCTAAGGAATTTGACAACTGGATGTTTTTTCTTCTTGAGTAGAGAAGAAGGGAGGAAGAATGAGAAGAAAGCGTGCAATCCGAAATTATGAAAAAATATTAAGAAATATTAACAGACACATGAGAAAGTACGAGGAAAAGGATATTGATTGAACGTTACAGAGAGAGAGAGAGAGAGAGAGAGAGAGAGAGAGAGAGAGAGAGAGAGAGAGAGAGAGAGAGAGAGAGAGAGAGAAGAGATGATGGCAGATGGGTATATGTATAACTAGATAATTTGGTTGGTAGGTAGGCAACTAGATGAATAGATAGGTAGGTAAGTAGGTAGGTTAGGCTAAGAGATTAGGTGAATAATAATAGGTAGCTAGAGAGACAGAAGTGGTGTAATAAAGTTGGTTAGACATTTAAGTTCGGAAAGGGTAGAAGGTTATAGAAGGAGCGGGGGGAGGTATATAGTCGGTAGGTCAGAGTAGAGCTAGTTTGGGGATTAGGTTTCCTAGGTTGGACGCAGCTAGACGTCGTAGGTACACGTTACACGTTATATGTTTGCCATGTACGCGTACCTGATGAGCGTTCGTGCAAAAGGACCAGTTCTACTGTGTCGACAATTAAACGGAACAAGTAAAAGAAAATCGCTAAAATTACGTGAATAAATACTATAGAGATTGAACAGCGAGAAAAGGAAAGGGGGAAAGAATGGCTAAAAATAATAGACAATTGGATGTCGGAATGCGAGATTTTCGTAGCCTCCTATTAATCGATTCTAGATGAAACTGATATACAGTTTACGTAGAGCCAATTTCCCAAACATATTTTACTTTACTTTTAAATATTGGACTTTCGAAAATGTTCCTTTCTTTCTCTTTGTTATCTCGTATGTTCGTGCCGGAATAATTATTCTTGCTGCTTGCAAGCGAGTGGGGAGACCTTCGTCAAGATAAACAATTCCAAAATCCCGATCTTACTTGAGAGTTTAACATATTGAGTCACTCTTCCTCCCCCCCCCCCCCCCCCCCTTCCTCACCCATCCAAACTGACTAACAATAAAAAAAGTATATAAATCAATATATATATATATATATATATATATATATATATATATATATACGCAACGGGCATTAAGTTTACCCAAATAAACAAACAAAAATGAACGAGCTTTACCGCGAGTGCTTCCGACGCGCATTTCCCGATAGAAAGGAAGAAAGTTAACGATGATGTTGATAAGACGGAAAACACAAAATTTGATTATCTGCGTAATTCGCAGACGACGTGAAGATTGGCAGAAAGAAAAGAACGGATAAACGATAAGTTCGGGACAACAAAATATTCGCACCCGGGGGCCGCGGATTCTGTATACACATTAAACATATATATAAGAAAGGGAGATAATTAGTGGCAAACGTAGAATTTATAGGAGCCAATCACGAGTCGTCGTACGATTTATAATATAGTTTAATCAAGATGATACTGGGTTATAACTTGTAAATGTAACACAGATATATTTACCATAATACCTGCCACGGGAGGAAGAAGAAACGAAAAACACGAAAAGGGACAAGTAGAAGTAAAGCCGCAAGAAATGGTCGGCAGAAGAAATAGAAAATAGAAAATAGAAAATAGAAAATAAAGAGAGGATCAGAATTGTAGAAAACCGAATGTAATAGAAAGAAGAGAGAGAGAGAGAGAGAGAGAGAGAGAGAGAGAGAGAGAGAGAGAGAGAAAGATTAAAAATGAATTAATTAAAGCTGAGGTAAAAAATAACTAAGAAATCAAACATACATAGGTGTATAACATAAATACATAAATACGATATAAGGGAACCACGTAGACTGAGTAAATGCAATACGACAACCGTTCGCCATGTTTTTAAGCTGTTAAGCTGTTGAGCCGTTGACAGATAATTGACAGGAAGTGCGAGACTGTACAATATTTTGAAGTTTGCTCTTTTGATGGGTGTGGGTTGCTGGCGGGGGGGGGGGGGGGAGGTGATACGCGATGGTACGAGTTCAAGGGCTAAGGGAAGATTGAAAAGAATCGCTGTGCGCTATACATGAAAAATTTGCGCAAAACTATTTGTGACAGCAGAATGTTTAAACAATGACTTTAGATCTTTAAAGTTTTCCTGCCTCTGGGATTGTTGTATCTTCTTCTACGCAGCGTAAGAAGACAGGGAGACAGGGAGACAGAGAGAGAGAGAGAGAGAGAGAGAGAGAGAGAGAGAGAGAGAGGGGGGGGTGTCAAAGGAGAATGTTACGGCTAAGCCTCCTAGATAAAAATGATTAATAAATGATGACACCCACGAGAGCCAAATTGAAAAAAAAGACAGGTGAATCCAGATGTATAGCGCATGCGCGAATTCACGAGGCATAGTACACACTGTATGGACGAAAAGAAGGAAGAAGATATGGTATTTTCCGCACGATGTTTTGAAGAATGAAACTAATTGATCGAAGAGAATTCGAAAGCGAAACGGGATGCAATTCTATGTAAGACTGCAGTGGGACGGTTAACGACACCAAATACAAGATAGTACTGACATTGGATAGACTGAAGGCACCTTAGTAGTAACTTAACCGCCGAGCCGTGCGCAGGTGCGTCCGTCGCGCGACACGTTGACTCTCTCCGTACACTTACGTATACCTGTATCGAATTTTTGGCTACCGTCGTCGAGAGTCAATTTGGCGAGCGCGGTGGCTCGAAGCCGGCAACGGTATAGGCTTAGTTGCGAGACAGAGCAGCACCCTACGACGACCGTAGTATACTATTTTGCACTTTATTATCGCCTCGCGTCTGACGTATCATATATGCGTAGCGTAACGCGTACAATAAATAATCCTCCGTTACGTCCTCTCGGGAATCCGCGTGATCCGTGGGATCCGCTCGTTAGGATGGGCCATTCGCAGCGAGAACGAGCTACCTCGGTCGACACGGGAGGGGAAGGGCGAGCTCCCATGCGTCCAAGTGGCAGAGAATTTAGCTTAGAACGGGAAACCGATAGATTGCGAGAGTCTACTCTATATAAAGGTGTTTTTTCTCTTTTTTTACTTGTTGGACATAGATAACGTAGTGGACGACTAGAGGCTATTATTAAACTACTAGAATTTAGGCTCGTGCACCCGCGCGTGTGCATGTGTGTAGTCGGCTTAACAAATAAGATAATGGACCATGGCTCCCTCATCCAGATAACGTGCTTTCTCAACGTTACAGTTGAAGATGCATGCAGGAAGAAACCGGACGGACGAGCGGTGCGACGCGCATTTGCTTCTCTCCTTTCGGGAGGAAATTTTTGTGGTGATACGTGTGCTGCTACGCAATATCCGGAAATTCGTCATTTTTTATGGATTAATCTTTTACCAATCTCGTGTAGCTTGGGATCATCACACATGCACATGCACATATCTATATACTTAGATATTAATATATACCAGAGTTATTCATCGACCGATTACACGATAAAATCTTTAGCTGAGTTGCTCAAAGCAGTTGGTAGCATCGGAGGCAGTAATTGTTGGCAGCAAGACGTCGCGAGCGTGTCAAAGGTTAGAGATGGATAGCGTGCGAGGAAGGGAGAAAACTGAGGATACGAATTGGAAGCGACGGATCCGTTCTCGAGTCTTTAAAATCCGCAATCATAATGAATTTAACAATAGTAGAAGTGAGGCAACTACACATAGAAATAGTAATAGTAATAGAAATAGAAATAGAAATCTATAGATACACAAGTATAATGATAAATATATATATATATATATATATATATATATATGTATTGTATATAAATTATACTCTAGTGGTATGAATATATAAAAAAAGCGTCAAAGTGGCAGCGGCTAGACAGCTTATCGATAATCAATGAAAGAAATAACATAAATGAAACAAAGAACTAAGCAAATAAACAAAAAAATCATTTGATAATCATTGAGAGGCTAAGACTAACATTTTAGAGAGTTTCGTGATTTTTCGTTAAGAACGACGTGGCGCGGGGTGGGATAAACACTTGGGCGGTACAAGGGGGCGAGAGTCAATGAAGAAACGATCCGAGGAAACGAGAAAGGGTTGATAAAGCAATAATTCGGACGCGATCTTCAAAGATTACGTGCCTGCCTCTACGTCCGTTATTCAACAAAAACGAAAACGGCATAAAAACAAAAGAATAAATGGAAAATATCTTTCGTACGCTTTCGAAACCTTTTCTTCTTCCTTATCGTTTTCAAAGGATCGAGAATTAGAAGTGCAACTGGTCCGTAACTTGTCACCATGGCTGAATGATTACGGCCGTTCGGCAGTTAGGCAGGTAAAAGAAGGATTGCTTTTCCGACGCATATTCCGAGGGAGTTAGATCTCGACGGACGAGAGACGTTACCGCAATCAGCGTTACCATTTTGTGAGGCGCAACCGTGCGAGAAAACGGGGAAAACGGCCAAGAGCGAAGGACAGCCACAGAGGGTGGAAAAGCGCGCGGTGGGGGCAGCAGGAAGCACGCTCTAGACCACGTCCGAGGAAATGTTGTAGCTATTTGAGGTCGAATATCTGTTGGCAAGGCAAAGGGGAGGCTGAGTTAAAGGATAATATAATATATTATATGGCCGGAGGTAAGGGAGACGCAACCTAAGTAAAGCGACTGCGGGGACGGCGTGTTTATTATCAGGATTATTCGGGACTAATGGCAATAAAACGGACGCGTCAAGTTCAGCTGGCGATTTAGTCCCGAATCGGTCTCTGCGTACGTATTACACGTGGAAGAAGGAAAACCGATGCGCGGAAGAAAGAGCATATGCGGTGAACAGGATGAGGAACAAAAACATAACAAAAAAGCATGTTGAACATATTATATTAATTTATGTGTTTACTACGGAGAAATTTATAGATATATTTATAAAGGGCGATCTATTGCCGAGTGTCATGGCCAGCAATTATTCTTTTTTCCTTTTGAAAAAGGGAAACACAGTCAATAACGATATTAAGTTCAATCGGCTATGACGCTTCGTGCAATGGCTCTGGTCGCCGAGAGAGGTAAATTACGAGGCTTAAAAAGCAGACTGTACTATTGGATAGATTTTAATATATATATATATATATATATATGTGTTATATATATATTAAAACACACACACACACACACACACACACACACACACACACAAAACGCGTACCAGACAACTGCAATGCAACACACGTTTAAAGATAGACAGACAGGTGTGTGTATATGCATATACGTGTCCATATATTAAAGAACAAAAAAATGCAGTTTTTCATCACTCACTGTTACTGGTCCGCATTGTATGGTAACGCACCATAAATACAACATAATACACATAATACACGTTATATGAGTAAAAGGACGCGTACGTACGACGTGCGCATCACCCAAGTACATACATATTATATATTCTATTATTATTACAATGATTATTATTATTATTATTATTATTATTATTATTATTATTATTATTATACAAACAAAAGTTATATCGAATATATTTTAGTGCTAGTTGGTAATATTATCTATAACGTCGTTGCAGTTTTTAAATATGAACGCGTCAGAAAACGAGAAAGTTGACTTTTAATTTTATACGAGTTAAAGAGAAAAATTACATATTTCGATGATGGGATCTAAACGTAGCTGACTAAGTAATCCCCTGGTTTGGTGCCTTTTTAATGCAAAGAAGAAGAGTGAGGGCAAGAGAGAAAAAACAATTAAACAAAAATCATTAATAAAAAGAAATTTAAAAAAAAAGGAATTACAATAATGAAGAGTTAAAAACCATAAGCAAGGCGAAGGAAAAATGGTGAGAATACAATGAATGCGCGTTCCGCAGAAGACGGCTAAAGTGTTAAGAGTATAAATGGCTGTACGGAGAAAGGTTCGAGAGTAAGAAAATGAAAAAAAAAAAAAAAAACAAAAAAAAAAAACAAAAAAAAAATTAACAAAAGAAATGGTTTATTAATTGTTATGACATTGTGCAATCGGGGCATATTTACATTGCGCATGCGCAAATCGGCCCAGGGTCGATTGTTCCCGAACGCGCATTCTAGTGCCAAATAAGTGAGACAAAAGATAAAGTGAAAGGAATAAAGAAAAATTTCATAGGGAATTTTTTAGACGAGAGTCTTTTCTGACGCTGGGTAGAAACTTAGTATATTTTATATGCACTGATTGTTTGATTACGACTATCAATAATAAAAAGAACGGTGTTCAATAGATTGTAACCTACGAGGAATTCTTGTTAGTCTTTTGCGCGTGTGCCTGTGTGCTCGTGTGCTCGAATGTTTCGGTTGGGTGCGAATGCGTCGACGCAACTTCCGCTCTCTATCCCTCCGCACGCATGTCAAGTCTCTTTCTCATCTGGCATCAGTCGCAAGGGTTGACACTTCTCGACAATGCTAATTGTCAGTACTAAGAGTGAGTGAGTGGGTGAGAGAGAGAGGACACCCTGGTGGAGACACGTGTCTCCGTAACTGATCTCAGAAGATGACTGGTGGTGAAGACGGAGAAAGAGAGTCGAGAGGCTGCAGCGGCTGCATTCGCACGCCAATCGATACACCAATTGCATAGGGATGTGCATACGTGTGTAATTCAATTTTATGTAGAAATTGGTAAGTGGTCCATCGTCCCGAAGAATTATCGGCGCATGCGCGGAGAAAGTGCTTGTGCTTCCGAGTATCTCCTGCGCATGCGCACTGCGAGTTAAAAAGAAAAAAGCGACGTGCTCAAAATAATTACGTGTTTTTCTTGACGCTCCACACTTTATGCCTGATTAGTAGAACGTCGGAGAGGAAAGACGTTTTTTTGGGCTATATAAGTTCCGGTGTGCGTCGCCAACGACTACTAATCCATCCTTAACAAACACGAGAAGACACCACCTTCTAACTGCTTCTCCTTCCTTCAGATTAATCGCATACGTGAAACCGAGGGAAAGGTAACTACCACATAATACTAACCGTCTTCATTAGAATTTGCCCTTTTTGATCCTTGCAACTTGCAACTCTTTCTTTTCCTCCTTTCCTCTTTTCTTTACTTTTTTATTTTTCACGTAGTCACGTTTGCGTAGCTTAGATACAAGGGATCGAGGAAACGAAACTGTCCACGTTCGGTACATGCGCGAGATTAAATTTAAGATCCGAGAGAGAGAGAGAGAGAGAGAGAGGTTGGGGGAGCACGCGCGTGGAAAGTTTGGATGGAAGAAAATAAGGAAATATACCTCTCTCTTTTTCCTCCTACTGCAAAACGTACCTGGAGAGTTTCGATTTCGCGATCGCGCGCACCCGTACATTATTTTCGTAGAGACATATCTGTTTGTTATGAATGTTAATTTTGTCCTCTCCGTTAAAACGTCACATCATGTATGTACACCTATCCATTATTTTTCAATTATATTTTATGAACGAGAGAGAGAGAGAGAGAGAGAGAGAGAGAGAGAGAAGGAGAGAGTGTGAGAAGGATGCTTGAAACTACGAGGACTCCACTTTCCATGTTTCTTGATCTGTTTTTTCTTTTTCTTTTTAACGTCGTTCCGATCTTTCAATATGGATACATATACGCATATCTGTGCGTTCACGCATGGTACATCGTGTGGAAAAGAATAAAAGGCAGAGTCCTCGTTATTGCGAGACACCGTTAAATCTTAGCCAAAAATTAATTTTTATTTAAGTCTTAATTTAATCGCCGTTGGCACCTTTAAGGCTGAACACGGCGTCGTCGTAGTCCTTAAGCTTTTAGATTTTTGCTCGCAGCGAACGATCGAGCGAGAGATCGAGAGATCGAGAGATGGAGCAGGCACCACTTCAACCTTACTTTCCATCTTCTCGATGAAGCTCCTTCTCGTCGCTCGGTCGCTTCTCGTATCTTATCGAAACTATTGTGTTTTTAATTAATATAATTTGATTCTTTGCTATTATCCCTACTTATATTCACCCTGCAGCACTCTAGAGTATCTCGTTATCCAGTGTGCAATTCAATTTTTTTTTTTTTTTTTTTCTTCTTTTTCGCATGTTGGGTACACGTAACTATATATAGATGCGCGCATTGTTGATTTATTCGATTGTAACGTTTCTCTTTATTTTTCTCTTGCATTTTATCTTTTTGTGTCTTGCGCGTAACACACACGTGTATAATATACGCGATAGGACACGCAGAGTATCGTATACATACATAGTAAGCGTACGAATATACATTATACATATGTAGGATGTAATGTGGTTTATTCGTTGCATTTATATCGTCTTTCAATTGTTTTTCGTTGGTCCTCTGTCAGGGCGCGAATACGCCCATTCTCATTCCCCTCCTATGCATTTTCTTTCCTTTTCTTTCTCTCTTCTCCTTTTTCCTTTCTCCGATTTTCCCTCCCATCCGTCGAGAGACGCTATTACGATTTATTACGATACATTTATCATTATATTGTTAGACTCTAATTACGCTATTACATTAACTGTTATTAGTTGATTGTTGCTTCGCGACCCACGTCGAGCGCGAAACTTCGAAGATTATTTCCAGGACAAATCGCAATTATTTAACGATAATCGAGACGTTGCGCGAATGCGGGAGAAACTCTTTTTATTCTACGACCATAAACGATACGAAATGTTCTCATTATATAGTACAAAGGCCTGCGAGCTATGACTTTCTTTTTTCTTTTTTCTTTTTTTCTTCTTTTTCTTATCTCCGCTCTTCTTCTTCTCCTACTCCTTTACTGCCTTTAAATTTTGTCTACCTGTTCTGTCTTTTTTATCCTTATCTCTTCTCTGATTACTTTGTGTAATATTATGTAACGGAGTGACGCGTAATGGCGATACCACCGTCGTTCAGGCCAGTACAAATCCTTCGGAAAGTAATCTTCGAGTCTCGTTTAATGTATCCGATTAAAAATCTATGATAGTGATTATGATTGTTTTAAAGAAATGTTGCCAACATAATAAGGTCTCCCGTTTTTTTTCTTTTTATCCGTTTCAATGTTATTCCTTCTTTTCTTTTTGTTTTCCCCCGTTTACGTAGCCATCTGAAAAATCGTTCGGTTATCCTGATTTTTCCAAGGACACCGTAACTTGAGTATCGACAAAGGTAAAATAAAAGCGTAACGTCGCCGAGGGTCACGTGACACTAATTGGTCAATGTAAATTTCTCAGAGACTTCTATAGACATAGCTAAATTTAACGATGGAGTCTCGTAGGCCCTCAGCGGCGTCCCGCTGCGTCGCTACCATTTCTTTAAATTCGAAAATTCCCACTGGTTTCGAATGCGCCGAACGATTCTACGTTTTTAGTCTTTTAAGTTCATACGACGACCAATAGTTGCCCGACAATCATCGTTGGCTGGATGTTACATTGCGTATGGTATATCTTTTCTTTTTTTTTTTTTTTTTTTTTGTAGATGGGCTATTGTGCTATGGTATATTATATACAGCCTTATCCATTATATTTTTGTTGATACGCGCGCCCACACATATCCACACACGCGTCTCTACTGCGCTTGCACATACGCATGCGCACACGGAGAGACAGAGACACACAATTATTACACCTACGACCTCACGCAATTAAAAGAATGCTATAATTTGACGTTGTTTTCTTTTGAGATGGCACACCTTTCGTTCTTAATGCACACCAAACGTATCTGACACTCCATGCCCCCCCCACCACGTTCCTTGCGCATCCGTTGATCCTTGTACTATCTTTCCCGTTTTTTAGATTTCGCCTTTGTGCATACAATATCAAATTCAACTATATATATATATATATTCTTTTTTTTCGTGCCCGCGTCTACCTAGACTTTTAGAAGCATGAACGTTTCTTCCGATGCGATACATTCTCCATGTATCCATACGTATCGTACGGTAGTCTCTGCCTCGATAATAACGTAGTAGTCTCATTCGTAGAAGAAACTATTTGCTGTACGTTGACGTGTCTTTGATTGCACTTTGAGAGAAAGAAAAAAAGAAAAAAAAAAAAGAGTGCTTGCGAATGCGTGCACTCTTGTGCACATCTGTAAATTTGTCGACACTTTGTTCCAGTAGAGATGGCTATGTGAGTTATGACAAGCTTAATTGAGTGAAGCCTCATCTCTTTTCGCAGAGTTCACGTCGACATCGAGCAAGTCCGACTGTGCTGAGAGCAAGGATCAATTGAAATTGGGTCTCGCTGCCTCATCCAGCTCAACGGGTCCTTCGTCGGCGGGCCAATTCGATTCGTCCACCTCGACGAGGTTGTCGGCGTCCGGCACGACGACGACGACGACGACGACGACAACGAGCGTAACGAGCACGTCGACGACCACCACGACGAATTCGACGCCGACCGCGAGAGCCTCGCAAAATAGTGCCGGCGGTACCGGAAGCTCGAATCAGAGTGGCAATGGTGGTGGCGGCACAATGGGTGCCCCAAGTGGCCGGCAAGTAGCTAAACGGCGCATGCGCAGGCGCACCAATTCCCAATCACAAGATCCGGCGGAACAGCTTACGGAGATGTCCGTCCGTGGACTCAACCTATTTCGCTATGCCTCGATATCCGAAGGCGTCTATCAGTGCACCGAGTGCGCCAAACTTGATATCCAGAAGACATTCAAGAATAAGTATTCCTTCCAGCGACACGCGTTTCTCTACCACGAGGGACATCAGCGCAAGGTCTTCCCATGTCCGGTATGTGGAAAGGAATTCTCAAGACCGGACAAGATGAAGAATCACATGAAGACGGTCCACGACTGCTTCATGCCCAAGGACTGCGTTATGCCCTTTGGATTCTTCCTTCCGCCTTAGCAGGCTCAGGGCCTTGGCCAGCGTCAATCTCATTATTAGGGACACAACCAATCGTACCAACACGACATCGCCACATTATTACCGCTACTACTACCAACACGCCTTTTTTTTTTTTTTTTTTTTTTTTTTTTACAACTGCTGAGAAATTAGTATCGCTACTACTAATACTGCTACTGCTACCATTACTACTACTATTACTACTACCACTATCGCTACTACTTTTACTTTTTACTTCTATTCGTACTGTCACTGCTACACTGCTGTTATCTACGTTATGAACGTAGAATCGGAACACCTCGACTGTTCCGAGTACTCTCGTACACCAGTACACCAGTACACTCGTCCTATAGACGTTGACTCAGAACGACGACGCTGCGACCTTTCTATATGAATCATCAAACACCTTGCATACAGCACTTCGTTTTACATCTAGTCACCTCCGTACGATGTGACCACCTGTGACGTCGGCCGACTACACTCTGAACATTTCTCTCCCGCCTGTGTCGTTCTGACTCTTCGCCCGTCTGCAAAACTGCACCAAACCCCAAAATCGAACAGTCAAGTATTCCACGTGGGCGCCGAGCGCCACAGTGCCTTCTACGTTAATCCCGGAAATCTCTCTCTCGCACACACGCACCAGTCCATTCTTCAAGAACGGACTGGTGATCGAATGAATATTCCAATATTCCAATATTCTGCTCCGCAGCATCTTACGCGGGCGTAGTCTGCGCGAACAATCGTTTCATCCTTTCAATTTCTATCTCCCTTCCCATTTCCCACAAAGTGGATGTCCCATCTCGTCTTCATGTTCGCCTACATTCTTTCTTCTCTATGGGCGACTTTCGCTTCGCCTTAAATATTATATAAATAATCCGTCCGAGAATTGAGGACGTGCACGATCCGGAGGTAGAGAAAGAAAGGGAAGGAGAAAGAGAGAAGGGTTTCCCTCATTGGTTAAAAAAGTGCGAAGCGAAGAGGAGCAAGAGTCAGATAACTATGAATAATCGTAAGGAGGTTAAGAGACATCGTAAGATCGGTAGAATATTGCCAGGAAGAAAAATGAAGAGTGATCGGTTGGCAGATCGAAGAGAAGGCATTTTGCGCGACTAATCGATTACGGTTTTTGCGACTAGATGCGACACTTCCCGCTCTCATCTCTCTCTCTCTCTCTCTCTCTCTCTCTCTCTCTCTCTCTCTCTCTCTCTCTCTCTCTCTCTCTCTCTCTCTCTCTCTCTCTCTCTCTGTCACACGCACACACAGACAGACACAGACACGCAAAAGAAGCGAGAGAAGCGAGATCTGCTGGCAAGAAAAGTCGCGATTTTGAAAGATAGAGAAAGAAAGCAATACGAAAAATCAGACTGAGGAAAAGTGGCGGAGGGCGCGCGCGTGGCTGATTCTTTGTCATCTGCCAGTTTCGCAATCGAAGCGTCACTGCGTAATCGCTCGTTAGAGAGGAATTCATATTTCGTATTGGATGTTTTGTGCAAATTTTTCGGCAAAAGCAAAAAAAAAACATTTTTCTCCACTGTCAGATCTCTCTCATTTTCTGGAGAGAAAATCTCGTCATCTCGACCATTTATCTCCGCGACTCTAGTGAATAAATCGCCTCTTTCGCGCGCGCCTTTTCACACTTAAAATATATATACCTGGAATTTAATTCGTTTATTTGATTTTTTACACTCTCGTGCAGACTTTTTTTTTCTATTTTTCCCTTGCGGGACGCCTCAATGGAAACATTAAAGACGATTAGATTTTAATGAAATAAACGAAACTTTATGTAGACGTTGTGCGCGTGCATGCGCACGTGTAAATTTTATATATGCAAATATATACAATGATGTCTCGATAACGAGAATAATTTGCAAAAAGCAAAAAGCAAAATGCAAAGGAGATATATATTTTTATATATATATATACGCATACCAATTTATGCAATTTATGGATATGCGAGCGTGTATATTATGTATAGAGAGTTTCACGCACTACGCAACGAAGCAAAGAGGGTAGATTGTGCATCTGTTAAGTAGCGCGAAGAAAAATTTTTTTTTAAAAACGTAAGATATACCTGCAATAGTAACCTTAAAGATCCTAAGGATCTTTGGCAATTTTGAAAATCAATAATTCAAATATACAATTTCTCGAGAAATATGTGCAAGTATTCAGTATCAGTCGATTCTTGTGCTTCGATAGCATTTTTATTATTATTTTTGCTTCATTTTCTCTTTCTTCTTTCCTAACTCACAGATATTCTGTCTCTTACCTTTCTTGTTTTAATTTTTCTAGAAGCAACTCTTACGAATATTGCGTCATCGTAACTTTATTCTTGATCCTTTCAATGTTTTTCCCAGCCCGTAAATTCTCGCAAGGTCCCACATGGTCACAGTATTCTTGTTATTAATGAAATGGCGAAAAATGTCGTGTCTAGTGAAATTGCGAAATTTGTCAAGTTGGTATTGTGCAAACGAAAGGCTAAACTTCTGTTGCTTGGTAGAGGGAGGGAGACGAAAGGAGAATCGTAGATAGAGCCTAATTCAATATTTAATGAAAAAGATGAGAACCTGCGATAAACGTGAATACTGCTTAGCAGCATTGGTATATAGATTTCGAAAGTGTATTATAAACAAAATTATTATTATTATTATTATTATTATTAATACTATTGATCATATATTGATTATTATTATTATTATTATTATTATTATTATTATTATTATTATTATTATTATTATTATTATTAACGATTATATATTGGTTAATTATTATTATTATTATTATTATTATTATTATTAATCGTTCTATAAGCACTATATTAACTTTTAGCTACCGACAAGCAATGATACAAATGTTATGATAGTTGCTGAAACAATTGCACTATAGGTAGATGCAGCACAGGCACTCAAACATACCTTTTTCTTGTACAATGAGGGGCCATAAGAAGTACCCAAACGAAATTCGTCTGCAGAACCCGACGTAAAGCTACCGATTGTTTTATCGTGATCTTCTATTTTTTCTTTTTTTGCTGTACCTTAAGGTCTTCCGAAATTTGTTTCCACTTGCCCCATTTACCCCTACACTCATTCTTCTTGGTCCAGATCGCTTGTGAAGGAGAAAAGTACGAGCGAACAAAGATACTAGAGCCAATACACGCACGAACGCACGTTGTTGATTTTTTTTGCCAATAAACGTTCTTTCTTTCCTCGGTGTTGGGACACAGTATAAAAAGTTTACGTATTCGCCCGTTCGACGAATAGGGATATATTAATTAATGGGATTAGGAGAAGTTGCGAGTCGACGTCCAATCGATAAGGAAAAAAAATATTAAGTCTAATCTAATGGGATGAAATGGGATAAAAGCACATTTACTCAGCTCGTCGACCGGTTCGAATGAAAATAATTAACTATTAGACGATAAGGAAGTAAGGAAGTAAGGAGGGAGGGGGGAGGGGAGGGGGGGTCTTGTTCCGTTTCTTATAATATCTCAATTTTTCACTGACTTTCACTCGGGTGTAATAAAGCCTTCCCATTTCTCTTCTCTTCTATTCTATTCTATTCTATTCTATTCTATTCTATTCTCTTGGATCCCTAATGCCACCCGCTCTTCGTTGCCCTTCGTCATTATTGTTTCTTTTAACGCGTTAATCGTCTTCCTGAATTAATTTACGAGAGCAGAGTGCACTCGAAAATCACGCTCAGCTTCTGCCCCTCGCTAAACTCGTGTTCTTTCGTTCTTTCGTTCTTTCGTCAAAAATCAAATCTAATTGCAAGTTCAATTCCTTGTATGCCCCAAGAGAAGCGCTCGAGTCTTATACCCCGAGTACCTGCAGACTGACGTTCAGAAGGAAGAGAGAAAAGTGCAGGGTGGTCCCCATGGGCCCCGTGGGCCCCGTTCGTCAGTCTTACATGTTAGCGAATATTCTTACAGTTTGAAAAATCCAGTCAAATGCAAAACGAGTCAAGGATCGTTCACAATGGGAACGGAATCACACCATAATGCAGACGCACACGCGTACACTTATTTATACGTTTTTGTACATACTTGTCTTATTCTCCCTCCCTCCTTTACTCTATCACCTTATCTTGTTACTTTTTTCCTTTTTCTCTCCACATGCATTACAACTATTCTACTTTAACATTTTTAGTTGTATGCTGCTATTAATATTATTATTATTATTATTATTATCATTATTATTATTATTAAGTAATTAATTGATTCGTAGCCATTACTCTTTAGATTAATTATTATCCCTTACGATTATCATCTTTAGATTTTTTTTCTAATTTTAATTGTAACATCGGGTACTAGTTAGTGCATTAAGAAATCATTAGGTTTAAATAACACGAGACAAGAGAGGATGCAGAATACTATTATATTCAGGATGCAAATATTTTATTTAACGTTAACGGTGGTACACGTGTTGCTTGATGAAGGTGACAGAAAAGAGGAAACACTGATCCATGCAAACGCACAAACACACACAAGATAAGGGATACAAGGGAAGAGAATGTCGTCTCTCATGGAAATAATATCGGGACAATGAGTGGCTTTCACGAATTTCCGTTTTTCAAATTTAACATTTTCATTATTATTTTCTGCTGCAACGAGCTTCTTCGCCTGCTTATTCGAGTAGCTCATTGATTCTGCCAAAACGATTAGAAACCTAGGAACCGCCATCTTCGGTACTATCAACGAAACTCCAAGAAGACGCGTCTCCCTTCCTTCCCTTTTCTTTTTACTTTTTCGTTCTTTTCATTAGATTTCACAGCACCGCTATAAATAGCTCATGCGTGTATTTGAAACATGTCGGCAATATGGTCGGGAATTAAATTCACGACGTTAAATCATATCGTATCTTGCGCATCGGGGAAAAAAAAAAAGAAAAAAAAACAAAGTAAGAGTTTCGTTAACGTAACTCGCCGACGCGTTAACGTCGCACGGCAATTCGAGGAGCGACGTAAGTTCTTCAAATCAACAAACAGAAAGTCAAGCATAAGATGCACGCCGGTTATAGCTAAGAATAAGACGCATAAAATGTCGATTTCAGTGGGACAGAGAATGGAAGCATTAAAATGTTTCTTAACTAACGCAAATAATATTTATGCAACAAGTGAAAAGAATGGTGAATCGAGTATGTGTGCGTGGGTGCGTGGATGCGTGTGCGAGTGCGTGTGTATGTCACGGAGGAGGAGACATAGTTGAGAGTTGACAAGAGTATAAAGTGACAGAAAGTGGCAAAGAGTAAGCGAGATGCATCGAAGGGGGTTCCTGTGTGTACGGGGTCGGGTACACGGAAAGGAAAGTGCCAGCGAATGGATTTCGTTCATTCTTTCTACTTTCTGGACTTTCCTTATAAAGGTTTATTGTTGCCGAAAAACGATTGACAACCGCCAATACGAGTTGCAAGAGAATATATTATATTATATTATATATTATATTATATTATATTATATTATATTATATTATGTTATACATTATAAATCAACCCCCTCCCCTCCCAGCCCTGCAACCCGCGAGAGCGGGTGCACCTTTGAAAGCGAAAAAAAAAAAAAGAAAATGAAAATGCCCAATGTCGACGGCGGTGAGTCTAACAATAAGGACGCCCCTGCTTGTCCTCGTCTCTGGGAGCATTCGCTATATATATTGTACGTACGTATGTACCTATTTGGTGCCTGGTGGCGATATGGAAAAAAATTATTATTATTTGTTTTTATCTAATTGTAGTTTCTTTGTAACTCTTTGTGATATACATTGCAATAGTCTACCCGACCGAAACGTTTCTTGTATCGACGAGCACATCCTTCATAAAATATATATCAATTTATAACATATCATCCTCGTATGTCTTTCTTCCATTCCACCGCTAAAAATAGCATCATGTAAGTTATGAAACAGTACACGGAGACAATTTTTCCTTAATTTTTCCCATGAAATTCACGATAAAATATACCGTAGAAACCAGTAATCATGGGACATCGTTATCATTTCGTTGCTTTTCGCTTATAACGTTATAACACACGATACTTTGAATGGCTGCAAGTAAAATATTAAGTGCACACACGGTGAATATTGTTACTTGCAATTTTTACTGTGTCCCACGGTAAAATGTACCTAACTCAATGTAAAATTTTTTGTTTTACAATAAAAATCTTATTGGTATAACCAAAAACTGATTGACATTTGAACATAATTGCAAAACGTTGTAAAAAATTGTTCTCAACTCGATGTCGATAGCGAAATTCCGAAAACTAACTTACGTCATCGTTAGCCCTTCGTTTATGCATCCGCATGTCAGACGGGCGCCAGCAAATTCCTTTTTCACCAGGAACTCGAGGAGCCGGGCTCACCTGAGAGTTCAGGTGGAACACAGTCTCAACTCCGGAAAAACGAGAGCTCTGACGGAACCTATCAGAAAATACGATAGCTCAATGGATCCTGTCGCGATTCTTGAGGACGCGTAAAATTGAGAAACGCAGCCGCAGCTGCTGATCTTTGGGGTCGCGTGTCGCAATCAGCAAATGCAACGGGAGCGAACGGTTACGTAAGGTTAGGCACGGCCGCTCAGGTTGCTCTGGCTCGGAGAGTAAGCTTCAGATAAATAGTGCCGAATACAAAGAGCAAATGATCGAAAACGTAGCAGCACGAATCGGAGCCATAAAATCGAAATTCCTCCACCAATTAATAAATTGGGAGTGTATCTACTCCTCGGAGCTGGTTCAGCCGATCCGCGATGGCCGAGAGCCTGCATTCAGGGGCCAAGGCTCGAATGGGCACTGCATTGGCGCACAACACTGCACTTCCGAAACAAACTCAGGAAAGACTGCTTTAAAGCAGTCAATTGACAATAGTCAAATTTGAGAACTAATCAACTAATCATTCTGATTGGTCGAGATCCTTATAGCCAATAACTCGCCTATAGCTTTTTCCCTCCTCCAGAGGCAGAGTTAAATGGGACAGCCTGTACAGATGTACATGTTATGAAATACCATGATGTCCCGTGATTACCGTGAACTTTACGATAATCATTAATGCAAAATTCTCTCCGTCTAGCCAATATAACACAATATGTCGGGTCAATATCATATCGTCTGCTGCCCTTACCGCGGCCCTAACACGTCTAACATGTCGTTCTTAAGATTTCCTTCTTGATTCGCTTTCAGATCGTATACCGAATCTGCCGAATCTGCCGAATCTACCGAGTGACATCACCTTCGAGATCTGCACCTCGCCACCTGTTAGGGAAGTCTTCTCGGACACTGGTGGAGGAGAAGCTGGGGACGGAGGAGAGGGAGGAGACGAAGGAGAAGAAGGAGGTGGCGGTGCTGGCGCAGGAGGTGGAGGAGGAGGTACGTTCGTGAAGGCCGAGAGGGTCGTAAGCGGGATGCATTTTCTCACGGATCGCGAAGAGGAACGCGCGGATCTGCTTCTACCAAAGTCCGAGTCCGGCGACACCGAGCCGGAGGTCAGAAAGCAGGTCAGTCGCCAGGGAAGATACTTCCAGCTCTCCTTATTAATTCTGTCACTCGGACATCTCTCCGTATCTTCTTCCATCTTCCCTTTCCGTGAAAACGTTAAAAGATGACACGATGTATCGCATCCCCAGTGTTCGCTAGAGAGAATTCCCAGCTGTCATTGACAATTGCCAACTGATTGTTTATCATTTTGGTAATCTGGAAGAAGAAGGAAAAAAGAAAAAAAGTTATTCGACGGAGAGAGCGAGAAAAAACCTTGCTACCTTGTTTTACAAGCTGCTGGAATACCTGATTCAAAACGACGGTTCCGTAGTCTGCAAGTGGTGCGGCGAGGTCCTACCGTCGCGAACCCGTTGGTACAGGCACAAGTACAAGCTCCACGTGTCGACCCAGGTCAGCCAGCCTGCGCCACTCTTCAAGTGTCACAGCTGCAATGCCTACTTCAAATCGAGGAAGGGTTACATCGGACATCTCAGCTCTCGACACTCCGATAACGAGAACGACGAAAATCGAGAGGAGCCTGCCAATAAGAAGGCTCGAAGAGCGTCCGACGTTAGTACACCATACCCATATAATAATCATATTAGTAATATTATGATATACCTATCTTCTTAATTGCGGATCAGGTGATTAACATTTCTTTGCTCGATCGTCTTTCAGATTGGCAAGGGACCCGACTGGGAACAGCAACGCGAGAAGGAAGAGAAGCTGGTAGCCGATATTATCGACAGAGTCAAGAGAGAGTGCGAGGCCCAGGGCGAGACGGTCACGAGGAGAGGATACTCCAGGAGGTCGACCGTCATGAATAGCTAAGATTAAGGCTGGCCATTGTTGGCCCATCACGTAATTCTGCAGTAACACACACTCTATCTACGACACGTCCAAGATACGTCGGTGAGAATCTTGAGGGAGAGAGAGAGAGAGAGAGAGAATGGGGATCGTCGTCATCAGGTCAGACTGGAAGTGACATCGTGTGACTTTTGTTAGCTTGAGGGTGGTTCGCCGCACGCATCCGGTGTCGCGCTATACGCATCCACGGGCTCCACTCTTCTTGCGACCCCCCTGCTACTACAAGGAGTAGGACAGGAAGAAGTATGAGAAGAAGAAAAAGAAGAAATCAAGCGGTACAAAGTTCCGAAATAATGTTATTCTTCGGTCTGGTTATACGTGTCGGCCAAGCATAACTACGTAGGACTAATATGGAGGCTAGCGACTAGTCGCCATGCCGTCGATCCAACAAAAAAAAAGAAGGATAGTAATGTAATACAGCTTCCTGTATACAGGACGCTGTACATCAGGGCGGGTGTCTTCTCTGCCCAACAACAACTCGGGAGATGCGAGCTCGATTATATTTAGATAAATAATCATTTAATTATTAATAAGGAATAATAAGAAATTATATCGTACTGTCTCGATGCTCGATAGACTTCTGTACATTAATCCAAAGATTTGTGTACGTTGGTTGGAAACAATTGTGATCAGTATATTTTTTTATGTTCCATTATTTTGAGAGATCGAGAGACAATTTACGGCGGTCCAGACGTAGGGCGGCTGCGCAGCGCTTAAAGCGGGGCTTCGAGTCGAATCAGTGCCAAAGAAATTGATTAGAGTGTATAAGAGGTTCTTCCAGCCAGAAGGCAAGTGCGATGTGCCATTGTAGACATTGATGTATTTACACAAGCGTGGTTGATTAATCATTCGACGGAAGTTGTTTAGCTCCAGTCAAAAGTCCCCAGCTGTGCTCGGCTGTCGAGGACGAGAGACACCCGCCCCGTTATAGATCCTATTAGAAGAAGGGCGAGGCTGCACCAGTGTCCAGATAGGAATTCTCCCGCCCCCGTTCAGTGCCAAATAAAAATCTTAGGGTTTGTCACGGGGTGTCGCGACGACTAACGAGACTCCCGATCGGCTGGCGGATCTGGAAAATGCTGTACGTAATGACGTCTCGTACCTCTCGGGACAGTTTGCTCAAGGATACAAGAATTCCTTAATCTGCCAAATGATTGTTTGATCGCGTCACTCTTAGCCTTTCGTTTTTTTTCCACTCCCTCTATCTTTTACTCTCCTCCTTTGGTCACGAGCACCCATTGCATCCTCTTCGTCGCAAGGGAAGAGCAGAAAAGATAAACAGCGCGAATTTCTGCTATACGTTTAGTCGCCGCGACGCGCTTACGTGCTTATATGATCCCAAAAGAGGCAGGTATAGAAAAAAAAAAAAAAAAAAAAAAAATAGAAAGAATAAGGTCGACCACCGAGATGCCGACGAACGAGCATAAAGAGGGACGCGTCTTCTTTTAGATAGACAGGTTAGATCGACGTAGGACAGCTAATTGTAAGTGCGCATAGATAGACGACCTATATAGAAAGCGAGGTGAAGAGAGACGAAAGAATAAAGTGAAATCTATTAACTATTAATTATCTCGCGGAATATAAAGCGGAAAACGATCTGTCCATTAATTCAATGTTTCAAAAATATATTTTAATTGCCTCCTTTGGCAGAATTTAGCTCGCGTCGTTGCTCAAACGTTCTGCGACGATCGAGCGCCCGGAGGCATCAGAGCTTCACCAGCTCCATCAGCTCCATCAGCTCCATCAGCTTCACCATCGTGCATTTTCGGAGATTTGCGTCCTCGAGAGTCACGAGAGAGCTGCCCAGCTGCGAGTAAAAGCTGCAAGCGGCGGACAGTAGTCTCGTGCGCGCGTAAACGCAAATCCGCGTTCCAAATATTTTTTCATTAAAGTGTGCACCGTCTTGGATGCGGTCGCGCTCTTCTCTTCCATTATCGATATCGTTAAACTTATGCTTATATTACTGTGAGTACATACGTACGTACCTATACGTATACGTGCATGCCTGCATACCTGTATATCTGTATACCAGCATACCAGCATACCAGCTACCTCCTTCGAATCGAACTGGCCGCTTTTTGTCCGATTCTTTTCGCAGTTATCCCTTCCTTCCATTCAACGGGATTGATCAGTCGACTGACTAATCGAGAACATTCTCATTAAGTTTCTCAACGCGATTCACTGATAATCCAAGGGGTTGGTGGCCAGCTCGATGTATTTCAATCTTCCATATTAAAGTTTTAATTGTTACTAATCGTAAGAACGAAAGGCTGAACTCACTCGTCGAACGCGATGGTTCGAATTGAGAGTAACTTCAAGGAAATAAATTATTTATTTATTTACAATAATGGTCAATACGTCGACCGTGTCAACATTCCGGTATCTTCGCGTGGCACGAAGCACACACACACACACACACACACACACCATTCTAGGAACAACGTGGAGAAAAGCGACAAGCATGCATGATGCACATGAACGTTGCGTGCGTTGTTTGCCGCCCAACTAGGCATCGATCCTACGCGCGGCATAGATCATCAAAAAACCTACTGTACATTATATCGGAAAAAAAGAAAATAAAATCAAAATCAGCTAGTCGACATATGATTAATTCTTCGAAAGTGATATATATATACTTTTCCTCTCTTTTCCCGCATCCCATTATTGTGAACTATTCGTTTTACCGATTTCCCAGGAACCGTCATATAGTACGGAGATGAACGAAGATGGTTTTATCTACATTATTCTCCATTAGTCAATGGCGGCTCGTAGCTAAAATTAGTTAAGGTGCTACTCCAGAAAATGTTTAGCAGTTATCGATAATATTAAGTGGAAATAGGGGGTGCACAGTGCCCATAAGCGAACCTCCGCTGTGTTCAGTGAAACTTAATGAACATGTGTGCCATTTCAATTTCTAATGATTCATGCATTATAACCTGATTCATCCATTTATCCTGGTTTACTGCGTACTGCGAAGATATCCGGGTTCGTCAGCTCTTAATCGGGCCCCTGAACAATTGCGTCTTTTGAAATTACGGCCCACTGTTTACGGTCTTTGAACGTTGCCTATAACGATTCCTGGGGAAATATCAGGAGATATACTGGAACCAGCATAGAAGTTATGGAGGGGGTTGAAATGCTATGCACTTTCGTTAAGACAGAGAATGCACGGGGGCTGACTCTCTTTACCAACGTGTTCTCGGTGGGTCGAGACTGCGACGAATCCCTCGGAACGTAACCAATTTTGAAAAACGGTTACGCCTGCACACAACCACAAGTGTATTATGCGTGTGCTGTCGCGCGTCGCCGCGTCCTGCTCATAATCAGCCTGGCAGTCGTCTGATTTCTGTTATTCCTGTGCTGTGACGTGCGTACCGTTCGCTTGGCGGCGCTTTCATGGGGATGCGTGTGGACTGGTGTGGACTCTCCTTTACTATAAGTTTGGTGAAGTTGCTGATGGCTGCCGAGTCGTACCTCGTGATTCTTCGTGATATGTTTACAGTTTTTGGCATTTGACGACTCGGTCGAAGTTCATTCTTCTTTGTATATCTGTACTATCTAACTGCAAACTATGCGCAAAACAGAGAGAGTTCGTAGAGTCCGAGTGTTCGTGTGATGTGCATAAAAAGCGTGGTGCAATCGACGTGGATAACTTTTATGTGCATTGGCTGAGAAGCACAGGGAACACGGTCGCCGCCAAGATGTCGATGTCGATGGCGTTGGCGTTGTCCTTTTCCGTCTCCGTCTACCTGTGGGCATTGTGCGCCACTCCGATTAGCGCTCTGCACTCGAAAAATCCTCTTGCACCCCACGGACGATGCGAGCCCATTACGATCAATTTGTGCATGAATATACCGTACAATCAGACTATCATGCCCAATTTGATGAGCCATCAGAAGCAGGAAGACGCCGGCTTAGCAGTTCATCATTTTGCACCCCTTGTTAAGATGAAGTGCAGTCTAGATTTGCGATTTTTCCTTTGCACCATGTATGCACCTGTTTGTACAATTCTGGAAGAGGCATTGCCACCTTGCAGATCACTCTGCGAGAGTGCTCGTGCTGGCTGTGAATCTCTTATGAGCAGTTTCGGATTTCCTTGGCCACAGAGTTTAGAGTGTTCAAAGTTTCCAAGATTTGGTGAGAAACTTTGTGTGGGAAACAATGATACTGGTCCTTCTGAAACTCCTGCTCCGGCAGAACCACCACCTCGAATGCCTAATGCTGAATTTCAAACACCATGGAACGGAGGTCCCAAGCCATATGGAGGAGGATATATGCCTGATGCACGCGACTATGGATTTGTCTGTCCTATACAGTTCCAGGTTCCACATAACCTTAGCTATTCCCTTAAAGTTGGGGATAAAGTAGAACCCGATTGTGGTGCTCCGTGTGATGGCATGTTCTTCACAGAAAGAGAACGCAGATTCTCAAGAATTTGGGTTGGTACTTGGGCTTCAGTGTGTGCAGCTTCTTGTTTCTTTACAGTTCTTACCTTTCTCATTGACACAGACAGATTTAGGTACAGTACAAATATTGAGTGTTACTTTAACTGTAGATATCATTGTATGTATATTCAATATTCTTGCTACTTTCAGATATCCAGAGAGGCCAATAATCTTTTTATCCGTGTGCTATTTAATGGTGGCACTGGTTTATGTGATTGGGTGGGCTGCAGGAAACTCGATATCATGCAGAGATCCATTTTTACCACATATGGAAATGAGAATCCAGATGGCATCAATCATTACACAAGGCACCAAGCATGAACTGTGCACTGTACTCTTTATGGTCCTATATTTCTTTGGCATGGCCTCCAGTATATGGTGGGTCGTACTCACCCTTACATGGTTCCTTGCTGCTGGACTAAAATGGGGTCACGAGGCAATAGAGGCAAATTCTCAGTATTTTCACTTAGCGGCGTGGGCAGCACCGGCCATCAAAACCATGACTATTCTGGCAATGGGAAAGGTGGAAGGTTGGTCATGGAATCATGCATTTTAATATGATGTTATTACAATTACTTAATGATTACATCATTGACAAATCATTTCAGGCGATATTCTCTCAGGAGTCTGCTACGTTGGTCTCTGGAATGTGGAAGCACTTCGTGGTTTCGTACTGGCGCCTCTCTGCGTATATCTCGTACTAGGTACAGCGTTCCTCCTAGCTGGCTTTGTTTCCCTGTTTCGCATCCGGACCGTGATGAAGCACGACGGTACGAAGACGGATAAACTTGAAAAGTTAATGATTCGCATTGGAATCTTCTCCGTGCTGTACACAGTACCCGCCCTGATTGTGATTGCCTGCCTCTTTTACGAGCAGGCATACTTCGATCACTGGATGCTCACCTGGAACATGGAAATGTGCTCTCGACCTGGACCCCAATCTCTTTATTCGATACCCTGTCCCATAGGCGAGCGTACGCGCGATCTCGGTCGGCGTCCTGAGTTTGAGGTCTTCATGATAAAGTATTTGATGGCCATGATCGTTGGCATCACCAGCAGCTTCTGGGTTTGGTCTAGCAAGACGTTAACTAGTTGGCGGCAATTTTTCAATCACGTACAGGGTCGTCGTGTACAGGCATACGTGTAATAAGCGATTTCGTAAAGAACTTGCTAGACGGCGCCCGCTCTGGTATCCTTACATGTGGCAACACGCTGAGATTCTGACATTCGAGTCTTCTCGTCCATTCATCAATTTCAAAGGATGATATACGGGATACAGCATTTTCTTCGTAATAGCAACTGAAACGGCAACACGGATAATAAATTATTTTGAGGAAACGAACAGAAAAGAAAGAATATGATAACGATGTTACATTAATCGTTCAACACTGCCAAAGGAGAATAAAAAAATGAAACGTCGTGACAATGGATCGGCACTGCCAAGAAAGAAAAAGGTCCAAGCATTTCTTCTACAACCTCGATTAGACGTACCAAGCACGCAATTGTGGTATGGCCTGTCTTCTCATTGACGTATAGTGGAGGAGAAACTCTGTTCGGAAGTACAGTCCATCATTGGCAAATTTATATCGGCTTCATTTTCTCCGAAACTATTTTATCTAGCGAACGAGTAACATACTTTATTCTTTTTTTCCATTTATTTATTATAAACTCAACGATCAAAAGAAACGCGTTACATGTGACTGATTGCCCGGTGATGCTATGCGCCTGCATTTTCTTACAAATTAACGTTAGAGATTGAAGGAATTCACTTTCTTCGCTTTGACAAATCTTAATTTATCCATATATGTGCACACCATTTATTCACGCATATACGTTTTGACGTTTAATACTCACAGTTTATAGCCATTCCATCGTAGACACACATCTAACTTGAGAACTTTTTGATACATATCTCTTCTTAGACTTTTTTTTTATATTACTATTTCGTCGACTTTTGACGTCCAGAATCGTTCATATTTCTAAGAATCTCCTTTTTAATTAACAGAAAAAATGTCTAAACACGAATCTCTGCTACGATAACCTAGACTAAATTGTATATAAATATAGCTTTAGTTTAATAATGTATTATAATATATTTTTAAATACTCGTGTAAATACGTGTACGTCAGAGCCTGAAGGAATCTCTTGGAAGCCTGTGACCGATCAATCAAGCCAGTGATTGATCCACGGAGTGCGAAATCAACACAACCCGAGCTCTTAAATGGCGATTAGACTATGCAATAAGCGACTGTCGTTGCAGTTGTATCAGCGTGCGCAATACGAACTGAATTGTTTCCTATCGAGAATATCGGTGCGAGTACGTGAAAGATATTTGTTATATGTCGGGCGACGGAACGTCTATCTTATATAAAATAAAGACCAGTAATAAGAGTTTAGATGATAATTGCCAATAATACCATTAACCGCTTATCACTTTTGTCCAAAAGTTCAAGCGGGCTTTAAATTTTAAGTAAAATCGGTGCAGCTGAACCCAAGTGTGTTTAGTAGTCTCTTTCTCTCTCTCATTCTCTGTGAATGTGTATGTCTCGCGTAAACGGGATAATCATTGAACTAAACCACTCTTGTTTAGAGCGCATTGGAAAAAAAAAACGAAAGAGAGAGAGAGAGAGAGGGAGGAAGTGAGAATGCACTATATTCAATAATTAAAACTTTCGTATTAGATGTAAGCATAATCGTTCTTAAGATTACCGATAAATTCGTCCATTTGAAAACTGTCGAGCTTTTGTGTGTCGTGTACGTCTTCTAGAGCGCTTGCTACAGGCGCATTCGACGATTCGCTGTCCCATGATGAGAAACTCTTGATGATGTGCCACTATCAGGTGCATACAGTTACGTAGAGATATGACAAAACATTTTCAGCGGTAACAGCGAATTTCAGAGTGCAGTCTAAAGATACTCTCTATAAATATTGTCTTTGCACAAGTAAAATGTATCTCAAAGGGCTCACCTTCCTATAATTTTCAATATAAAAGAGTCCTCCAGACCTCACATTGTACTTGTGAATCGATATATGCGAAGAAAGAAAATAATAAACTGTGCGTGTTTCTGTTGTCGCACACGCGAAATGCCGTTCGTGCTACTACGTAACATTGTGTCAAATTATTATAGGCATTATATTCTTTATATAATAAACGAAATATTCATACGGGATCCATCTGTAATCCTTGAATAATTGCAAATTGGTTTTCGTGTTTTTTTAGCTGCTCTCAATAATCACATTCAAGCTGAATCAAGCACAATTTTAGCAACGTATCGCGAATAACCTGTATTGTGATGCATTCATTTTCATTACTCACGTACAAAGCATTCATTGCAACTGCGTTAATTGTCGTCTTTTAATAATGATTTTTTCCTACTGGATTAATACATGATTGTATCCAAAGCGAATCTTGTATATGTCTTCTTATTACATTAGAGAGAGGCCAATATCGAATGACTGCTGTATTAACGGTACATTACACCGAGTTTGAGTTGTCATTTGTTTTATTAATTTTTAATTTCTCTTTCATTATCAATGATAGTTATTTGCAATTGTATTTATATACATTCCCCTACACCTGACAGGTTTTAGCTGAGCTTTTACTATAAAGGCACATACACACATACGTATCTATGTATTATTAACGGCGAGAGACACACTTATGTGTAAATGAAACTTCGTGCCACAATTAATTTCATATATCATCAACGCTTGGGAAGTGGTAAAAGTTTCTTGTTACGAAGATATCTAACTATTACCGGCGTGCATGCCAGCGTCAATGAAAATCGTAGCGGTACGAGAAGTTTGTGAATTGAATAGGCCACTAAAAATGTTGAGGTGTTCTTCAAGGCACTTTCAATGTTTGCATTCCCTTGGAAGCCTAGAGTTTTTACGACGAATGTCATGTCTACACCACTGAAAATGAAAAATAAATCTCGGTTATGAGATATTTCTAATAATTCTCATCATTTATATATATAAAGTTCATTCTCTATCATGAATATACGACTCGTTGTTAATAATATCATCATAAGAGTTGAAAGCAAGGAAGAATATACACACACACACACTCGCACATTCATTTGCGTGTTACTGGCTAATAAGATTGACTATGGAACCAACCTAGAGACTCCTACGTAACAGATACCAAGAGATATCAATGAAATGCCAGTGTGAAATATGAGAACTGTAATTCCATAGTCTCGAACGAGAAGTTTTAACCTATTTTTCATAGGCATCTTTTGTATTTCATTAGCAGAGGAATCAGATGTTTTACTTCCATTCGGTGGACTAACGCTGTTTGTTGAATAGTACTCAGCACCGTTATATCTTCCATTATATGAACTGTTTATAAGAGTCCTCATCAGGATGTTAGTACCAAAACCTAAGCCTTAAATTATAAATGCCAGGATCTTTTTTAACAAAGGATTTATATGCAAGGTAGAGAAGTGAAACACATAAATATATTCTTATTAGGTGTACCAACCATTCTTTTTGCTGGAATGTTGAGGCTTGATGGTCGCATAATGAGATTTTTGCATGTGTTCGGCAATATACTTTCCATCCCTGGCCCACTGACCACCAGGCATATTTAGATAGGTTGATTTTCCAACAGAACAACATGGTTGTGGCACGGTGCTCTGCATCGAGCTATTAAGGCTCACTGCACCAGTGCAATCATAAGAATCAACATGAGAGTCTTCTTTGTTTGTATAACCATTTGTACTATGTAGCGCAAAGGACTTCTTCCCAGGTACAGTGTCATGCGCTGCTGTACTCGTACTGCAAACTAGCACAGGACCGGCAATGTCGCGAGATCGTTCAGGCGTGAATCGACCAGTTTCATTGCTGAATATCTCTGAGACATTGTCAGGCAGTGGCAAAGTTGGAGCATCAGGATATCGTCGTATGGAAGTCACATGGAAACTCTTGGACTGTTCAGAATCCTTAGCTTGTTTGGCACGAAGAGCTCCATTCAACGGAATATTAACTGCAATGTAATAAGAGTAACGACGCAGTTAAATCTGATATTATAAGAAACCATATGCTAGAATAGTATACACTATGAAAGAGTAACATATCACCAGAATGCACGTAACGTCTCATCACTATACTTGGTGACTTGGAAAATCCAATGCGAGCCAATGCCATTATGAATCAGCAAAACGTATCCAGAAAACACAATAAGTTCATTAGAACTCACAAGTTTACTTGTAAGATGATTTATTGTCAGCGTCCCGACACAGTCGCAATCATAGGATCATTGGCTAATGACGTACGCTTTAGCGTCGTATTTCGAATCACGCAATTCCAATGCATACTAATTAGTTTCCAGACACAGAGAAGACACGTAGGTAGGTAGACCAGAGCTCTAACAGTCCAATGTTCAACTCTGAAAGTACGATATGCAAGGAACAGACACGAGGCGCCCCATGTATCATCAAGGATTTCGTGTTTTACAAAAGAAAACGCGCAGAAGAACCATATCAACGAGCAGAAGATGCGATGGGTCCAGATGGGTCTGAATGGAGTCTTCGATAACCTCCGTTGACCTTGGGTTTGAACATACAACAGGATGCGCATGTGCGGATGAATGCCAGTGCAAACGGCCCCCTGGTAATAACCGTACGCCGGCAACACCAGCAGCGATCAGCGGGTACCTCGGAGTCTCTTACTGGCAGACTCGGGACACGTGACAATAACGGGCACTCGTGAGGCACGTCGTTTATCGCGATTTCCCGATGCCCAAAATATTTCCCAGCTGCTTCGGTTGTTCCCAGTTATCTCGTTCTTCTCGCTCAAGAATAATGGCACAAACTGCAAGGCTCGTTGCGTCAAGAGGACTGTTCAAGGGTGCCAATGCTGTCCCGGCTATTTCGACTAGAACTATAAGGTAGTGTAATCCAGTATGGTCGCAGGAATACATTTATCTTCCTTACTTATCGACCCTTTTGACCTCTAAACGTCTCTCTTCACCGCTAGGACTAGGGTCGTCTTTATTTTTGTGGCTGCTTGTTCCAAGCTACGTGCGATACGCACAATTATATTTTACCAATTTGTCTCTATATTATTGGTGCGAATGCTCGAAACAATTGTCATATGTTTACATTCGATTGCAAATGTTGTACGTGTTAATACCCCCCGATCCTGTTCATACATCTAATCCTTCGATAAATCGACACGTTCAAAGTAGAATTTTGCCTGAGAGATTAAGATAACACAATCTACAGATTATTTTTATTGTTTCTCTGAAAGCAACATGAATAACGGTTTTTTGACTTTATTACATAATCCTTGGATAGCCTTGAATCGATTATCTAAGACATTTCTTTTTAATTTTCAAAGTATTTGCAGTTATTGACATAATTTTTCTCGTGTAGGTAAAAGAAACCAAAAAGATTGGAATCAATCCGATGCATTATAATGAAGGTTAACAGTGTCTAAAATCACTTCAGACTTGATCTCTCAAGTTAATAAATATGTTTTCACAGCTCATGGTGGACTCATGTAGAAATGGGACCCCCTGATGCAATTCTGGGAGTCACCGAAGCCTTCAAGAAAGATCAAAACCCCAAGAAGATTAACCTGGGTGTAGGTGCTTACAGGGACGACAATGGGAAACCTTTTGTCCTTCCAAGCGTTCTGAAGGTACTTGATTACAGATTTGATTGAATCATTGACTCGGTCTGTTAAAGGTAGTTAGTAACTGAGAATTCTTATTTGTTATAGGCAGAAGAGAAAATGAAAACTAAAGGTTTAGACAAGGAATATTCTCCCATTTCTGGAAATCCTGACTTTTGCAAGTACAGTATTAATCTGGCACTTGGTGATGACAATGAAGTTGTAGCTAACGGTTTGGTAAGTATACTTGAGAGCAACGTTAATAAATGCCAAAAAGTAATGTTTTTTCATATTTTGCATCATGATAATTTCATGTTTCAGAATGCTACGGTTCAAGGAATTTCGGGTACAGGCGCTCTCAGAATTGGCGGTGCCTTCTTGAACAGCTTCTTTGCTGGTAACAAGGAAGTCTACCTGCCATCGCCATCATGGGGAAATCATACTCCTCTCTTCAAGCATTCAGGCCTTACTGTCAAGTCTTATCGTTATTACAATCCAAAAACTTGTGGGCTTGACTTTCAAGGTTTGTTGGAGGACATTTCTGTAAGTATCTATAATTGAGAGAAATTTGCAGATCCAATGAATCGTTTGAAGCAGTATGTAAGGAAGGATATGTGATGGCTATTGTTTAGAAAATCCCTGAAAAGTCCATTATCCTGCTGCATGCATGCGCCCACAATCCCACTGGCGTGGATCCAAAACCAGAACAATGGAAAGAACTTTCTGCATTGATAAAAAAAAAAAAACTTTTTCCATTCTTCGATATGGCGTATCAAGGTTTCGCTTCCGGTGAGATACGAGTACTTCAACTAATTGATATCATTACCATGAGAACAAATGGAAAGATATTTTCTACGTGGCCATAGGTGATGTAACAAAGGACTCGTTGGCAGTGAGGCTGTTTATCGAAGAAGGTCATGGCATTGCTCTTGCACAGTCTTATGCAAAAAATATGGGTTTATACGGTGAGTGTGACCTGACCTATTGTTCGTGTTCGCATCTTCCAATATTTTTCCGTATGTTTTCTTTTCTTTTTTTTTTTAAGGCGAACGTGTTGGTGCATTCTCTCTCGTGACGTCAAGCAAAGACGAAGCTGCTCGCACAATGTCGCAAATCAAGATCTTGATCAGACCCATGTACTCAAATCCACCCATTCACGGAGCTCGTATCGTCAACGAGATCCTGGGCGATGATCAGCTAAAGCAGGAATGGCTCCGAGACGTTAAGGGTATGGCCGATCGTATAATTTCGGTTCGCACGAAGCTTCGTGAAAATTTAAAAAAGGAAGGAAGCTCTCGTGACTGGTCCCACATCACCGACCAGATTGGCATGTTCTGTTTCACGGGTCTCAAAGCCTCGGAGGTAAATTGGACATTTTTACTTTATCCATTAGTAATCCGTCGTCCGATAAGAAATCTCTTGATCTCGTATCTACTTCTATTATTGTTGCTGTACGATCCATAGAAGATTCTGGTGGATTCTCGATGATACCGTCTATCGATTTCCTGAGCGTTCATGTTTCTAATAAAGTCTTTTGTTTTTCTTTACGCCTCTGTTAGGTTGAAAATCTGACGAAGAACTACAGTGTCTATCTCACCAAAGATGGAAGAATATCTATGGCCGGCGTCACATCGAAAAACGTCGATTACCTCGCTCACGCAATTCATGAGGTTACGAAATAATTTCATGAGGGTAATAGGGCTTAGTGTACAACCAATAGAGACCAACGTTTTCTACCCGTTACCGTCATAAAGAACTTTCATCGTAACATTTAAATCATCGTTAGGAGACGCGAACGACCAAACGCTGACACGCCTCTCAATTGTTTCTTAACTAAATGCAATACTCAAACCTCGTGAATGGATGCATTTATTATTGCATATTAAGTATTTTTCTAAGGACACTGCAGGCAGTGTGACGATTCAATGAATTGAAACTGTGCGCTTACTTATATTGGATTCTTCATTCCACGTGTATATGAAGGGAAACGTGGAGCTTGCGGTTGGTCGTTGTATGTACGCTGTAAGGGATATCATGAGAAATGGACGAATTTATTGTAGACATTACTAATCTCCGCATTGAGCGTTGCCTAACTATTTTTTATATTTTTTTTCCTGTCGTACACAATTTCACACTGCAAAAATGGTCATACATTGCAGTTGAGATGAACTCTGACTTACGTCAGTCGGCACTTGTTCTTGCCTGCTAGACCAGACGGACAGAGAGACATAGACGCTGTAATGTTAATAATTAAACTTAGAATCTGACATAAATCTTATTATTTTTTGCATATTTACATAACACCTGGAATTTTACGTTCTTGCTCATCAGAAATGATTTAATAAATAAACTAGACTTATACGAAGAAACCTGTGGAGTACATATCGGATTGTCTTCGTTACCGAGAGGATATTCGTAAAGAGAGCCAGTGCACCCTCCTCACCCCGTACAATAAAGTGTCTAAAACAAATTATGTGACATTTTAATACCCCGTAGAACTCATGCTGGTTCCAGCACATCTTCCAATGTCCAATAGCTGTCGGATACGAAGTCCCCTTAAGGTTTGTCCTCTTTACTGTTATCCCCTCGGTGCCAATGCCCTCACCTCGCCAGTTTACACAGTCGAATCTGACGCGCAAGGTATAGTGTACTATCAGAGATTAGTAGGGAGATTGTCAGTGGGTCGTTTTTCTTGAAACCAATTTTACTTTAGAATCGACGCGCAACCTCAGCGGACGGCTATCGAACCATAACCACGTTTTGATTGGTTGAGTATATATAGATATACTATGGGTGATATTCGTGAGCTTCGTACGTCCACCCTACTCTCCATACACATATTTGGCTCTGGTGCTATAGTGGTGTGGTGGTGTGTATAGTGGCGGCTTCTGGGGACTTGTGGCGACAATCAAAACGTCACATCGTGGAAACACGGCGTTCACGCACTCTGTTACCGTCGCACAACAGTGGGGTTCAGTTCTTTTTTAGTTTTAAAAACACGAGAAAGCGTTACCCTAGTCAGTCCTAGTCGTCCTAGTCTCTGCTGACCTATCTGGTCATCTCGGGTCAGTTGACAGCTATACACACTAATATATGAACTGCTTCGTGACCTTGCGTCTTTCTCTTTCTGTACAAAGTACACATTGGTGCACATCAAATACTTGGACGTTGAACGCGCACCCACGATGGTCGCCGAGCTGTGATGAGTCTTATAACAAAAGATGCTTGAGTAGCATGTTCATTTAAAAACATCATGGAGTGCTCGAAAATATTTTCCAAGATACTCATCGGCATTCTCTTTGCGCTTCCGCTACTTGGTTATGGCTCTACTTCGAGACTCTACTCCATTGCCTTCTCCGTAGAACATGCCCCCAGAGTCGGCTGGATATTTGGAAATTCTGGAGACATCTACTCTAGGATAAAAAGAGAATCAATCTCTGTTTCAAAGGCAAATAAACTGATCGATGATCTGGATTGTCGAAGCGACCTGCATCGACTTTGTGGCTCTATGGATAAAAATGACGATGACTTATCTGTGCTTGAGTGCATTCAGACATTTAAGGTAATATAAATAATATTGGAATAACTTATTATATAACGTACTATACAACTGTGCATTGTATTTTTAGGTGAATGAACTTTCTGGTATTAATAATCAGTGCCAACACAAAATTTGGATCCACACTACAAGTCTCACTAGCGATGATAATGTCCAGAAACTTATAAAGCAAGCATGTCCAGAAGAGGCAGATAGTTTCATGTGTGGATCAAAAGATACATCCGTATCTTATTTATCCTGCATAATAGACCAACGGGAGCATATAAAAGAGCCCCAATGCTTAGAGTATCTGCAGAGACTGGAGTGGGTTGCTTTTAGTGATTTCAGGATCATAACACATTTTGTATCAGATTGCCAAGGAGACATTGAGAAGTTTCAGTGTGGTAGAATACAGGCATACAGGGAAATGTCACAGGGATTAACCCTCGCCTGTCTGCAGCGTCACGTAGATCAGCTGGAGGGGCAGTGCAGAAAACGGGTTCTTCACGTATCCGAGATACAAGCAGATAATATTAAGTTAGATCGCCAGCTGTACATGGCTTGCACACAAGATCACATTAAATTTTGTCCAAATATTCGTCCAGGTAGTGGTCGAGTTTACAAGTGCTTAATGCAGTACAAAACAGATCGAGCAATGACAAAACAATGCCAGGATCAGCTTACGAGACGCGAGAAGTTGATAGCTTCTGATTATAAAGTTAGTAAAGGATTAGTAAGAGCTTGCAAGGAGGATATTAGGAGTAATCACTGCAGGAGATCAGTATCTGAAGATAAAGAGATTAGATTAGCACAGATCTTACTTTGTCTGGAATCGGCGTCTCGAAACGGAAGTAAAATAACAGCGGATTGTCAAGTGGAGATGTTTGATCACAGGAAGATCCTCATGGAGGATTACAGATTGTCTCCGGAAATAGTGGACGGTTGCGCCGCAGACATTTTGTCGTTTTGTAATGGTCTGGAGGTGGGTGGTAAGACTATTCATTGCTTAATGGAGCACACCAGAGCGCGAAAGAAAAAGTCGAGAGTCTCCGCAGAATGTCAAAGAGCGGTAAGATTTTGTTATAACTCATGATTGTTTATATCTATTCTCTATGACTTATTCATATTCACATACAGTTGGAAGGGTTGATTAAGGAAACCGATGCCGGTGAGGATTGGAGGATTGATCCCGTGTTACGGGAAGCGTGCCAACCAGTTGTCGCTGTGGCTTGCAACGACGTGAGTATCAATTGAGCCGTATTCTATTACTCTAGAATATACCAATTGGCTAACTGTTCATCGTTTCAGGTGCGCGGTGGAAATGCGAGAGTTATCTCATGCTTAATGGAGAAGCTAGGAACGGACAGAATGACCGAGGCTTGCGAGACTGCTTTGGTGCAAATTCAGTATTTTGTAGCTAGGGACTTTAAGCTCGATCCGCAGTTATATAAAGCGTGCAAGGCCGATGCTATGCACTTTTGTCATGCGAAAAATGCTTGGGCTAACGATGGAATCCAAATGGATCCCGAGAGGGGTCCTCTCGTATTGCCATGCTTATATAGATATGCCTATCACCCGCAGAAAAATATGACGGTAAGTCAATAAAACTCCACGTCCTGTTTGTATTTCTCTTTTGCTCTTTCATAAACGAATGTATGTGTGCTCTTCAGCTAAAAAACGGATGTTTGAAAGAGATCAGGAGGGTCATGAGGCAAAGGGCTATTAATGTGGATTTGCAGCCTGAAATTGAGGAAGTCTGTTTGAACGAGTTGGCTATGTACTGTTACGACAAAACGGCAAAGAGGGAAGAAACTCTGTGCCTTCAAGACAACTTGGATAGGTAATAATTCACGCTTAGATCATCGTCAACTCGTGAGCTAATGCAGGTAATCGAGACTATCGCTGGTGCGCATGGTGGTAATCTTTCAGCCTAGTATAATATTAGGAACTTTGAGATAATTTTGTTTAAACAAAACGTCCTGGTGAATTTGCGTTGGATATTCAATTAGCTTTCCGATTGCAGTTTAAATGAGAGATGTAAACTAGCCGTTGGTAATTTGACTGAGGAACAGGCGGAACGGGTCGAACTCAATCCTGTTGTCACAGGTGCTTGCCAACACGTCATGGAGCAGTATTGCGAGGTACGTTTGAAGGACTTTTTTTCATCGGGAATGACAATCTTAAGTAAATTTGAATTAGGAGGTACTGAAAGTCGGTAAGGACGAGGGCGACTTAATGGAGTGTCTAATAGAACATAAAAACGACTTGGATGTCCATTTTGATTACAAGTGTAAAGCCGCTGTAGAACATTTCCAATTGATATCGCTCAAGAGTTATCATTTCACGTATAAATTCAAAGAAGCCTGTAGGCCATATGTCATGAGATGGTGTCCCAGGTAATCAAAGAGATATACTGTGCTGAGAATGACAAATTAAGAGTAAAAATTAATTAAGTAGTTCGCATTTTAGGTCAAAAACAAAGGCTGATGTAATCGAGTGCCTTAGCACGGTTGTCCAGGAGGATATAATGAAAGATACACAACATCGTGTTCCAAGGGAGTGTAGACAGCAATTGAGAGCCCAGTTATATCAGCAGCGAGAGAACATAAATTTTGATCCGACGCTTCAGAAACTCTGCGCTACGGATGTCAAGCAACTGTGCTTCGACGTAAAGCCAGGAAGATCGCAGGTGAGGAATACGCGCATCGAAAAAAGAATAATTTTAATTTAATTTATTGTTGTACAGTCAATTAATAATCAAGACAATTGTAGATTCTCGAGTGCTTAGCGGCGCAGAAGCACAAATTGTCCGAGCAGTGTCACACGCAGCTATTTAAGGTGCGGAAGCAGGAGTTCCAAGATAGCTCGAGTGATTTTGCTTTATTGGAAGCCTGCCGATCGATGATTAGTCTCTTCTGTAATTATATGGATGGTGCCAGCGCGCTGTCCTGCCTGAAGGTAGCGAAGAACAGGCCATCTTTCGACGAGAAGTGCAAGAGTATGGTAGTGCGCCGAATGATCGAGCAAAACACTGACTACAGGTTTAATGTCGCGCTTCAATCTGCCTGCGTTACGGATATCGATAGACATTGTAAGGAGGTGCTAATGCGCGAGCGTAAGGTCCATGAACTCGAAGGAAAAGTGATAAAGTGCCTCAAGATCAAATTTCGTGAGTCGAAACTAACGGCCAAGTGCGAACTTCAGATGACAAGCATACTTAAGGAAGCCGCACTTAATTATCATTTGAATCCGCTGCTGGCGACGCTATGTTCGACCGAAGTCGAGACCATATGCCCCGCGGAAGACATGGAGCCTGGAGATGTCGAGGAATGCCTTAAGGCCGAATTCAAGCGGGGAAACCAAGAAATGAAGGAAGAATGTCGCTTGGAAGTTGCTGATCTTATTGAGCAGAGGAAGGTCGATATTAATGTCGACCCATTGTTACAAAAAGCTTGTGCCATTGACGTAAGCAAATACTGCAGTGACATTCCACAAGGAGCAGGCAGGCGTAAGTTTTTCTTACATTTTCTTGACTTTTTGAGTATTTCATTTCTTTATATGCACGAGAGACACTTGTCCAGCCGTGCAACCATCGCTTATGCGAGTTGCAAGGAGAAATCTTACAAATAAAACCTTTTATCAGATATCAAGTGTCTTCAGAATAGTTTGCGCTCTCTTCAGCCAGACTGTTACAAGATGTTGACTGCTAGACTGGAAATGTTCAGATTAGCTGAAAAGGTGAGTCTCGCTGTTTATATAGTGCTCGCAATGGATAATACAAAAATGTGTTCTTTACTTTTTCAGTTGATACAACCAAACTCTATAAAGGAGCTTTATTACTCGGTTAGTAGCTCGCCAGCGAGCACGTATTTCATGATTATTGCAGTCAGTATAATCGGAATTATTTTTGTCATGGGTCTATTTTGCGGAAGGGTGACCCGACGAACGATGATGATGAAAAATAAATGATCTTCTACGAAGACGACGATCCATGTACGTTTTTCGTGATGTTGGTCGTCGTCATTGAAGGTGGTGGAAAAAATATATTTTGATGTTAGGAATCACAATCTGTTGGAATATTTATTCCGCCGCGTCATATAGACGTAATATCATGAGATGAACCGGAATGTCAGTTTCTTCAATTTATATAGCATCTAGTGTGGGAGTAAAGTAAGATTTCGTAATTTTCTCTCACTCTCCCTCTTTATATATATATATATGCGAAGTGTTCTCTATACATATTTCGCACATTCCTGTACTATCAAAAGATCGATAATATCGCTCTTCATGGTCATGTTCTGATGAGGACGTTTGATTTAAGATGGAGCGTAACGTTATTCTGGCAATTGAAGAGCAAAAAAATCAATTATCTACTGCAATTTTGGATTTACCCAAAAGAATAGTAATGCATATTTTTCGAAGTATCAGTAAGTCAAAAAAGCATCATGAATATAATTAGGTAAATTTCACGTGAAACATTTGACCAAATATGCAGCTATTGAATAAAACTTGTAACGGATTTTCTTAACTTGACACCGATAACGAAAAATTCAAGAACCAACCTATGCCCATGCATCCGCAAGCCAGGCAGGCGCCAGCAAATTTTTTTATCACTGACAACTGACAAGCCGGTATGATCTGGGAGTTGGGGGAGAGGGGGGTGGAATAGGCCCAAGTCTGTCAAAACGATAGCTGTGACGAAATCTATCAGAAGATACGACGACTTAACGGATCCTGTCTTTGGGAGCGCGTGAAATCGAGAAGCACAACCGTAGGTACTGATCTTTGGCTACTGACACCTCGATCGGTGTCCCAAGACAGACTGCTTTGACAGTAGCCAAATTCGAGAACTAATCATTTTGATTGGTCGAGATCCTTATAACTGATAACTCTTATCCTTTCCCTCGACTCGTCCCTTTAAGGAACAACCGGCATCGCTTCTGTTTCATTCCTTTTTTTTTCAGTATAAATTCTAGTGTAAGGATATTCAGACTGAAGGAAGATCGATAAATAATAAAAATGGAATATTTATTACGTTTTTTAATATAAAACAAATCATATATTGTAAGTATATTTAATATGTACAATAATTGAGACCTTCCTCAAGTAACGTCGCAAGGGGTTTATTCTTACTTTGAAATAAGGTTTATTGCACATTCACACGGTATCATTATTTTCAAAATCAAGAAAAAATAATTAATGGCAAAGAAGGAGATAACATTGCCATCGTTAATTTGCCTTGAAATTCATTTTTTATTTGCAACAGACGAAGTTCCTATATTTTAATAGTCTGGTTCTGAGGGTGGTGCGACATTTTGTACAATTGTTACTGAGCATCCCGCGAGACGTTTCTTTCGTTTTTCTTTCAAACGTTATTTACATCATTTCTTTTCCATCTAAGGGACAGGAAATTGTTGCTTTTTATATATAATCGGATCCCGCGTACAATTTAAGGCTAGACAGAACCAGTTTACCGCATTATAATTAGAATTTGCGAATCTTCTCTGCGGGATTCTGAATGATTTTTACAAGATACGCGGCGTAATATTACTTTTAAGCAGGAAATTATAGTGGGTGCTTTATTAAAAAGTGAAGTCGACGATGTAGCTCATGGGAGGGTCCAATTATTAAAGACGTAAGACGACGAAGAAGAGGATTGCCATGCATAATAATCATTAATGATGTCGTGATGTTTATCACCTTTACCCATCATCATCATCATCGTCGTCGTCGTCGTCATCGTCATCCGTGATCGTCGTCATCGTTAATGTTCATTGTAACTGCAATTTAAACATCTTCAGAGAGAGTCTTCGCTCGGACCTGATGTGGAATTTCGTTGGTTTTGAATTTGTGTGCGAGTCTGTGAGCTCCCAGCCGTGGCACCGACTGCTGCTTTATGCTGGGCTGCGAGACATTGTTGTAATTGTTGCAACTGCACCGGTTTCACCAAAGTCCTTTGTAACTGTGAAAACAATGCAATTAGGCAATAGGCGCAAATAGCCGTTCTTTGTGTAATTTGCGATTGGGAGAATATTGCGAATTGAAATGAAGACATAATGGAGGTTAAACAAAATGAGCAAAGTATTTAAACATATGTTGTGACGTGATTTTTCGAATCACGGTCCCAAGGCGGCTCCGGTTATCGATACAGATAACGTTCTCGATTTCTGGTTCCCTTCGGATCGCCACCCTGCTCAGAAGCTACGCTCTCGGATTGATTCGCATAGATATGTCAAGGCTCTCGGAAGATTTCGTTATTGTTTAGTGGAGGTCGAGGTGCTCGAATCTGCCGTGGGGAGATAGTCTCGACGTACCGAGTTGCCCGGCAGAGGAGAGTACCCGACGGAGACGTCTTCACGGACCGGCAGAAGCCCGGGTGAAATACCGGCGCCCCGCTGGAGATGGGCAAAGGGCTGTAGAGCGGGCGGAGATATAGTTTGATACAGTTAAGGGCAGGAGAGGAACCTCCTGCCCGAGTTAAGGATGTGGTGCCCAGCTGTCGCCCGATGCCCTGGGGAAGCGGCCGTGGAGGATCTCCCGAATTACGTACCGATTCGTTAAGGAACGCTCTCGATTTGGTTTAAAGGGACGATTCGAAGGAGATAGAAGTGTTATCGGTTAAAAGGCTCTCGACCAATCAGAATGATTAGTTCTCGGATTTGGCTATTGTCAAAGCAGTCTGTCTCGGGGCACCGACCGAGGTGTCACGGGCTGGCTCGTGCTCCCGTGCTATCTGTTGATAGTTTTTCTTGCCGTGTTTCGCTCCGGTATAGCAAGTTCTCGATTCGTACAGTTCTCGCGTTGTTCTCGCGATATCCAGGAATTCTATGAATTCCTGTGAGTGTTACGGAGGTGTAGTGCTGTGCCTTAGTGCAGGGCTCACCAGAGTGTCCCTTGGATACAGTTCTCGACCTCCCCGGATTAGCTGTACCAGCTCCGGTGAGTCTTCCGATTTATTAATTGGTGAAGGGATCTCGATAGATATTTAAGATTCGCTCTGATACGTTCTCGGTTCGTCGCTCTCTATCACTCGCACTATTTGCCGGACTCTTACTCCGACCCTCTCTACCTCAAACCTAGCAGCCTGAGCGGCCGTGCATTTCCGTAACCGTCCGCTCCCGTTCGTGTATCCAGTTGCGTTTGCTGATTTTACGCGACCCCAAAGATCAGCACCTACGGTTGCGTTTCTCGATTTCACGCGTCCCCAAAAATCGAAAGGATCCGTTAAGCTATCGCCTCGTCCGATAGGTTCCGTCAGAGCTCTCGTTCTTGGTGGAGTTGGGCCTGTTCCACCCCAACTCCCAGTTTATACCGGCTCGTCAGTTCCCGGTGAAAAAAGAATTGACTGGCGCCCGCCTGGCTTGCGGATGCACGAACGACGGGTGGACGGCCGAAGGTAACGTAGGTTGGTTCTCGAAGATAGTTCGTTCTCTGAGTTTTGCTATCGGTGTCGGGTCACGAAAAGAAATACGTTACAATGTATATGCAAAATTACCTGTTGCTGTGAAAGATTCGTCGCGCCAAGCGGCTGGCCCTGCGAATTACACTGTCCAGTGTTCGGAGCCCTTGCGTGCAAAGATTTTGTGACTAATGTTTGTTTATTAGCAGATACTGCTTGGGTGGATGGCGATGCTTGTGTCGCCATTAAAACGGGCTTGCTCGCAGCTGTAAAGAAAAAAGAAATACAGGACATGCTCCACAATTCAATGAAAGTACTGCACGCTTACGGGCCCATTGTCCTTATGTATCTATAGTTGATCCACGGGTTCAATGCGCTTTTTTTTTGACAAATCGAAAACAATGAAGATTCTAATAAGTCACACGTAAGCTTTGCATACAATTATTGTTACAAAGTATGCATATGCATTTTTCACACTGAAACATATTTCAGTTTTTTATATTATCATACATTTTCGTAATTTTATGGAAAGTGACAAACTATTTGTTAACAATTGCATTATTTGCAAGTTATAAAAAAAATGTATTGGAGTTGTGGACCGACTATATATGCATCTAAAATAAATTTTGCTATTTTCGTAGTACTTGCAGTGACTTTGAGAATACACGCATAGACTTTTATTACTATTACACTTATTATTATCACCGTCAATAAAAATCTTTGGACGTTCATTGCGTGATGACAGCGTGTCACACTAACTTACCCATTATAGGAGTTAACACTTGCTTGTTGCCTGACAATATAAGTTGGTTGGCCGTCATCGTTTTTGTCACAGTTACCAATTGATTCGGTTGAACTTGTCGAGTCATCTGGTTAAGCCGAGGTCGTTGAGATCCTACGAGTTGAATCGCCTGCCCACCCTGTTGATTAATTCAATTATTAAAAAGAAAAGGAAATACTTGGTAAGGTATAGCAGACCTTATTGTATCCTCCAACTTACATGAGACAGAGTTACTGCATTGCTGCTACGTATATTTTGCTGTGACAAGCCCTTTACTCCCGAAGGAATTATTTGAGCTGAAAAAGAGAAAAAAGTTATTGCACTAGTTACGCAAAATCAATAAGGTGTGTATAATGTATTTACCAATTGGCAACGACAAATGAGTATTGGCGGGATTGGCGATTACCACAGTCGGCGTACTACCAGCTATAGCAGTGGTAGCGACCGTGGCAGCGACCATCTGTAAAAGGAGGAAACATACTGTTGATTCATAAATTTCTTAATTAGATTAAACCGCATGAAATTCTTAGGCTAGAGAAAGGACAATTAATTACTTGGGAACAGAGTAAACTCACACTAGACACTGTAGTGCAAGTATTGGTTGCCGAGGAAATCGGTAGGCTCACGATAACACCGGTTGGCGCAACCGAACCAGTAGCTGCCGATACGTTAAGCGACATCGTGATGGGCTGCGACAAGCCAGGAAATGAAACCTGAAAAAGCAATTTTACAGCCAGTCGTAGGTTCAAAATTTTCAAAAATCGATTTACGAATCGACGATTACGTACTACGATTTAAAATCGATCATTATGAGAGTGGTCAAAGTCAAATATTTGTTTATTTGAGAAACTTAGACTGTTGCCTTTTTGTGCGTTTAAATAATATTCTTTAGTGATTAACTTAATCTTTACATATTTGAGATTTATGTTACCTTCATAATCACTGGTACGTATAATAGTTTGTAGTTTTCGATATTCGTTATGGACGATTGACTCACCTGGACATTTTGCAGGCCGTTAATGGTGCCCGCAGGTAGACTCGTCAGATTAACACTCTGAAGATTGACGTTACCAGAAGGAGGCGGACTTGTCATTGGACTCGTCGGTTGACTTCCTTGGCTGGAGGAGGCTGTCAAACGTTCGAGCAAAGACGAAGCTGTATTTATTCCAGGAATTGGATTATCCGCCGATGGAGTTCCTAAGAATATCGTAATTAATGATTTATTATGAAGATCATGTTATTGTTAAAGAGGACGCTACACTCTATGGGACGCATAACGGGCAATTACCAGCCAGCAGGGCGGACAATCCGGGCATGGATAATCCTAAGGTTGAGGTCGGGTCTTGAACTCTCGCCAGTCGTACTGCAGTAGCCTTCACTGGTTGTTGCTTCCCGGTGAGTTGACTGGTGAGAGCAGAACTGAAGCTAACCCTTACCTAAAAACATAAGACAACCTAACTGTAGCTGTGTTTCCTTAAAAAATGTACTCAGTTTTCATAAATTTTGATGATTCCAGTAGAATGCATACCTGACCAGTTGTACTAGGCACAGTAATGACGTTTCCATGGCTAATGATTCTCGGTGGTATCGCGGCATTCAGAGAGATCCTGCGTGGCTGTGATTTTTGCTGGGATAGGTTAGCCGGACTGCTGTTCAAGAGGCTCAAGATTGCTGCGTTGTTTGACTTTACCGGAGCTTGTACGTTACTATTCATCGCCGCAGCTGCCGCATTCGCTGATAAATGCACGCACACACGAATCACGCAATCAAGTAAGCAAGCATGGTAAAAATATGCTTATAGATTCATACCTGCAGCCTGCTGCTGAAACTGTTGCGCAGAGTTCATCAGCGATGTTACCAAAGCGCTTATCGCTGGATTTGTCGAATGTTTTTTGTATGAACCGTCACTCTGACACTGATTTCCGTCGGCCAATGGGCTCTGGGTTCCTGCTTGAAGTTGAGCTTGCTGTGAAATAAAGAGAAAGATTGTAATTAGGAATTGAGCACAGATTAGCTGCAATAAAAGTGGATTATAAAAACACAGACCAACACGGGAACATTGCTGGTTGTGCTATTATTAGGAGTGCTGCTGGATTTTTGCTGAAAGACCAGAATGCCTGATCCGTTACATGACCCTGTGTCGACAGGCAAAGTCGTGCTCTCTAGTTGTCCAGATGTCACTGTATGTGGTCCGCCGTTAGTTAGAGGCTGTGCAGAGTTCGATGTTGTAGCTTCGGACTGAGGAACTCCTTGAACAACCTGCACGGTAGAGTCGAGGCAGGCTAGACTAGGCTGTGTTGTTGAACCAGCAGTCTCGAGGACAGTCTTCATCGCAGCCACTTGACCAGCCAGAGTGTTCAATTGTCCCTGAGCTCGCGAGATTATCTAACCACATCAAAGGAACAAAAGAAAAAAGCAAAATGATGTTAGGATTGGAAAACATATATTGATAAAGAACAATAAGCATACCTGCTGTGTAACGTGTTGAGACTGTGCCTGTTGTAACTGCTGAGCTACTAATTGTGCCGCCTGTGCTTGCTGTGCCTAAAATTATTTAAAATCACTAATCAAATTTCTTTAATCAATGTCAGTTTATAAATGTCCTATAGGCTATGATCATTTTGTAATATATGTATAGCGATAAGAAATTCGGCACTAATAACAACCTGTTGATGAGCACGCTGCATCCCTGGTGTACACGTAACTCGGGGAGTTTGTCCCGGTACGACGTGCATTATTCTAACGTTCTTCCTACCTTCCTCAGTGAAGATCTCTGTGAATTGCTGGATATAGTGATTCGCCTGAGCTCTAGTTCCTAATGTAAATCTAAAGAGAGAAGGAAATGGTTCAGAAAATCCTTTTAACGGAATGTAGAGTATACAAAGTACTTTGAGTTTGCAGTTTATTTTTTTCATAATTATACCTGCAAGCTGAACCATTCTTTTCGCCCTCGCGATGATCGCGATCCACGTAAAGCTCTCCCAGGTACTCGGAGTTCGAAGGTCTTTGTAGGATCGAGAGCTTTATATGATAGACACGGCCTTGGCCACGTTCAGTCTCTAATATATATTCTTCTATTAATTGCGGGAGGCAGTCTTTAGTTTCCCGTGGCCTCTCGTACGCCTTTGCGTACCTAATGACGTGACAAAAGTTCATCGAATTAGAGGGTTGCATAATTCATGTCCAATGCAAAGCAAAGCCAATATTCAAGGTGTGATATACCTAAGAACGTCAATGGGTGTGCTAGGTGGAAGTAGAGGAGGATTTGCAAGAGACGGTGGGGGGCAGGCAGTGCTAGTTGGCAATCCCCTTTTCGCACGAAGCTTCTGCATGAGGTCCTGTATCGTAAGTCCTTCAGGTTGCGCAAGTTGTTCCAATTTTCTTTTGCGATTCACGGTAACCTGAAAATCAAACGATCAACTTCAGTGTTGGAAATGTCATTAAAGAGTTCTCGTTAGATAGTTGGACAACTTGCTTAGTGTTGCATCAAATGAACGATCATTAAGTGTTACCTGAGAGAACTTTTTGGCTTGTCGCATTAACTGATGATCCGTAAGGAGAGATCTTGACTGCATTAACCTCGTAGTTGCAAGGCTGGGTATGGGACTTGGATCGAGGCACAGTGGTCCCTGGGTAGCAGCAATCAGATGAGACTCCAAAACGAGGCGTTCCTCGTGACTCCATTCTCCGTCACTCGTTAACGCGGACACGTCCGAGAGAACGCTCTTTAAAGAAATATCGGTCGGGCAATGGTCAAGTACAATTATACCATATGCTTGCAACTTTAGTCTGCTGTATGTACGAAAAACGAACGAATAACAATCCGTTACCTGGGTGGTTGGCTTCAGAAGAACGTGGTGCACCTCGGCTTTACTATGTGGAAATGCTTTTCTATAATCGCGCACCTCAGCGATTATACAACCGTCATAGAAGAGGTGCGAGTTATTCGTTTCCAGCTGTTCGGCGAGCATTGACGGCAGCTGCCCGTTGTCGATGCAGGAGAGGAGTTCACCCTGTTCATACCCCATTAGTTGGGTTTCCGAGAGTAGAGCATTCTTGTCGAATTGGGTACCTTTTTCGCTGTTACACAATAATCTCATGAATAATCTTTACTTTTGGTTTCGCGTGATAGTACTGTAGCTCTGTCAATAACTCTTTCGTACCAGTTTCTTACACCTAATGAGTATCCTTTGTTTCCAGCATAGAGATTAACAATTAATGTGTGTAGACCCTCTCTCTGCACTAAACGCCCCAAGAGATCGCATTCGTTCTCCAGATTGTTCTGTTATTACAAAAACAAACGCACATATATATATATATATATATATATATATATATATATATATAGTTTTAATGGTGAGATAATAATGATAAAAAAGCCCCAATATGATTTTATCCGTGTATTGTTAATTACGTACCAAGACCGAGTCAGGCGTCGCATGAGGAACTTTTGACAGCTCCTCAAAATATAGCCGCGTAAGTTTCGCCTGGATACTGTGTTTGGGATAATATAATTCTTTCTTCTGGCTTGATTCCTTTCTATGCTCAGGTAGACCCATAGGATCTTGCCAGTACCGTGGAACTTGCTCGATCATGTCCTATACAATCGGTTGTATACAAAAATTAACATATTATCCCAAGAACTCCATTAGTATCGATGAAAGATGATAATAAGTTTTCAAGTAGAGCATTTTCCAGTCATTGTGCATTGAAAAAAAAAAAAAAAAATTAAACTTTGAAGTACCTGAGCTTGATGGCAAGCATCTTCCAGTCCAGAGGCTGTGCCAATCATTGTAGTTCTTTGTTTTTATCAGCACTGAATGTCATATCTCCAGCTTGAACTGTTTTTGTCCTGCGAAGTTTTGGAAGTTTTGGAGTGGCTACTAGAACTATCCTGAGCAGACAAGCATAAACTACAGAGATATAAAGCTTCAAGAAATAAGAGCAAAAGTTTATAGGAAGCAAAGATATGGCAGTAAAGTTTGTAAAGATGAGGCCATGGCAAACATATCTCATCAGCATGTAAATATCCTGAGTCAAGAAAGAGTGAGCCCACTGGGAGGATTCAAGTGCGCTTAGCCGGGAAATTCGAAAGTGCACGAGAAAGGTGTTTAATGGTTTGAAATGTCAAAACAAGAGAGTGAGGATTAAAAGAGGTTATGTATGATCTATAGAGAGGATGATGCCATGCTTGATAGTGAGCATACAACTTTGAATAAGGGTGTAAATTTCGCCGGTTTACCTTGGCAGTAGCCGGAAGAAGTCACAGCGGTAAACATTGATGCGAGTCGAGTTATTCGTTATCATAACCTCACATCGATCGATAAATAGAGCAAAGCTTTTCGGGCAGTGGAAGCATTTATTTGCGGACCTGGCTATCTAAGTAGATTTAATTGATTTTTCGTAAATAACATCTACAAGCTTGAAATGTCATTTTGGAGATCGCAGCGTAACCTATTATACAAACACCACACAGGCACAGACACAGTATATTAGCTATATTGCGCTAGACCACGTATTAGAATCATAATTTAAGGTTATAAACAGCGACTCTATTGGATGTACTGTAAACTAGATAATTTATTACAGGTTCCTACATTGCCAACGGTAGGTCAATGTCAAAGAATTATCGGTAAAACTGCAGTATACGACTCCGACCTGAAGTTGGCTGCTAGTGACTTAGGTTTTTTGAGGGAACGCCATCTGCCGGATATAACGTGAATCGCATGAAATAGTCACGCCGCCTATTAGAAAAAAAATTAACCATAACCGACAGAAATAGTACCAGTCGACCATCGCGTGCGGGGAACATTGAAATTCCCACTGAGCCTGAATCTGGGTGTACTTATGAATCCAAAAATATGTCAATTGTAAAATTTCGATCATTGATAACTTCAATTTGCCAAAAAACGAACCAGTTCTCACTGATCTCGTTGTTTTGCAACTACGACATTGCCAACTATATTTGTCCGAAAGCAATTCAACAGTGCATAGAATCATGTCCTTATCGCACACTGGACACTTGAAAGTCCGAGCTATGAGTTCGTATCTTTGTGCAAAGGTGATTATCTCAATAGAAAGTTTCTCACTTAGTTTGAACAAATCTACGAACCGTATCACCATTGCATTCGATCACACACAATCCAATTTAAGCAAAAGAAATAATAGCACACTTGTGTTACATGCTTTGCGAGCTACTAACGAAAATCATGCTTCTACATGTTTCACGAAAGCAAACGATTAGCACGAAAATTAAACGAAAAAAATCTCCAAACATGGAATATTGCGATTACTAGAACATATTTTGTGAAAATATATTTTTATAAAAGATAATATATATGATAACAGTAAAAATATATTCATTTCAAATTTTTAAAGATAGTTGCGCTTTTTTTCCGATCAGGAGGCGCCACTATTCTATGCAATTCGCATTACATTTGATAGATGGCGCTACGTTAAAAATCTGAGTCACTAGCAGCCAACTTCAGTTCGGAGTCGTATACTGCAGTTTACCCGAATTATCGTTTCCTCTTTATTTACGCAGTGCCAGTGCATTCGAAAACGGTCCGCACCAGTCCGCACTGGTCCGCACTCCGGAACTGAGAAGTCTGTACTTGTACGCGTATACTAAAAGTGTCGAATTTCCATTCTTTTTCTGAAATAAAGCTATTTCGAGACGATTAAGGTATAATAAGGAAACGTGTACACTGTTGTAAATGATATAGTCGAGTCTCGCCACGGTTACTCTCACCAAGCCTGACAGTCGATTTCAAGGTTAATTAACGAAAATATTACGGTATCCAGCAGTTAACACTCCTATGATTAATTTAAATATTTTCAATTCGATATCAGTGGAATATATTTAATGAAACAAGACATGTATTTCGGTGGCTAGGCAGCATGTGCTAGAAATTTGGAAAATTCGTTATATTTCATCTGTCAAAGTCAGATAGTGATCTCATGGGTCAACTATATATATAAACATATAACTGCAGCCTTCATTTAAAAGCTGGTGTGTGCATTGGCGTCTCACGAGTTAAACAAAGTAGTCGAAAGAGAATAGAAGGTCTCAAACTCAAATACGTAGATGAAATGATTGGAAAACCAAGATTTAAAAGGCCAGGCAAGTTATTAAATTAAGTACTCTAATTGATGGTCTTATCTATCTGTATTGTTTAAACATCCTCAGCAGGCAATCATTCTTAGGCATTCAATTACAGGAGAAAATTCTTGGCAAGAGGATAAAGCTGACATAGATGCTCATTCTTCAACACAATTTGTCTACAATGCCCATCATTCCTTGGCTATTGAGTTGCAGCGTCAGAGATTGCCAATATTCAAGAATCGTAATCATATTATTTATCTATTGGAAAAATATCAAACATTAGTGCTCATTGGCGAGACTGGTTGTGGTAAGAGCACCCAAGTACCTCAGGTCAGTTTCTTAATTATATTTACCTTGCATGTTTGTAATGGTTGTAACCTAATGTATATTATAATTTAAGCTAAATTAAGACTGAAGAAATAAAACTTTTTTTCCTTGGATAATTTTTTCAGTCATTGTAAGTGTCTAAATCTGCACTCATGTACATCTTTCTGTTTTTTGTTAAAATATTTCCAAATTTCATTTTAAGACTGAATCCGTATTTTAAGTCGTTTGGGAAATATATAGTCGTCTATATTCGGGCGGTAGGGGTTCGTTCGGTCAAGTGCAGTTGCTCTAGCAAGTAGTGTAAAGCATCATCGTTATACTTGTAAGACTTGACTCGAGAATGCAAGAGCTACCGAAAGGCTAAACGAGCCAATGTTCATTTTTCCGATGCTCCCTCGACGACGAGTGGTACCATGTATCACCTAGCATCAACATAGTAGCTATCCATTGTTCATCGTGCGAATGATTCCTCTTACTTGCCAGATGTTAGCGATATTCGTCTTTGAGTTTCACTTTTTTTGCTATCTCTATTATTTGTATACGATCGTGCGGTTGCAGTATCTCGTGGAAGCAGGATGGGCTTCAGATGGCAAATGTATCGTTATCACGGAGCCACGACGAGTGGCAGCGACATCTTTGGCCAGTCGAGTTGCTGATGAACGCAGTTCTATCCTCGGTACGGACGTAGGTTATACGATACGTTTTGACGATTGCACTGGACCCATGACGAAGATAAAGGTGCGTTGCTGATATCTCTTCGCAATCCTACCACTTTTTTTTTTGTTGATATTTTACTTTTCTCGACCAGTACATGACGGAGGGCATTTTGCTTCGCGAGATGATGGGAGATCCTCTCTTGACCAATTACTGTGTCATTATCTTGGACGAGGTGCACGAGCGAACGTTGCTCACGGACATTATTATGGGGTTGCTGAAGAAAGTCCTTCGCGTAAGTAACGGTTTGTCAAAGAGCAAGATACAACTTATCTAACCGATATGGATCTCGTTTTTTATTGCAGAAGCGGAGAAACCTGAGGGTCGTCGTTTCCTCGGCGACTGTTGACGCCGAGCAACTTCGCGATTTCTTCAATACAAACACCACGAAAGATTCTTCGAAAGACACGGCAACGATCTTGAGCATCGAGGGACGAACGTTTCCTGTCGATGTATTTTACGTTCGAGGTGAGTAAAGTGCAAAAAGGAGATCAGGTCTGGATTTACTGAAAAGGACATCCATGATCCTTAGAGCCGGTGGCAGATTATGTAAAGGCCGTAGTTGAGACATGCCTACGGTTACACGAACAGGAGGAACCCGGAGACGTGCTCTGCTTTCTGACGGGTATGGAGGAAGTAGATCGAGCTGTCTCCCTTCTCTCCGAACACGCCAAGCTCATCAAAGAGGAGAAACGTAAGTGAACTTTTCACGAGGAAAGTTGCAACATAGGCCACATGACGACTTATTATGTTGTTTTTTTATATTTTTTTTTTTTTTTTTATAATAGAAAAACTATTAGCTCTGCCCATGTATGGTTCTTTGCCAAACGCTGAGCAGCTTAAAGTTTTCTGGAGAGCTGCGAAGGACACCCGGAAAATCATTGTGGCCACCAATATAGCAGAGACATCCGTTACCATTCCCAACATTGTTTATGGTTGGTCTTGAATTAAAGAATAGTTTTTATGCTCATTACTCTCTCAAATAGCGTCTCTTAAGCTAACGCAATTCAATCAGCAATGGTAATTAATTATACACTAAATTGGGATGCTCATTGACTAACGAAATCTTCAGCTTATTAAGAGACACTGTAAGAGTGATTTACGAGTACATACTCAGGTCGGTAACTTTAGGCTCATTAACAACTATGTCCAAGCAGTGATCGACAGTGGATTCGCAAAGATTCCTTGGTTCGAAGTCGAAACACAAACAAACAGTCTAATAGTCGCGCCCATTTCCAAGGCATCGGCCGAGCAACGGGCAGGCCGGGCTGGCCGCGTTCGTTCAGGAAAGGTTTATAGGTAAGAGTCGACCTCGTTTGCTGTGTGGATGGACGTATCCTATACTTTACTTTTGTGTTTAATATTGCATGATTTTTTTTCGTTCGGTTAGACTCTACACCGAGGAGGCCTATGAGAGTCTTGTTGATGTTACTCCTCCGCAAATGCAACGTTCCGATTTAGCACCAGCGATTCTACAACTGAAAGCTCTGGGAATCGACAACGTATTACGATTCAACTTTCCCTCATCGCCCCCAAGTAAGAATCTTCTTTCGGGCTTAGAACTGTTATACGCTTTGGGTGCGATCGATGACAATGGAGAGCTGACCAATCCCGTGGGTATGAAAATGGCCGAAATACCTCTGGAGCCGGTATTTGCCAAGTGTCTCATAGCTTCTGGTGCGGTAACATTATGTATTTTGTACACCCTGTTTTTTACTCAACCTCCTGAATATCTTTTAAAGAGGTTGCGGATATGCCACGAAATTTTAGGTGAGATGGGTTGCTCAGAGGAGATAACAACAATACTAGCGATGCTTCAGGTACAGAACGTTTTCGTGAGACCGGCTGGGGGTCAGGCGGCTTTGAAGGCTCGTCTTGCTCACCGGAAATTCGAAGTTGAGGAGGGTGATCTGATAACGCTCCTTAACGTGTACACGGCCTACGAGAAGAATAGGACGTCGGTCTGGTGTCAAAAGAACTTTCTTAATAGCAAGGCATTGCAAAGAGTTACGGAAATACGTACACAGATGCGAAGACTTCTTCGTAAACTTGAGATAGAGACGATGTCGTGCAACGGTAAGGTGAAATTAGTTGGTAGTAATTCATCGATTGGTATATGACACCTGCAGTCTTCTGATTCCGAATTGAAGGTGATCTGCAACAACTGCTCAAGTGCATAACGGCTGGTCTTTTTCCAAACGCCGCGTACCTTCATTACACGGGGGTTTACAGAACAGTCAGAGGTAGTAGGGATCTATATATTCATTCGAATAGCTGCCTCTATACCGTACCACAGCCACAATGGTATGTTAATAGAATATTTTTACGGGACGAGTTAACGCGATATTCCTTTTCAGTCCTTATTTCCCTTATTTCTTTTATTTTTATTCCAGGGTGCTTTTCTGCGAGATTCTACAGACCAATAAGACATACATGAGAGAGCTTACAGTCATTCGACCGGAGTGGCTCGAACAATTGGCACCACATTTTTACGAACGAACCGCAATCGATCGTATTTAAGCCTTTTCCGCTGGATATTGATTTTCCTATTAAATATCTTATGTAGTAGATTAAATCTATTGCGCATTATATAAGATTAATATGGCTCTTTTGTTACCGTTTTCTCATGTAAGAAATACATTTTTTTATTCTGTATACCTCGAGTATAATTTTTCATACATGTATTCAGGGTGGGCGGAAATCATGGAAGAACCGAGAAGGAGATGATTCTTAATGGAAAAGTAAATCGAAATTGCAGAATAAATGTTTTCTTTACGAGACTTCATTTTTAAGACAATCGACTTAAAAAAATCCATCGGCAAAGTATAAAAATAGGAAAAAGTAAGTTTATTGATAAAGAGCTGCAAGTGCAATACAGTATCACGGGTACTACCTATTACGTATGTTGTACAAGGGGTGCTTCTGCGTTATAAACCACGCACGTGTGAAAACGTTTCATTTCCCACATTGCGCCTGTCATGCGAAATCATGCTGAATGCGACTGCGCGTTATCTCCAGTATACACCGCAAATGTTTTTATGAAACCCGCATCTCTGACAAAAAGAATATTCGATTCTTGGATAAGATTTATGAAAATTTAGTAAGTCGCATAAAAGGAGTTAGCATCTTATTAATCTATTGGCTAGGCCTTCCAGATATAACTCACTCTCGGTCCATGGACGCCGTTGACTCTGTATACTAATTAGTCTTTGGCTGGTCGACCAGTTTGTACTAAAAGTAATAAATAATGTTGGCTCAGCGTTAACTGGTTTTCTCTCATGAATACTTCATGTCCGACCCCGATAACTAAATAGGCAACATTCAAAAGACACACATTCGCATTGTCATGAATTTCCTGAAGAAATAAAAGTGCAGGTCGTTTAAAGGCACACACGCCGCGACAGCGCAACTCCTCGTTATTACTATTGCTTGTAGAAGAAATATTTTCATTCTGAGTCTGTGCTTCGTTCGGCAAGTGTAAAATGCAGCTCACTAAAAGCGAGTAGACGGGAGTGAATAGTGGACTGCAAAATAGGAAGATAGGACAAACTTATAGGTATCGAAAGCAACCGATCATTGGATCGTACAAGTTTCGAGAGCATAGATTGAAAATAAATTGTTTTTTGTTTGTTGGCCAACAGCAAATAGAAAATAATTTCGTGGTGCCAGGATCGTTAATGTATTTGCAAATATTTTCGATGCTCTCGGCATAGAATAGCGGGAAGGATCTCCGTTGAAATCCTGTTGTCTCGGCGCGATGACGTCACGACGTTCCTTTTGTCAACATTGCGTCTTTACTATCTTTCAGTCACTATAGTGCGAATCATTGGAAGATGATGTCGTTCGCTGATAATTATTCATAGCTGTGATCCAAGTCGTCAGTTGGAAACAATATGGCACAACTCGTTGCCCCCGAATAATATCGAGGTATCAAATTACGAGAGTGATTACCGATTACATATCATCTCATAAAATGTGACGGACGAATATGTGCATGCTCCTTAAATCGGTAATTCTCAGTCAGTAATTCATCGGTAATTCTACTGTCAGCCCGTAGCTCACGCACCGTGATGGCTTTCATTATTTCTTGTCTTTTTCTGCGGTCCATTTGTCCCGCAACGTCAAGAACGGTAGGAGTGACGCAAATAGTCTCACGCTTATGTTTATTATCTCATTAATATGCTGAAGCATAGTGTAAATAGCGTATGTATGCTTCGGTTAGACGACGGGTGAGAAATGAGCGAGAGTTCAGCGAATTTGGAGACTGCCCATCGGCAGGTATAAAACCGTGGATCGCGCAAGCCGTAAGCATCAGTTGTCTGCCTCCGTTCTTCTATAGCACACGTTAAGCATGAAGGTAATAAAAAAACCTCCGTATTTTTACACGATTCACTCTTACACAAGCACCTCTCTCTCTCTCTCACACACACACACACTTTCCATCGGGTTCAGCTGCTGCTGATCTTATTACCACCAACCAACACATCACTTCTGTATACGTATATACTCTGGACCGCGTTCCCACACGCTTCCGCACAGTCCGCAATTTGAAATTAGTGCGCCGGCGGTAAACCGGCGCTCGCTCGAGCCAATTGAAAATCCTCGTTGCGGTTCGCATGAGTGAGCCGCCGCGTTAATAAACGTAAAAACAAGAAAAACGTATGAAACGTGTTTGTTCCTCGAGCCCGGAGAAAATGTCCCCTTGCGCAATATTGTTCCGTGATACCAGTGTACCTGTGTACCAGGCAACTGCAATAGAAAATATCCCGTTAGCCGGGAAAACTGATAGATCATTACTAAAGGATCTGCGTCTAATCTTTCAGGTTGCCGTAATCATCCTCGTCCTCGTAGGATGCGCCTTTGCCGCCGAAAAGTATACGACCAAGTATGATAACATTGACCTAGATCAGATCTTGAAAAGCGATCGTCTCCTTAACAACTACGTAAATTGCCTGCTGGAAGCTGGAAATTGCACTCCCGACGGCAAGGAACTGAAAAGTAAAAGTCCAAGCGAACGACCTACAATTTGAGAATCGCACATTCTTCTCTTTCACTTTTTTCTTTGCAGAATCTCTGCCTGATGCTCTCGCGAACGATTGCAGCAAGTGCAGCGCCAAGCAGAGGGATGGCAGTGAGAAGGTCATTCGTTTTCTGGTAAACAAGGTACGTTACGTCCTTTTTCTTTTCCTCACCACCCCTTAGCGACTTATCGACTGTGACCACGTCGATCCAAGAATGACACTTCGGAAGAAATCAAAAGAAAATTCTTACGTGTTACAGCGTCCGCAGATTTGGGAGAAACTTGCTAAGAAGTATGATCCAAGCGGCCAATACAAGATCAAGTTCGAGGGAGAGGCACAGAAGGTTGGAATCAAGCTGTAAAGAAGAATAGAGGCGATGGCGCGCTCCCCCTTTTTTATTGGCTCTCCTCCGAGATCACGTCAAGTTCTCTCTATCGACTTTTTACCTATAATTCGTTTGTCGTTTTCTTTTATTTTCATGTAAGAGTTGTTGAATAAATTTGTTGCAATCTCCAAAATTTTATCTACTCTACTCGGAAACGATTTAAATCTGTCGTATCGTGTATGTATATTTTGTGAGATGATTTTTTGATTCGCGGTCACAGGACGACTCCGGCTACCGATTCGGATAACGGTCTCGCTATTCTGGTTCCCTTCGAGACGTCATTCCTGTTCAGGAGCTACCCTCTTCCGGGTCGATTCGTGTAGTTAGGGCAATGCTCTCTCCGAAGATTGAATACTGGTTAGTTGAGGTCGAGATGTTTGAATCTGCAGCGGAGAGTAGAGAGAGAGAGAGAGAGAGAGAGAGAGAGAGAGAGAGAGAGAGTGTGTGTGTGTGTGTGTGTGTGTGTGTGTGTGTGTGTGTGTGTGTGTGTGTGTGTGTGTAAGAGAGAGAGAGAGAGAGAGAGAGAGAGAGAGAGAGAGAGAACAATATTTATTACACTAGGGTTTTTAACCCTGTAAGTATAAAGGAAATAGAGAAATATGTACAGAAAAGTATGAAGTATTAACAAATTAGCATAGACAAAAATATTTAACAAATAATAATAATCATAATAATTACAAATAGAAGTCGTGGTAGTAGCAGTGGCAATTATGCAAATAGTAGGAGTAGAAATGTAGATGCTAGTAAAGGTAATAATAACAATGATACTGATTTGCAGAGAAGATAATGATACTGATAACAGTGGTAGTATAGATTAAAATAACTTAAAATAATAATGCTAGTAGAGTAATCGTTGATGTAAATGTAATAAACCTAAAAATAAAAATAAGAATAAAATAAGAATAAAAATAACCCAAGTTAGTGTACTTAGGCAGCCTAGGTGTTTAGTAGGTATGCATGCAGTGTGGTTTTGAAGGGTCTCAAAGCAGACATTTTACGAATGGTAACTGACAGTGAGTTCCAGAAGGTGATAAGAGAGAGAGAGAGAGAGAAATCCATTTATTCGATCTAGGGAATAAGACCCTGTAGACCGTAAGCAACTATATAAACATAACACTAATATAGATATACGCATGTATACAAGAAAAATGACACAGGTATGTTATAATAAGACATAGATAGAGTAAATACACAAGAGAAACTTATTACTAACCTAACTAATAGTACATGAATAACACAGTGTTTACATATATATATATAGCCTCCAAACAAGGATCTCAGTAAATACTGAGCTAGTACAACAGCTGTGTACTACAGCTGACCGGATAGTAGAAGTGCACGAAACCTCTCACGGAAGGTACGTCGCGAGGTGATACCGCGTATGTCTGTGGGAAGTGAATTCCATAATAAAGCCCCTGAGATCTGAAACGCTTGTCTGAAAAATTCGGTACGGTGAGTGTGTACAACAAGATCGTTCGGGTTTCTGCGGGTAGTGTGTGATGTGTGAGACGTGGGCACATACTTCAGTAATTCTCTAAGGTAAGTAGGACAACCAGTTTGTAGTACCTTATAGACCAACATCCCCAGAAGGAAACGTCGTCGTTGTTCAAATTTCAACCAGCCCAGTTGATTAAAAAAAGGCGTGATGTGCTCCCATCTCCTAGCATCAGTGACAAACCGCACGCAGGAGTTTAACGCAACTTGAATTTTCTGAGTAAGAACAGAAGAGCTACTACCATAGATAATACAGCCATAATCTATCAATGGGAAGATTAATGATGTTATTAATAATTTTCTCAGGTCAGCAGTGAGGGCTGCCCGGTTACATTTGAGAACATATAACGTTCTATTAACACGCCTACAGACATTCAGAGTGTGTTCATTCCAAGATACTGTATCATCTATGATCAGTCCTAGACTACGAGCTGTTGTGACGTACGGCACCGGGTCATCACCAATACGAAGCACAGGCAAGTGATTACGATCAATCATATTTATATACCGCGAAGAGCCGATAATCAAACATTGTGTTTTTGAAGAATTGAAAGTAAGACACTTATCTATAGCCCATTCATGGATGGCATTTACATCCATCTGCACACGCTCAATCGCATTCACTAAATCGCAGGGTTTACAGTGTATATAGATCTGCAAGTCGTCGGCGTAGATCATGCGTGAGCAGTATGTGATAGTGCAAGGCAAGTCCTTCAAGTACAAAGCAAATAAAGATGGACCAAGAACCGAGCCCTGCGGTACACCTGAGGTAACAGGAAGGAAGGAGGAAATATTACCATCCCGACCAATGACCGCTTGAGAGCGGCCAGACAAGTACGATGCAAACCATTTCCGCACAGACACGGAGAAACCCGCATCACGCATGACCTCGAGCAGCCGCCGGTGGCAGACGGAGTCAAATGCCTTGCTTAGATCAAAAAGAACCAGTATAGTAAGCATACGTTCATCTACAGCAAACCGAATGTCATCTATAACTCGAGTAAGGGCAGCTTTCGTACCAGTGCCAGACCGATAAGCAGACTGACGGAAATCAAAACCACCATGCCTATACAAGTATTCGTCCATCTGCCAGCGGACGATTCTCTCGAGCGGCTTAGAGAGGCTACAGAGTAAAGCTATGGGACGCAAATCAGAAACCGCATTATTAGTAACATGGCCCTTAGGTATAGGACAGATATAAGATTGCTTCCACATGTCAGGAAATTCCGCGTACATCAATGATGCGTTGTAGAGTTCAAGCAAAAAAGGAAAAATAAATTCCAAGCAAGGGGCGATGTAAAACATCGGCAATTTATCTGGGCCCATAACACGAGAGTCTTTATCGACTAAGACTGAAGCCAAAAACTGAAGAGAGAGAGAGAGAGAGAGAGAGAGTGTGTCTTGAGGTATCGAGTTGCCCAGCAGAGGAGGGGAGAAGGGGTGGCTTTCATACCTTTAGATGGAATTTTTCGGGGCTCGTAGTCTATACGACAGTAATCGATGGATTGCACGCGCTATACCAACCTGGAGGTGGAGGATTGTCATAATTTTTTGAAATACCAGATCATATAGAGAATTAAACGAAGAAAGCATTTGTAATAAAACGTATTAGAAATTGAATAGGCTTGTAGAGATGTTAAAAGGAATAGAACAAAGGTACGAAACTACGAAAGCACGGCGCAATCGCAGAGACGCAAACCAAGCTTATCGAAGAACGTCTTAAGAGTCGGTGCGATATCGAATGCGCCGCAAGTGACGAAACTCGAGAGAGAAGAGATCTTTTTAATGGTATACAGAGCAAAACTCGTGGTTCGGTCAAAGGCTTCCCGATTCGTTCAAGTGGCGGTGCGTTTGCTACATACTTGTAGATTGTCACGTGATTTTTCGAAAATGCGTTATAAGATTTAGTTCAGAAAACTGCATAACACATTGTTATGCGCTGCATAACCACACAGGTATGCCGCTTCTATCTCGCTTTACGCTATGCGGCCAATAATCGTATCGGTTATAGGCATATTTCGGATGGCAACATTGACCGCGCTCGATAATCCAGCTGACTGGACGACGGGGCGATAGAATATATGGATGTTGCGCGAGGGTGTAGGAGGAGGAGCGCGTCCTGAGGCGCACGTTTACTCGTTCCATTAGAGCGCAACGCTTCCGTCGTTGCCCGAATTTCGGAACAGTCTGGACCACTTGGGACTGAATGGGGCAGAGTGATCTACGGGCAGCGACAGAGGTCTTTGATAAAATGGCTGTATCAGCACCACTCGTAGTTCGAATTCGTCAATAGAGAGTTTCATACGTGCATCGGAGAACACGCAACGACAAAAGTTGGGAGGTTCATTGTAGGGAGGCTCTTTACCTGCCCGTGGCCTTGTGACGTTCGTTACGACGAGGAAAGATGATCGTTCGATTGCAATGCCAGAACAGATTGCGAGCCTCTACACGAGGGCACGTTAATGACAATATTGACGATGCACTAATGCTGATGCTGGGCTGGATGCTGAGACAGAATAAGGAGGGTATATCGAGCGACAAGAGCTCTAGAGATAGAAGAGAGATAGACGCGCCAAGCCACTCGGCAAGACAAACGTTTTTATTAGGAAAAATCAGAAGTCGAGACGAAATCCAGGAGGCTCCCATGCGCATGCGCGGGGCCCATCAACCGATATTGTACCTCGCGGCACGATTCCTGGGAGCAAGCTTTGTTAAAGTTTCACGGTTAGGATTTCATTCAATCTGTCGTTTTGTTCGATTATCATTCAGGAATTGTTTAGAGCTTCAGAGTTGGTCGTGCGTCTGTTTGATGCTGAATGAGGTTACATTCTACGGGAGTTGCGGCGACGCGTCGCGCCGTGCTAGGCTTGTGGACCGTCCTCTACCGACGGCCGCGTCGTCGTCGTCGTCGTCGTCGTCGTTCTCCTCCTCCTCCTCCTCCTCCTCCTCCTCCTCCTCCTCATTCTGGAGGGTTCTGGGGGGAGATTGACGCGTCTGGTGCCAGTCGCTACGCGAACGTCGATTTCGCGACTTGATTCTTCTATGATTCGCTTGGCCGGTCTGTGTTCGTTATCGCTTTGATTTTAACTTCCAACTGCTTTTTTCTACTGAAATTATCGTAAACATGGAGGTAAATGTCACGCGAAAGAGTTGGCGTGAACGAACGATCGTTTACTTGTCAGCATGGTCAACTCCGTCGTCACGATTATTGCGATACCATTCGAGTGCGTTTCTTATGCATTGCGACTAAGAGGGATCTTCTTCGCAGCTCCAATTGTCACCGGAATCAATCACCGGAATTTGGTAATTGGTGTACGTTAGGATTCACGATATTACACGAACGTTGACGATCGCTACTTTTGGGTTCACGAACAATTATTTCGATTGTTCCTCATTCACGGTCGCTTTTTTCAATGCTCTTGTTCAATTAAGTTTTTTTTTTCTGTCGAAAAGAACATTTCTATATTACACATCGAGCTTGTTCTATGCAAAAGAGTAATGCTGTATCCTGCCATATCGTACGTCTTATTTAAACTAGCAGAAACATCTAAAGGGTACATGCTTTGTATACCGTCAAGTACGAGATATCGTGTGCCGACACTGTTCCACGACCAGTCGGGTAAACGAAGGAGACGATAACGGGTAAAAACGGATGAGACTGTAAAAGAAAGTACAAAGAGTAGCCTCAGTGAGGAGTTGCTTGGGATGTAACGGATCTATAGTGAAGAACTGTTCATAGTCGTGGAGAAGATTGGAAAGGTTTGAGGGATGATGCCGGGCTGTGCCATGACGTACCCTGGATCGATGTCCGTAAGTGTCGCAAGTGTCGAAAAGAATCGTCTGGGACTAGGGGATTAAAGGGATGGACGAATTAATCGACGGAGAAAGCGACGGTAGGGAAGACGGTAGCGGATTAAAGCGGGCGGTGGGTGTCGTGGGTGTTACGGCAGTCGATGATATATAAAAGGGATGCCGACGTAGTGGTTTGAGGGAGGTGAGTTCAGCTGACATTTGAATAAGTTGACGTAAGGTATTGCGATATTGGCGATGAAATAGCTACAAATAAATAGAATGGAATTCAAAGTTGTGAGTTGGTGGTTGAGGTAATTGGATGTCGAATGAGATTGGGAACCGCTGAAGGTTCTCGAGAGACGCCGAGAGACGCCGAGAGACGCCGAGAGACGCCGAGAGATGCCGAGGTATACCGAGAGACAACGAGTAGCCGAGTTGAAAGCGGATCGAAGCAATTCTCGGCAAGAAGGCGGTCTCGTTATTAGAATTTTTGCAAAGACAATATATTAATTTTGAGTTATGTTATGTTATGAGTTCCAAATGGAGTTGGGAAATTTAAGAGTCGATGAAAAGTGTATCGGTACGTAAAAATGTGAATGTAGTGGCCGGTCGTTATTTGCAATATTTATATCTTGTTCATGTGCTTTGGCTCTCGTGACTTTGGTACCTCATATAAATATCTGTACAGAATCGAGCGATTTAAGGGTACGGCAGAATGAATGACTACAGGTAGACACGGAATAATAATGCAAGAGATTACATTTACCAATTGGTAACGTTGGATTCCATCGGATTATCGATCTGCGGGCGGGGATTGTTTCCTCTTGACGCTGGAGCATGCGCATCGATATCTTACATTCAGTCAAGTTGGTTTGAAGATGCTTAAAGGTTTATAAGTACAATCTTTGGATTTATCGTGTTCGATATATTGTTGAGCCTCATGATTTCTCATTCTTCTTACTGGCCGATATGTCTTCAACAATTTATTTTTTCTAGAAAACCATGATTGCTCTTCAAAATGATCGTGAATAGTGATGAACGTGATGGAAAGTAGAAATTTGACTGATATTATTCGTGAGTCTACTGGAGCTTATCGAGATGATAGATAAAGCGAAATGTTCGGTGAATTCTATCGGAAGAAAGTTTCAAATTCTATCTTGTGTGTGGTTTTTTTTAATGTGACACGAACAAGCGAATGGATGAACGGAATTGCGTCCGGTCACCACTAAATGACGGAAAGTGATATAGTCAGAGAGAGAGAGAGAGAGAGAGGAAACGAAAGAGATCATTTCATCGCACTATATGCCGTATCACATATCGGAATTTCTATATCTAGTGACCTAAGAAGAATCTTTTGCCAAGAGTTTTGTTTTCTCTTTAACTTTTTTCTCATCACGGGACCAATGCAAACCCAAATTACTGCGAGTTGCGTCCGTTAAGCTGTCATTGCGCTCAGGGTTTTCGGCTTGTATGACGCAGTGCATCTTCAAAACATGTTTAAAATTCATGGACCTCTCTACTCCTCAGTTGTCCGTTTCTATTCATAGAGGTCTTTTGCAATATGAATGAAATGCTTCTTAGAAAACGGTCTTTCACCTTGACGTCCACGTAGCCAGAAAATGCAGTATCATTATTTCTTCGAACTTGAAACACAAAAGAATGTTATTCACCAAGCGCAGCAGAATTTCAAGACATTACAGGAATTTTTAGGATTTGTCTCTTGTCATTCACATACTCCGCAAGTAGTAATTTCTTTCTATTCGGGTAATCTATTATATGAGAGATAATCTGGATGAAATTGTAATACGTATAGGATATCGCTTAAATTGAACGAATACACCACAGCAAAGTGCTATTATTGTCTCATGAATAAAGTTGTATTAAGACGGGGTAGCAGTAAATTCGTTTCGGTCTTAATTTACTGAATTTTATCGTTAAGTAATTTTTTTTTATATTTGCTTTCAGGGAGGGCTCGACGTCGATACGTATACAACGATCAGTATTAGTCGACACAGCGGTGGGGGGTGGCCGATTGGTCTTCGTACCACTGTATTCTGCGAGAAGCTGAGAAAAGTGCTTGAAAAAATCGATGGCATGTTGATTGCGACAATGAGAGCAAAAGAACGATGAGAGCATAGATGTAGGGTATAGGATAACGCGTGTACCAGAATGGTGCGAGGAAGTGAGGGAGCGGTAAGGGAAATTTAAACGCGTTAAGAAACAACGAATTCAAATCGCGTTGAGAACTTTGCCGTTGAGACGGTGGATTTCTGCACTTTATCTGCACTTCATGAAATCAACTGAAAGCTGTAAGGGTGATCAGACGAACATATAGATGTAGAGACAGATCGATGGAGATTGCCGCCAGGGAACACGAGGGAAAGGACGATTATTAAGATTGAGCGATCATAGTGGGAGAAGAAAAGTGGAAGGTGGAGGAGAAGGAGGAGGAGGAGGAGGAGGAGGAGGAGGAGGAGAAGGAGAAGAAGAAGAAAGATGACGAAGGCGAAGGCGAGCCGTGTGGGGATAAAGAACGTGAGAGTTGAGAATGAAGGTTTTTACCTTTGTTTTTAGTAAGTGACATGAAAAAGGAAAGTACTGTAAAAGACAATAGATGGAAGAAGGGCGCGGACTGAAAGTAGTTGAAAAAGAAATGATTACGAGTTCTTGAAGGAATGTGCTTAGGCGGTAGGGCGGCGGCACCGCGGCGAAGGCGCCGATGGTGGTGGTGTTGGTGGTTTAGGAGGCGAAGGATGATGATGTCGTGGTTTACGGTAGTTCAAATGGTGGGCATGATAGGAATATTGGCGATGCTCCGAGTTGCCGAGGGTTGTCCGAGCATGTGCGCATGCAAATGGAAAAGTGGTAAGGAATGGGTAGAGTGCGCGAATAGGAAACTGAAGACCGTGCCCCAGGGCGCCCGAGAGGAGACACAGGTTCTTGATCTCTCGGAGAATCAGCTATTCGAGCTGACGTCTGAAAGTTTTCTCGTTCTCGGGCTAACGAACCTTCAAAAGCTTTACTTGGGAAGATCGAAGATAAGTAAAATTTCGGAACGTGCGTTCCTTGGGTTGGTAGGCCTCGTGGAGCTTGATCTGTCTGGTAATCTCATTCATGCCGTGCCATCCGAAACGTTCACCTCGTATCCAGGCCTAATGCGCTTGATTCTTAATGACAACCCAATACGAACAATCGCGCGCGATGCATTCGCTCCACTCGGCCACCTGACCAATCTCGAGCTGAGTCACTGCCAGCTGGAGTTGATTGAGAGCGGAGCCTTCGCAGGTTTGCACTCGCTCGAATGGCTGCGCCTCGATGGTAACATTCTTGAGCGGGTGCCGGAAGGTACCCTGCCCCTTGGTGGGAACCTTCACGGCCTGAGTCTACATAACAACACCTGGTTCTGTGATTGCCGGCTTCGACCTTTACACGTATGGCTCAAGGAATCACTGACCAACGTACCCCAGGAGACGGAACCCATTTGCCATTCGCCCGGACGACTTCATGGTCGACAAATTAAATCGGTCAAGTTCGGGGAGCTGGCGTGTCTTCCCCAAATAACACTGAAGGAGCATCTCGAGGCTTACGAAGCGAGCAATCTCAGCATTCACTGTAACGTAGCAGCGATACCTGCTGCCCGCATCACTTGGCTGTTCAACGGGGAACCTTGCGAGCCGCATATCGAGAATTACTCGCTTCCAGGTTCTGCGACATCTTCTACTACGTCTTTTCAGAGGTGTGTATGAATAATATTGAACATTCGTCATGCACCTTAGTCTATCTTTCACATGATACGTTTTCATTTTCCACCTGAAGACATTTTATGGGATTTAAGGATGTTCGTCTTTTACGTTGTTTCCCAGGTATGTCCATCGGCAGCGTGGGATCGAGAATGCGACAAGCACTCTTCTCGTGCAAACCCTCGAACCAACCGACGAAGGGACGTACAGTTGCGTGGCGGACAATGCTGCAGGCATCGTTGAAGCGAATCTCTCGTTGCGCGTACTTCTGCGCGAGAAGGTGACGATCGAGCCGCCTCTCGATCAACCGAGCACCGGGTACGTCGCGGCGGTCGCTGCGGGTGCTCTCGTAGGAACCCTACTGGCTCTTGGCTGTATCGTTGGAGGTGTTTTTCTTTGCACTAAGCGACGTCGAGATTGTAAGAGAAATGCCAGTAAGCCTCTCGTTTCTCAAAGCAAGGTCATCGCGCCTATTGTGAAGGAAAGAAAAAAGAGTATGAATTTATTTGATCAGCGCAATCATCTACATCCGCAACATCAGGTAGAGCAAAAAGAGCATCATCATCATTATTATCATCATCATCATCATCAGCAACAACAACAACAACAACAACAACAACAACAACAACAACAGCAGCAGCAGCAGCAGCAACAACAACAACAACAAGAAGAAGAAGAGCACCAACAGGATCAACAGCATCAAGCTAATACGACGGAGAGATCGCGCAAACCAATGAACAATCAGACGTTACACGTGGCATACCCGAGGGTCAACCTGCTCGATTCAAGACGGGACTCATTTGAGGCAACATACGGGGATGTATCTGCATCCAAGTACTCGACGGAGCCTGACCTGATAAACGAGGTGACGGAGTCGAACGACGGTGGGTACGAGGCAGCCGCATATCGGCAGCAGCTTGCCGACGCTTGTTCCGTTCTTGACGGTTACGAGTCGGCACGCTCAACACCGCCATTCACAGTACAGCCTGAGTTACGTTCCAATCATTTGCAGCACTTGCACCCCCATCCTCATCTTCGTCCACATCCACATATGAGCTGTCTCGACCAAGACGGCTATCCTTTGAATTTCGGCCTGCCAAAGGTCCCGCCGTTCAACAACGTCAGTACACTGCCTCGACCACGACAGCGTACATCCCTCGAAGGAATGGCGGCTGTCCCAGTTGATCGTTATTGCCGCGAGGCTGAGTTTCTCGCTAGGTCGCCACCCTACGCAGCAGTTCGCGTGCCGCGCCCGGACGCTAGATACACCGCCGAGGGTTATCCCTATTCGGCGACACATCCAGTTCAGTATCCTCGACAAGGTCTGAAGTTTCATCATCACCATCACCATCAACAGCATCACAATAATTATACCTATCAGCAGCATCAGTTTCGATATCAAGAATCATCTCTGAAACTCCAAGTTGTCCCGGTAAATACGAGCAGCACGACGAACATGAAGATCACTATGGCTACCCCTGAACCCTCGGCGTTCATACCATCGCCTCCAGCGGCTTATCGTGGAGAATCAAGTCCTGCATCACGACGTTCCTTTCTCGACAAAAGCGAAAACTGTAGCGTCACCGAGGTAGCCCCGATATCAATGACCACTGCGTCTGCTTCTGGATCAGCATCTGGGAATTCAACATTGACATCCGTGTCGACAATCGGTGCCGTAGTTACTGCAGCTCTAAGACTTAACGGAGACGTCGTTGCTGCGGAGCATACCGAAAGCCCTGACGAGGGATACGTCGGAGACGCAATGGACGTTTGATGATTGTACGTAGCGTCCGCGCGCATCCAAGCGTAACGAATCCTCCCTCCTCCGTATCTTTTTGACTTTTCCATCAAGAGTCATCGAATCGAGTACACTCGAAGGATCTCATTGGACATGGTCGTGGTATGTTGCGACATCGCTCGCGTTTGGCCTAGCGTGTAATTATTTATGGATACAATTCGCGACACTTGCATCAAGTTGAATCGTGCATTGCGTAAGGTGCAATAGTGATTTAATACTTTGAGCCCTTATTGATAAGAAGGCACTGAGCGATATAGGCGGTGAGTAAAATCGCGACAAGTGTGTTTGCTTAGCGCTCTTTCTGCACACTATAGATGGTTTGCGTTTTCGTGGTGGTGTACACTCTAAGCCGTGACTCTACGAGTCGGTGGATCGCTCCTTTTTAAACACGTGGACTCGAAAAAAAGCTACAGCGAAAATGGAAATGTCAGTCTTTTTCGATTCCATTAATTGGGATAGCACATAGGCCTCAGACATGTAAAATGGGACATTCGATATTGTAGAGCGACACGAATAGTCACGTATACCATACAGATGTCGTGTAATGGTCCTAAGATTACAAGAATACTCTTTTTTTAAGGATTTCGATATAGTGAGAATGTTGTTCCATTGTATCGAGTAGTTATACAAAAAATATATTGTTAGAAGCCAAAATTCTGAATATTTTTCTTCCTAGCGGTCTCGATTTTTGTCTACGTTGTATTCGTTGATTCGTTGAAATTTCTTTTTCTTTCACTATAGATTTTCTAATCTAATTTGATATTTAATATAATATATGTTATAGCGGAGCCCGAATCGGCCCATTATAATTAATCGTCTTGCGACCGTGAATTGAAAAATTACGTCACAATCCATACGGTGAGTAGGTAAGTTTTACATGGGAAATATACATTGTCGTTTCAATGAAGTTCTAGCATGCTCTAAACTCATGTAAAGAAGGAGTGAGAAACATTATAGTTCGGCCGCGATAATACAGATTGCGTCATTTGCTTATTTGCATGTGCGCTCGTTTGTATACCTCGGCCTTTTTGCTTGTTCGTCACTTTGACAATCTGTTAGTTACATTGTATGTACACTGTCTCCGTTTTTCCATAGGTATTGTCTATCGTGAATCAAAGTCATGAACTCGGCACATGGCAGCGACACGCAGTAGGTACTCTGTACAGTAGTTTTATCGTATTATCGAAAGTTGCCGTGATCACTGGCAGCGATACGACGATCGTGTTAAATAATAGTGGGCTGTTTGCTACAGGTAGATGCTGTTTTATTTATTTATTTTTTTTTGTTAATTCTGTTGGTTGACTTTGTTTCTGTTGTTTGACGTTATCTAGAGTGCCGAGTTCGAACGAAGCGTATAAATATCCCATCGATTCCCGATAGCAGAGAGTCAGCAAAGGTCTCTTCGGACTTGAGGTGACAATCGAAGCTCATAAAAGTACCAAATAACGGAGAGACTGGTTAGCGTGACATTTGCTTCGAATCCGCGAATGTCTTTGGATACGAGAGCGAAGGGAGTACGCGGTGGCAGGACGCTATGCAGACCAACGATACAAGTAAAGACAAAGATAGGGAGTTGGCGACGAACCAGGGCTGCAGCTGCGTTATCAGCAGCAACAGCAGCAGCAGCAGTGTTGGGGGGTGGTGCCCAGCACAGGGTGGGAAAGAAGAAACATGCAACCAGAGAAACGAAACGATTTGCTCGAAATTTCTCAAAGTTCCTCGTGCAGTACTGCAACAGAAGCAGCCTGCATGGTTTGCGATACATCGTGGATCCTCAGTTGCATCGGTTTGAGCGTTTAGTTTGGTTGGTGTTATTTGTCCTTTCGTCATATTACGCAACTCACGTAATCTGTATGCTGGCCGCACGATTCAAGGTGCGCCATCCCATAGAATGGACGACGTCCAAACGTAGGATAGTCGAAGATAGTAGTAGTCGTTGGACGACTGATATTGATATTTAACGTTAGGCCGCACCAACTTCGACGGTGATCGAATCCGCGACGCACAGGATCTCGGCGGTACCCTTTCCGAGCGTAACGATATGTCCGAACGATCGAGTCGATTGGAGAAAGGTTCTGGATCTCGAGACAACGATCTTTGGCGGCAATGGGATGATCGACGACAACAGTAGCGAGACTGCCACTGTCGAACGCGAGAGTTATCTCCTGGTTCTCGCAGTCTTCTCGAACCTGACCTTTGGAGACTTCCATCAACTGAACGTTAGCCGCAACTTAACCTTTGGCGTTCTTTCCGGTATTTCGCTCTAATAGACCATGTTGGATACTTATTAGTATTATTCGTTAGATATCGTTGGTACGCATCAGGTATGTAATCTTGTATAATATAATTATATCTAAATTGCTCAAGTGTATTCGACTGTAAGCGAATAATTTTGTAATATTTTTGGAGACTCGTGTTGTACACGCATACACTTGCAGAACGCAGCATCACCGCGATCCTCGAAGCGGTCGTTCCCAGTTGCGAAGATTTGTTTTCAAATTGCTGGTGGAGGTATGCAGACCGAAATTGTTGCGAGCTGTTGAGGCTGCAAAGAACCGAGTACGGATTTTGTTACTCGTTCAATTCTAAAACGTCAGATTATCTGGAAGACCAGAATGAGCCCCCACTCGGTGTGACGGATTACGGCGAATGGACTGGACTCAGAGTGACCATTCGTCCGAAAGTGATTCAGCCACCACCGGATTTTTGTAATTCTGTGGCGTTATACGTTTGACATTTAATATAGTGAAATTCACGGGGAAAGACGCGCGACTAATTTATTTTTCTTTTGATTCCTTCACAGATAGCCCATACGGAATAATAACAGGCGTTACTCATCCGGGTGCGTGGCCAAGAACTGGCGTTCTCGTTACGACAGGCTATTCTCTTCAAGTCCAGGTGCAGTGTACCTCTGGCTATGCCACCGAAAGGGTTTTGCAATTGGACGCCGATAAGATACCTTGCAAGTATATTGAGAATAAGGCTTATTATCAGGAGAGCTGTTATGCGGACTGCAGACGCGAGCACGTGGTAAAGTATTGCGGCTGCAATCCGTCCTTCTTCTTTCCATCCGGCATGGCTCGTGATTGCACTTTCGACGATATCGATTGCCTCGTCCAGTGGAACGGTATTACTCTTTATTTTACTTAAGGGGGAATATACACCTGGAAACGGAAAAAAAAGGTAATTTCCGCGAATTTTTTTCAGGGAAACTATTGGAACTATCGGGTTGGGGTTTGTTCTAGTTAAAAATATACACTTTCAAGAATGTTTTCATTTTTTTTTTATTCAAAAATGTTGAAAATTGACGGAGTACTGATGTCATGTAGAGAGTGCTGTAAAAAAATCGGCCATTTCGGTACCCACTGGCGTTTCGTCAAAAATCATCTAAAACAAAAAAATCAAAGAATATTAAAATAGATAATATTATCCTGTCTTTATCATAGCCGATTTTAAAAATATGGATTTTTGACAAAATGGCGGACGCTTGAACTCAATGTAGCTATTTTCGTGCAAAAATTCGCTCGTGTTTTGCAAAAAACAAAAAAACTAAGAATCGGAGAAAAAAAATCCTATGATAAAGACTAGATAATTATGTATAAAATAACCACAACAAATTTCAAGTCAATCGGTTCAGTGGTTTTCGAGATATTTTGGGTACCGATTTGAAAAATGTAGTTTTGAGAAAAACGCGTTTGAAAATTTGTCGATGGATAAGTCATGAAATTTGTTCAACTTACACAGAGTCATCGATACCAGGTCCATAATATGAGTTCTCCGAAGTGGAAGGTACGCCCATATCGTCTACCTAGGTCTTCTGGCACTAGAACATCTCGTGCAGTCTTCAATTTTGTGGCACTGACACTAACAATCGATTCCGTTCTTTCTGCGTCGTATCGATTTTTCGGCGCTATTTTCTTTTTTTTTGCGATCTTTCCGCAATTCACTCGATTTGTGACTTTCTCGAGAACCTTTACTCCTTTCCACCTTTACTCCTGAATACTTTTATTCACAAACGAAGGCTTCGATACTTGCTCTATGGCACAGTTAGACGGACGGAAAACTACTGACGAAGCACACTAAGTTTCTGTGAGGATAACTGTTATGTTTAAAATATTCAACCCAGACAGGCTATGCAGGACCAATAAAATACTGATATACAAAAAAAAAACACAATGGGCACAATAAAACCGAATCGACAGCGCCGTACTACCTGTATGACCCGACACGGCGTGGCGCCGGTCCAACGAACGCATGTACTATTTGGACTATAACTTTGCCATTTTTTGGAATTTTTACTTAAATTTTTCATCAGACATTCTTAACATATAAAACTTGAAGAAAATGTAAAAATTGAAAAATCGATTTTTTGGAGCCTGCCAGGTGTATATTCCCCCTTAATCATGCGCGTCCGCGCATATAAGAGCGCAGTATAACTCGTTAAGGATGAACACTTGCCATTTCTAGTTTCTTATATTTTTCAGATGTATTCAATAATTTTGATGAAATCGAAAGGGGGGATTTCAATAAGAATTTCTCTATGAGCTGTGACTGCCCACCCGAGTGCGAATATTACATGTACACCATGCGGATTGCTAGTACGCCGGTAGCCGAGGAGGATGAAATTACGATGGATATATTTTTTGAGAGATCTACCACCGTGCGTTATAAAACGGACGTCATTTACACGAATCTCGATTTGTTAGGTGGGTCGGACGCCTCTGTGAGTCGCACGTAAAATTAACCGACACTTAATATCTGCTAACGACGTTTTAACAACGATCGGTTATACCCGTGCAAAGGTCTCCGACGTATTATTAATTATTGACGAAAACATTGTATTATGCTTTCAGTGTCATTTGGCGGAATCATAGGGCTTTTCTTAGGTGGGTCCTTGCTCAGTGCAGCTGAGGTAATGTATGCGTTTAGTATTGGCGTGATATCCTCTGTGAGGCAACATTTTCTCAAGATACAACGAGGAAAAGTTGATGATTCTGAACTCGAAGAACTCGAACATAGGAGTTACAATACTCATCAAGAGTACGAAAATGTTCGTGGTCACCTGTCATTTAGCAGGCAACCTTTAATCGTAGGATCCAAAGGAATTTCTGTATTTACCCTGTCGGATAATTTATTTACACCTCGAGAGTTTATCGGAGGGTACGCTCATTCTACCAGAATGCGACGACTTTTGTCTCTAAGTTTACATTGCCCTTGCCGACGACAAGGACGTACTTGCACACGATCTGTCAAATGTAACGATTAAAATGAGATATATATAATTATATATTGTGACGTGAATTTCGGAAATTCGGTCACAAAGATTGCTAGGAGTAGGGAAAAGACACCATCCACCTGCAACGGTCCTCCAAACGTCGGTCACCCGACATTCCAAAGACGGCTTTGCTGGTCTGGCTAACCGTTTATGCACGTTGTTTCCGCCTATCGTCCTTTCTGCTTATTTCTATTCCGTCTTTCTGCTTTTTTTTTGTTTTATTTTTTATTTTCGAGCTTTCCTATTCGCACTCGCCTACCTTCTTTACCGTCCTGGGCAAATCTACTTCTACACTACGAGCACGAAGCTGACCGCCAAAGAGAGTTCCTGAGCTACCGGACGAGCGCTCGACAGAGGCTGGACCAATCTGCTGTCCGTTCCGGAGAACTTCCGTGGAGCCAGGGAGACCCGGGATGGGATCCCTCCACTACTTCTGCCGGCCGCCCATACGGACCGCAAAAAGGGCCTTCGCCACTCGTGCCGCCGATAGGAGGAAAGGATGGTCCCCTATCGTGCCGCCAGTCGCCGAACGTTCCCTAGCGTTCCCGTTATCAGTGGCCCCCGGGGAAGAAACCAGGGCATACTCTTCGCCGGATCCTGCTGCTCGCACCGAGGACTCACGATCGGCCGCGCCAAGGATTCCCGCGCTCAGCTCGGCCCTCTCCGCCTATCTTCGGACTCGAACCGCCTAATGCTTCGTCTCTGGCTACCGTCAAGCGTTAGATTACCTATTTTGTATTATTATATTTGGCTATCGCTCTACCGTGCGAATAAGGAATTATTAATTTATGGAGGGGGGCCCCTAGGGCTCTTCCTCTAGCGACGAATTCCGGCTCGTTCACTTACGTTTGGAGCATCTTAGCCTGTGGTCGATTTGTCTCAAAGTATAAAATAGTGAATAACGACGAGCTGGATTCGACCGTTTGAAATTGCCGATTTATTGAGCCGATATTATCTGGAAAGGAGGAATATAATATATTGAAAGAAGGAAGGAAGGAAGGAAGTCTGGGGACCGATTTCCTCGCTTTCGCCTTTGATAGATTTGGTGAGCTCCTTTCGTTACCGTTATTTTGGAGATTTTGCGAATTTAATAGAAGTCATACCCGTCTAGGCTCTTTGTCTCGACGGCAAATTTTCTCGCTTACCGGGACTAAATGTCGTTCCAGTCCATCTAAGTAAAAGGACGATAGTGTCGGATACCGTTATCTTATTTAGCTTCTTCTTTTATTATCGTAGAGTACCTTTCATATCGAATATATTGTAATTAATTTCGTTTTATCGTAATTTAGTGCTTTGGAATTGTCGAATATTTTATAAGTTACCGATTATCGTCTCGACCACGTGGAAACTCCTAGGGCCCCGGCGTCCCCGGCTTGGCCGTTTCCCGTTGAGTCTGTTTAGTTGTTTTAATTAACTATCTTTTGTCTTTTCTATCTTTTCCGGCGTTATATCCCACATAGCATGAGATATTCTTTGTATATTCGTTTTAGGTCCATAATGTGAAAAATATATCTTGTATGTTCTATGGATATGTTTTCTGCATACATCTATGTATATACATGCATAAATGTCCAGAATACATTGTATGTACTGTGACGTGATTTTTCGAATCACGGTCCCAAGGCGGCTCCGGTTACCGATACAGATAACGTTCTCGATTTCTGGTTCTCTTCGCATCGCCACCCGGCTCAGAAGCTACGCTCTCGGATTGATTCGATAGATATGTCAAGGCTCTCGGAAGATTTCGTTGTTGTTTAGTGGAGGTCGAGGTGCTCGAATCTGCCGTGGGGAGATAGTCTCGACGGACCGAGTTGCCCGGTAGAGGAGAGTACCCGACGGAGACGTCTCCACGGACCGGCAGAAGCCCGGGTGAAATACCGGCGCCCCGCTGGAGATGGGCAAAGGGCTGTAGAGCGGGCGGAGATATAGTTTGATACAGTTAAGGGCAGGAGAGGAACCTCCTGCCCGAGTTAAGGATGTGGTGCCCAGCTGTCGCCCGATGCCCTGGGGAAGCGGCCGTGGAGGATCTCCCGAATTACGTACCGATTCGTTAAGGAACGCTCTCGATTTGGTTTAAAGGGACGATTCGAAGGAGATAGAAGTGTTATCGGTTAAAAGGCTCTCGACCAATCAGAATGATTAGTTCTCGGATTTGACTATTGTCAAGGCAGTCTGTCTCGGGGCACCGACCGAGGTGTCACGGGCTGGCTCGTGCTCCCGTGCTATCTGTTGATAGTTTTTCTTGCCGTGTTTCGCTCCGGTATAGCAAGTTCTCGAATCGTACAGTTCTCGCGTTGTTCTCGCGATATCCAGGAATTCTATGAATTCCTGTGAGTGTTACGGAGGTGTAGTGCTGTGCCTTAGTGCAGTGCTCACCAGAGTGTCCCTTGGATACAGTTCTCGACCTCCCCGGATTAGCTGTACCAGCTCCGGTGAGTCTTCCAATTTATTAATTGGTGAAGGGATCTCGATAGATATTTAAGATTCGCTCTGATACGTTCTCGGTTCGTCGCTCTCTATCACTCGCACTATTTGCCGGACTCTTACTCCGACCCTCTCTACCTCAAACCTAGCAGCCTGAGCGGCCGTGCATTTCCGTAACCGTCCGCTCCCGTTCGTGTATCCAGTTGCGTTTGCTGATTTTACGCGACCCCAAAGATCAGCACCTACGGTTGCGTTTCTCGATTTCACGCGTCCCCAAAAATCGAAAGGATCCGTTAAGCTACCGCCTCGTCCGATAGGTTCCGTCAGAGCTCTCGTTCTTGGTGGAGTTGGGCCTGTTCCACCCCAACTCCCAGTTTATACCGGCTCGTCAGTTCCCGGTGAAAAAAGAATTGACTGGCGCCCGCCTGGCTTGCGGATGCACGAACGACGGGTGGACGGCCGAAGGTAACGTAGGTTGGTTCTCGAAGATAGTTCGTTCTCGTGAGTTTTGCTATCGGTGTCGGGTCACGAAAAGAAATACGTTACAGTACATACGTCAGGATTAAGAACACTGATTTTTAAAAACAATAATCCTAAAAGGGTTTCAATCACTTAGAAAAAAAATACTTGAACAAACTTGTTAGAATACTTTTTTTTATCTATGAAATAAATTTACTAATGCAACGTTCCCAAACCATCCACCGACAGAAGAGGCCGCACAACAAGGCCCACTGCTAAACGGCGTAATACAGCCACCGGCCGGCAGAGGGACAGGCATACCCGCAGGCAAAAGTGGGTCAAAGAGCTGTTAAGCTCCAAACCTTGTTATAAAATTTTGAGAAAGAGACGACGGGGCGATAAAGGTTACTAACGTACAGCACCTAGTTTTAGATCAACCCATTGCACTGCTTCGATATCAAACTCCTTAGAATAAACAAACTAAATTATAATTTGCAGGAAACCTTTTGCCCCTCGAAGGCAAGGCCTAATACGTTACACTAAATTACCCGAATACCTACGATATTTAAAAAAAATATTGCCGGTATGTCATTTCAACGTCCATAAGATATGCGGGTAAATATGATGTACATACTCAGCATATACACAGGGATACAAAATGTACATTGGATGTATATAAAAAAGTGTCACCTTTGCTGATACATTTCATATACATATGACGTGATACGAAGTACACGTGTATATCTAATGTATATTCAATATCCGCAATTGTATATATAATGTATATGAAATGTATATGGAATTGCTATATGGGATGTCGCTTGATTATAATGAACTTTGGACTCTAAATAATTCTTTTATCGGCCGTATGTTATTCATGTATTTTTCGCTGTCGTGATAAGGAATGGCTTCCTCCTCTTGATTTACTTAATATTCCAATTTTGAAGAAATTTGTAATTAACGTCTTATTGTAATATTTTTCCGATACCTTACGCTGCTGGTCGAGCGTAGAGTCACCTTTTTCTTTTTTGTGTACTCGCCTAATGCGAGAATAAAGGACGTACTGACTATCAGTGGCGTACCTACTATTAATTTATTTTTGCCGCGTATAATATTCTTGTGCTAATTTTCTGAGAGCTTGCCATTTCTTGTGACTATATTGTATATTGCGTGTACTATCTATGTTAATTTATTTGCGTGCCTTGAATACCTGTGTTCCTCGCCACAATTATATCGCCTACTATCAGACTCTTTCCAATTGTCGGGAAATTTCGCGAGAGAATTTGTTCTGTGTTTTCGTACCGATACGAAGTTAAACTTTTATTCTCACGGGTGTTTCGTAATCGCGGATTTATTGAAACATTGTCGAAAATATCTTTTGCGTCGGCAGGGATTCGTCCCGCTGCCGTGTCGTATCGCCACAGGGCCGTAGTCCCTCGCTAATTCCGCGTTTCGTTTTTAAGAATTTTAGTTTATATAGAATCCTTCAAGAACCTATCGCTTTGTATTATTATTTTAAGGATTTTGTCATATGATTTTGCTTTCGCACCTTAGTGAATCTCACTAACGATTTACTTTATCTTTTCTGCTTTTCTCACACTGTAGCTTTCTGTATGGCTTGCATGCCGCTTTCTTGCCTTTATTTAATATAGCTTCGGTGCGTTAAACTTACTTATTTTTCTCTGATATCTTTCTCTTACCTCTTCCCTTATCGCATGCCTATTCTTTCTCTAGTCTAGCCTCTTGAACGCCACGACGCTCTCCCAGGTGAGCTAGCCTCTGAACCGGGTATACTTTTGGAGTTCTCGTCGACCGCTTGATTCTCTCTCTCTCTCTCTCTCTCTCTCGCTTCTGTTTCTACTTTTCTTCGCGCTTCTCTCTCTTATCTTGGCGGTGTCGCCGTTTGTGACTTTGTGCTTTTACGTTCTTGGCGGAGTCGCCGTTTATCGAGCTTTCTCTTTACTCTTTCGGCGGAGTCGCCGTTTATCGCTTTTTCTCTTTTCTATTTTTGCGGTGTCGCCGTTTATCTCTCTTTCCCTTTCCTTCTTGGCGGAGTCGCCGTTTATTATTAGTTCCCTTTTCTATCCTGGCGGAGTCGCCGTTCCTATTATTTCACTCCTCTTCCCTTGGCGGTGTCGCCTTCCCGGTTTCCTTTTCCCTTTCGTTGTTTCGAGTTCTCCCGCGTCTTCCTAAAGATTTCTACGATCTCGAGTGCCCTGCACTCGCGGTGTTCTCCCCGGAGATCACCTGGCGCCCAACACTATCTAGTCTATCGCATATCGGGTCTTTTGAATATCGGAATTTATAGAGAGAGGATCATACGGCGTTTTGTGTACGGTTCCCTATTTTCCGACTACCGGTTATCGTCTATCTAATTTCGTATTGAGATTTTGTTTTTTTTTGGGGAATAACGTCGCAATATATATTGTGACGAAAATTCTCTTCTCGAATTATAACCGGATTTGAGTACTCGAGCCGTTCGTAGCAAAACAGCTGATTTTCCGTCGACAAATTATAAACCTCTATCCCCCTGGAATACGATACCGAAAAAGACCGATTGGGCGCCAGACGCACCTTTGCGTCACGAGACTAAAATCTGCAAAATAATTCCAGAAGGGACGGAGAAAGTGCCACCGACCAGCACAGATAATTCGCGAGATGGTAGAGGGGCAGGGATCACCGAGGTGTTGGTAAGGGACTTGATTAGGAGAATGAGAACCTCGGAATAGAAAACAATAACAGGTGTCCTTTTATTCAGGACGATTGAGAATTTCAACAATTAACCAATAACAATTTCGAAACAAGTCAAATAAAGATAACTAATAACAATTTAGGCAAATCAAACGAAATCTAAAATAGTGCTTTTACGAAACTTTCGGATACGATACGTGAACTTCCGTGAAGCGGGACACACGCGACGCTACGTGAAATCTCGGGAAGCGAGACAAACACGATACACTACACGCGTTCTCGTGAAGCGAGAACTCGCGGATTCTGTCTGTTAGGTCTCCAGGGTCACGAGACTTTTGCGCTAAGAAAATATTACAAAATCAAACAATAATAGTTCAATAAAGAAATATAGGCGATACACGGAATCTTTTCCACGTTAGCGACACTGAAATCATCCATAGGCGGAGGCCCTGGGAAAAACGCGAACGCGAAACGATAGGAAAGTTAGCTGTATGGAAAAGATTTCGTGACTCGTTACAAGATTCTTACCGGTACTATTGAAACTACGGACGATACCAAATTCGCACCCGACCACGATGATAACTCAGACAAGAATGTTCTCTACGCAAAGTTCACTGTAGGGCTGGGACTCGCGTCCCCACCAACAATCCAAAGTAGTGCCCTTAGATAGCGAATTAGATCCTCGGAAGGATTTACAATACTCGTATTACTACGCCGTTACAAAAGTCATGCCGTTGGACTATTCCTCGATAAAAACACACGATATAATACTCGAGTGACATCTGTGGCTCAATCGCCTTACCCCTACGAGACGGACTTCGATAATATTCGATAGATGCCGGAGTCTTCCTTTGAGAAACTATACATAGTACTCGGAAGGACGGCGTAAAATAAAAGTTCCAATCGCGGACTAAACGCAACACTTTGACGTCCTGGTCGTAAGTTCGCTAGCCACGCGGAACATAGTCACAGCCTCGCTGCCGTAGCTCGGGGTGTCCAGTGGCCTCTGGCGGCGATGAGATTCCGGCCCTGTCCTCGACGATAGTGGCTGAGATCCTGATGACTTCGGTAGGTCTGGTCGTTTCTGCCTCCTATGGCAAGCCAGTTACGGTGCCTCCACGCAGGGGCCCGTTGATCCTTCAGCACGAGGAGTCTGGCGGAACTCGAGACCTCCTCGTCTACGTTACTAGTCCCAGTACTAGGGACTATCGGTACTGACGATATCAAATGATAGGATGGAGTCCATGGCGCTGTCCTTTTGGGTTGACCCTCCGTCTTCTTTGTCGGGTAGGGTCCCTTATAGGGTGGAGTCGTCAGGTCGACACGGCAGCTCTCCACGTTCCTCGGCATAAAATCTGCTTATCCTCCTTCGTTGGCTTCTAGCTGTCCGGATGGCTCGGTTCCGGTGAAGTGGTCGTGACGTATGAAATATTTGTATACGAAATTATTAACTTAATGTTCCCTAATGCCTATGACCCTGGAGCTCTTGGCCGGTTGCGTAACATTTTATTGGAAAGAGGGACGTAAATGCGTCCCGAAATTGAAAAACGAAAGTAACTAATCCGGGACCTTTGTGACGTCCAAAAATAACGTCACAATATTGTAACTTTCCGGCCTTATACCCCCCCTATCCTTCATCCTTTTTTTCTTCCAATCATCCATTCTCGATGATGGATACGTCAAGAGCCCCACATAAGAGTGCATAGCGCACTGTGGATGTGCATAACAGTATCTGAGAGAACTCCTAAAATCCTAACATTCCTCAAGAATCCTATCGACCTCTCACAGCGACGCCGATAAAGGAAAGGGAATATAGGACCTTTAATTCTCTAATATTGCATAATTCCCTTGAAACTAGTCATAGCGACAACCAGGAGGAAATAATATTAGAAATTATTACATTTAACATTCCTAGAATCCGGAATACAGTAGCCAGACTGAAATCAAAACAAACAAGTGCCCAGGCGCTATAAGCCGGTACGCACGGAACACAATAGAAATACCAGTAAACGATTACTTGAAGAAACCGTTAATCCAATTAGTCAAATTAAATAATCAAATAATCGTAAATCAAAAGATCAAATCCAAAAAGCGACGTTAACACCTCGGGTGAATAAAACTCGTTATCCCCACTAGTTTTAACGTATGCCTATCGAGGATATAAGCAGCGGCTTCCTCGACAGGGATTCATTCCATTCTTTCGTTTCATTCGATCCAGTTGTATCTCTCTAGACGAATCGACTAGATACCTGTAAACCACTAGACGACAAGAAGCAGTAGAAGTTATTTAAAAGTTCAAGGATTAAAAAGCCTGCAATCTCCAAAATCCAAATCACCCGAAAAACCTTCCAAAGTGGAGATACAGCGAACGGAGGTCATTGCGACTATCTGTGGGTTCTGATCTTTACAAACTCTCATCCTCTGCTGTATTGCGGCCCCAGCTCCTTCTCTCAGCTTCGCTTAGGTAAATCGTTCGGCGAACGGAGGTCATCGTGATCATCTGTGGGTTCCGAATCTTTACTGAGCACACCATCCGCGGTGTCACAGTCTTCGGACGCATTGTGCACTCTGCTGTATTGTGACACCAGCTAGCCCTTCCTTACAGTGATTAATTCAGCGAACGGGGGTCATTGTGACCATCTGTGGGTCCTGAATCCTCACTCTCCAGACCTCAGTTTCGCCACAGTCTTCGGACGCATTGTGCACTCTGCTGTATTGTGGTGATAGCACTCTCATCCCCACCCAAAGATAACTGGCTCGGCGAACGGGGATCATCGTGATCACCTGTGGGTCCCGAATCATTACCATCCGAACCTTCAACTGGACCACGGTCTTCGGAAGCATTGTGCACTCTGCTGTATTGTGGTTCCAGCTCTCTCTTTCCTATCCAAAAGGCTAATCGAAAGAGTAAAGTAAACAAAAACACTCCTTGTCGCCTATGGTACTACTAGTAAGCTAGAGACATTTATAAGTGTGTGTATGTGTGAGAAAGTGCAAAATAGAAGATTAAGGAGATCTAGTCTGTAACTTATAGGACAATATATCATTATTTTATTATTTTAAAACCTCCAGTGTCTAAATTGTTTCTAAATACTCAAGGATCACGAAACGTCTCAATATATATTGTAACGTGGCGTCAGGACGACACGTTACAAGAGCCCCGCACCTCCGCGCGCTGCCGACAGCACGCCAGTGCCTCCGGCCTCCATCTCCAAGGAGTTCGTAGGTCCGTGGTTCGGGAAGAGGGAACGGGGGAAAGCAGTGGACTGGCGGCGGAGGCACAGGGCCCTTTTGGGTTGAGAGCCCGCATGTAAGGGGTGCTCAACCGCCAGGACGCACTGCCGGTATCCCGGGAACTTTGATCGGCTACGGTTTGCGGGTCCGCAGGGAGGGCGCCGGAGAGGAGTTTGTTTTGATTTTTGACCTACACTGTAAAAAATTTCTGATTGAAAATTAATGAACCGGTACCGGAAGCTTTTATGCATAAACCGTATTATATATTTACAACAAAAATTGAGTATCTCTAAAGAGTGATGAAAATGATGATGCTGATGATATGTAAAATAATAATTATAAGTTATGCGATAATAAATGCTTTATACACAATTTTTATTGTTATTACTCATTTCGTGATCAATTATTTTTAAAAAATATATACTATGACAAAGTATTTTATGTTGTGCATGAATGAAAAAAAAAATCAATAGTCGACGGATAGGGATCAAACGCGTGTCGTCAGCGTGGTAGTCTGGCACTCTAGCCTTGCGCTGCGGCACTACTTGAAATTTAAACGTATCACAACTAGTACACATGACACGCCACATATTTTAAATCGCTTTTTTGGCTTATAACTCAACGTTGGGTCGTATGGCTTGAGCACCCTTCTCTCGGGATGCTATACTACATTCCTGATAAATTTCATCCGAATCCGTGACCCCCAGTTGGTGTACTCCCCTTGTGAGCCGCCGGGAGACCTGAAACGGCCGTGGTGAGGGATGGTGGTGCGGGAAAGCCGCACCGGGCGCCCAACAACTAGGTCTTCGGATCTTTTCTTTGATAACAGCACGTTGGGAGCAGCCACGGATTATTTGTAGGCGACGCCGATGAACGGTATACGTCACAAGATATACGTACATATACACATATAAAAGGTTAGGTTTATATAAAGACCATCGGCATATAGTACTGGACTGCTCACTGTAACCGCAGAAAGTGAAACCGGGAATAAAAAGAAAGAGCAAACCGTAAGGACCGTTCTGTCCTTCTCTTGGGCAGGAGTGGAATCAGGAATAAGGGAACCCCGCGCAGTAAAATGTATGTTTCATGATGAACTTTATTTACATATTTTATAAGTTTAAGAATTGATTTGATCTTATGTTAACCATAAAATTAAAGGTTATATTCCTACTGTACTTACATGTGAAAGTTTATCGTATTTGTTTTAAAGTATACGTCTCGCGATAGCCCACACATAACACAATGATTCACCATTTTTTAATATTGAATTTTTATAAATTCAACTACCATAAAGCAATCACGAAAATTGAAATTTAACCAATGGATTTGACTCACGGAGGCTTCTATCTGCAAGATCCGACTGTAATAACGTACATTATAGATGTGCGGAGTAATCTTTCACATGGTTCTTATTTCGCATATTACAGTCCTGAACACCTTCCGTCCAGAAAACTTTCGACCAATAGAAAAATGATAGAAAAGGACGTCATTACGATTTGCTCTCTCTTTCTATTTCCGCTTCCACTTTCTGCGACAACGGTGAGCAGTCCAGTACTATATGTCGATGAGTATGGGACGGTACGCAGTAAAGTGACGCGTAGTAGGAAATTTCAGTAATTTGCGAGTGAGTTTTGAAAACTACGGTGTAAATTCACGTATTTATTATTCAATCGATAAAAGTGAACGTGTGATCTAGTTTTGATGTGGCGAATAAGGGGTGAGTCGAAATAATCATAGATTTATGACAGGGCCACATGGAAGGTTTCCTTTGTGGGCCTTGTTGCGTGTTCAGCTTTATTTTCTTAGCAAATATACCTGTTGGGGAAGTGAAACTTCTAAAGATTTCAGCTCGTGGACATTGTATTTCATGTCTTTCAAATTTACTTAATTGAGATTGATGTTCAGTTCGTCAAATTTATATATGTACATATACGTACATATACCATTAATATACATTTACGATTAATAAGTGTAAATACAAAAGTAGATTTAACATATAAAGGCTTATTGATTGAAAGTACGGCATTTTGTGTAGCAGATGAGCTGATTGTGAAAAAAGGACATTTATTTAAATTTATTTAGATTTCAATGCACTCGTTACGCAACGTCGTAGATGGCGTGCGCGCGAGGATAGGTTCGAGAATCTTCAGCAGTTTCATCGCGGCGTAGTATAGCCCGGTACGCAGTAAAGTGACGCGTCGTAGGAAATTTCAGTAATTCGCGAGTAAGTTTTGAAAAATACGGTGTAAATTCACGTTTTTATTATTTATTCCGATAAAAGTGAACGTGTGATCTAGTTTTGATGTGGTGAATAAAGGGTGAGTCGAAATAATCATAGATTTATGACAGGGCCACATGGAAGGGTTCCTTTGTGGGCCTTTTGCGTGTTTAGCTTTATTTTGTTAGGAAATATACCTGCTGGGGAAGTGAAACGTCTAAAGATTTCAGCTCGTGGACATTGTATTTCATCTATTTCAAAATTATTACGTAGCCGTTTTAATAGAGTTATCTAATTTAAATTGATGTTGCTTGCAGAAACTTCGTAATGGTGTTCGAGCTTGCTATGTTTTGGGATGCTCTTCCGGGGCTAATATCACGATTCAAGTTTCCGAAAAACCCTGAACAGAGAAGGACGGCATGGTCACCAAAAATTGGCGATGATTTATTAAGAAATACTGCATCAGAAAAGCACACAGGTACGACAGAAATATTTATTATAACCTCACTCGATTCATTTGCTCTCTTTATTCAATGCTCTGAGCTACACGAACCATTCATTTGTCTCGCATCTTGTTTATGAAACTTGGCGTGATTCCATGAGTTCTTTTTTCGTTAATGTTTGCACAATTATTTTCATTACAATTAGAAGACAATCTCCGTCTGCAGAACTTCGCTTTGAAGAAGTTTTTCATAAAACATGCATTCTCCAAATATTATTTCATTTTAAAATGACTTACAGTCATACATGTTGTGTTACAATACGGTATGAGTAATATCAAATATCGTTTGTTCGAATGCAGTCGATTCAATTTCTACTTCTGTCTGGCATTCATGAATATGAACATAGCATAACTTTCTCAGTTAACTATACATCGATGGGACTTGATCCTTTAATTTCGCTATCATTAGAAGAATTGACCAAATAAAAGTTAGGCAAGTTTCATAAATATTATTATTCCTCAAGTAGTTCTCGAGGAGTTTTGTAGTTCCTGATAAGTTTTAACAATAGTGGTGCTACGTAACGTCGTTAAAATACGAGTTTTTGAAAAATTGAGGTACTACATGGGTATCAGCTTTCCAACACCGCACTTTCAACAAATACAATGATCTTTGATCTCGGTGTAACGGACTTGTTGTCCTGCGCATATATGTTTTTCCTAAGGTAAGTGATACAAATATCTGCACAGACAGTTAGAGTATCAATAGAGTTTTTTAATTTAAACTTATGTCGTTCACAGAAACTTCCTAATGGTGTTGGAGTTTGCTATGTTTTGGGATGCTCTTCCGGGGTTAATATGCAGAGTCATAAGTTTACGAAAAATCCTGAACAGAAAGTGACCAAAAAAAAGGGTCACCCAAAATTTACGGAGATTTATTACAATATACTGCATCAGAAAAGCACGATATGGCTTGTCATAAGTTTCTGAAAAATCCTGACCAGAAAGGGAACAGAAAAAAAGGGTCACCAAAAATTGAGGATGATTTATTAAAAAATGCTGCATCAGAAAAACACAGGTATAACAGAAATATTTTTTATAATCTCACTCGATTCATTTGCTCTCTTTATTCAATGCTCTGAGCTACACGAACCATTCATTTTTCACGCATTTTGTTTATGAAACTTGGCGTGATTCCATGAGTTCTTTTTTCGTTAATGTTCGCACAATTTTTCCATTACCATTATAAGACAATCTCCGTCTGCAGAACTTTGCTTTCAAGAAGTTTTTCACAAAACATGCATTCTCCAAATATTATTTCATTTTAAAATGACTTATATTCCTGTTGTGTTACAATATACGGTATGAGGAATATCAAATATCGTTTGTTCGAATGCAGTCGATTCAATTTCTTCTTCTGTCTGGCATTCATGAATGTGAACATAGCATAACTTTCTCAGTTAACCATACATTGATGGAATTTGCTTCTTTAATTTCGTTATCATTCGAATAATTAACCAAATAAAAGTTCGGCAAGTTTCATTCTTATTCATCGAGTAGTTCTTGAGGAGATTTGTAGTTTCTGATAAGTTCTAACAATCGTGGTGCTACGTAACGTCGTTAAAATACGAATTTTCGAAAAATTGAGACAAAAAACAGAGATTCCAAGTTTCAACAAATACTAAGCGCAGTGCACTGCATGCATTTATTTTAGTTCTATGCGCTCATAACTGCCCTTACCTTTCTTCTTATTATGGTTATCATAAATTCGCGCTATTATTTAACATTCATATAAAATACTGAGCGCAATACACAACATACAATTTATACGTCTAACTTAAATTCCATTCTTTTTTCCTTAGGTTGTTGGAGTTCCGGGTGGCTGGTACTTGCGAAAGCGTGGGTGTTTATTCTTTCTCTATTCTTTTCCTTTCTTCTACCTTCTTTTCTATCGGGACTCCCCGTTGTAGAACCTGAATGGTACGATACCGGGGTTTCCTACGAAATTCGTCGCGTGGGTGCTTTTTCTTTCTCTACTCTTTTCCTTTCTACCTTCTTTCCTACGTAGCCTCCCAGGTACCAATACCGGGTTCTCCTACGTAATTTCTTTTTTCTTCAATTTCGGCGGCTAGACTTGCTTATGCATCTCTGCCATCTTGTACGATGAAGTCGCTGCTCTTAATTACTGTTACTCTTATAGAATCTTCTATCTCTATTCTTTCTTCTTCCTTTCGCCCAGCCCAGCAAGTACCAGTCGTCCGCAAACTCCAGCAGCGCACTTTAATAAAAATCTCTTCGAAACGTTTTTTCGAAGAACTGTGAGATGCTACGTTTCAAAAAATACTAATCGCGGTGCACTGCATGCATTTATTTTAGTTGTATGCGCTCATAACTGCCCTTACCTTTCTTCTTATCGATTATAATGGTCAACATAAATTCGCCCTACTATTTAACATTCATATCAAATACTGAGCGCAATACACAACATACAATTTATACGCCTAACTTAAATTCCATTCTTTTTTCCTTATGTTGTTGGAGTTCCGGGTGGCTGGTACTTGCGAAAGCGTGGGTGCTTATTCTTTCTCTATTCTTTTCCTTTCTTCTACCTTCTTTTCTATCGGGACTCCCCGGTGTAGAACCTGAATGGTACGATACCGGGGTTTCCTACGAAATTCGTCGCGTGGGTGCTTCTTCTTTCTCTACTATTTTCCTCTCTACCTTCTTTCCTACGTAGCCTCCCAGGTACCAATACCGGGTTCTCCTACGAAATTTCTTTTTTCTTCAATTTCGGCGGCTAGACTTGCTTAAGCATCTCTGCCATCTTCTACGATGAAGTCGCTGCTCTTAATTACTGTTACTCTTATAGAATCTTCTATCTCTATTCTTTCTTCTTCCTTTCGCCCAGCCTAGCAAGTACCAGTCGTCCACAAACTCCAGCACCGTACTTTATTAAAAATCTCTTCGAAACGTTTTTTCGAAGAACTGTGAGTTGCTATGTTTTAACAAATACTAAGCGCAGTGCACTGCTTGCGTTCATTTTAGTTGAATGCGCTCGTAACTGCCCTTACCTTTCTTCTTACCGATTATTATGGTTATCATAAATTCGCCCTACTATTTAACATTCATATAAAATACTGAGCGCAATACACAACATACAATCGGTACGTCTAACTTAAATTTCATTCTTTTCCATAGGTTGTTGGAGTTCCGGGTGACTGGTACTTGCGAAAGCGTGGGTGCTTATTCTTTCTCTATTCTGTTCCTTTCTTCTACCTTCTTTTCTATCGGGACTCCATGGTGTAGAACCTGAATGGTACGATACCGGGGTTTCCTACGAAATTCGTCGCGTGGGTGCTTCTTCTTTCTCTACTCTTTTCCTTTCTACCTTCTTTCCTACGTAGCCTCCCAGGTACCAATACCGGGTTCTCCTACGTAATTTCTTTTTTCTTCAATTTCGGCGGCTAGACTTGCTTATGCATCTCTGCCATCTTCTACGATGAAGTCGCTGCTCTTAATTACTGTTACTCTTATAGAATCTTCTATCTCTATTCTTTCTTCTTCCTTTCGCTCAGCCTAGCAAGTACCAGTCGTCCACAAACTCCAGCACCGCACTTTATTAAAAATCTCTTCGAAACGTTTTTTCGAAGAACTGTGAGTTGCTATGTTTTAACAAATACTAAGCGCAGTGCACTGCTTGCGTTCATTTTAGTTGTATGCGCTCGTAACTGCCCTTACCTTTCTTCTTACCGATTATTATGGTTAACATAAATTCGCCCTACTATTTAACATTCATATAAAATACTGAGGGCAATACACAACATACAACAATTTCTACGTCTAATTTAAATTCCATTCTTTTTTCCTTAGGTTGTTGGAGTTCCGGGTGGCTGGTACTTGCGAAAGCGTGGGTGCTTATTCTTTCTCTATTCTTTTCCTTTCTTCTACCTTCTTTTCTATCGGGACTCCCCGGTGTAGAACCTGAATGGTACGATACCGGGGTTTCCTACGAAATTCGTCGCGTGGGTGCTTCTTCTTTCTCTACTATTTTGCTCTCTACCTTCTTTCCTACGTAGCCTCCCAGGTACCAATACCGGGTTCTCCTACGAAATTTCTTTTTTCTTCAATTTCGGCGGCTAGACTTGCTTATGCATCTCTGCCATCTTCTACGATGAAGTCGCTGCTATTAATTACTGTTACTCTTATAGAATCTTCTATCTCTATTCTTTCTTCTTCCTTTCGCCCAGCCTAGCAAGTACCAGTCGTCCACAAACTCCAGCACCGTACTTTATTAAAAATCTCTTCGAAACGTTTTTTCGAAGAACTGTGAGTTGCTATGTTTTAACAAATACTAAGCGCAGTGCACTGCTTGCGTTCATTTTAGTTGTATGCGCTCGTAACTGCCCTTACCTTTCTTCTTACCGATTATTATGGTTATCATAAATTCGCCCTACTATTTAACATTCATATAAAATACTGAGCGCAATACACAACATACAATTTATACGCCTAACTTAAATTCCATTCTTTTTTCCTTAGGTTGTTAGAGTTCCGGGTGGCCGGTACTTGCGAAAGCGTGGGTGCTTATTCTTTCTCTATTCTTTTCCTTTTTTCTACCTTCTTTTCTATCGGGACTCCCCGGTGTAGAACCTGAATGGTACGATACCGGGATTTCCTACGAAATTCGTCGCGTGGGTGCTTCTTCTTTCTCTACTCTTTTCCTTTCTACCTTCTTTCCTACGTAGCCTCCCAGGTACCAATACCGGGTTCTCCTACGTAATTTCTTTTTTCTTCAATTTCGGCGGCTAGACTTGCTTAAGCATCTCTGCCATCTTGTACGGTGAAGTCGCTGCTCTTAATTACTGTTACTCTTATAGAATCTTCTATCTCTATTCTTTCTTCTTCCTTTCGCCCAGCCCAGCAAGTACCAGTCGTCCGCAAACTCCAGCACCGCACTTTAATAAAAATCTCTTCGAAACGTTTTTTCGAAGAACTGTGAGATGCTACGTTTCAAAAAATACTAATCGCGGTGCACTGCATGCATTTATTTTAGTTGTATGCGCTCATAACTGCCCTTACCTTTCTTCTTATCGATTATTATGGTCAACATAAATTCGCCCTACTATTTAACATTCATATCAAATACTGAGCGCAATACACAACATACAATCGGTACGTCTAACTTAAATTTCATTCTTTTCCTTAGGTTGTTGGAGTTCCGGGTGGCTGGTACTTGCGAAAGCGTGGGTGCTTATTCTTTCTCTATTCTTTTCCTTTCTTCTACCTTCTTTTCTATCGGGACTCCCCGGTGTAGAACCTGAATGGTACGATACCGGGGTTTCCTACGAAATTCGTCGCGTGGGTGCTTCTTCTTTCTCTACTATTTTCCTCTCTACCTTCTTTCCTACGTAGCCTCCCAGGTACCAATACCGGGTACTCCTACGAAATTTCTTTTTTCTTCAATTTCGGTGGCTAGACTTGCTTAAGCATCTCTGCCATCTTCTACGATGAAGTCGCTGCTCTTAATTACTGTTACTCTTATAGAATCTTCTATCTCTATTCTTTCTTCTTCCTTTCGCCCAGCCTAGCAAGTACCAGTCGTCCACAAACTCCAGCACCGTACTTTATTAAAAATCTCTTCGAAACGTTTTTTCGAAGAACTGTGAGTTGCTATGTTTTAACAAATACTAAGCGCAGTGCACTGCTTGCGTTCATTTTAGTTGAATGCGCTCGTAACTGCCCTTACCTTTCTTCTTACCGATTATTATGGTTATCATAAATTCGCCCTACTATTTAACATTCATATAAAATACTGAGCGCAATACACAACATACAATCGGTACGTCTAACTTAAATTTCATTCTTTTCCATAGGTTGTTGGAGTTCCGGGTGACTGGTACTTGCGAAAGCGTGGGTGCTTATTCTTTCTCTATTCTGTTCCTTTCTTCTACCTTCTTTTCTATCGGGACTCCATGGTGTAGAACCTGAATGGTACGATACCGGGGTTTCCTACGAAATTCGTCGCGTGGGTGCTTCTTCTTTCTCTACTCTTTTCCTTTCTACCTTCTTTCCTACGTAGCCTCCCAGGTACCAATACCGGGTTCTCCTACGTAATTTCTTTTTTCTTCAATTTCGGCGGCTAGACTTGCTTATGCATCTCTGCCATCTTCTACGATGAAGTCGCTGCTCTTAATTACTGTTACTCTTATAGAATCTTCTATCTCTATTCTTTCTTCTTCCTTTCGCTCAGCCTAGCAAGTACCAGTCGTCCACAAACTCCAGCACCGCACTTTATTAAAAATCTCTTCGAAACGTTTTTTCGAAGAACTGTGAGTTGCTATGTTTTAACAAATACTAAGCGCAGTGCACTGCTTGCGTTCATTTTAGTTGTATGCGCTCGTAACTGCCCTTACCTTTCTTCTTACCGATTATTATGGTTAACATAAATTCGCCCTACTATTTAACATTCATATAAAATACTGAGGGCAATACACAACATACAACAATTTCTACGTCTAATTTAAATTCCATTCTTTTTTCCTTAGGTTGTTGGAGTTCCGGGTGGCTGGTACTTGCGAAAGCGTGGGTGCTTATTCTTTCTCTATTCTTTTCCTTTCTTCTACCTTCTTTTCTATCGGGACTCCCCGGTGTAGAACCTGAATGGTACGATACCGGGGTTTCCTACGAAATTCGTCGCGTGGGTGCTTCTTCTTTCTCTACTATTTTGCTCTCTACCTTCTTTCCTACGTAGCCTCCCAGGTACCAATACCGGGTTCTCCTACGAAATTTCTTTTTTCTTCAATTTCGGCGGCTAGACTTGCTTATGCATCTCTGCCATCTTCTACGATGAAGTCGCTGCTATTAATTACTGTTACTCTTATAGAATCTTCTATCTCTATTCTTTCTTCTTCCTTTCGCCCAGCCCAGCAAGTACCAGTCGTCCGCAAACTCCTGCACCGCACTTTAATAAAAATCTCTTCGAAACGTTTTTTCGAAGAACTGTGAGATGCTACGTTTCAAAAAATACTAATCGCGGTGCACTGCATGCATTTATTTTAGTTGTATGCGCTCATAACTGCCCTTACCTTTCTTCTTATCGATTATTATGGTCAACATAAATTCGCCCTACTATTTAACATTCATATCAAATACTGAGCGCAATACACAACATACAATCGGTACGTCTAACTTAAATTTCATTCTTTTCCTTAGGTTGTTGGAGTTCCGGGTGGCTGGTACTTGCGAAAGCGTGGGTGCTTATTCTTTCTCTATTCTTTTCCTTTCTTCTACCTTCTTTTCTATCGGGACTCCCCGGTGTAGAACCTGAATGGTACGATACCGGGGTTTCCTACGAAATTCGTCGCGTGGGTGCTTCTTCTTTCTCTACTATTTTCCTCTCTACCTTCTTTCCTACGTAGCCTCCCAGGTACCAATACCGGGTACTCCTACGAAATTTCTTTTTTCTTCAATTTCGGCGGCTAGACTTGCTTAAGCATCTCTGCCATCTTCTACGATGAAGTCGCTGCTCTTAATTACTGTTACTCTTATAGAATCTTCTATCTCTATTCTTTCTTCTTCCTTTCGCCCAGCCTAGCAAGTACCAGTCGTCCACAAACTCCAGCACCGTACTTTATTAAAAATCTCTTCGAAACGTTTTTTCGAAGAACTGTGAGTTGCTATGTTTTAACAAATACTAAGCGCAGTGCACTGCTTGCGTTCATTTTAGTTGAATGCGCTCGTAACTGCCCTTACCTTTCTTCTTACCGATTATTATGGTTATCATAAATTCGCCCTACTATTTAACATTCATATAAAATACTGAGCGCAATACACAACATACAATCGGTACGTCTAACTTAAATTTCATTCTTTTCCATAGGTTGTTGGAGTTCCGGGTGACTGGTACTTGCGAAAGCGTGGGTGCTTATTCTTTCTCTATTCTGTTCCTTTCTTCTACCTTCTTTTCTATCGGGACTCCATGGTGTAGAACCTGAATGGTACGATACCGGGGTTTCCTACGAAATTCGTCGCGTGGGTGCTTCTTCTTTCTCTACTCTTTTCCTTTCTACCTTCTTTCCTACGTAGCCTCCCAGGTACCAATACCGGGTTCTCCTACGTAATTTCTTTTTTCTTCAATTTCGGCGGCTAGACTTGCTTAAGCATCTCTGCCATCTTGTACGGTGAAGTCGCTGCTCTTAATTACTGTTACTCTTATAGAATCTTCTATCTCTATTCTTTCTTCTTCCTTTCGCCCAGCCTAGCAAGTACCAGTCGTCCGCAAACTCCAGCACCACACTTTATTAAAAATCTCTTCGAAACGTTTCTTCGAAGAACTGTGAGATGCTATGTTTTAGCAAATACTAAGCGCAGTGCACTGCATGCATTTATTTTAGTTGTATGCGCTCATAACTGCCCTTACCTTTCTTCTTACCGATTATTATGGTTAACATAAATTCGCCCTACTATTTAACATTCATATAAAATACTGAGCGCAATACACAACATACAATCGGTACGTCTAACTTAAATTTCATTCTTTTCCTTAGGTTGTTGGAGTTCCGGGTGGCTGGTACTTGCGAAAGCGTGGGTGCTTATTCTTTCTCTATTCTTTTCCTTTCTTCTACCTTCTTTTCTATCGGGACTCCCCGGTGTAGAACCTGAATGGTACGATACAGGGGTTTCCTACGAAATTCGTCGCGTGGGTGCTTCTTCTTTCTCTACTCTTTTCCTTTCTACCTTCGTTCCTACGTAGCCTCCCAGGTACCAATACCGGGTTCTCCTACGTAATTTCTTTTTTCTTCAATTTCGGCGGCTAGACTTGCTTATGCATCTCTGCCATCTTCTACGATGAAGTCGCTGCTCTTAATTACTGTTACTCTTATAGAATCTTCTATCTCTATTCTTTCTTCTTCCTTTCGCTCAGCCTAGCAAGTACCAGTCGTCCACAAACTCCAGCACCGCACTTTATTAAAAATCTCTTCGAAACGTTTTTTCGAAGAACTGTGAGTTGCTATGTTTTAACAAATACTAAGCGCAGTGGACTGCTTGCGTTCATTTTAGTTGTATGCGCTCGTAACTGCCCTTACCTTTCTTCTTACCGATTATTATGGTTAACATAAATTCGCCCTACTATTTAACATTCATATAAAATACTGAGGGCAATACACAACATACAACAATTTCTACGTCTAATTTAAATTCCATTCTTTTTTCCTTAGGTTGTTGGAGTTCCGGGTGGCTGGTACTTGCGAAAGCGTGGGTGCTTATTCTTTCTCTATTCTTTTCCTTTCTTCTACCTTCTTTTCTATCGGGACTCCCCGGTGTAGAACCTGAATGGTACGATACCGGGGTTTCCTACGAAATTCGTCGCGTGGGTGCTTCTTCTTTCTCTACTATTTTGCTCTCTACCTTCTTTCCTACGTAGCCTCCCAGGTACCAATACCGGGTTCTCCTACGAAATTTCTTTTTTCTTCAATTTCGGCGGCTAGACTTGCTTATGCATCTCTGCCATCTTCTACGATGAAGTCGTTGCTATTAATTACTGTTACTCTTATAGAATCTTCTATCTCTATTCTTTCTTCTTCCTTTCGCCCAGCCTAGCAAGTACCAGTCGTCCACAAACTCCAGCACCGTACTTTATTAAAAATCTCTTCGAAACGTTTTTTCGAAGAACTGTGAGTTGCTATGTTTTAACAAATACTAAGCGCAGTGCACTGCTTGCGTTCATTTTAGTTGTATGCGCTCGTAACTGCCCTTACCTTTCTTCTTACCGATTATTATGGTCAACATAAATTCGCCCTACTATTTAACATTCATATCAAATACTGAGCGCAATACACAACATACAATCGGTACGTCTAACTTAAATTTCATTCTTTTCCTTAGGTTGTTGGAGTTCCGGGTGGCTGGTACTTGCGAAAGCGTGGGTGCTTATTCTTTCTCTATTCTTTTCCTTTCTTCTACCTTCTTTTCTATCGGGACTCCCCGGTGTAGAACCTGAATGGTACGATACCGGGGTTTCCTACGAAATTCGTCGCGTGGGTGCTTCTTCTTTCTCTACTATTTTCCTCTCTACCTTCTTTCCTACGTAGCCTCCCAGGTACCAATACCGGGTACTCCTACGAAATTTCTTTTTTCTTCAATTTCGGCGGCTAGACTTGCTTAAGCATCTCTGCCATCTTCTACGATGAAGTCGCTGCTCTTAATTACTGTTACTCTTATAGAATCTTCTATCTCTATTCTTTCTTCTTCCTTTCGCCCAGCCTAGCAAGTACCAGTCGTCCACAAACTCCAGCACCGTACTTTATTAAAAATCTCTTCGAAACGTTTTTTCGAAGAACTGTGAGTTGCTATGTTTTAACAAATACTAAGCGCAGTGCACTGCTTGCGTTCATTTTAGTTGAATGCGCTCGTAACTGCCCTTACCTTTCTTCTTACCGATTATTATGGTTATCATAAATTCGCCCTACTATTTAACATTCATATAAAATACTGAGCGCAATACACAACATACAATCGGTACGTCTAACTTAAATTTCATTCTTTTCCATAGGTTGTTGGAGTTCCGGGTGACTGGTACTTGCGAAAGCGTGGGTGCTTATTCTTTCTCTATTCTGTTCCTTTCTTCTACCTTCTTTTCTATCGGGACTCCATGGTGTAGAACCTGAATGGTACGATACCGGGGTTTCCTACGAAATTCGTCGCGTGGGTGCTTCTTCTTTCTCTACTCTTTTCCTTTCTACCTTCTTTCCTACGTAGCCTTCCAGGTACCAATACCGGGTTCTCCTACGTAATTTCTTTTTTCTTCAATTTCGGCGGCTAGACTTGCTTAAGCATCTCTGCCATCTTGTACGGTGAAGTCGCTGCTCTTAATTACTGTTACTCTTATAGAATCTTCTATCTCTATTCTTTCTTCTTCCTTTCGCCCAGCCTAGCAAGTACCAGTCGTCCGCAAACTCCAGCACCACACTTTATTAAAAATCTCTTCGAAACGTTTCTTCGAAGAACTGTGAGATGCTATGTTTTAGCAAATACTAAGCGCAGTGCACTGCATGCATTTATTTTAGTTGTATGCGCTCATAACTGCCCTTACCTTTCTTCTTACCGATTATTATGGTTAACATAAATTCGCCCTACTATTTAACATTCATATAAAATACTGAGCGCAATACACAACATACAATCGGTACGTCTAACTTAAATTTCATTCTTTTCCTTAGGTTGTTGGAGTTCCGGGTGGCTGGTACTTGCGAAAGCGTGGGTGCTTATTCTTTCTCTATTCTTTTCCTTTCTTCTACCTTCTTTTCTATCGGGACTCCCCGGTGTAGAACCTGAATGGTACGATACAGGGGTTTCCTACGAAATTCGTCGCGTGGGTGCTTCTTCTTTCTCTACTCTTTTCCTTTCTACCTTCGTTCCTACGTAGCCTCCCAGGTACCAATACCGGGTTCTCCTACGTAATTTCTTTTTTCTTCAATTTCGGCGGCTAGACTTGCTTATGCATCTCTGCCATCTTCTACGATGAAGTCGCTGCTCTTAATTACTGTTACTCTTATAGAATCTTCTATCTCTATTCTTTCTTCTTCCTTTCGCCCAGCCTAGCAAGTACCAGTCGTCCGCAAACTCCAGCACCACACTTTATTAAAAATCTCTTCGAAACGTTTCTTCGAAGAACTGTGAGATGCTATGTTTTAGCAAATACTAAGCGCAGTGCACTGCATGCATTTATTTTAGTTGTATGCGCTCATAACTGCCCTTACCTTTCTTCTTACCGATTATTATGGTTAACATAAATTCGCCCTACTATTTAACATTCATATAAAATACTGAGCGCAATACACAACATACAATCGGTACGTCTAACTTAAATTTCATTCTTTTCCTTAGGTTGTTGGAGTTCCGGGTGGCTGGTACTTGCGAAAGCGTGGGTGCTTATTCTTTCTCTATTCTTTTCCTTTCTTCTACCTTCTTTTCTATCGGGACTCCCCGGTGTAGAACCTGAATGGTACGATACAGGGGTTTCCTACGAAATTCGTCGCGTGGGTGCTTCTTCTTTCTCTACTCTTTTCCTTTCTACCTTCGTTCCTACGTAGCCTCCCAGGTACCAATACCGGGTTCTCCTACGTAATTTCTTTTTTCTTCAATTTCGGCGGCTAGACTTGCTTATGCATCTCTGCCATCTTCTACGATGAAGTCGCTGCTCTTAATTACTGTTACTCTTATAGAATCTTCTATCTCTATTCTTTCTTCTTCCTTTCGCCCAGCCTAGCAAGTACCAGTCGTCCACAAACTCCAGCACCGCACTTTATTAAAAATCTCTTCGAAACGTTTTTTCGAAGAACTGTGAGTTGCTATGTTTTAACAAATACTAAGCGCAGTGCACTGCTTGCGTTCATTTTAGTTGTATGCGCTCGTAACTGCCTTTACCTTTCTTCTTACCGATTATTATGGTTAACATAAATTCGCCCTACTATTTAACATTCATATAAAATACTGAGGGCAATACACACATACAACAATTTCTACGTCTAATTTAAATTCCATTCTTTTTTCCTTAGGTTGTTGGAGTTCCGGGTGGCTGGTACTTGCGAAAGCGTGGGTGCTTATTCTTTCTCTATTCTTTTCCTTTCTTCTACCTTCTTTTCTATCGGGACTCCCCGGTGTAGAACCTGAATGGTACGATACCGGGATTTCCTACGAAATTCGTCGCGTGGGTGCTTCTTCTTTCTCTACTTTTTTCCTTTCTACCTTCTTTCCTACGTAGCCTCCCAGGTACCAATACCGGGTTCTCCTACGTCATTTCTTTTTTCTTCAATTTCGGCGGCTAGACTTGCTTAAGCATCTCTGCCATCTTCTACGATGAAGTCGCTGCTCTTAATTACTGTTACTCTTATAGAATCTTCTATCTCTATTCTTTCTTCTTCCTTTCGCCCAGCCTAGCAAGTACCAGTCGTCCGCAAACTCCAGCACCACACTTTATTAAAAATCTCTTCGAAACGTTTCTTCGAAGAACTGTGAGATGCTATGTTTTAGCAAATACTAAGCGCAGTGCACTGCATGCATTTATTTTAGTTGTATGCGCTCATAACTGCCCTTACCTTTCTTCTTACCGATTATTATGGTTAACATAAATTCGCCCTACTATTTAACATTCATATAAAATACTGAGCGCAATACACAACATACAACAATTTCTACGTCTAATTTAAATTCCATTCTTTTTTCCTTAGGTTGTTGGAGTTCCGGGTGGCTGGTACTTGCGAAAGCGTGGGTGCTTATTCTTTCTCTAATCTTTTCCTTTCTTCTACCTTCTTTTCTATCGGGACTCCCCGGTGTAGAACCTGAATGGTACGATACCGGGGTTTCCTACGAAATTCGTCGCGTGGGTGCTTCTTCTTTCTCTACTCTTTTCCTTTCTACCTTCTTTCCTACGTAGCCTCCCAGGTACCAATACCGGGTTCTCCTACGTCATTTCTTTTTTCTTCAATTTCGGCGGCTAGACTTGCTTAAGCATCTCTGCCATCTTCTACGATGAAGTCGCTGCTCTTAATTACTGTTACTCTTATAGAATCTTCTATCTCTATTCTTTCTTCTTCCTTTCGCCCAGCCTAGCAAGTACCAGTCGTCCGCAAACTCCAGCACCACACTTTATTAAAAATCTCTTCGAAACGTTTTTTCGAAGAACTGTGAGATGCCACGTTTAAAAAAATATTAAGCGCAGTGCACTGCATGCATTTATTTTAGTTCTATGCGCTCATAACTGCCCTGACCTTTCTTCTTATCGATTATAATGGTTAACATAAATTCGCCCTACTATTTAACATTCATATAAGATACTGAGCGCAATACACAACATGCAATTTGTACGTCTAACTTCTTAAATTTCATTATTTTTTCCTTAGGCTGTTGGAGTTCCGGGTGGCTGGTACTTGCGAAAGCGTGGGTGCTTATTCTTTCTCTATTCTTTTCCTTTCTTCTACCTTCTTTTCTATCGGGACTCCCTGGTGTAGAACCTGAATGGTACGATACCGGGGTTTCCTACGAAATTCGTCGCGTGGGTGTTTATTCTTTCTCTATTGTTTTCCTTTCTACCTTCTTTTCTACGTAGCCTCCCAGGTACCAATACCGGGTTCTCCTACGTCATTTCTTTTTTCTTCAATTTCGGCGGCTAGACTTGCTTAAGCATCTCTGCCATCTTCTACGATGAAGTCGCTGCTCTTAATTACTGTTACTCTTATAGAATCTTCTATCTCTATTCTTTCTTCTTCCTTTCGCCCAGCCTAGCAAGTACCAGTCGTCCGCAAACTCCAGCACCACACTTTATTAAAAATCTCTTCGAAACGTTTCTTCGAAGAACTGTGAGATGCTATGTTTTAGCAAATACTAAGCGCAGTCCACTGCATGCATTTATTTTAGTTCTATGCGCTCATAATTGCCCTGACCTTTCTTCTTATCGATTATAATGGTTAACATAAATTCGCCCTTCTATTTAACATTCATATAAGATACTGAGCGCAATACACAACATGCAATTTGTACGTCTAACTTCTTAAATTTCATTATTTTTTCCTTAGGTTGTTGGAGTTTCGGGTGGTTGGTACTTGCGAAAGCGTGGGTGCTTATTCTTTCTCTATTCTTTTCCTTTCTTCTACCTTCTTTTCTATCGGGACTCCCCGGTGTAGAACCTGAATGGTACGATACCGGGGTTTCCTACGAAATTCGTCGCGTGGGTGCTTTTTCTTTCTCTACTCTTTTCCTTTCTACCTTCTTTCCTACGTAGCCTCCCAGGTACCAATACCGGGTTCTCCTACGTAATTTCTTTTTTCTTCAATTTCGGCGGCTAGACTTGCTTAAGCATCTCTGCCATCTTCTACGATGAAGTCGCTGCTCTTAATTACTGTTACTCTTATAGAATCTTCTATCTCTATTCTTTCTTCTTCCTTTCAACCAACCTAGCAAGTACCAGTCGTCCGCAAACTCCAGCACCATACTTTATTAAAAATCTCTTCGAAACGTTTCTTCGAAGAACTGTGAGATGCTATGTTTTAGCAAATACTAAGCGCAGTGCACTGCATGCATTTATTTTAGTTGTATGCGTTCATAACTGCCCTTACCTTTCTTCTTACCGATTATTATGGTTAATATAAATTCGCCCTACTATTTAACATTCATATAAAATACTGAGCGCAATACACAACATACAACAATTTCTACGTCTAATTTAAATTCCATTCTTTTTTCCTTAGGTTGTTGGAGTTCCGGGTGGCTGGTACTTGCGAAAGCGTGGGTGCTTATTTTTTCTCTATTTTTTTCCTTTCTTCTACCTTCTTTTCTATCGGGACTCCCCGGTGTAGAACCTGAATGGTACGATACCGGGGTTTCCTACGAAATTCGTCGCGTGGGTGCTTCTTCTTTCTCTACTCTTTTCCTTTCTACCTTCTTTCCTACGTAGCCTCCTAGGTACCAATACCGGGTTCTCCTACGTCATTTCTTTTTTCTTCAATTTCGGCGGCTAGACTTGCTTAAGCATCTCTGCCATCTTCTACGATGAAGTCGCTGCTCTTAATCACTGTTACTCTTATAGAATCTTCTATCTCTATTCTTTCTTCTTCCTTTCGCCCAGCCTAGCAAGTACAAGTCGTCCGCAAACTCCAGCACCACACTTTATTAAAAATCTCTTCGAAACGTTTCTTCGAAGAACTGTGAGATGCTTTGTTTTAACAAATACTAAGCGCAGTGCACTGCTTGCGTTCATTTTAGTTGTATGCGCTCGTAACTGCCCTTACCTTTCTTCTTACCGATTATTATGGTTAACATAAATTCGCCCTACTATTTAACATTCATATAAAATACTGAGCGCAATACACAACATACAACAATTTCTACGTCTAATTTAAATTCCATTCTTTTTTCCTTAGGTTGTTGGAGTTCCGGGTGGCTGGTATTTGCGAAAGCGTGGGTGCTTATTCTTTCTTTATTCTTTTCCTTTCTTCTACCTTCTTTTCTATCGGGACTCCCCGGTGTAGAACCTGAATGGTACGATACCGGGGTTTCCTACGAAATTCGTCGCGTGGGTGCTTCTTCTTTCTCTACTCTTTTCCTTTCTCCCTTCTTTCCTACGTAGCCTCCCAGGTACCAATACCGGGTTCCCCTACGAAATTTCTTTTTTCTTCAATTTCGGCGGCTAGACTTGCTTATGCATCTCTGCCATCTTCTACGATGAAGTCGCTGCTCTTAATTACTGTTACTCTTATAGAATCTTCTATCTCTATTCTTTCTTCTTCCTTTCGCCCAGCCTAGCAAGTACCAGTCGTCCACAAACTCCAGCACCGCACTTTTTTAAAATCTCTTAAAAATGATTCAACAATAGGCTTTTTCAATAGTTCTCGAGGAGTACTGTAGTTCCTGATAGGTTTTAACTATAGTTCTACTTAAAATTGAGGTGCTACACGAATGTCACTCCAGCACCGCACGTTTTTAAAATCTCTTAAAAATGATTCAACAATAGGCTTTTTCAATAGTTCTCGAGGAGTACTGTAGTTCCTGATAGGTTTTAACTATAGTTCTACTTAAAATTGAGGTGCTACACGAATGTCACTCCAGCACCGCACTTTTTTAAAATCTCTTAAAAATGATTCAACAATAGGCTTTTTCAATAGTTCTCGAGGAGTACTGTAGTTCCTGATAGGTTTTAACTATAGTTCTACTTAAAATTGAGGTGCTACACGAATGTCACTCCAGCACCGCACTTTTTTAAAATCTCTTAAAAATGATTCAACAATAGGCTTTTTCAATAGTTCTCGAGGAGTACTGTAGTTCCTGATAGGTTTTAACTATAGTTCTACTTAAAATTGAGGTGCTACACGGGTATCACTCCAGCACCGCACTTTTTTAAAATCTCTTAAAAATGATTCAACAATAGGCTTTTTCAATAGTTCTCGAGGAGTACTGTAGTTCCTGATAGGTTTTAACTATAGTTCTACTTAAAATTGAGGTGCTACACGGGTATCACTCCAGCACCGCACTTTTTTAAAATCTCTTAAAAATGATTCAACAATAGGCTTTTTCAATAGTTCTCGAGGAGTACTGTAGTTCCTGATAGGTTTTAACTATAGTTCTACTTAAAATTATGGTGATTCACGGGTATCACTCCAGCACCGCTCTTTTTTAAAATCTCTTAAAAATGATTCAACAATAGGCTTTTTCAATAGTGCTCGAGGAGTACTGTAGTTCCTGATAGGTTTTAACTATAATTCTACTTAAAATTGAGGTGCTACACGAATGTCACTCCAGCACCGCACTTTTTTAAAATCTCTTAAAAATGATTCAACAATAGGCTTTTTCAATAGTTCTCGAGGAGTACTGTAGTTCCTGATAGGTTTTAACTATAATTCTACTTAAAATTGAGGTGCTACACGAATGTCACTCCAGCACCGCACTTTTTTAAAATCTCTTAAAAATGATTCAACAATAGGCTTTTTCAATAGTTCTCGAGGAGTACTGTAGTTCCTGATAGGTTTTAACTATAGTTCTACTTAAAATTGAGGTGCTACACGGGTATCACTCCAGCACCGCACTTTTTTAAAATCTCTTAAAAATGATTCAACAATAGGCTTTTTCAATAGTTCTCGAGGAGTACTGTAGTTCCTGATAGGTTTTAACAATAGTTCTACTTAAAATTATGGTGATACACGGGTATCACTCCAGCACCGCACTTTTTTAAAATCTCTTAAAAATGATTCAACAATAGGCTTTTTCAATAGTTCTCGAGGAGTACTGTAGTTCCTGATAGGTTTTAACTATAGTTCTACTTAAAATTATGGTGATATACACGGGTATCACTCCAGCACCGCACTTTTTCAAAATCTCTTAAAAATGATTCAACAATAGGCTTTTTCAATAGTTCTCGAGAAGTACTGTAGTTCCTGATAGGTTTTAACTATAGTTCTACTTAAAATTATGGTGATACACGGGTATCACTCCAGCACCGCACTTTTTTAAAATCTCTTAAAAATGATCAACAATAGGCTTTTTCAATAGTTCTCGAGGAGTACTGTAGTTCCTGATAGGTTTCAACTATAGTTCTACTTAAAATTGAGGTGCTACACGAATGTCACTCCAGCACCGCACTTTTTTAAAATCTCTTAAAAATGATTCAACAATAGGCTTTTTTAATAGTTCTCGAGGAGTACTGTAGTTCCTGATAGGTTTTAACTATAGTTCTACTTAAAATTATGGTGATACACGGGTATCACTCCAGCACCGCACTTTTTTAAAATCTCTTAAAAATGATTCAACAATAGGCTTTTTCAATAGTTCTCGAGGAGTACTGTAGTTCCTGATAGGTTTTAACTATAGTTCTACTTAAAATTGTGGTGCTACACGAATGTCACTCCAGCACCGCACTTTTTTAAAATCTCTTAAAAATGATTCAACAATAGGCTTTTTCAATAGTTCTCGAGGAGTACTGTAGTTCCTGATAGGTTTTAACTATAGTTCTACTTAAAATTATGGTGATACACGGGTATCACTCCAGCACCGCACTTTTCAAAATCTCTTAAAAATGATTCAACAATAGGCTTTTTCAATAGTTCTCGAGGAGTACTGTAGTTCCTGATAGGTTTTAACTATAGTTCTACTTAAAATTGAGGTGCTACACGAATGTCACTCCAGCACCGCACTTTTTTAAAATCTCTTAAAAATGATTCAACAATAGGCTTTTTCAATAGTTCTCGAGGAGTACTGTAGTTCCTGATAGGTTTTAACTATAGTTCTACTTAAAATTGAGGTGCTACACGAATGTCACTCCAGCACCGCACTTTTTTAAAATCTCTTAAAAATGATTCAACAATAGGCTTTTTTAATAGTTCTCGAGGAGTACTGTAGTTCCTGATAGGTTTTAACTATAGTTCTACTTAAAATTATGGTGCTACACGGGTATCACTCCAGCACCGCACTTTTTTAAAATCTCTTAAAAATGATTCAACAATAGGCTTTTTCAATAGTTCTCGAGGAGTACTGTAGTTCCTGATAGGTTTTAACTATAGTTCTACTTAAAATTGTGGTGCTACACGAATGTCACTCCAGCACCGCACTTTTTTAAAATCTCTTAAAAATGATTCAACAATAGGCTTTTTCAATAGTTCTCGAGGAGTACTGTAGTTCCTGATAGGTTTTAACTATAGTTCTACTTAAAATTATGGTGATACACGGGTATCACTCCAGCACCGCACTTTTTCAAAATCTCTTAAAAATGATTCAACAATAGGCTTTTTCAATAGTTCTCGAGGAGTACTGTAGTTCCTGATAGGTTTTAACTATAGTTCTACTTAAAATTGAGGTGCTACACGAATGTCACTCCAGCACCGCACTTTTTTAAAATCTCTTAAAAATGATTCAACAATAGGCTTTTTCAATAGTTCTCGAGGAGTACTGTAGTTCCTGATAGGTTTTAACTATAGTTCTACTTAAAATTGAGGTGCTACACGAATGTCACTCCAGCACCGCACTTTTTTAAAATCTCTTAAAAATGATTCAACAATAGGCTTTTTCAATAGTTCTCGAGGAGTACTGTAGTTCCTGATAGGTTTTAACTATAGTTCTACTTAAAATTGAGGTGCTACACGAATGTCACTCCAGCACCGCACTTTTTTAAAATCTCTTAAAAATGATTCAACAATAGGCTTTTTCAATAGTTCTCGAGGAGTACTGTAGTTCCTGATAGGTTTTAACTATAGTTCTACTTAAAATTATGGTGATACACGGGTATCACTCCAGCACCGCACTTTTTTAAAATCTCTTAAAAATGATTCAACAATAGGCTTTTTCAATAGTTCTCGAGGAGTACTGTAGTTCCTGATAGGTTTTAACTATAGTTCTACTTAAAATTGTGGTGCTACACGAATGTCACTCCAGCACCGCACTTTTTTAAAATCTCTTAAAAATGATTCAACAATAGGCTTTTTCAATAGTTCTCGAGGAGTACTGTAGTTCCTGATAGGTTTTAACTATAGTTCTACTTAAAATTGAGGTGCTACACGAATGTCACTCCAGCACCGCACTTTTTTAAAATCTCTTAAAAATGATTCAACAATAGGCTTTTTCAATAGTTCTCGAGGAGTACTGTAGTTCCTGATAGGTTTTAACTATAGTTCTACTTAAAATTGTGGTGCTACACGAATGTCACTCCAGCACCGCACTTTTTTAAAATCTCTTAAAAATGATTCAACAATAGGCTTTTTCAATAGTTCTCGAGGAGTACTGTAGTTCCTGATAGGTTTTAACTATAGTTCTACTTAAAATTATGGTGATACACGGGTATCACTCCAGCACCGCACTTTTTTAAAATCTCTTAAAAATGATCCAACAATAGGCTTTTTCAATAGTTCTCGAGGAGTACTGTAGTTCCTGATAGGTTTCAACTATAGTTCTACTTAAAATTGAGGTGCTACACGAATGTCACTCCAGCACCGCACTTTTTTAAAATCTCTTAAAAATGATTCAACAATAGGCTTTTTTAATAGTTCTCGAGGAGTACTGTAGTTCCTGATAGGTTTTAACTATAGTTCTACTTAAAATTATGGTGATACACGGGTATCACTCCAGCACCGCACTTTTTTAAAATCTCTTAAATATGATTCAACAATAGGCTTTTTTAATAGTTCTCGAGGAGTACTGTAGTTCCTGATAGGTTTTAACTATAGTTCTACTTAAAATTGAGGTGCTACACGAATGTCACTCCAGCACCGCACTTTTTTAAAATCTCTTAAAAATGATTCAACAATAGGCTTTTTCAATAGTTCTCGAGGAGTACTGTAGTTCCTGATAGGTTTTAACTATAGTTCTACTTAAAATTGTGGTGCTACACGAATGTCACTCCAGCACCGCACTTTTTTAAAATCTCTTAAAAATGATTCAACAATAGGCTTTTTCAATAGTTCTCGAGGAGTACTGTAGTTCCTGATAGGTTTTAACTATAGTTCTACTTAAAATTATGGTGATACACGGGTATCACTCCAGCACCGCACTTTTTCAAAATCTCTTAAAAATGATTCAACAATAGGCTTTTTCAATAGTTCTCGAGGAGTACTGTAGTTCCTGATAGGTTTTAACTATAGTTCTACTTAAAATTGAGGTGCTACACGAATGTCACTCCAGCACCGCACTTTTTTAAAATCTCTTAAAAATGATCCAACAATAGGCTTTTTCAATAGTTCTCGAGGAGTACTGTAGTTCCTGATAGGTTTCAACTATAGTTCTACTTAAAATTGAGGTGCTACACGAATGTCACTCCAGCACCGCACTTTTTTAAAATCTCTTAAAAATGATTCAACAATAGGCTTTTTTAATAGTTCTCGAGGAGTACTGTAGTTCCTGATAGGTTTTAACTATAGTTCTACTTAAAATTATGGTGATACACGGGTATCACTCCAGCACCGCACTTTTTTAAAATCTCTTAAAAATGATTCAACAATAGGCTTTTTCAATAGTTCTCGAGGAGTACTGTAGTTCCTGATAGGTTTTAACTATAGTTCTACTTAAAATTGTGGTGCTACACGAATGTCACTCCAGCACCGCACTTTTTTAAAATCTCTTAAAAATGATTCAACAATAGGCTTTTTCAATAGTTCTCGAGGAGTACTGTAGTTCCTGATAGGTTTTAACTATAGTTCTACTTAAAATTATGGTGATACACGGGTATCACTCCAGCACCGCACTTTTTCAAAATCTCTTAAAAATGATTCAACAATAGGCTTTTTCAATAGTTCTCGAGGAGTACTGTAGTTCCTGATAGGTTTTAACTATAGTTCTACTTAAAATTGAGGTGCTACACGAATGTCACTCCAGCACCGCACTTTTTTAAAATCTCTTAAAAATGATTCAACAATAGGCTTTTTCAATAGTTCTCGAGGAGTACTGTAGTTCCTGATAGGTTTTAACTATAGTTCTACTTAAAATTGTGGTGCTACACGAATGTCACTCCAGCACCGCACTTTTTTAAAATCTCTTAAAAATGATTCAACAATAGGCTTTTTCAATAGTTCTCGAGGAGTACTGTAGTTCCTGATAGGTTTTAACTATAGTTCTACTTAAAATTATGGTGATACACGGGTATCACTCCAGCACCGCACTTTTTTAAAATCTCTTAAAAATGATCCAACAATAGGCTTTTTCAATAGTTCTCGAGGAGTACTGTAGTTCCTGATAGGTTTCAACTATAGTTCTACTTAAAATTGAGGTGCTACACGAATGTCACTCCAGCACCGCACTTTTTTAAAATCTCTTAAAAATGATTCAACAATAGGCTTTTTTAATAGTTCTCGAGGAGTACTGTAGTTCCTGATAGGTTTTAACTATAGTTCTACTTAAAATTGAGGTGCTACACGAATGTCACTCCAGCACCGCACTTTTTTAAAATCTCTTAAAAATGATTCAACAATAGGCTTTTTCAATAGTTCTCGAGGAGTACTGTAGTTCCTGATAGGTTTTAACTATAGTTCTACTTAAAATTGTGGTGCTACACGAATGTCACTCCAGCACCGCACTTTTTTAAAATCTCTTAAAAATGATTCAACAATAGGCTTTTTCAATAGTTCTCGAGGAGTACTGTAGTTCCTGATAGGTTTTAACTATAGTTCTACTTAAAATTATGGTGATACACGGGTATCACTCCAGCACCGCACTTTTTTAAAATCTCTTAAAAATGATCCAACAATAGGCTTTTTCAATAGTTCTCGAGGAGTACTGTAGTTCCTGATAGGTTTTAACTATAGTTCTACTTAAAATTATGGTGATACACGGGTATCACTCCAGCACCGCACTTTTTTAAAATCTCTTAAAAATGATTCAACAATAGGCTTTTTCAATAGTTCTCGAGGAGTACTGTAGTTCCTGATAGGTTTTAACTATAGTTCTACTTAAAATTGAGGTGCTACACGAATGTCACTCCAGCACCGCACTTTTCTAAAATCTCTTAAAAATGATTCAACAATAGGCTTTTTCAATAGTTCTCGAGGAGTACTGTAGTTCCTGATAGGTTTTAACTATAGTTCTACTTAAAATTGAGGTGCTACACGAATGTCACTCCAGCACCGCACTTTTTTAAAATCTCTTAAAAATGATTCAACAATAGGCTTTTTCAATAGTTCTCGAGGAGTACTGTAGTTCCTGATAGGTTTTAACTATAGTTCTACTTAAAATTGTGGTGCTACACGAATGTCACTCCAGCACCGCACTTTTTTAAAATCTCTTAAAAATGATTCATAATAGGCTTTTTCAATAGTTCTCGAGGAGTACTGTAGTTCCTGATAGGTTTTAACTATAGTTCTACTTAAAATTGTGGTGCTACACGAATGTCACTCCAGCACCGCACTTTTTTAAAATCTCTTAAAAATGATTCAACAATAGGCTTTTTCAATAGTTCTCGAGGAGTACTGTAGATCCTGATAGGTTTTAACTATAGTTCTACTTAAAATTGAGGTGCTACACGAATGTCACTCCAGCACCGCACTTTTTTAAAATCTCTTAAAAATGATTCAACAATAGGCTTTTTCAATAGTTCTCGAGGAGTACTGTAGTTCCTGATAGGTTTTAACTATAGTTCTACTTAAAATTATGGTGATACACGGGTATCACTCCAGCACCGCACTTTTTTAAAATCTCTTAAAAATGATTCAACAATCGGCTTTTTCAATAGTTCTCGAGGAGTACTGTAGTTCCTGATAGGTTTTAACTATAGTTCTACTTAAAATTATGGTGATACACGGGTATCACTCCAGCACCGCACTTTTTTAAAATCTCTTAAAAATGATTCAACAATAGGCTTTTTCAATAGTTCTCGAGGAGTACTGTAGTTCCTGATAGGTTTCAACTATAGTTCTACTTAAAATTGAGGTGCTACACGAATGTCACTCCAGCACCGCACTTTTTTAAAATCTCTTAAAAATGATTCAACAATAGGCTTTTTCAATAGTTCTCGAGGAGTACTGTAGTTCCTGATAGGTTTTAACTATAGTTCTACTTAAAATTGAGGTGCTACACGAATGTCACTCCAGCACCGCACTTTTTTAAAATCTCTTAAAAATGATTCAACAATAGGCTTTTTCAATAGTTCTCGAGGAGTACTGTAGTTCCTGATAGGTTTTAACTATAGTTCTACTTAAAATTATGGTGATACACGGGTATCACTCCAGCACCGCACTTTTTTAAAATCTCTTAAAAATGATTCAACAATAGGCTTTTTCAATAGTTCTCGAGAAGTACTGTAGTTCCTGATAGGTTTTAACTATAGTTCTACTTAAAATTATGGTGATACACGGGTATCACTCCAACACCGCACTTTTTTAAAATCTCTTAAAAATGATTCAACAATAGGCTTTTTCAATGGTTCTCGAGAAGTACTGTAGTTCCTGATAGGTTTTAACTATAGTTCTACTTAAAATTATGGTGATACACGGGTATCACTCCAACACCGCACTTTTTTAAAATCTCTTAAAAATGATTCAACAATAGGCTTTTTCAATAGTTCTCGAGGAGTACTGTAGTTCCTGATAGGTTTTAACTATAGTTCTACTTAAAATTGAGGTGCTACACGAATGTCACTCCAGCACCGCACTTTTTTAAAATCTCTTAAAAATGATTCAACAATAGGCTTTTTCAATAGTTCTCGAGGAGTACTGTAGTTCCTGATAGGTTTTAACTATAGTTCTACTTAAAATTGAGGTGCGACACGAATGTCACTCCAGCACCGCACTTTTTTAAAATCTCTTAAAAATGATTCAACAATAGGCTTTTTCAATAGTTCTCGAGGAGTACTGTAGTTCCTGATAGGTTTTAACTATAGTTCTACTTAAAATTGAGGTGCTACACGAATGCCACTCCAGCACCGCACTTTTTTAAAATCTCTTAAAAATGATTCAACAATAAGCTTTTTTAATATTTCTCGAGGTGTTTTGTAGTGTCTGATGTATTTTGATAATAGTTATGCTATGTAACCTGGCTAAAATTCGAATTTTTCAAAAAATTGAGATGCTACATCGGTGTTACTTGCAAGATCGCGTTTTCTGAAAATATTTTTAAAATATTTGAAAAAGAAGAGTAGTAATAAAAGTACCGACTTGTGGATATTCTATTTGATGAATTTCATAATTGAACATGGATATATAATGTATTGCGCGTATATTATGATCGATGAGTACTTGGAAAGTTGCTTTCTGTATGTGGCATTTCTTAAGAATGTATTGAGAATAAGTAATATTATAAGAATTTTTATATTTTGTTGCGAGATGATTTTGTATGGAGTGTGCGGTTAGTGGGGCAAACGAATTGCGCGAGTTCGCACCAGTATTCGAAAAGGGTCTCGAGAGGGTTACAGAATGTGATTTGGTTGTCCCAATAACTTACCACGAAAATTATATTGTTGAATGAAGCTTTATAGGAAGTAAGCGATTTAAATGATAACTCAAACTTCCTCTGTGAGAGAGGATGAGGTATACGGTAAGTGCGAAAGAGTTTCGATAATGTCTTACCATGTTTGATAAGAAAAAGGTTAATATTAGAATGTGCGAAGACTGAGACGTGTTTGGCAATTGGTATACTTAATTTATCGCTTCATTAGATGATTTACAAGTGGGACGGTGGGATGGTCGGACGGTAGGTCGGTGGGGCGTATGGCCGGACGAACGGATTGACGGACGGTGGGTCGGACTGAGGGATGGACGGACTGAGGGATGGACGGACTGAGGGATGGACGGACTGAGGAAAGGTCGCAGGGACGGACAGACGGGAGGGCGCGGATTTACGGGACTGACTGATGCTGCGGACTGATGGGACGGCGCGGGCTGACGGGACTGATTGAACTGAGTGACTGACTGAACTGACTGACTGGACAGACTGACTGGAGTGATTGACTGGATTGACTGACTGAAGTGACTGACTGAAGTGACTGACTCAAGTGACTGACTCAAGTGACTGACTCAAGTGACTGACTCAAGTGACTGACTCAAGTGACTGACTCAAGTGACTGACTCAAGTGACTGACTCAAGTGACTGACTGAAGTGACTGACTGAAGTGACTGACTGGACTGACTGACTGGACTGACTCAACTGACTGACTGACTGACTGAACTTACTGGACTGACTGAACTGACTGACTGGACTGACTGACGGAACTGACTGACTGGCTGAACTTACTGGACTGAATGACTGGACTGACTCAACTGACTGACTGGACTGACTGATTGAAGTGACTGACTGGACTGACTGACTGACTGGACTGTCTTTACGCTACCCTTACGCTGTTCTTACGCTATGCTTACGCTGTTCTTACGCTACCCTTACACTCGACTTACGCTGTATTTACGCTGTTCTTACGCTGCCCTTACGCTGCCCTGACGCTGTTCTTTCGCTGCCCTTACGTTGTTCTTACGCTGTTCTTACGCTGTTTTTACGCTGTTCTTACACTTTTCTTACGCTGCTCTTACGCTGTTCTTACTCTTTTCTTACGCTGTTCTTACGCTGCCCTTACGCTGTTCTTACGCTGCCCTTACGCTAGACTTACGCTGTACTTACGCTTCCCTTACGCTGTACTTACGCTGTTCTTACGCTGCACTTACGCTGTTCTTACGCTGTTCTTACGCTGCCCTTACGTTGTTCTTACGCTGCCCTTACGCTAGACTTACGCTGTACTTACGCTGTTCTTACGCTGTTCTTACGCTGCCCTTACGCTGTGATTACGCTGTTCATACGCTGCCCTTACGCTGTGCTTACGCTGTTCTTACGCTGCACTTACGCTGTTCTTACGCTGTACTTACGCTGTTCTTACGCTGTTCTTACGCTGCCCTTACGCTGTGATTACGCTGTTCATACGCTGCCCTTACGCTGTTCTTCCGCTGTTCTTACACTGCCCTTACGCTGTTCTTACGCTGTTCTTACGCTGCCCTTACGCTGTGCTTACGCTGTTCTTACGCTGCCCTTACGCTGTGCTTACGCTGCTCTTACGCTGTTCTTACGCTGCCCTTACGCTGTACTTACGCTGTACTTACGCTGTTCTTACGCTACCCTTACGCTGCCTTCACGCTGCCCTTACGGTGGTCTTACGCTGTGCTTACGCTGTTCTTACGCTGCCCTTACGCTGTGCTTACGCTGCGCTTACGCTGTTCTTACGCTGTTCTTACGCTGCCCTTACGCTGTTCTTACGCTGTTCTTACGCTGTACTTACGCTGTTCTTACGCTGCCCTTACGCTGTGATTACGCTGTTCATACGCTGCCCTTACGCTGCCTTCACGCTGCCCTTACGCTACCTTTACGCTGTAGTCACGCTGCCATTACGCTGTGCTTACGCTTTCTTACGCTACCCTTACGCTCGACTTACGCTCTACTTACGCTGCCCTTACGCTGTACTTACGCTGTACTTACGCTGTTCTTACGCTGCCCTTACGCTGTGCTTACGCTGTTCTTACGCTGCCCTTACGCTGTACTTACGCTGTACTTACGCTGTTCTTACGCAACCCTTACGCTGCCTTCACGCTGCCCTTACGCTGTTCTTACGCTGTGCTTACGCTTTCTTACGCTACCCTTACGCTCGACTTACGCTCTACTTACGCTGCCCTTACGCTGTACTTACGCTGTACTTACGCTGTTCTTACGCTGCCCTTACGCTGTGCTTACGCTGCGCTTACGCTGTTCTTACGCTGCACTTACGCTGTTCTTACGCTGTACTTACGCTGTTCTTACGCTGTTCTTACGCTGTACTTACGCTGTTCTTACGCTGTTCTTACGCTGCCCTTACGCTGTGATTACGCTACCCTTACGCTGGTCTTACGCTGTGCTTACGCTGTTCTTACGCTGCCCTTACGCTGTGCTTACGCTGTTCTTACGCTGCCCTTACGCTGTGCTTACGCTGCTCTTACGCTGGTCTTACGCTGTACTTACGCTGTGCTTACGCTGTTCTTACGCTGCCCTTACGCTGTTCTTACGCTGTACTTACGCTGTTCTTACGCTGTTCTTACGCTGCCCTTACGCTGTGATTACGCTGTTCATACGCTGCCCTTACGCTGTGCTTACGCTGTTCTTACGCTACCCTTACGCTGCCTTCACGCTGCCCTTACGCTGTTCTTACGCTGTGCTTACGCTTTCTTACGCTACCCTTACGCTCGACTTACGCTGTACTTACGTTGCCCTTACGCTGTTCTTACACTGTAGTTACGCTGTTCTTACGCTGTTCTTACGCTGTTCTTACGCTGCCCTTACGCTGTGATTACGCTGTTCATACGCTGCCCTTACGCTGTGCTTACGCTGTTCTTACGCTACCCTTACGCTGCCCTCACGCTGCCCTTACGCTGTTATTACGCTGTGCTTACGCTGTTCTTACGCTACCCTTACGCTCGACTTACGCTGTACTTACGCTGCACTTACGCTGTACTTACGCTGTACTTACGCTGCCCTTACAATGTTCTTACGCTGTGCTTACGCTACCTTTACGCTGTAGTTACGCTGCTATTACGCTGTGCTTACGCTGTTCTTACGCTACCCTTACGCTGCCCTTACGCTTTTCTTACGCTACCTTTACGCTGTTCTTACGCTCTGCTTACGTTGTTCTTACGCTCTGCTTACGTTGCTCTTACGTTGTTCTTACGCTCCGTCTAACCTAACGCGCCCCGCCTAACCTTACCTAACCTAACCTAACGAGCACCGTCTACCCTAACGTAACGCGCGCCGTCTAACCTAACCTAACCTAACCTAACCTAACCTAACCTAACGCGCCCCGTCTAACCTAACCTCACGCGTGCCGTCTAACCTAACCTAAGGTGCGCCGTCTAACCTAACCTAACGAGCGCCGGCTAACCTAACCTAACGAGCACCGTCTAACCTAACCTAACGCGCCCCGTATAACCTTTTACGCTACCCTTACGCTGCCCTTACGCTGTACTTACGCTGTGCTTACGCTTTTCTTACGCTGTTCTTACGCTTTTCTTACGCTGCCCTTACGCTGTTCTTACGCTGTACTTGCGCTGTTCTTACGCTGTTCTTACGCTGCCCTTACGCTGTGATTACGCTATTCATACGCTGTTCTTACGCTACCCTTACGCTGCCTTCACGCTGCCCTTACGCTACCTTTACGCTGTAGTCACGCTGCCATTACGCTGTGCTTACGCTTTCTTACGCTACCCTTACGCTCGACTTACGCTCTACTTACGCTGCCCTTACGCTGTACTTACGCTGTACTTACGCTGTTCTTACGCTGCCCTTACGCTGTGCTTACGCTGTTCTTACGCTACCCTTACGCTGCCCTCACGCTGCCCTTACGCTGTTATTACGCTGTGCTTACGCTGTTCTTACGCTACCCTTACGCTCGACTTACGCTGTACTTACGCTGCACTTACGCTGTACTTACGCTGTACTTACGCTGCCCTTACAATGTTTTTACGCTGTGCTTACGCTACCTTTACGCTGTAGTTACGCTGCTATTACGCTGTGCTTACGCTGCTATTACGCTGTGCTTACGCTGTTCTTACGCTACCCTTACGCTGCCCTTACGCTTTTCTTACGCTACCCTTACGCTGTTCTTACGCTCTGCTTACGTTGTTCTTACGCTCTGCTTACGTTGCTCTTACGTTGTTCTTACGCTCCGTCTAACCTAACGCGCCCCGCCTAACCTTACCTAACCTAACCTAACGCGCCCCGTCTAACCTAACCTCACGCGTGCCGTCTAACCTAACCTAAGGTGCGCCGGCTAACCTAACCTAACGAGCGCCGGCTAACCTAACCTAACGAGCACCGTCTAACCTAACCTAACGCGCCCCGTATAACCTTTTACGCTACCCTTACGCTGCCCTTACGCTACCCTTACGCTGTACTTACGCTGTGCTTACGCTTTTCTTACGCTGTTCTTACGCTTTTCTTACGCTGCCCTTACGCTGTTCTTACGCTGTACTTACGCTGTTCTTACGCTGTTCTTACGCTGCCCTTACGCTGTGATTACGCTGTTCATACGCTGTTCTTACGCTACCCTTACGCTGCCTTCACGCTGCCCTTACGCTACCTTTACGCTGTAGTCTCGCTGCCATTACGCTGTGCTTACGCTTTCTTACGCTACCCTTACGCTCGACTTACGCTCTACTTACGCTGCCCTTACGCTGTACTTACGCTGTACTTACGCTGTTCTTACGCTGCCCTTACGCTGTGCTTACGCTGTTCTTACGCTACCCTTACGCTGCCCTCACGCTGCCCTTACGCTGTTATTACGCTGTGCTTACGCTGTTCTTACGCTACCCTTACGCTCGACTTACGCTGTACTTACGCTGCACTTACGCTGTACTTACGCTGTACTTACGCTGCCCTTACAATGTTCTTACGCTGTGCTTACGCTACCTTTACGCTGTAGTTACGCTGCTATTACGCTGTGCTTACGCTGTTCTTACGCTACCCTTACGCTGCCCTTACGCTTTTCTTACGCTACCCTTACGCTGTTCTTACGCTCTGCTTACGTTGTTCTTACGCTCTGCTTACGTTGCTCTTACGTTGTTCTTACGCTCCGTCTAACCTAACGCGCCCCGCCTAACCTTACCTAACCTAACCTAACGAGCGCCGTCTACCCTAACGTAACGCGCGCCGTCTAACCTAACCTAACCTAACGCGCCCCGTCTAACCTAACCTCACGCGTGCCGTCTAACCTAACCTAAGGTGCGCCGTCTAACCTAACCTAACGAGCGCCGGCTAACCTAACCTAACGAGCACCGTCTAACCTAACCTAACGCGCCCCGTATAACCTTTTACGCTACCCTTACGCTGCCCTTACGCTACCCTTACGCTGTACTTACGCTGTGCTTACGCTTTTCTTACGCTGTTCTTACGCTTTTCTTACGCTGCCCTTACGCTGTTCTTACGCTGTACTTACGCTGTTCTTACGCTGTTCTTACGCTGCCCTTACGCTGTGATTACGCTGTTCATACGCTGTTCTTACGCTACCCTTACGCTGCCTTCACGCTGCCCTTACGCTACCTTTACGCTGTAGTCACGCTGCCATTACGCTGTGCTTACACTTTCTTACGCTACCCTTACGCTCGACTTACGCTCTACTTACGCTGCCCTTACGCTGTACTTACGCTGTACTTACGCTGTTCTTACGCTGCCCTTACGCTGTGCTTACGCTGTTCTTACGCTGCCCTTACGCTGTACTTACGCTGTACTTACGCTGTTCTTACGCAACCCTTACGCTGCCTTCACGCTGCCCTTACGCTGTACTTACGCTGTACTTACGCTGTTCTTACGCTGCCCTTACGCTGTGCTTACGCTGTTCTTACGCTGCCCTTACGCTGTACTTACGCTGTACTTACGCTGTTCTTACGCAACCCTTACGCTGCCTTCACGCTGCCCTTACGCTGTTCTTACGCTGTGCTTACGCTTTCTTACGCTACCCTTACGCTCGACTTACGCTCTACTTACGCTGCCCTTACGCTGTACTTACGCTGTACTTACGCTGTTCTTACGCTGCCCTTACGCTGTGCTTACGCTGCGCTTACGCTGTTCTTACGCTGCACTTACGCTGTTCTTACGCTGTACTTACGCTGTTCTTACGCTGTTCTTACGCTGTACTTACGCTGTTCTTACGCTGTTCTTACGCTGCCCTTACGCTGTGATTACGCTACCCTTACGCTGGTCTTACGCTGTGCTTACGCTGTTCTTACGCTGCCCTTACGCTGTGCTTACGCTGTTCTTACGCTGCCCTTACGCTGTGCTTACGCTGCTCTTACGCTGTTCTTACGCTGCCCTTACGCTGTACTTACGCTGTACTTACGCTGTTCTTACGCTACCCTTACGCTGCCTTCACGCTGCCCTTACGCTACCTTTACGCTGTAGTCACGCTGCCATTACGCTGTGCTTACGCTTTCTTACGCTACCCTTACGCTCGACTTACGCTCTACTTACGCTGCCCTTACGCTGTACTTACGCTGTACTTACGCTGTTCTTACGCTGCCCTTACGCTGTGCTTACGCTGTTCTTACGCTGCCCTTACGCTGTACTTACGCTGTACTTACGCTGTTCTTACGCTACCCTTACGCTGCCTTCACGCTGCCCTTACGCTGTTCTTACGCTGTGCTTACGCTTTCTTACGCTACCCTTACGCTCGACTGACGCTCTACTTACGCTGCCCTTACGCTGTACTTACGCTGTACTTACGCTGTTCTTACGCTGCCCTTACGCTGTGCTTACGCTGCGCTTACGCTGTTCTTACGCTGCCCTTACGCTGTGCTTACGCTGCTCTTACGCTGTTCTTACGCTGCCCTTACGCTGTTCTTACGCTGTGCTTACGCTACCTTTACGCTGTAGTCACGCTGCCATTACGCTGTGCTTACGCTGCCCTTACGCTGTAATTACGCTGTTCTTACGCTGCGCTTACGCTGTTCTTACGCTGTTCTTACGCTACCCTTACGCTGCCTTCACGCTGCCCTTACGCTGTTCTTACGCTGTGCTTACGCTTTCTTACGCTACCCTTACGCTCGACTTACGCTCTACTTACGCTCGACTTACGCTCTACTTACGCTGCCCTTACGCTGTACTTACGCTGTACTTACGCTGTTCTTACGCTTTTCTTACGCTGCCCTTACGCTGTTTTTACGCTGGTCTTACGCTGTACTTACGCTGTGCTTACGCTGTTCTTACGCTGCCCTTACGCTGTTCTTACGCTGTACTTACGCTGTTCTTACGCTGTTCTTACGCTGCCCTTACGCTGTGATTACGCTGTTCATACGCTGCCCTTACGCTGTGCTTACGCTGTTCTTACGCTACCCTTACGCTGCCTTCACGCTGCCCTTACGCTGTTCTTACGCTGTGCTTACGCTTTCTTACGCTACTCTTACGCTCGACTTACGCTGTACTTACGTTGCCCTTACGCTGTTCTTACGCTGTAGTTACGCTGTTCTTACGCTGTTCTTACGCTGTTCTTACGCTGCCCTTACGCTGTGATTACGCTGTTTATACGCTGCCCTTACGCTGTGCTTACGCTGTTCTTACGCTACCCTTACGCTCGACTTACGCTGTACTTACGCTGCACTTACGCTGTACTTACGCTGTACTTACGCTGCCCTTACAATGTTCTTACGCTGTGCTTACGCTACCTTTACGCTGTAGTTACGCTGCTATTACGCTGTGCTTACGCTGTTCTTACGCTACCCTTACGCTGCCCTTACGCTTTTCTTACGCTACCCTTACGCTGTTCTTACGCTCTGCTTACGTTGTTCTTACGCTCTGCTTACGTTGCTCTTACGTTGTTCTTACGCTCCGTCTAACCTAACGCGCCCCGCCTAACCTTACCTAACCTAACCTAACGAGCACCGTCTACCCTAACGTAACGCGCGCCGTCTAACCTAACCTAACCTAACGCGCCCCGTCTAACCTAACCTCACGCGTGCCGTCTAACCTAACCTAAGGTGCGCCGTCTAACCTAACCTAACGAGCGCCGGCTAACCTAACCTAACGAGCACCGTCTAACCTAACCTAACGCGCATCGTATAACCTTTTACGCTACCCTTACGCTGCCCTTACGCTACCCTTACGCTGTACTTACGCTGTGCTTACGCTTTTCTTACGCTGTTCTTACGCTTTTCTTACGCTGCCCTTACGCTGTTCTTACGCTGTACTTACGCTGTTCTTACGCTGTTCTTACGCTGCCCTTACGCTGTGATTACGCTGTTCATACGCTGCCCTTACGCTGTGCTTACGCTGTTCTTACGCTACCCTTACGCTGCCTTCACGCTGCCCTTACGCTGTTCTTACGCTGTGCTTACGCTTTCTTACGCTACCCTTACGCTCGACTTACGCTGTACTTACGTTGCCCTTACGCTGTTCTTACGCTGTAGTTACGCTGTTCTTACGCTTTTCTTACGCTGTTCTTACGCTGCCCTTACGCTGTGATTACGCTG